>BSBM01001179.1:5000-615000 GCA_027924585.1 Larix kaempferi
TGTTGTCCTATTCTTGACAAATACGACATTCATCCAGTGTAGCATCTCCACTCTCCATGGGTGGTTTCTATTTGAAAAAAAAATGATATAAACATTACTAGGAACTCAAGCTACTCTTCAAAACTTAAAAAAAAAAACTAATATCAAAGAAAACTGCCCAGCTATGCAAATACGAACAAGTTCCCCCCTTTTCACCTTTTTCTCTTGGAGTTTATGTTAGGTTCTCTCAGTCTGGTTTGCACTTGCCACTTAGTCTGATAGGAATTATGGTCACTAGACAATATGCTGCAGGTAAGAGTTATACTTAAACTACTTACTTTGGTTTTAGAACTGGTGCGTATTTTGATTCTGGTTTCGAACCATATGATTCAAATTTATAGGTGGACTAGAGATCAATCAACCTTTTATGGCCTACCCACCTAAAATTTTTAATCATCGAAACTAACCTGATAGAGTCACAGGGGTATTATTTCTCAAATTCATTTAAGCAGGTTGAGTGGAGTATTTCGATCTATTTAGGACTCGATCCAATTGAATTTTAATGGAGTCCAGTGAAGCTATCTAATGCGGTCATTGATGGTTACTCTATGGCAGTCAAATTAGGCCCGTGACTAAATGAAGCTATTTAATTCTATGGCAGTCAAATTAGACCCATCACTAAATGAAGTTATTTAATGCAATAGTTGCAGGCTAATCTTCATCATCGTCATCTTTCTCTCGCCCACTTTATCTCCATCGAACACTTGAAAATATAAATTTGTGTAGATAATAACGTGCACGCGTTATGTATATAAAGAATGTGGGCACGCGTTTTGTATAGACAAAATGCGCTCGTGTTTTGTATAGACAAAACACGCTCACGTTTATTATAACATTAGGCGCGAAAACAAAAAAAAATGAATTTAACTATAACGTGCACACGTTATTTGAATTTAAACATAACGCGCATGCATTCCTGAGCTCCTAATCACCCACTCCTCCCACGCTCGCGCATCAGCCACAGTCCTATGTGGTTGGTTCGGACTTCCCAAGGGCCTATGCTATTGAATTTACTAAACCATAGCTAATTAGACATTTCCAACATTTTTTTCAAAAAGCCTATTTTTCACCGCTCTCTACCACATGACATACATGACCATTATTGAAGAAATTTTAGGCATAGATAGAATTTTTTATGCAGATTGCAAATATGTAATTTTTTTAAAAAAATATTGAGATTTTCTATTTATTTCCTAATTTTCTTGTGTCATCACTCCTTAAGTAAAAAAACATACTGTTAGTGTTTGTTCTGTAACTTTTTCATTTCACAACCATTTTTAAAAAAAAATTGTATGTTGTACTAGTAGACACTGACCTCTACATGCTATAAAAAATCCAGGTCGAAATAAATGCATTAAGACCTTTAAAGGCTGCACCCACATTTGACGTACCGTTCTTGAGGTTTGATCACTTACATAATTAAAAAAAATTAAACATTTAATGTTGGAAAAATAGTGTTGCACTACTGCTACGGGTTCTACACATTTATACCAATTTTTGTATTCTGAAACCGTCATTTAGGCAGTGAAAAGTTGCACCCACAAAAACATATACCTTATCATTTTCCAAAAAAATAAAAAGTTTCTGTTAGAAAAAATGAAATTTGGCATAGTTATGTAAATTTTCATTACTTAAAACTTATATATTTGGAAACCTGACTCAATTTCCTACATTTCATATTTTTTACTCGATGCTAGATATCTTGTGTAAGTATCTCAAAAAAACCAAGTAAGTTGATGGATGCCTAATTTTTCAGTTTTTGATTGCATCTAACATGCCAAAAGTGACCCTCATTAGCTTGCACATGTCCGACATTCCTCTGTGGTCATGTTGCATTATGTTTATGTTCCTTAATTTCACATTACAACGTTCAACAAAGAGTATGTCACATTTCGACATAATATGGTTTTGTCATATTGCGACATTCATCAAGGCTTATGTTGGATTGCGACATTCCTCCATGGTATTTTTTATACACCAACAATCCCCAAGATGTGACACATTAATAATATTACATTCGACATTCATGACGAGTGATGTCACATTATGATGTATATCAACTGTTATGTTGCATTACGACATTCATCAAGGGTTATGTCGCATTGCGAGATTCATCAAGGCTTATATGCCTAATATAAAAAATGGTTATTTCCCATTCTAACATACTTTAAGGATTAAAAAATTATATACAACAATAATGCCAAAGATGTGTCACATTAATAATATTAGTTTTTTTCAAAATGCAACATTTAATGAGGGTTATGTTGGATTACGATGTTCGTCAAGGGTTGTGTTGGATTGCGACATTACTCCATGGTCATGCTGCATTATGTTTATGTTCCTTGATTTCACATTGAAACGTTCAACAAAGAGTATGTCATATTTTAGCATAATATGGTTTTATCACATTGCGACGTTCATCAAGGATTATGTTGGATTTTGACATTCCTCTATGATATTTTTTTATACACAAACAATTATGCACCAAAATTCATTTTCATTTTAATATTTGAAATGGTCTCTATTACTACATATTCTTAAATGGTCCCTATTTTAATGTGTAGATAACATGTTTCTTTATTTTAGATAAGAATTAAATGGCTTAAATCATGTAACCAATCGCAATGGTCTTATGACATTGCACTGATTTTTTTAAAATAAATTTCATTTAATATATCACGGATTTCAACTGAGATTTAAAATTGAATTTTTATTTGCCCACTTGATCTCTCATACATGTTGTAACTTAAAATTTTGATTACTTTTGGAGTGTATAAAATTAGATTGTGAATTTTTTATTTGATATTCTACTTGATGTGGGTTGCTTATATGATTTTTTATATGCATTATTCTTTGAGTTGTAATGTGAATATTTATATGTGCGATTCAACGTCCTTTGAGTAGTATGTAAATATATTTTATGCCTTGAATTGTAGAAAAATAAATGTAATGTAAAAAGACAATTATTTACAATTATACAGTCCAATTATCCCATATCAAGTCAACTATTTACAATTATACAGTCCAATTTATATATATTAATCAACAATATTTTGAGTTCAAAATTGATGCAATCCCTTTGGAATTATCCAATTGCAAACAAAGAAGAAAGAAGAACCATACATCAATACATGAATGTAACCAACAAGAAACCAAATGAAAATAGGCACACAGAAATTAGGATCTGGAAATCTAATTTAGAGAAAGAACTTAGTTATTCTTAAATTTTCTCTCAATAGTTTGATCTCCTCAAGGAGCTTGGATATTAAGTAGTCTAAGAAATTATATTTCTTAGACTGTAATGTTTCTTAGACTATAATTTCTTACACTATTTCTATC
Source organism: Larix kaempferi (assembly GCA_027924585.1). NCBI lineage: Eukaryota > Viridiplantae > Streptophyta > Pinopsida > Pinales > Pinaceae > Larix > Larix kaempferi. The sequence continues at coordinate 8,379 of BSBM01001179.1, forward strand.
TTGTTTCTTAGACTATGTTTCCAATTGGAATTTCTTGTTTCGATGACCAATTCCAAATGGTCATTTGGCTCAATGAGAAAGATGAAAGTAAGAAACCAGTCTGGTGGTCCCTATCTGATGCATTCTACCATGGGGCATTAAGCGACCCACGCCTTTATTAAGCATGAAACCAGTCAAATGAATGATCCTCTACAATGTTCAATTTTATGCTCTCTTCTCATCTGTTTTGGGTGTGGAATCTCTTTCACGGGATCATTCATGGGCCTATAATACCTGCATGGTAGTTGGAAGGAATCTCCTCTTCTAGGTGCTAATGACCTCTTTCCATGTTGTTCCTTACATATATCTTGTTAGGCATTTTCTGCCTCTTGGTAATGCATCTTTTTTGTTGTGCATGGAGGGTCTCTGGAATGGGCATGCTGGAAGTAGGTTCGAGTTAGCTTATTCATGTTTTTTAGAGTTTTTCCCTCCATGGCTACATGGATTATGTGTTTCTTCCTTCGGCAAAGATGCCCCCATTTGGTCTGCTCTGTCAAGCATTATTATTCATTCTCTCTTGTTTTTTTTCATAGAAAAACATTCTTATTCGTCATTCTTACTTTTCAGTTACTCTTGACAAATCTATGTTGATGTATTTGTAACTTCGGAATGTATTTCACTTGTATATTTTATATTGTATTCATATGTCAGGTTTCATTCCTCCGATTGGGAAGGATATCATTATATTTGAGTGGTTTATTAGACTCCCCTAGTGGGACCGGCCCAGATTTAGGTTGTAATGGGTTATTAGACTCTCCTAGGATAAGTCGGCCCAGTTAGGGTAAAAGGAAAGTGAAGTAAAGTATAAATAGAGAATGTGACTCTGTCATTTGATTCATTCACTCACTCACTCATTCGCATAAGTGAGAGAGAGACAATTTCTCACAAGTGGAGGAGGAGGAAGCTTCTGGAGACCATCTTCTTGTTTTGGGGTTTTGTATTATTGCTCATTCTATCTCTGAGGAAGTTGCAGGGTTTTCTCCTTTATGGTTTCCCTGATGAAATGCTTTGTGTCTATTGTCTCTTGTGTTTGATTTGTTGTGCATGTTGTTCTCTCAGATAAGATCCTAGATCATATTGAATTAAATGATAAAAATCTAACATGGTATCAGAGCTAACCTGAGAAGAAGAGACTGTGTACCTCTAGAATCTAGGGCTTCTTAATTTTTGGGTCTCTTTCCACAGATCATCAAAGGAAGGAGGCTAGGATAACTCTCCTGAGGAAGGCACATCTTTTTGTTGAAACAAAATTTCATTCCGAGCATTTTCAGTTTTTGGCCTATCACTACTGCAGGAAATTAAGGGTTTTGACAGAAGTGGAATTTTGGAGTGCTCTCAACATAGGATTGTTCTCCTCAGCAAAATCGAAATTTAGAGACCAAGATCGAACTTTTTGGTTGGGTGAATCTCTAGGAAAGTGAAACCCTAATTTGACTTTTGGACTAGAAAAACTAGAAAACCAAAATTTGACAGAAATTGCAGATCCAAAATTTGCAGGTCACTTTTGAGGGGTCAATTTGGAGTTTTCAAAATCTAAGCACACCAGCTTGCTCGCCTTAGTCAATTGCATCTCCCTGTCTAGGGTTTCTCTGTCAAACCCTAGCCAGCTCCAGATCCAGTTTCAACAAATCAAGTGGTAAGATCTAAATCTTTTATTTCCATTTGAGTTTCTCATTAAGATGTCTCACCACACCAATCTTGAGGATAATCTTGAAGGGGATGATAAATTCTGAGCATGGAAGTATAGGATTGTGTTAATCCTATAAAAGAATGAATTGAACACCTACATAAGTGAAGAGGTTCCAGTTCCAAAGGGAGATGAGGCTAAGGCCTTACATATGAAGAACTTGGTCAAGTCCAAGAGGATCATTGTAGATTCTATCAGGGACCATCTCATACCACATGTGTCATCTTTAAAGACACCCAAGGAGATGTTTGATTCCTTGACCAAGTTGTTTGAAGGAAGGAATATAAATCGAAATATGACATTGCAGAATCAATTGAAGAATGTCAAGATACAAAATGCAGAGACCATGAAATCCTACTTCACGAGGTTCTCTCAGAGAAAAGAACAACATGAAGTTGTGGGAGAAGATATAGAGAATGGAGAAGTAGTGATGACCACCTTGAATGGTATCCCTAGGTCATGGGATTCCTTCATTCAAGGAATTTGTGCTAGAAAGAAGCTCATTACATTCAGTAGGTTGTGGGAGGAATACTCACAAGAAGAAGCTCGAATTGTATCTCGAGAAGAGAACATGGGTAGTGAAGACCAAGCTCTCACGGTACACACTAGGAAGAATAAAAACAAGAGGGAGCATCCTCATCATAAGAAGGGTAAACACCATCACCAGAATTAGAGGGATAACTTCAGACCCTGAAGAGATATATCCACCATTTGATGCTATACTTGTGATGAGATGGAACACTATTCCAGAGATTGTCCTAGGAACAAAAGCATCCCCCACAAGAAGAAGAACGTCAAAATAAGACATCATGCTCACACTATAGAGGATGATGAATCTCCCAGGAAGAGAGTCAGAGAAGAAAGTGAAGATTCTTTAAGCAATAAAGAGTATGTTTTGATTTCTGCTCTCATAGGAACTGTTACAAATGGAAGCAATGATTGGCTTATAGATAATGGGGCTTCCAAGCATATGACTGGATTCAAGGAATCCTTTATGAACCTATCTGAATAGGATTCACCCCACAAAGTGAAACTTGGGGATGACTACCAGTATCCTATAAAAGGAAGTGGTGAAGCCTCTTATAAGCTAGACTTTGGAAAGTCTATGAAGATGGACGATGCTATATTTGTACAATGACTAAAGAAGAAATTTCTCTCCATATCTGCGTTGGATGCAAAAGGTATGAGGGTTGCATTTGTAGATGGCCAAGTGCTTATGTGGCCTAAAGGAAAGACTATAGATGATGCAGTAGTGATTGGAGAGCAAGAGGGAGGTTTATACAAACTAAAGGGCCAACCTGAACAAGCCTTGGTGCATGACTCCATGGAGCCAAGTGAACTATGGCACATGAGGCTTGCACATGTGCACTAGAAAGCACTACCCATTGCAAAATGGTTGAAGGACTTCCAGAAATCTAGTCTGTTGCTTGGTTTTTCAACCAAGCATGTGCAAGGATGCACCTATTAACTTGTAATAACAGTTTCGATATAAAACAAAAACAACTATGAATAAACTAATATAATATGATCTAACATAAGCATGTGTAAATAAATAAAAAACTAGATTTCAAAACATAAGCAATAAGATCTAAGGCAAAAGCAAGAAATTGAGAAATTTAATCTTTTGTATTAACTCAAATGGTGAGGATGGTGAATGTTGAGCAGCTCCAAGGTTGAGAAGCTCCAATTTCCAATGGTCTCTTCTTCTCCAATGCTTCAATGGGGTTCTTCAAACTCGAGATGGGAGGCAATGGCTCTCAAAGGGAATTTGGCAGCATAAGGATAGGATGAAATGTGGATGAAAAGTGAGGAGCCCCTATAACCTTTTTATAGTTTTTGGTGATGGGGAATACCATTATGGTTTTAAGGAAACCAATGGTATTAACCAACATGGTTTAGGTCTCTTTTTCCCTCTTTTTTTTTTTGAATATTTTGAATATTTGTATTCCCTTTTAATATTTTGGGGAATTTTGGACCCTTTTTGAAGGTTTTTTTGTGTATTTTGAGGAAAAATATATATTTTGAGGGGAAAAAGGTGTATTGTGGTCTTTCTGGTGACCTTTTGATGGCTTTAGAGGATCAAATGGTGGAGAAGTCGAAAAATGGGTCATGTGAATAAGGGAATGAGGTAGTGAGCACTTTTTGGGTGTTAATAGATTGCCCTGTAATGTGTGAGGGAAGGAGCTCATCGTATGGCCGATAAGCATCATAGTTCTTTTGTCTTTTTCTTGGGGTTTGGAGAAGAGAAGAGACCGATTGGAGATTGGAACAATGGCCTCTTGGAAGCCGCAAAAAAACAAAAAATATTACATGGCCTCAAAATGAATGAGGAATAGACTCTGATGATTGACGAGGTAGGCATACCCATGCTCGTATCAAGACATATACATAACAATTAGGCCCACGAAGGGGGACTTGAAAAAATACATAAAAATCTGTCGGTACATCATAATGCTCCAGAGGGGACACGATGGTGGGATATGCTCATGGTCATACCATGACTGATACATTGGAAAGAAGGAAACAACCGTTCTGAATAAGGTATCAGAAGGGTTGATGAACTGCTCAAATTAAAGGTGTCCAACATCTGTAGGGACTCAATGACTGTGAGTCAACTTCTGAGGAGTATATGTGATTGTGTACTCTAGGGAGTATAAAATTGGGGTACATAAGAAAAAACTATCGCCAAACGCAACCCGGATATCCATAGGAATATGTAACTGGGTGTTTTCTCAAAAAGACTCATAAATGTGGTAGAGTCATGATATCTGGGGTCTTCAACAAATAACTGAAAGGACCGACACCCTGTATGAGTCTCGATGATGCGATCAAGGTGTTGAAGTCGAGCATGTGAGAAACAATCATTTCGAGAGGCATTGAGGACTCCTTTCAAAATGATCCATAGGCACTCATCACTAATGGTGATGAGTCCAAGGCACAGGGACCTCTAGGTCTATCCTCTGGAATATATTTGGTTGGCATCGACAGAGGGAGACCGGAAACTACTAAGGCCATGATGTTTCCTTGATAAGAGCGCGAGGTGTACATATGAAGTGTGATAGTACTGATGGTAGGACTAACATACTGTGGGGATGGGAAATAACTGGGGTCATAGAGTGGGTGGACTCAAACTTTCTTTGTTCAGAGCATGATGACATGGTTGAACTGGAAGCATAGGGAACTGAATTTTAGGAGTGGGGATCACAGCTTAGGGGTATGTATTGTATACTGGAGTGACTCTGGGTGGAACAAGATGATGGATGATATTGGGGGACTCTCAGGGTGACATACTACAAAATGCTCTGAATAAAGGCGACCATAATTGGGAAGCTGACTTATGAGTAGACATGATCTGTTGTGGTACCGAAAAGCACCGTGGTCCTTATTCGTAGTTTTAATGAGCTCCAAGAAGGGATAAAGGTGTGCTCTGAAATGGTACTGCCCTGTGGATTTATGTGAGCCCAGGACTATTCATGCTCGTAAGTGCTTTCATTTTTTAAGGAGTCTGAAAACAATAAGAAGACTCTACAGTGGTGGTGGAGTACCACACGGTGATTGCTCATGGTTGTTTTCAATTTTAGAGAGTCTGAAAGTGGTAAGTAGAATCCATTGGTGTTCTTTTTCGTATGTTAGTCCCCAAGGCCCCAAAAAGTATAAAATGATGCAAATGGAGAACTCTTCTAGCCGATGTGACTAGAGTATTCCTTTTTCATAATTAGTCTACAAGGTCCAGAAAAGGGGTAAACTTATACCAGGTAGACTACCTTTGAGATACTTTTAGTGAGCATGAAAGGAAGCAAGGTTGCTCGGCGATCTTTTCATTGTTTTAGGAGTCAGAAAAGAGCTTAACAGAAACTCCCTAAGTGTCTTTTTTGTAAAGGAATTGCTCGGCCCGAAAAAGGGGTGAAATTATACCGAACAAAAAGGTATTGGTGAGGGCGAGGAATGATCTTGAGCATTGTCAGGGGTGCGAAAAGCTGAATTCGACGACATAAAGATCGTAAAAAAGGGCAATGGCCGATGTGGCACGCAAACCCTGGCGATGAGTGGCATTTAGAAAAAATGCCTGAAAATTATGGGGGTGAGAGCGAGAAATGATCTCAAGCATCGTCACGAGCGTGGAAAACTAAATCTGGCGATATAAAAATCGTAAAAAATGGACCACGGTCGATGTGGCATGCAAACCGAGGTGGCGAGGGACATGTAAAAAATGTCTTAAAAGTATGGTGGTGAGAACAAGAAATGATCTCAAGCATAATCACAAGTTCGGAAAACTCAATCTGATGGTATACAAATTGCCAATAAACTGACAACAGCCGATGTGGCATGCAAATCGAGGTGACGTGGGGCATGGAAAGAATGATCGAAAGTTTTTGGTGAGAGCGAGAAATGATCTCAAGCATCATCATGGGCACGGAAATATGAATCCGACGGTGCAAATGGTGTGGAAAACGAAGGTCATAAGGACTCTGGAATGGTTAAAGAAAATAACTAGGTTAAAAAATGGCTTCAAATAAAGGTGAGCCCACCAAGCCAAGGATGCGGTGGTGGGGAGAAATGATGACCCGTGGGGAAACAATACTAGGTGTATCAAATCAAATGAAATATACAAGTGATATGTGACTTCAAAAATGGTTGAGATCATGCATGTGAAAAAGTGAGCTCGGTTAATGACCTGCCCCCATGCTATGTGCATGGGGTTTATGATTGTGGATCACATATTCGTTGGTTTGAATAATGGGGTCATTGAAATAATGAGATAGATATGATGGGGAAGGTTCAAAATGATTGAACATGCCCCATATCCCAAGGTCAAGGTAATCTATTATGCCCCCTAACTCAGAGGTGTTAATGTGGTGCAGATGTTGTCTCAGAGAGGGATCAACAGGGCATTGAGCAATTACTCGAGGGGGGGTGTACCATGAGGCTATGGGCCGTGGTGGCATACTGAAGTGATGATATGATGATGAGGGATTCCCCTTGCGGGGTGGATTCCCCCAGTATCATCGATGACAATGATGATGACTAGGCAAGGTATTGAGCCTGCCCCCATGCTGTGGAAATGTGGTTTCCTCTTTGATTTGAAAAGGTTGAATATGTGGGTTAGAGGGATCAATGGAAGGGGTCGACTGGACAGAGGGGTCTCCAGTGGAAACCATGTAAATTGTGTTAATTTATTACGAGGAGGAAGATTTTGGGGGATATATTTCCTCAATGAGAAGAGGGGATATCTCTAGGTTGGCATTATTCAATTCTTATAGTGCCTCTCTATAATCTGAGAGATCGGGGAAGTGATGTGAATAATGGTTGTAGATGCCGCATATTGCACAAGGGTGGTTAGTACGCAAAGTTTTATCACGAGGTTGAGGGTGAGGCTCGAGTTTGACAACTGGAATGTTAATGTCATCATCCAATATTTGCATATGCTCTTGAAGTGCTGGTAATTGTGGAAATTGATGGGTAGCATGGCCTATATCGTCGCACAAAGAGCACTTAGGGGGAACACGGATTGTTGGGGGATTCTTCACCAAATTTGGAGTTGTTGGTGGGGTGCGGGTGGTGGGTCCAGTGGTGTAGGTTTGCGGTCCTATGCCCCCATTATAGCGGAGTTGAGGGGGAGCATTACTAGATGTTGATGCAGTGGTCCCAGTTGGAGGTGGCTGGTTCTGGATGTTTGCTACACCAAGGGGTGGACGGTTAGAAATATTGATGGGTTGCACCGGTTGTAAAATGACATTCGGTGTCGAGGGAGGGGTTGGGGTAGGTAGGTACCACACAGGTAGTCCTAATGTTAATCCTGGGAGATTAAGTGTAGCCATGACTGGTGTGTTGATGGCGCCTGAAGGGGAAAATAAAAATGGGATAGTATGAATTGGTGTTGCTCCTACATGAGTTGGCACTGAGAGTGGTTGCAGGAGTAAAGGGGGTTGTTGGTTTGGTACCTATGTGTTATGAGAGAGGGTGCACAGATCAGATATCTCGGTTATCTTCAAATCAGGTGGGATGGATTCGAATGTGGAAGTCATAGGTGATTCCAAGTATAAGCTGGGTCTGATTGTGGAGACGAATGATGTAGGTGCATTCTGAACTGGTTGTTCAATCATAGGGAGAACATTTTTAGGTGCAGTGGGGGCGTATTGGTTTCGACGCGTTTGGAGATTCATGTCGGACGATGACATCATAAGGAGATGATGAGTACTTGAATCCATTGGTTGATTTGTGTGTGCAGCATATGTGATTTGTTGTTGTGGTGCTGTGGTTCCTTGAGGAGGATCCAATGGACGAGTGTTCACCACTCCTTGTGTGGGAAAAGGATTCTGTAGCACCATGGGTTGTGGTTGAGTAGGTGGCGCTAGTTGTGCCGCGTGCCCTTAGCATTGGGCGTCATCATTCCACAGTTGGCGTGCTCAATCCAAATGGGGGCAAGTGTGTGTGTGATGGCCATATATTCCGCATATGGAATATGGGTGGTTTGCTCATAAATTGGGGTTCTTACCCTGTTTCGGTGGTCAATCAGGGTTTTGGTTGGCCGGGGTAGTGTTGTTGTTGTTTGGAGGATAAGTCTGAGCGACTGGAGGTTGTGGTGCAGCAAGCACTGCCTGTGGTAGGTAATAAGCTGCTAAAGCTTGTGAGTGAATAGGAGCATGTGTGGCCTGCTGAGGATAATAAGCCGCTCGGGCTTGTGGCTGAACCAGAGTCTGATGGGTCTGTTGGTTATAATATCGAGATGGTGCATAAGCTGCTGGTGCTTGCCCATAACACTGTGGTGGACATGAGGGTCCATGAGTGTGGTGGGTGTGCATTACTGGAGCATAAGAATTTGTAGCTCTAGAATGAGATGTATCCCTAGAAAGGTCTAGGGAATTGTTTGTACTCATCATGGTAAAAGGTTTGTTTTGCAACATAACCTGTCCAATAATACTGTCAGTGGCATGGGATGCCCCCGGCGCGTCATGGTGGGATGGATCACTGCGTGGGGCGTTAGGTAAAATGGTGTATAGATATCCAGACTGGACATATATGAGGTCGAACTACTGAGCTTTTAAGATGGCTTCTTCTTCCGAATGGGGTCGTTTAGAAGATACGTATTTCTCTATGAGAGGGAGGAGTGATTTGAGGAACCAATCCAAAAAGATACGGTCGTCAAGCTTTATTTTGTAGAGACTACGATGCTTGTGCCACTTGTTAAATTTTGAGAATTAATTCACAATACTCTTGGATATTTACGAAGAGAATAACATATATAGTATATCAATGCATAACAATTACAATAAGCATGACAAGCATCACAAGAATCAAAAGCATGAGAGACAAGAGATAGAGAGTTTCAGTGGGGAAAACCCTCAGGTGAAAAACCCCAGAACTTCCTCAGAGATAGAGAGAGCAATGGCTCAAACAAAGTACAACCAAAATACACTTGAGATAGTCTCCTAGAGAAGATGATCCTCCTCCTCACTAGTGCACCACTTTTTGAGTGAGAGAGATATGACTTTCCAAATGATCTAAATAGAGATCTCCTGATCTCTATTTATACTAACTTGTTTGCCCAGTGACCTTATGGGGCTGAATTGTCTAGCTAGGTACATCCACAATATAATATATATTTCAGGGCCGACCCCACACATGGTGGTCTAATAACCCATCGACAAGTACACACATTTGCGACACTTGTCAATCCACATGACGACACTTCCTTATAGAGGAATAACACGTCTCTAATAAGGGTACAATAAATATATATGAAATACATAGATGAAATACATTCCGAAGTTACATATACATCAACACTCCCTCTTAACTAGGAAGGTATTTCTTGGCACAGATCTGCTAGACAAGTCTTCTTCTCGGGATCATTGTCATCATCATCATCACTACTGCTGCTATCTCAATCACTCTCTGACTCTACTCGTCATAGGAATTTCTACAAAGCCAGTCCTTTTTCATACTGGATGTAGGCCCACCACCTGCAGGTCTTCATCATCACTGGCCATACTGTGGAAATCTCAAGACTTATTACGTGCGTCACAAAACCTTAAAAGAGTCTCTTGACTAGCAAGAACCCTAAAGAGCATCTGAGACCTTTTTCATCCTGTCCATATCTCCAGGACCTATTACATGTGACCCCACCACAAAACCTCGAAAGAGAATCCCAGGACTGATTACGAGCACAAGGCTCAACCTATCGGATCTCCCCGGGCACAAATTACATGTGGTCACCACAAAACCTCGAAAGAGCATCCCAGGACTGATTATGAGCACAAGGCTCAACCTATCGGATCTCCTAGGGCACAAATTACATGCCATAGGACAAAACCTCGAAAGAGCATCTGCTAGATATCCCAGGGCACAAATTACATGCCATAGGAAAAACCTTGAAAGACTATCTGCAGATCTCCGAAGGCACAAATTATATGTCCTCCCAAGCAAAACCTTGAAAGAGCATTTCCCAGATATCCCAGGGTACAAATTACATGCCATAGGCAAAACCTCGAAAGACTATCTGCAAATCTCCCAAGGCACAAATTACATGCTTATCTGCACAACCTGTTCCATGGCCATAGTGTATCAACCTAATACTCACCATACATCATCCGGATCATCATCACTGCAAAATCCTGTTGCATTTCATCTGGAGCAACATCTTGAAGCTCGTCATCCATGATCATCTTGATCATACAATGCATCTACCTGATGCATACCAAGTATCTACCTGATACATATCATCATACATGATCCACCTGATCATACAGTGTATCCACCTGATACAAATACAAATACATGATACATATCACCATACATGATCCACTAGATCATACAATGTATCCACCTGATACATATACAGATACATGGTCCAAGCATCCAACATCATGCATATACAAAATACATACACATGATCCAACCGATCATATCCAGCATCCAACATGATGCGTACATACATATAAATGATCCAACTGATCATATCCAGCATACATACATATAAATGATCCAACTGATCATATCAACATCCAACATGATGCATACATATACATATAAATGATCCAACTGATCATATCCAGCATCCAACATGATGCATACATATATATATAAATGATCCAATTGATCATACAAAGCAGAAACCAGAACATCATCCTGATGCTCATCATCCAACACTTACATCCACAGCCATGTGAAGGATCCTCCTTCCAACATTCTTGGAATGGCTTTCAGCAAATGTGTCCATCACTTCTTCCTCGAAGTGTCATCAATCTGAAGAACACCAATCCTCTCCCTGAAGTAATTGAACTTCACCCTAGCTAGTGGCTTTGTCAGCACATCTGCAATATGCTTGTCCGTCGCAACGTACAGGAGCTTCACAGCTCCTCTCTACACCATATCCTTGATATAGTGATATTTGATCTCTATGTGTTTCGACCTGTCATGAAACACTAGGTTCTCAGACAGCTTCACACAACTCTGGTTATCACAAAATATACCAAGAGCATCCAACGAGAGATCAAATAACTCAAACAGTAGCTTCCGTAGCCATACTGCCTCACAACTAGCTGAATAGGCTACAACATACTCTGCCTCAGCTGTACTCAGTGCTACGCAGGACTGCTTCCTACTAAACCAAGAGATCACACCTGATCCCATACTGAAACAGCACCCGGATGTGCTCTTCCTATCTACAGCACTGCCAGCCCAATCTGAATCAACATAACCCTGCAGGTTAAACTTTTGATTCGCTTCATACTTGAGCCCATAATCCACTGTACCCTTCAGGTACCTCAGAACATGCTTTACAGCAACCAAATGAACACTCCTCGGCTCTGTCAGGAACTGACTCAATGTGTTCACCACAAAGAAAATATCTAGTCTCATGTTCATCAAGTACATCAAGGACCCAATAATCTGACGATACAAAGAGACATCAACTGGCTCAGATGAAGCATCACATAGAAGCTTCAGATTCGATGCCATAGGTGTGGCCATGGCCTTGCAATCCATCATCCCGAATCTCTTCAGGATATCTATTGTGTACTTCCCTTGACAAAGGAAGATCCCACCTACACTCTGCCACACCTCCATACCTAGGAAATAATGCATCATTCCCAAATCTTTCATATCGAACTCGGCAGCAAGATTCCTCTTAGTATCTGCAATCAATCTGTCATCTCCTGTTACAAATAAGTCATCCACATATAGGAGTAGAATCATAGGATTCCCTTCCTCAACCTTGTAATAAAGGTTGGAATCTGCTTTACTCTTGGTAAATCCCAAACTAGATAGGAAACTGTCCATCCTACCATACCAAGTTATGGGAGCTTGTTTCAAGCCATACAAGGCTTTCTTCAATCTGCACACATATGACTCCCTATCATGTATTTCGAAACCGAGTGGCTACTCCACATATACTTCCTCTTCAACTACACCATTCAAGAAAGCAGTCTTGACATCCATCTGGTGTATTTTTCATTTCATTGCTGCAGCTAGGGCAAGTACTGTTCTGATGGAAGTATACCTGGATACAGGTGCAAAAGTTTCTTCATAATATATTCCCTCTTTCTAAGAGAAGCCGCGAGCTACGAATCTTGCTTTGCATTTTTCTACACTACCATCTACAGCATGCTTGATTTTGTAGATCCATTTGGAAGTCACAACAGACTTCTCTTTAGATCTTGGGACAACATCCCAAACATAATTCTTCATTATTGATTGGTATTCCTCAACCATGGTATCCTTCCATTCTTTCTTTTCCGTTGCTTCTTTATAACTGGAAGGCTCTTTGTTCATAATGTCACAGAGTAAAGCAACATAGCTGGTATGTGATCTGGTTCTCTTCTTTACTATGTGTTATTCTTCTGGAATTCCAAATATTTCTGCATCTTGAATGACCTCTCTAGCCCATGCAGGTTTCCTCTTGTGAGAGTTATCCTCACGGGGTGGATCTACAGGCTCTTGTGGATCTTCAAACTCACGAACAACTTCTGGAACTGCTTCAGTCATGGTAGTGTCTTGAAATCTAGTTTCCTTAGGTTCTTCATAAACTTCGATATGTGCCTTCCTTGATTTGATGAATGCAGGTTTTCATCAAATGTTACATCCCTGCTGACATCAATCTTCTTGAAACCTGGAAAGTATATTTTGTAAGCCTTCGAGCTTTCACTGTAACCCACAAAGATACCCTTCTTTCCTGAAGGATCTAGTTTAGTCCTCTTTTCCTTTGGGACATGAGTGTATACTAGACATCCAAATATTCTAAGATGGCTGACTTTAGGTTTCTTACCAAAAAAGACCTCTTCTGGTGTCTTGTTGTCCAATATCTTGTGGGGTGTTCTGTTCTGCACATATACAGTTGTTCTGGCTGCTTCTGCCCATAGATGCATAGGTAGATCCTGGTCATGCAACATTTCCCTTGCTGCTTCCATGATTGTTCTATTCTTCCTTTCTGCAACTCCATTCTGTTGAGGATTATAAGGAGCAGTCAACTCCCTCTTAATCCATGAATCACTACACAACTTCTTGAAGTCACCTGAGGTGAATTCTCTACCATTGTCGGATCTAAATGTTTTGATCTTCTTGTCAGTTTGATTCTCCATCAAGGTTTTGAATTCCTTGAACTTATAAAACACTTCATCTTTGTTCTTCAAGAAGTATACCCAAGTCTTCCTGGAGAAGTCATCAATAAATGAGACATAGTAAACATACCCACTTAGAGAACTGGATGACATAGGACAACATACATCTGAGTGGATGATTTCCAGGATGTCTTTTTCCTTGCTTTCACTACTTGGGAAATCCTTCTTAATGTTCTTACCTTTTGCACATCCTTTGCAAACACCTTCATGTTTGGTCTTGATTTTAGGAATACCCTCTACAGCCTTGCTTGCAATTGGAAGTGCCCTATAGTTCATATGAGCAAGTCTTCTATGCCAAAGTTCACTTGGCTCCATGGATTCATGTACTATGGCATGTTCAGGTTGTCCCTTCAATTTATACAAACCTCCCTCTTGCTCTCCAATCACTACTGCATCATCTATGTTCTTTCCCTTTGGCCACATTAGGAATTGGCCATCCACAAATGTAACCCTCATACCTTTTGCATCCAATGCAGAGATGGAGAGTAAGTTCTTCTTGAGGCCAGGTGCATAAAGGACTTCTTTCATCTTCAAAGATTTTTCAGAATCTAGGTTGTAGGAGGCTTCACCACTTCCTTTGATTGGTTATTGATAATCATCCCCAAGTTTCACCTTATGGGGTGATTCATGTTCAGAAAGATTCACAAAATATTCCTTAAACCCAGTCATGTGTTTGGAAGCCCCACTGTCAATCAATCAATCATTACAACCATGAGAGATAGTACCCGTGAGAGCAGAAATTAGAACATAATCTTCTTCACTTGATGAGTCATCACTATCACTTTCTACCCTAGCCTTCTTCTTTGGGGGTTCATCATCTTTGGCAGCATGATCATGATATCTTCTTTTGTTATTCTTCTTCTTCTTGTTGAATTTGTTGTTGTTGTCTTTCTTCTTCTTGGGACAATCTGAAGCAAAGTGTCCCTTCTCATTGCAATTGAAGCATCTGAGATCTTTCTTATCTTTATGATAATGGTGGTGTGAGAATATCCTGTTATGAGATGATTCCTTCTTGGACTTGCCTTTCCTGGCATGTGCTGTGAGAGCTTGATCTCCATTTCCCATCTTTTCTTCTTGGGCCACAAGCCTAGCTTCTTCTTGAGAGCATTCTTCCCGCAATTTGTTGAAGGAGATCAACTTCTTCCTTGCACAAATTCCTTGAATAAAGGAATCCCATGACCTGGGTAGGCCATTTAGAGTGGTCATCACCACTTCACCATTCTCCACCATTTCATCCACTGCTTCTAGTTGTTCCTTGATCTGGGAGACCCTTGAAAAATAACATTGAATGGTTTCTCCATTTTGAAACTTTACTCCTTTCAATTGGTTCCATAGGGTCATCTTCCGATTTATGTTCTTCCCTTCAAATAGCTTGGTCAAAGAGTCAAACATCTCTTTGGGTGTATTTAGAGAAGACACATGGGATACGAGATGGGCTTTGATAGAATCAGTAATGATTCTCTTTGCCTTGACCAAGTTCTTCTTATGCAATACTTTAGCCTCTTCATCGTCTGGGATACGGATGTCTTCTTGAACATATGAGTCCAACTCATTCTCTTCTAGGATTAACCCAATCCTATACTTCCAAGCTCGGAAGTTATCAGCTCCTTCAAGCTTATCCTCAAGCTTGGTGTGGTGAGACATCTTAAAGAGTACTTCAAATGTAAATAGAAAAGATTTAGGTCTTACCACTTGAAATGTTGAAAACTAGATCTGGTCCCGGATTAGGGTTTGTCGAAAAAACCCTAAAAATTCAAAATGTGAATTTCAATTTTCTTAAAGGATAGAAAGATGCACCTTGATGAGCTGATCAGCCTAGTGTATTCAGAATTTGAGATCAGCAAAGCTTTACCCTTCAGATTTGTCTTTTTGTCCTCCCGGGTTCACTAGGGAGAGCCCTGAATTAGGGTTTGAGTTTCCCAGAGATATACCCAGCCAAAAATCTCGATCCAAAGCTGTAAACTTCGATTTTTGCAAGGAGCTTCCAGCTATGTCTTCAGATTTAAGAAATTCCTATTTTTGTGGAAACCCTAATTTTTAGGGCCAAATCTGAAAAATGCTCAGAATTGAATTCTGATTGTACAGATAGATTCTCCTTGATGAGTAGAGTCAATCTACTATACTCCTTTTCCAAAATCTGTGGATAGAAACCCAATAAACAAGAAACTCAAGTTTCCGTCACTGCAAAATGTCTTCTTCTAAGGTTAGCTCTGATACCATCTTAAATTTTAAGCATTAATTCACAATACTCTTGGATCTTTACTGAGAGAATAACATATACAACATATCAATGCATAACAATCACAATAAGCATGACAAGCATCACAAGAATCAAAAGCATGAGAGACAAGAGACACAGAGTTTCCGTGGGGAAAACCCTATGGTGAAAAACCCCACAACTTCCTCAGAGATAGAGAGAGAAATGGCTCCACCAAAGTACAACCAAAATACACTTGAGATAGTCTCCTAGAGCAGATGATCCTCCTCCTCACTAGTGCACCACTTTTTGAGTGAGAGAGATATGACTTTCCCAATGATCTAAATAGAGATCTCCTGATCTCTATTTATACTAACCTGTTTGCCCAGTGACCTTATGGGGCCGACTTGTCTAGCTAGGTACATCCACAATATAATATATATTTCAGGGCTGACTCCATACATGGTGGTCTAATAACCCATCGGCAAGTACACACACTTGCGACACTTTTCAATCCACATGACGACACTTCGTTATAGAGGAATAACACATCTCTAATAAGGGTACAATAAATATATATGAAATACATAGATGAAATACATTCCGAAGTTACATATACATGAACACGACTCATGGATATGATCAGTGATGTGCGTAGCGGTGTTCTGTCTACAAGACAAAAGTATTTCCACTCCTGCATCATAGCATATAGGTAGTTGAAAGATCTGAAGGAACGTTGAGGCAAGGGATGTAAAAGTGGGGTGTGTCCCATGTGGCTGCTCAATGTACCATTTGGCTGCAGAGCCGATGAAAGTTCTTTGTAAAAGTCTTAGTCTAATAGAATCATCTACTATGGAGTTCGAGGAACATCATAGGTGAAACGACATGATATGGTTTTGGGGATCTTCCCCAACTTTGCCTTCAAATTTTGGGATATCTAAGGGAAGCTTTGTGGCATGGGGGGCCATGTAGGGTTGTGTCTAATAGGGTCGTTGGTTAACCTTTCCAGGTCTGGTAAGTTTAGACTAGCCATGTATGGCAGATTGGCAGATGGGTGTGGAATGGCCACTGGGGCATAATTGCTAATGGTTGCAGTATGGATTGGTCTAGTTCCCCCTAAGGGTATGCTAGGTGTGAAAGGGATATGTCCTCCATCCGATGTGGTGTGGGAGGGGCCTGTGCTCCCCAATGCAACATGGGTTGCAGATGGGTTAGGAATGGCTCCAGTAATCCCTGGGATATGGGTAGTGGCGATGAGGGAGGGGGTGATGCCCATGTTGGGCATACCTAAAATAGGTGTTGGTCCTTTGTTGGGCATACCTAAAGGGGGTGTGGGCCCCATATTAGGCATGCCTAAGGGGGTTGTGGCTACCGTGGTTGTCACGGTAGTAGTGTGGTTTGTTGATCTAGCTCCAACAACACTGGTGAAAAGGGGGTCATATTGTGATCCAACCATGGGGTTGGTTGGTGATGTCTCGGGATGGTGTTCGGATTCAGCCTCAGAATCAGATGTAAAATGAGACGCGTCAGAATCAGATGACTGGGTTCTATGCTAATGACATGTGGATTCAAGGAATAATGCTCTAAGTCTATGACATGTAGAGTCAAGTGTACCGAACTGAGGGGGTTCACCCTAAAAATGGCAGGATCGTCTTAAGTTATCAATGGTGAGAGATGTCTAGAAATGCCAATGGATGGCGGTGAGATAAAAAACTCAAGACCCTAATGCAATGATGTGTGCAGGAGGAGAGTGTGAAAAAAAGACAATGGCTCTTAGGCCAACAACCAACCTCAAAAGCACTTACTATAACAGTTGTGCTATAGTAAGTGGAGGAATCAAGAAAAGTGGTCAGAATACCAAAAATCGAGCAGCTCCTAGAAAAAAGTGGTGTTCACTAGACCAAGGGGGGTAGCAGAGCATGCAAGCACCTAACTAAACGTGGTATTATGACTCAACGAAACATATCCTCTGCAAGGTGATGAAATCCAAGTCAGACAATATGAGTAGTGGAATTAAAGCCTAGATATCCCCTTATCGGGAGGGACACCGGGTAGACAATCCTAAAAATTGGCCACTAAGATACCCCGTTCATGACACGTTCGGTTAGGTGAATCTGCAGTTTGGTTTTATCGCTGCTGTACTCCCATAAGGGTGGTACACTGACAACTATGAAAGGTATCCTTTGGTTACTGAATGGATAGCAGTATTCCACTCAGGATTTTGGAACCAGTCTGGCTACTTCAACCCTCCTAAGGGATAGGCCTTCCCGATAAATTGGTGTATAACTGTGTCAACAAATAATAAGGTATTTTTGGGACCCTAAAAGTCAAACACTATGTCTCAGATGTAAATAATTGAGGGGTGTTATTGGAACACCTATCCCCCCAATCCTACCTAGCTACAAGATTCTTTAAGTGTTCCCCAAGTGGGGTTAAAGTGTTTGTTCAGTTTAGGTAGATTTTAAGGCTTAGTTAATTAAAAATGTGGCAGATTGGGTGCAAGTGTGATTTTTTAACTGAAAAAGAAATTGCCTCGCTTGGGCGATTGATTAAAAATTAAAAACAAGACGATTTCAATTTGCAAAAAATAAAAGGCCTTTTCTCAAATGTAAATGCATTAACAAAAAATAATTCAAAAACTATGGACTTTTGAAATAATTTTTTAAAGAAAAAACAAATATTGTAAAATTTGCAAGAAATAAATGGATTTCTAATGCTTTGCTTGGGCAAAATATTGAGCAATTCAAAATGATGGTTATAACCTTGCAAAATGTGAAACTTATAATCTACAAAAATGCTAAATAATCTCTCTTTCACTTAACTGAATTTTTAAAAAAAAGATTTAATAAAGCAAATGTAACAGAAAATAAATTAATAATGCTACAAAATGAAATAGTAGGCTGTTCAAAAGTGCAGGGAAGATAGCTGGAAAATATCGGCCGAAATGGGTGAACTGAAATGATAAATAACACTAAAATAAAAAAATTAGAGAAATTTCTATGAAAAATTTCTTAAATTTAATAGGATATTCAGATTCCTTGTTCGAAAAAACCCAATTTGAAAAAACAAATTGTCTCAAACGGATTTTGCGAGAGGGAGATATGGGCATTTGAAAGTTGAGTCATGCTATCAGGTAATTAGATCATGGGTTTCGGGCTAAAACCTGCGATCGGATCGCGGATTTCGGGCTAAAACCTGCGATCAAGGATTGTGGCTTTTTGGTCAAAACTTGCGATCGGATTGCGATTTTCTGGTCAAAACCTGCGATTTGGATCGCGGCTTTTTGGTCAAAAATTGTGATCGTATCGCGGCTTTCTGTTAAACAGTTGTGATTGGATCGCGCCTATGGGTTTAAAACTTGCGATTTACGAGACAAAAATTGGCTGGCAAAAAACGAACCCAAAAATTGAAGTTTTGGGCTGTTTCGGGCTACAGAAAGGGCCAATGGGTAGGGCAACTATCAAGAAGCTGACTAGTATGCTAGATCTAAAGTTTTAAATGGGAAAAACTACTAAAATAAAGATCTTAAGCAAAAATTTAAAGTTCGAAACCTAGCGGAGTCGCCAAAAATAGTTGCTTGTTTTTTCAACCAAGCATGTGCAAGGATGCACCTATTAACTTGTAATAGCAGTTTCAATATAAAACAAAAACAACTATTTATAAACTAATATAATTTGATCTAACATAAGCATGTGTAAATAAATAAAAAACTAGATTTCAAAACATAAGCAATAAGATCTAAGACAAAAGCAAGAAATTGAGAAATTTAATCTTTTGTATTACCTCAAATGGTGAGGATGGTGAATGTTGAGTAGCTCCAAGGTTGAGAAGCTCCAATGTCCAATGGTCTCTTCTTCTCCAATGCTTCAATGGGGTTCTTCAAACTCGAGATCGGAGGCAATGGCTCTCAAAGGAAATTTGGCAGCATAAGGATAGGATGAAATGTGGATGAAAACTGAAAAGCCCCTATAACCTTTTTATATTTTTTGGTGATGGGGAATACCATTATGGTTTTAAGGAAACCAATGGTATTAACCAACATGGTTTAGGTCTCTTTTTCCCTCTTTTTTCTTTTTTGAATATTTTGAATATTTTTATTCCCTTTTAATATTTTTGGAAATTTTGAACCCTTTTTGAGGGTTTTTTGTGTATTTTGAGGGGAAAAAAGGTGTATTGTGGTCTTTCTGGTGACCTTTTGATGGCTTTAGAGGCTCAAATGGTGGAAAAGTGGACAAATGGGTCATGTGAATAAGGGAATGAGCTAGTGAGCACTTTTTGGGTGTTAACACAGTCGAAGCAAAGAAAGTGGTAAAGACATCTCCAAGTAGCGAGAGCAAAGCAAAGATTGAGAGGGATTCCACCCAACAACCAAACAAACATAAGTATTTGAATTGTTATTTCTTGTATATATGATTACTTAAATGATGTTGTTCATTCATGTACATACTTATGTTCCTAGATTTAGGATGTATATTATACATGTTAGAAAAGTTGCATTAATGAGCAAGATACTACTAATATGCAAGTAAGGGGTAAGTGGCCTATGGTACTGTACAACATTCCATTGCTCCTTATCTAGAATGAAACCTTTTTGTCGACATGTTGGGAGTAGTGCACACTCTTAACAATGTTCTGGTAGAGATGGAAGGCATCTAGAAAGTTACAGGATATGGATGAATGTTGTATCGAAGCATTGGCTAAGATAATTGCATGACTATATGCATAAGAATTTGTTCTGAAAACTATGAAATATTTATAATCATGCAATTGAACTTGTCTTGTAGGAAATATTGTGCATCATCAGCTACAAGAGAGATTTGTTTCGAAGAACAAGTGACGAAGATGCAGAAAGATACCTGTTGAAGACATTGAAGAACCAGAAGCACCCAGGATCTGAGATACAACAATGGATGAAGTAAATCCAGGAGAAGACAGTGAGATAGAATATCCAAAGGAACCTGTAGATCCACCACGTGAGAAGAATTCTCACAAGAGGAAACCAGCATGGGTACGAGAAGCAATTCAAGATTCAGAGATATATGGCGCTCCAGAAGGAATGCAGAGAGAAAGCAAGAGACCGAGGCCATACTCCTACTGTGTGACATCATTGACAAAAAACCTTCCAACTATGAGGAAGCAGCTGAGAAGAAGGAATGGAAGGATACTGTGATCGAGGAGTACCAGTTGATCATGAACAATGATGTCTTGGATGTGGTCCCAACACTAGAAGGGAAGTCTATGGTGACTTCCAAGTGGATCTACAAGATCAAGCATGCTGCAGATGTCAGCATAGAGAAATACAAGGCAAGATTTGGGGCACGTGGCTTCTCCCAGAAGGAAGGGATAGACTATGAGGAGACATTTGCACCTATAGCCAGATACACTTACATTAGATCAGTACTTGCTCTGGCTGCAGTAATGAAGTGGAAGATACACCAGATGGATGTCAAGACAAAATTCTTGAATGGTGTAGTGGAAGAGGAAATGTATGTGGAGCAACCACTCGGGTTTGAGACACATGACAGAGAGACTCATGTGTGAAAACTAAAGAAATCCTTGTATGGTTTGAAAGAAGCACCCATGTCATGGTATGGCAGGATTGATAGCTTCCTGACTAGTTTGGGACTTACCAAGAGTAAAGAGGATTCCAACCTTTACTACAAGGTTGAGGAAGGAAATCTAGTGATACTCCTATTGTATGTAGATGACCTGTTTGTGATAGGTGAGGATGGGTTGATTGTTGACACGAAGAGGAAGCTAATTGCCGAGTTCAAGGTGAAGGAATGGGGTATGATGCACTATTGTCTAGGCATGGAGGTGTGGAAGAGTGCGGATGGAATCTTCCTTGGACAAGGGAAGTATGCAGTAGAGATCCTGAAGAGGTTCGGGATGCTGGACTGCAAGGCCATGGACACACCTATGGCATTGAACCTGAAGCTATTGTGTGATGCTTCATTAGAGTCGGTTGATGCCACAATGTATCGTCAGATGATTGGGTAATTGATGTACCTGACGAATACGAGACCATATATTTGCTTTACTGTGAACACATTGAGCCATTTCCTGAGGGATTCGATACATGTTCACTTGATTGTTGCAAAGCATGTTCTGAGGTACCTAAAGGGTACGGTGGATTATGGGCTCAAGCATGAAGCGAATCAGAAGATTAAATTGGAGTGTTATGTTGATTTGGATTGGGAAGGTAGTGCCATTGTTAGGAAGAGCACTTTGAGGTGCTGATTTAGTATGGGATCAGGTGTGATCTCTTGGTTTAGCAGGAAGCAGTCCTGCGTAGCACTAAGTACAACCGAAGTAGAGTATATCGTAGCTTGTTTGGCTAGTTGTGAAGCAGTATGACTAAGGAATCTACTGTCTGATTTGTTTGATTTCTAGTTGGACACGACTTGTATACATTGCGACAACCAGAGTTGTGTGAAGTTGTTTGAGAACCCGGTGTTCCATGACAAGTAAAAGAACATTGAGATCAAGTACCACTATATCAGGGATATGGTGCAGAGAGGAGCAGTGAAGCTCTAGTATGTTGCGATGGACGATTAGATAGCCGATGTATTGACCAAGCCACTGGCCAGAGTGAAGTTTGAATACTTCAGAGAGAATCTTGGTGTACTTCAAATCGAGGTTCCTTCCAAGGGGAAGCGATGAGTTCGGAAAATGCAGATGCACATGGGCTTTTCCGACATGGTTAGAGGTTATTCCTTCCATGGTTGTTGATGTAATTATTGGGATTTTCTTACATGGTCATAGGTTAGTCCTTCCATGGTCGTTGATGTAAATGCCATGCCTTTTCGACATGGTGGTTGGTTGATCCTCCCATGTTCATTGATGTAAGTCCAGTGCCTTTTTGACATGGTGGTAGGTTGTTCCTCCCATGTGCGTTGATGTAAGTGTAGAGCCTTTCCGACATGGTGGTAGGTTGCTCCTCCCATGTGCGTTGATGTAATTGTTTGGCCTTTCCCAAATGGTGGTAGATTTGTTCTCCCATGTCGGTTGATGTAAGTGTTGGGTGTTATGTGCATCTAGGCTGTGCTCTGTTGACGATGAGATGATCTGAACGTTATGAGGTGACAGTAGGGTACACAGGTTTTGCATAGGCATATAATCAGTCTTGGGATTCTCCTTCAGGTTTTGCAGTGGCATATAATCACTCTTGGGAGATCTTGCAGGTTTTGCATGTTGGAATATTAAATCTCCCTACCATGTCATTTGATTACATGAGATGCATTAATTAACCTTCTATGGTTAATTACTATGTAATAGACTAGGAAATTGCCTTGTGTGGACCACAACGCAACATGGGTGGACCACAAAACATCCAAGGTGTGGAAAAAAATCCACCTAGGCCACTTAGACACACATCCAAAATATTCTGGATAAGGTTTTACTAGGAATGGCGCATTTATGAGTTTTTACTACTTTTTACTACTTTTTACCCTATCGGGAAAAGCTAGTCTACCTAGGAAACTTGTTTTTTGCACCCATGACTTTCCTTAATGACTCTTCCTTCCAAATTTCATATTTGGAATTTTTTTCATCATGCATCACCTTCAGATCACTAATTTTGCAATTCATGAGCTTTTGGAGAGATTTGGAAAGCATGCTTGCCACCTAGGGGGTTGGGCATATTTTTAGTAAGTCTGATGATGAGATGGATTCTTTGTCATATTTAGACATTCGAAGATCTATTGTAGTGTTATATAACAACATCCTATTACTTTCATAAGGTTGGGGGATGTTTTTTATTCATGAGAAGTTAATACAAAATTGTATCTTTGTGAGTAATTTTTGTGTCTTTGACTAGTTGTGTGAGATTTTCTTATGAGACAGTATAATTTCTTGAATAGATCTTGGATGTGAACTGAATTTCACATGGTATCAGAGCTATCAAGATATTCTTATCATCTTTTATTTTTTTGCAGGATCCAACAAGTCTCAGGAAGGGTGCATTGATCAATTCACCGGGTGAATTCTATTCTCTACAGGGTGCAATTTGGCATCCATAAGTGTACTAAAATCAGTCCACAAGTTATATTGGTTGCAACAATGGATCATTCACAATAGATCATCCTCACTCTATTCAATTACTTTGACTGGAAGGCACAGATGGAGATTCTACTGAGGAGCAAAGGGCTCTACAGGGTGATAATGGCAACTAAAGCTGAGCCAACCTTAGTAGTAGAGAAATCTAAATGACATAATTGAAGGGATGAATCCTACGGGCTGTTATGTCTCACTACTTCTAGAGAGCTTCTATTTCATCTTGATGGCCTCACTTCTCCCAATGAAGTATGGCTGAAACTTCAAGAATTGTTCGAGAAAATCGATGAATTGAGAGGCCACCAACTGGATAACGAGCTAGTCTCTTTGAGTCCACAAAATTTTGATAATCTACAGGATTTCTTCTCCAAATTTAAATCTCTTGTATTGCATCTGAAACAATTTGGTATTGAAAAAAAGGATGAGCAATTAGTTTTGGCCATTCTCTCCAAGCTTGGTCCCGACTATTCAATCTTTGTCTCGACCTTCCATTCCACCCAAAAAGCAATTAAAAATTGGAAGAGCCTGACACTTTCAGAATTCATGGAGTCTTTGACACAAGAAAAAGACAAGTTGGTCTGGATGGGAGCCATTAAAAATCCATCCAAATACCATTGTCTAAATGTTGGAGATTCAAAGCGTTCAAAAGGCAAGAAGAAAGACAATTTCAAGAAGCCCACCAGTGAGAGGAAATACAAGTAGAATTTTAATGGAGAGTCATCAAATTCCAAGAAGAATCTGAACAAGAAGAATGAGAGGACAGAGTGAAATTATTCCAGAAAGGGATTTCATCCTGAAATCTCTTGCATGAAGAAAACCATTGACCAAATGGATCAACTCTTGGAGAAAGCCAACATTCCTCTTCCAGAGAGCGCAAGGAGGAAAAACGGAGGACAAAATTCTGATGATAAAGAGAGAGTTCATGAATTGATGGCCAGCACATCCAAACCTTCTTCATTCATCATTGTTTTCAGAGCTTTGAGACACATGGTGTCCACAAGTAAGTTTTTTACTTCACTTGACTCTTCCAGTGGTCCAAATATTGTATTGGGAGACAATTCTGAAACGTCTAGCAAAGGCAAAGGTAGCATAGATCTCGAGCATGGTTCATTTAATAATGTTTTATATGTACTTGGACGTCCTGCAAACCTACTGTCAGTCTATCAGATGATCCATATAGGGCTTCCCAAAATAGTAACCTTTACCCCTAATGATGTTGAGATAGCTGAAATTTCAACAGGAAAAAATGTTGCATTAGGCACTGCCGATCACTGTTCTAGAATCTACAAGTTTTCTCATTTTGTGCCAAATCTCTCACCCTCTGCTCGTTTAAAACATGCCAATGAGTCAAGTAAATTATGGCATGAAATTTTTGGCCATTTGAACTATAAATATCTTTCCCAACTCCATGAGAAATAAATGGTCATAGGGCTGCCCAATATCAGATTTTCCAAAGGAGTTTGTCAATCTTGCATTCTAGGAAAACATCCTGAGCATAAGTATGGGAGATACACTACTGAGAGAACCTATGCACCATTGGAACTTATACACAATGGCATATTAGGTCCATTTCCTCATGAGTCTTTGAACCATGCCAAATACATTCTCACATTCATAGATGACTTTAGTAGGTATTGTTGGATTTATTTCATCAAGTTAAAGTCAAAAGTTTTTGGTCTGTTCAAGCTATTCAAAGCCTCGGTTGAGAACTAGTCTGGTAGGCATATAAAAGTTATAAGATCTGATAATGGCAGTGAATATGTGAAATCATAGTTTCATAAATTTTTTTCTTCTTCAGGAATACAGATGCAACATGCAGTTCCATATACACCTTAGCAAAATGGGGTTGCTGAAAGGAAGAATAGATCTCTTAAGGAGATGGCCACATGTATGCTTGAGGAAAAAGCCTTGTCTCCTAATCTATGGGATGAGGCAATAAACTGTGCCACATAAATTCAAAATAGACTGCCACATAAATCTCTCAAAGGTGTCACTCCCTTTGAAGCTTGGACAAGGCACAAACCTGATATCTCTCATTTCAGGATTTTTGGCTCAAAGGCTTGGCCTAGGATTCCACTTGAGAAGAGGAGGGCTATACAGCCCCAAATCCAACCATGTTTATTTTTTAGATATTCATAGGACTCCAAAGGTTATAATTTTCTGAACATGACCACTCATAAAGAATTCATTGAAAGAAGTGTGCAGTTTGAGGAAGAGCCATCTCAGAGTACTGAAATTGGAGAACCATCTTCACCACCACCTGAAGAAGAAGTAAGTGATGTTCTTGATGTTTCTGATTTTGATATTTCTGATGATGGGGATCATTTTGTTGCGGATTCTAAATCACCTACAAGGCCTAAATGGGATGCAAAAACTTTGCAAGCAGCAGGTGAATTAGAAGGAAATCCTCAGGACCAAAGGAGGATTAGATCACAATTTGAGATTGCTCTCATTGTGAATGATCCTTTCTTTTCTAAGAAATTCTATATTATGATAGATTCTAATCCTCAGACATATGAGGAATCCTCACATGACCCAAGATGGAATATTTCTATGGATGAGGAGTTTCAATCATTAGAGAAGAATGAAACTTGGGAGCTAGTTAAGCTCCCCGCAGGAAAAAAGTTGGTAAGGTGCAAGTGGATTTATAAGACTAAATGTGCAATGGATGGTACAGTGGTAAAATACAAAGCAAGGCTGGTAGAAAAGGGGTTTTCTCAGGTTCAAGTACTTGATTATAATGAAAATTTTTCCCATGTGGCACATAAATACTCCATTAGACTAGTTTTGGTAGTTGCAGCTTCCAAGTGGTGGGAAGTACATCACATGGATGTGAAAAGTGCTTTCCTCCATGGAGAAATTGAAGAAGAAATATATATGCAACAGCCGTAGGGGTACATATCAGATCCAAATCTTGTTTTTAGGTTGAAAAGGTCTTTGTATGGACTTAAGCAAGCCCCCAGTGCTTGGTATGCAAAGATGGACAATTTCCTTCTGTCACAATCCTATGTTCGAAGTAAATCTGACTCAAATGTCTATATGAAGCATGTTGATGGTTTTATAATGATAATAGTGTTGTATGTTGATGATTTTCTGATTACAGGTAGTGGCAATGACCAAATAGCATCATTGAAGACAACTATGCACCAAACATTCTCCATGAGTGACTTGGGAATTCTTAAGCAATTTTTGGGGCTTGAGATTTCTCAAACAAAAGATGGAACCAAGGTATCTCAGTCAAAATATGCTTCTTATCTATTAAAGAAGTTTAAGATGGCTGATTGTAAGCCTTCTAAGACTCCATTCCTTTCTGGAGTTAGACTAGAAGATGCATGATCTACACCATTGTTTGACAACACTTTATATATATAGTTGATTGGTAGCTTGCTTTACTTGACACACACTCAACCTGATCTTTCTTATGCTGTGGGTGTGGCATCAAGAAACATGGAGCAGCCCAATGAGCTACATTGGAGGGATACAAAAAGAATTCTTCATTATGTGCAGGGCACAAAGACCGATGGGATTCACTATGTTGCATATTCAAGCCTAGATCTCTTGGGATTCACACACTCAGATTGGGATGGTGATATCCTCACTACTACAAAATGAGAGATAAGTGACCAAAAAAATGACCAAAATCCACATATAAATGACCATTTTTCAGTTGGTGACCACTGGTAGCAAATTAGCGTCCATCTATCACGTGACCAAAAATGTGGTCATATTTAGCTTGGTCATTTATAGCTTATTTTGTGGTCGTATATTTGGTTGTATATTTGGTCATTAATTTGGTCATATATTTGGTCATTGATTGTCACAATTAATGACCAAGTTTATGACCACATTTTTTGTCACGTGATAAATGACCTCGAATTTTCTACCAGCGATCGCCAACTCAAAATTTGTCATTTATATGCATATTTTGGTCTTTTTTTTGTTACTTCTCTCTCATGTTGTACTGGTGGTCATTTATATGCAAATTTTGGTCTTTTTTTTAGTCGTTTATCTCTTTTTAGTGGTTTCAAAATATAAATAGGGCATGGAGGAATCGAACCACCAACCTTTTGCCTATAAGGCAGGTTCTCTACCATTGAGCTAGCACCCTTAAATAGACTTCCTTATGGATTGATATGGGAATACAATTTCCAACAGTTAACATCACCTTTTCAAATTCTGGAAAAGAGTTACATACCTAGGTAATCAACAAAAAATACCCAATAATCACCAAAAATGGTCATATTAATGATAACCTTTATCACTTTCAAAGATAAACATAGAAAAAATTCAATTAAAAGCAGCAATGCTGAAAATGTCGAGAAATGTACTTGGGACTTACAAATAGTAGCTTACAACAAATGTATGTAATAGAAAGACACCTTTTGAGCTCTCTTTGAACTTCTCTAGTGCTTGTTCCTCCTTGGTAAGTGATTCTACAATTTCATAATCTCTTCTTCAAGCCTTGCTATTATTAGGATTGGTTCTTCCGACTCCTTTTCAATATCGTCTTTGTAGCATCCTTTCAACATCATAAAACTAATGAGTTAAATGACAGAATGCCCCAATAGTTGAACATAATGCTCCAATTATTAATTTACACTGTGAGAAGTTTCATATTTAAGTATAGTCCATAATAGTAACTCAAATACTTAATTTTAGTATTTAGCCACTCAGACCATAATATATTGTTATAAATATAATAAAGTTGATTTTACCATTAATCAAACACTACTTGTTACTCTTTTTAGATGGCCATTATATATCTGTATTATAAATTAATTGGTAAAATTCCTCTTCAAAAAATGTGTAACTCTTTAGATGTGTATGCAGTTGTGCATGCGTACATGCACACATGTATACATGCCTTTTACGTTGTCTGCATCTTGATTCTTCTCACAACATCCTTAGTAGAAGACAAGAACAAAAACAAGTTATGTTGACAAAAAGTGTTTGATATATCGTTGATAGATAAGTTGGTGCATCTCAAAAAAGGGCATGAATAACAATAACAACTCAATCAACCATTGAAGTTATCATTAAGCCTACCCATTACATTTTCCCATTAGTCATGTGCTTTAATCACATGGCTCAGTTGCCAATTATAGAAGAGTTCGATTAATTCTACTAGTATACCAGCCTTTCCCCAACAAGATATTGTAGAAAGTTGGAAAGTTGTTCATGATCTTGAAAGTTCAGCATCAGTCATGAAAAAAAACATCGTACAATTTGTCTATTAAAAATTGACACTAACCACGATTAGCTTACAATGCACTTTGTAGAGTGCTGGAGCATCAAAGCATATACAAAAAATTCCATATAGGAGTGGAACCAAACCTCATTTAACTATAATTATCCAGTCATTATTCTACATTGTTATATAATAAGTACCAACATAAATTGATTATGTTCCACAAAACATAATTTTGAACATTTAAAATGTGGGAGCATGTAACTATAATTTTCATTACAGATCCAACTTCATAAAATATTGGCATCTTATCTACAAATTTCAACCAAAGGAGATCCGTTCTAATATAGTTTATGAATACTATTTGACTATCAATGGCCCCAGGCCCAACCATATGTAAGACAAGAACAAATCTAGGTTAGACATGGATGCCTCCCATCCCTAAAATTAAAAATAGGAATAAAAAATAAAAGATGAATATTCACACATTAAATTGTGGGGGTACATTGCGTAATTCCAATCACAATTAACATATATTATATTTACAAAATTATAACAAAACAAAAAAAAATCCTTAATATTTCTATTCTAACAATCTAAATTCTACATCAAGAAATACAGTTAACAAGACAAGGATGAACCATCCTGCTATAGTTAGAAAAATAATATATTACAAGTATTTTTCGGTTCTTGAATGCTCTCAATATGTATTATAATATTATCATGATTCATGTGACTTCCCATTCTAGAGAAGCTTGTTTTAAAAACTCAGTGCATGAAAACTTTCTTAATTGTGTCTAACAAATAGTTTTACTGCTTCCAATGCTTAGAGCAATTTATGTGGACCGATATCATTTACACTTTACACAATTCATAATTTTATATATAGTCTCATATTGTCAAGTTTTTCCAACTTTCCAAGTTGACTCACCAGTTTGGGTTTGTCAACTCATTGTCGAGTCTAAATTGTGTGACTCTGGGGGAATCCAACCTCATTTCTAAAAAAGAGAGGGCCACATTGTCCAAATGAGAGGTGCTTCATTATCATAATAAATGCATCCTCAAATGAGGGCACTAACTTCAAATACGGGTCAAAAAAAGAGACTGTGTGGAATCTAGACAGTGGAAAGGGCCTTAAGAATCAATATTCTTTCATAATAAACATTTTTCAATTAATCGTTACAACTCCACGAGGCTAGCCTTCTTCAAGCCATAATGCTGCAGATAGAGGAAATAAATCATTGTAGTAATACCTCCAAAGAAACTATTTATGGGATAATGGCGTAACTAAGATTGTCAACAATTCCCAGCTTATTTATGGATGTCATCCCCAGAAATCGATATAAGTAGCCAGGTTAAACAGAGGATAATTGACAGTAACAATAGAGGGCACAATTGCATTTTGCAGCGAATGGATGTGAAACTAGGATTGTAATTACTTCTGAATTATGTTCTCATTTTTACAAAACAACCATGTGAAGCATGAACTAACTGTGATCCAGTCTCTTCACCTGAATAAGTGACTATAAATAAGAGCTTTTGTTGATTCAGGTTATTACTCATTGTATTGTAAATACTGCAAGCAGAGTGAACTGAAATTATTTGAAATCCACATGCAGAGGGTTCAAAATAATACCCCTCCCTTTAAGAGGAAAAAATATTATCTAAAACAAATTAGTTTAAGCTCCAAAGACAATACCAATGAAGTTGCTCTGCAATAATTTCAATTTCAAGATCCAACACAGCCTCATCTTACCTTCACAAAGTAAAAAAACACACTTCTTGAATCACAATGCCACAATGATTCCTTTTTAATTGCTCCAAAACCTCACATCTGGAACCATTTGTTTGATTAACCGTAGCTTTTCGACAGGCAACTCTCCACGAGTCCAACATGCCTAAGGATAAGGTAAAAGTGAGTTAAGGATTATCAAAGCAAGTGTGAAAGAAACAAAGTGAAAGGATGATGGTATATTTATTGCACATGTTGCTGTACTCTCTAAAAAATCATTGATGAAGTTTATAAACTATATATCTCAAGTAGGAAAATGACAATTTTGCAAAGATTTGAAAAGGTAGGTTCTACTGGATCAAATATATAGGTTCTATTGTTTATTGGATGTAGCTTGGGTGGTTGGGAGGAATGATTGTTACCCTCCCCACCCAGCGTCAATTCTTGCAAGTGATTTATTGCTCTTGTTGATCCCATATGTAATGATTGAGTGTATTATGTAATTTTGACATACCTTGATTATCATAAATAACATATGTGGACGTATTTTCAAGAGAAAAAATATAAATGCAAGACAAAGATTGGTTTTGCTTACGGATTCAATGTTGGATTGTCATCCTATGTGTCAAGATAACAAGCAATGTTCAAAACTTAATATAATTAACTTGCTTAAATGATCCACCCAGATTCAACAGTTTATATAATTGACTTGCTTAAATGATCCAATAGTGGGGAGATTAGAGATTAACACACCTCTTAAAATGTTATTTTTTGCATTTTATTTCTCTTCTTTGGCCAGTTCCATTAGCCTAGCTAAATCTCCCTGCATGAATAGCTTTTCCAACTCAAGAGTTTTCACCTGCAAGAAAAGAACTTATGA
Organism: Larix kaempferi; assembly: GCA_027924585.1. NCBI lineage: Eukaryota > Viridiplantae > Streptophyta > Pinopsida > Pinales > Pinaceae > Larix > Larix kaempferi. The sequence goes on from BSBM01001179.1 coordinate 39,775, forward strand.
AATCAAAACAACAGAGGAGAATCAACAGGGGAACAGTACAAACTACTGGAGCATTATGAAATGTTGGAGGCATGCTTCCCTTGGAGGAAATTGGTTTTCATTGGATCATCCTCAAATCTTTTTGGAATTTTATGCTTCCCATTTTCCTTTTGTATTTCTGAAGGTGTGGGTTTTCCTCAGACAGTTGATTCTTTGAAACAAAATGGTTTCCTTTTAGTTGTGGGAACCTTCACTATGGGTTCAACAATTGGTTATTTATCACCATTGAATGTTAATTCATATGGAGAGAGGAAACAATGCTGCTCCATAAGTGAGATTAAGTTGGGTTTGTTCGTGAGTTATCAGGTAAATCTGCTAAGATGTGTGGCATATATGTCTACTATCATCATGCGTGCACGCAGTTTTCTTTCAAACAGTTTTATTCTTATTGAGGGAGGGGTGGAAAATTTTCTTCTGGCTTCAACAGGAGTCTTAAATCTTCAGTCTGCTATTCAGAATGACTCTATGGTTTTCAAGAGGTCTGTCATCTTTTGCAGGAAGTCTTGTTTCTGATACTAAACACTCTTCTTGGTGTCATTGGGGGGAATGGGGTGTCAAAAGAAATAGTAATTCAACCAGTATGAAATGTTTATTCTTTTGCGATCTTCAATAGTATATCCATGCATAGTTCTGCGACAATTTTGGCTACATTTCTTCCTCTCATCATTCTAATACTGCTAGTATCTCAGTGGCTTCGAGTGAATCATTTTTCATGGGATAGATATTGTTGGTACACCTTTTACAATGGGGTAATTCTAAGTTACCTTTTTATAATCTTCCATTGGATTTGGAAGATACAACCTTTATGCCATCTATTGCTCTTTTGAATTTGCTGAAAGATACTACAAGAATTCTATTTCCATGCATAGTTTATCTTCTTACCACAGGGCTCGCAATATTTTTGTTTTATAAAATTCAATCAACATTGGAGAGGGTTAATTGTACTTTCAAGGATAGCACAACTATAGCATTGGTAACCATGTTATTAGTGTTGAGTTCAAGTATTTTATTGTTGCTAGGGAAGCAGGGCCATTTTATATTATTGATTTCCATTTTGCAAGGAACTTGTGAGGCTTCTGACTTTGACCTCTTATTACTCTTTTCTTGCTTCTGAGGAGTATCAACTACACACTGCTGTGCCATCTACTTTGAAATCTCAACTGCCTCAACAACCAAAGTGGTTGTTGAATTGGGTGGTGCATCTTGCAATTGCAAAATATTGTGAAGAAAGATAAATAACTTGATGCCACGAAGAATGAGCTGAGGCTAGACCCCTTGCGCAGAAAAAAAAAACACCATATAAAACTCGTTTTAAACTACCCAAAACGCAATTGACAATGTCACCTTAAATGGTTTGTAGGCATGCACTACATAATTGGAAATGATCAAGGGTTTAGATGTTGAGACTTGAGACAATAGTTTCAAATGCAGAAATCAACATTAAAGAATATAGGTTTGCAAAATATTATTTTCCTGAATAGCAATAAAATCATACAGGGGGAAGCACTACAAACGAATCGGCTAACTTAAATAATTAAATTCAATTTTCCATACAGATAATTGTTGTACATATTTCATGTTTTTATGCTACAGGTTTGCATGGTATTTCACTTCAGGTTTGGCATTTTGTTGGTTGTCTGTGTCTCAGCACATGAAAATTACTATCCTCTAAACGGTTTGTAGGCATGCTCTGTGTAAGGCTGCTGCTATGGTCATTGTTGCACAGCGTTTGGGTTCAATAGATTTAAAGATGATTGAAACAAGTACAAGTGGAAAAGGTCCTATACTTTCTGTAGCAAACAAAACAGAATGATAGAATAACTTTAAGACTGAAGGTGTACATAGTAAATTGCAGTGCTGATAATCTTGCATCAATGGGAATCTTGTTCATTTAACCCCTCTCCTAGTGAGAGAAGCATAAGTATCGCTGATAGCCCAAGTGATAGCTATGTAGTCAACTCACATAACAAAAAAGAAATCGTAGAAGTAACATCCAGAGTGAGTAAAGCATTATGATCACACAATAAGGTCCAAACCATCAACATAGAAATTGCAGAAGTGAAATTCAGACTGAATACACCATTGTGATTAAACAAGAAATTACATCCCGTCAACATTAATAGCACTAACACAAAAAATATTATAAGCGCAACCATGCCATAGACTGTGTTATAGGCTGATTGGTAGAGTTTTCGATTTCAAAATTAAATATTTAGAGGGTACAACACGAATCTTTGGTGGTTGGGTAACTTTTGAGTTTGTTAAGAAAACTGTATGAGTTTTGAGGGATTTGTTGGATTTTTGGTCAAGCAGATCCTCCAAGGTTCAGACTAACCCACGAAACTTCATTTGTAAGGTGCCATATGAATTTTTGGAGCCAAACAATGATTCTTAAATGGATTGTAAGTTATTCACCCTTCCAAATATTCTAGTGATATATCTTTGTTTCCTATTTGCATTAATTCAGAAATACCTATTTCTGGTTTAATATTAGCTTTCCTTAGATCTACAGGTATGCTTCTTTCGTCAATTCTGTTGGTCTGTAACTAAAGTTGATTACCTGAACTTGTGTCATGGATTCATCATTGTAAGTCTGGATTATCCAAATCGTCTTTCTCGTTTCATATAATTGGTTATGTCAAACCCCCTTCTATTGGATCTGATTTGTGCTAAAATTTTCATTTCCTTGAAATGTACAGGCTCACTTGGCTCCAAATAGCAAGTTTCATTTTCAGAGATATATCAAGAGATCTTTGGAGGATGACTTCAAGAGCGTGGTTGGAATCAGGTTAGTAAAGTTTTCTATGCTCACAAAAGCTTTCATCTCAGAAAGAATTATGTATGTACAGTGTTGAACTTGCTTTGTTATTCTCCAGTTTTTTTCGAAAACCTCGTCTTGATTTTTAACTAACATAATCTTTAATGCATTATCTGTGATTCTGCATTCCTCCCTTGTGAGATTTTTCTATAATCTCCTTTCTTCTTAATGTAAATGGTAAATCTTCAATACTCTTAACTCGGCCTCCAAAGTCTTTATTCTGCATATTTATAAAAGCTGTTTCCACTATTGTTTGATCTAACGTTACCAAACTGCAATGGAAATTTCCTAGATGCTAGGAAAGATAATGACGATGCTGTGTAGATGAGCATTGTTACCACTCCAACTCCACACACAGCTCCAAGGCTCAACCCTAACAGCTGCTTCAAGATTCCAACCAAACACAGGCGGGCAACTCACCAAAGTTCCACAGACAGACATATTTCTCATGAGGATAAGGTGTGTGTTTTTTTGCTTTTTTATTACTAAATTGAGCAAAATTCAAGTTTGGGTTCACATAGGGGGTGTTGGCAGCAAAATTTTGCAGTTTATTCATGGATTTTGGGTCCCACGTGGCCAGAAGCACTCTGAAGCTCATTTTCTATCAAGAAGCATCCAAACAGTCCTCTACAAGCAGGGAGCTTCTGCATGTTTGCGGCCACAAAAATTTGATCCAGGAATGGAAAATGCCCAAATATTAGGTAAAGAAACTGCATTGAGAAAAATCTTTAATACAAAACAGAAAACATGAAAATAGAATAAAGAAATTACAGAGGGTAGCTACTAACCGTAACATAAAATAAATTCAATATAATTGCAGAAGGTGCCCCTTGGCAAGGGCGCTCCAAACGTGTGAAAATATGAGGTTTTATATTTGCTGTAAATTGATAATATATTAAAAAATTCTAGGTTTAATATATGCCGAAACAATATCTTCCCTAAATTGAACAACATAAAAAACAGGTGAAATTTTAAGCGTACGAGCTTCTTTCCCAATATCCCCTCTCCTGCGCTTCTTGTTCCTGGCCCAGTCCACGATATTGCTGCAACCCTCACCGTCAGACTTGCTTTCCATCGGCCTGGCCATGATTTCGATCCTCAAAATGCGATTGGAAAAATTGTTGTCATTGAACGCGAAGGAAAAATTCAGTGGCGCGCTGATGCCCCCATTGTACAGTGAGTCAGACTCCATGAACGCCCCTCCTCCACTTCCTCCAATTCTTTTAATGTTTCTTGATTCAACCGTTAATGGCTGAACCTCCAAGGGTTCCAATTTCATAACAACAATACCCTAACAATAAAACCATCCCTCTAGAAAAAGCCGTGCACTAGTTAATCATCTGAGACCAGAAGGAAGCGCCACAACGCACTACTTATCGAGCCAGGTGTTGGGCTCTACGAAAATAATTTATCGAATCCGAGTTGTAGTAAAAACGAACCACCACCAGAACGACTGCAATTCATGTTCGTCTTCCCCCAATTATATGACATACTCTTTTACGATTAATTTTTTATTGTTGAGGGATAGGAAACTATTATTGGTTTGTTGTTATCGGCTAGTAAAGTCCACGTGGCAGCTATCAGATTTATTTCAGAAATTTTGTATTTTTTCCCTTTTTTAAAAGAAATTGGACTCCATCTTTTGGCTTTAGATATCACACTTGGATTCTTTGGTTGTCCATATTGCCACAGCTTTTACTATTTTATTATTATTATTATTAAATTAAGTTTTCATACAACGGTTTTTACTAGATTTTTCTTTTTAAATAATTTTTTCGCACCATAATAAGAGTGAATCATCCTTTGATTGTGATTTGGAAGTGTTTTTGGGGTTTTATTGTAATTTGAAGAATATGAAAATAGATTATTTTTAAGAAATTTTAATAAAAATATTTGTTTTTCCTACAGGTGGACCCCCTATGTTAAACATCTCCAAACTTAGAATCTCAAACTTTCTTTGAAACGAATGGGATACTTATGATGAGCTTGGGTTTTAAATCTTACCCTTATTAGTCATTTCCATGATAGTATACGATGGTTACATAATGGAAATGTACAATTGTTCCACTTAGGTGGATAGTGTTTCAATTACAAAAAAATTCATAAAAAAATCAAGGGACAGCATCACTTACTTTTTTGTATTGTATATGGAAAATGATCAAGGTCAAGATCACAATCGAATGAATGTGCTCTATATGTTTTTTATATTTGTCAAAAAATTATAATTATAATAGCATAAAAAAATTCAACTTTTATATAATTTAATGGAAAAACAATATTTATGTGATGATGATGTTTACCATCTCTTTAAGAATAACACAAAATTAAGAAACAAAAGGTGAGTACAAAATCTTTGAAATGTCAATTTTATAATGAAACATGACGAAAATGAAAATGTCAAGGTTTTGTAAGTTAGGGGTTTTGAAGAGTAGTTAAGTTGTGAAACTTGGTGAAGTTATGTCTTGTATTATTAACGATATGGCACATTAAAATGATGTTCATCGTCAACCTACTTTGTATCACAAATTTTACAACTTTATGTATCCCAAAGGGTTTTTGGGTTAGTTCAACTCCCAATTTCACTATGAAGGCTCTAAAATATTGATTTTAATAATATTTGTTTTGCTTTATATGTAACAATGTTGGAAAAATAAGGGGCGATAAGTGTGAGGGGGTCCCTAATCAATCTTGGAGGAACTCAACAAAGCAACTACTTGTGGGGTTTAGGGAAAGCCTCCAACAACCATGTAGAGGCATATGAACTCCTACAAGGAATCAAAGTTGCTTCTTCATTAAGAGGTAATAGAATTATGGTGTTTGGAGACTCCATTGTGATCATAAAACATATGCACTACAAGTCTTTCCCCGGGGATAAATCTCTTTCCCAAATCGCTAAGTGAAATGATCCCTTAGAAAACATGTATTGAAAAATAATCCAAGTTGTGTACTATTAATGTTACAATTTACTAAATTTTAATACCGCGGATGGGTCTCTGAATCCATTCACGGTGTTAAAATTTAGTAAATTGTACAAATTCATTATCAAAATTATAATTTTCCATTATCAGAATGACACAACTAAAAATGACTACATAAATGACCAATTGTTAGGCGGTCATTTTTAGTTTAATTCTTATCTCTTGACCAAATTGGTCATTTATCTTGGTCATTTTTAGTTTAGTTCTTATCCTATGACCAAATTGGTCATTTATCTTGGTCATTTTTAGTTAGTTCACTTAAAATTTATCAATTTTGGTCATTTATCCCTTGAAAAAGTTGTGGTGACCAAATTTTTTGGTCACTTGGTCACTTATCTCTCATTTTGTACTAGTGCCTTGACAGGAAATCCACATCAGGATTTGTATTCATGCTTGGAGGTGGCCCTGTTTGCTGGTCCAACAAGAAACAGAATTCCATAGCATTATATTCAGCAGAGGCAGAGTACAAAGGAGAAGTGAATGTTGCTACACATTGTGTATGGTTGCAGGGTATTTTATCAGAGTTTGAGATTTCTTTCAGTACTCCTACTGTCATATTTTGTGACAATCAGAGTGCTATTAGAGTTTCATGTGATCCAGTACAGAGGAAGAGGAGAAAGCACATTGAGATTCATATGCACTACATCAGAGGCTTAGTGCATAGCCAGATCATAGATTTGCAGTATTGCCCCACAGGTGAGCAAACTGTAGATATCTTCACCAAGGCTTTCACAGAAAAGACATTCAACTATCTTAGATCATTGCTTGGGATGGTTGAACATGTGGTGGAGTGAAGGGTTGATCAACAACCTTTAAATTTTGATATGTCCATGTTTTGAGGGGAGGTTTTTCCCATGAGGTTTTCCTTCTATCCTTGTTTTTATGGACCGACAGTATTGTACAGGGTGACCGAGTCTTGTTACTGGGCCCTTAGTATTTCATTTTATGATATTGAAGTCATATAAGTCAGATTTATGGGGGGGTATTGGAATATTAAATTTTCCTACCATGTAATTTGATTACATTAGATGCATTACTTAATATTCTATGGTTAATTACTATGTAATAGACTAGGAAATTGCCTTATGTGGACCACAAGGCAACATGGGAGGACCACAAAACATCCAAGGTGTGGACCACACGCCATCTAGGCCACTTAGGTGCACTTCCAAAATATTATGGATAATATTTTACTAGGAAATGCGCATTTCTGTTTTTTTACTCCTTTTTACTGCTTTTTACTGCTTTTTACCCTATGGGGAAAAGCTAGTCTACCTAGGAAACTTGTTTTTTGCACCCACGACTTTCCTTAATGACTCTTCCTTCCAAATTTCATATTTGACATTTTTTTTCATCATACATCACCTTCAGATCACTAATTTGGCAATTCGTGAGCTTTTGGAGGTATTTGGAAAGCATGCTTGCCACCTAGGGGGGTTGGGCATATTTTTAGTTAGTCTGATGATGAGATGGATTCTTTGGCATCTTTAGACATTCGAATATCTATTGTAATACTATATAACAGTAGCCTATTACTTTAATAAGGTTGGCTGATGTTTTTTTTTCTTGAGAAGTTAATACAGAATTGTATCTTTGTGAGTAAATTTTGTGCCTTTGACTAGTTGTGTGAGATTTTCTTATGAGAGAGTATAATTTCTTGAATAGATCTTGGATGTGAACTAAATTTCACATTGCAAGTGGCATGTAATCAGTCCTCGGATGCTCCTTCAAGTTTTGCAGTGGCATATAATCAGTCCTGGGAGATCTTGCAGGTTTTGCAAGTTGCATATAATGAGTCCTCAGATGCTCCTTTACGTTTTGCAGTAGCATATAATTAGTCCTGGGAGATCTTGCAGGTTTTGCAGAGGCATGTAATAAATCTTGAGATGTACCTACTTGATGCCTTGCTTGCAAAGATGATCAATACCTACATGGAGGTTAGGCCTACATCCAGCATGAAAAAGGGTTGGCTGTGTAGAACTTCCTATGACGAGTAGACTGGAGATTGATGATCGAGATAATAGTAGCAGTGACGACGATGATACAACTTTGATGATGATCCTCCAGAGATGAAGACTTGTGCCGATGAACTATGTCAAGAGAATACCTTCCTAGTTAAGAGGGAGTGTTGATGTATTTGTAACTTCAGAATGTATTTCACTTGTATATTTTATATTGTATCCATATGTCATCGTACTTCCGACGGAGAGGTTTCATTCCTCCGATCGGGAAGGCTATCATTGTATTTGAGTGGGTTATTAGAATCGCCTAGTGGAGTCGGCCCAGCGTTAAGTTGTAATGGGTTATTAGACTCTCCTAGGAGAAGTCGGCCCACTTAGGGTAAACAACAAGTGAAGTAAAGTATAAATAGAGAGTGCGACTCTCTCATTTGATTCATTCACTCACTCACTCATTCGCATAAGTGAGAGAGAGACAAGTTCGCACAAGTGGAGGAGGAAGATGTTGGAGACCATCTTATTGTTTTGGAGTTTCGTATTATTGCTCAGTCTATCTGTGAGGAAGTTGTGGGGTTTTCTCCTTTATGGTTTCCCCGGTGAAATTCTTTGTGTCTATTGTCTCTTGTGTTTGATTTGTTATGCATGTTGTTCTCTCAGATAAGATCCTAGATCATATTGAATTAAATGATAAAAATCTAACAATATGCCCTATCATTTTCCTAGTGGTATCATTTTCCTACCAACATTTCTTTTATCATATTTCTATTACTTTTCCTACCATCAAATGCCCATGTGGGCATTATGCGTGTACTCTCGATGCCTCTGTTCTTCTTCTGTTTTCCCAGCGCTCCTCTCGCATTGGTATATTCCCTTTTTGTTGTGGTTTCCATCCCGTGAAAATTGTGCATTCAACAGCTCCTATGTGGGATATAAGTTCTTAACCTGACGTTTATATTTTCACTAACAACATAGAAATAACATGCAAATAACAATAGAATATATTTACAATATATGTATATACGTTGAGAATAGGAATTTTATTCTTAGATTTCATTTCACACATCACCCTTTCGAATAAAAGAGTAAACATTGCATCAAATATAATAACTAAAAACGGATATAGTACGAAGCCTTTATTTGAAAACAATCATGCAGTGAGTGAGCTTGTGGTGGTTGCGTCTATATTATCGCAGGTAGTTGGTTTAATTGTAGAATGGATATATCTCGAAGCGAACAATGCAACTGCCACGATACACTTGAGCTCCATCCTGTGAAGAACAACGAGCATTCATAGCTGTAATCGCTTCTCTACAAAAAAACACCACAGTCAAGGCCCGCAAGACTTCTCAAGCACATTTCCAATCAGTAAATGGTAACGGGAGAATTCACCACCAATGATCCAGTGGGTAATATTTTCACATTTAAAGGATCTTTTCCCGCCAAAGTCTTCACGAGAGTCCCAAGTGTGTGATTGAAACCTTCAATATCACAGTTGCTCTTTAGATTCTCAAGAAGAGAGACGGCATCGATATCGAGAACACAAGTAAAAGTGTAATTCTCATAACGAATGAAGCAGAATTGCAACTGAATCCTACCTCCAATGGTGTTGGGACAGTCTTCAGAAGCCATCTGCAAGGTTGCGGTGAAACACTTTTGGCAGTCGTGTGGAGAGACGTATCCCCGGCATTGTAGAAGCTCTTGAATTTCCCATATGACTATTTGGATAATCTACCTCTCGAGGTATGGAATTCACCAGATATTTCAATACTGTGTTGACGTCCTCTCGTAATCAACAAATAGATTAAATGATATATTTCTTCTTCTTTGCGATTCATTCATGCAGAGGAAAGAGGACGAGAAGGAATTTATAGATGTAGAATACATTCTGTAGACAAATATTTTTAGCGAATTCGCGGTAGATGTTAATAAAAGAACTGGGCGAGTGCAACTTGTAGAAAGGTCGAAAATGGCGAGAGGTTTTGATGGAATTGTCGAAAATGACCATTTGGAATTGATCATCTTGTTTCCATATGGAATTTCTTAGACTGTAATTTCTTAGACTATAGTGACTACTATAATTTCTAAGAAATTATTTCTTAGGCTGTGCATTCAACGACTCCTCTGTTGGATATAGAGGTCAATATCAAAGGATGCAACTCGGAGCCAGCAGATAAAGGCGCTGACTGATGTGTACTCTATTGTTTCTACAAAGTTATCTCCCGTTCTATTACGTCATTATGTTTGGATTTTTTCTCATTATTGGTATTCATTATTGTTCTGAGTTAAACCCAAAGATATCTCATCTATATTTAGGTGTATAGTTTTATTTTTTAGTTTACAATCCATCAATATTTCCTCAGAGTGAAAGAGAAATGGAAGTTGAAAATTGTTCATAAATATAGGATGATTGGACTATATAATTGTAAATAGTTGAATATATATATATATATATAATGGAAATTAAGAGCAAATCAGATGATAAGGAAGAAGTTGTTGTATGTGCAACAATATATATAAGGACGCAGATCTGGGCCAACAGGTAAAGGAACTCCACCAATGCTAACTGATGTGTACTCTATTGTTTCTCAAAAGTTATCGCCAGTTCCACTAGGTCATTATGTTTGGATTGTTTTCTCATTATTGTTATTGTTCTGAGTTACGCCCAACGATCTTATGTAGGTGTATACTTTAGTTTTTAGTTTATAGTCCATAAAAATTTCCTCACGGTGAAAGAGAAATGGTAGTTGAAAATTGTTTATAAATATGGGATAATTGGACTGTATAATCGTAAATACTAGTACAATAGGTATGCATAATAGTACATTCAACATTCACCACCACAACAAGAAAATCCATCTTTTAGCATCATAAGTTAGCACCACTTATAGTTTGTGGTATAAATGTGGTGGTATTGGCACCACTTACATTTATGTGGTGTTAAAGAGGTGTTATTAGCACCATTTATATTTTGTGGTGTTAAAGTGGTGGTATTAGCACCACTTATATTTCGTGGTGTTAATATGGTGGTATATTAGTTAATATTATTGAAAATTGAGTTTTACCTTTATCAGAAATGCCATGTTGGCAAGTACCATAAAGTGGTGCTAAGCTATTATTTTCCACATGGACATGTACACTTAGGATTTAATTATGTGGATTTGCACCACAAACAAATTCACAAATAATTATTTTGAAAATAACTCAATTCAATATTTATTTATTTTTTCATCAATTAAAATAAATGATCAAAGATTAATTTATGAGTTTTTGCACCATACTTACAAGAAGTTCAAATATTTATATTTAGAATATTTAAGCAAATAAATTCACATGATTCATTTATGAGGTTTACACCACAAGCACAACAAGTTCAAAAAAATATTTGGAAAATAGCTCAATTCATTTATTCATTTTTAATATTATTTAAACATATAAATACAATCTACAAATAAATAAAAACAATTATTTTTAATTTATTAATATGATAAAGTAGTAATAAAATTATTTGAATTTAAATTTGATTATTTATTTGGGATATTTTTATCTTCTTAATTTTTTTTTGATGGAAATTAGTATTATTATTAGGTTTTTAACACAAGACATGGGTCTTAGATCCATCTATATGATCAATGGAGAAAACCTCTACCTAAGGCCCTAAAAGAACCTTTTAGAAATCTAGGACCAAGAAAGACCCCACAAAGGTCCCCACACATATTCCTAAGAATATTCTTAGTCTCTAAGTATGGGCATTCACACTATTATAAGTTTCTAATCACTAGGGATAGGTCCAATGGCCCTCAACATTGTTGAACGAACAATCATAGGCCTTAGCCTAAAGGAATCTTAAGCATAAATAAATGTCATGTTCTCAAGTACCATATAGTGGGGCTAAGCTCATATTTGTCACATGCACATGTACAAAAGGAATTTAATTATGATGATTTGCACCATGAACACAACAACATCACAAATAATTATTTTTTGATAACTTAATTCAATTTTTTCATTCAAATAAATTCCCATGATTAATTTATGAGGTTTTAAACCACCATCATAGCAAATTCAATTATTCAATTATTTGTTTTTATCACTATTTAAACCAACAAGCTCACATGATTCATTTATGAGGTGTTGCAAAACAAACACAAGTTCATAAATAATTATTTTCTAAATAGCTTGAAAGTGGACAATTCATTTTCAATATTATTCAAGCAAATAAATACCCATGATTCTTAAATTTGACAAATAATTAAATACAACCATTTTTAATTTATTACTATTATAAAATATTAATAAAAATGATTTGAATTGATATTTCATTACTTGATGGGGCATATTTTTATTGATATTATTAAATTTTCTAATGGATATTAATATCATTACTAGGCTTTGTGCACAAGGCATGCGAATCTAGGACCAAGAAATATGGTCAACACACATATATTCCTAAGAATATTCTTAACATCTATGTGTGGATATTGATTGTATTATAAGGTTTTGATCACTAGTGATAGGTCTATTGGCCCTCGACCTAGTTAAGAGAAGAAACCTAGGCCTTAGCCTAAATTAAACTTCTAGGCATGTAGGGATAATAATGATTTGTCACACTAACATAAATGACTTTTTGAGAAGATATATGGCCTTATAATTGGGATAATGGGGGGAGTTGGAGGAACTAAAACTAGGTATAAGTCTTTAGGGAATAAAGATGATTAAGGAAGGAACCCCATGCCTTGGACCTTAGAGGAAACGTCTAGGAATATAAGATTAACAAGTATACCTTGAAACACCACATAAGGCCTCTTAAGGGTATCCTTGGCTTGCTATTGGGGGTATTAATGTAAATAAGAGGTTGTTTTTAAGCACTAAATATGGGTGTTTAGGCCCTTAACATGTTTGAGAGAGGAAACCTAGGCCTTATTCCCTAGTAAAATATTTTGTGCATCCAAGGAAAAATACAACAGCTCAAAACACTACACATGACATATTGGGTTTTTATTTACCTATAAGTAAGGAAATCAACACCATTATGATTTTTTTGCTAGTATGCATGTGTCTTAGGTTTTTGCATAATATCATAGGAGAAAACTTGGGCCTTAAACCCTAAGGGAAGCTTTAAACCACACCCATAAACTCTAAACACTATCATTGGCATCTGAGCATTCATGTAAGTGGCGCTAGGTATGCAAACCTTAGACATAGTGATGAGAGGAATTACAAGAACTAGGCCCTAAAGGACGGATTTAGGCATATCGGACTAATAGCAATGACTCAAACTATCACTTAGCAAATAATGCAATGTATAAGATATCATTGTTCTTAAAGTGGGATATGGGTGGAAATATGTGTTTTTGTGTACTAGCGATGGGCCTGAGTAAATAATTGGGGAAGAAATTGAAAGAATTATAACCATGCATGTATTTACACTTCCTTGAACACTATGCATGAATTTACAATAGTATCTATCGCACTATGTACCTAGGTCTTGTGGCCCTTAGGCCTTGGACATAGTCATTGGAGGAGACTTGAACCTCCGACTATAAAATAATCTTATAACCATATAGGGTTGAGTAGGTTTCCTCCACCAACCACACATGGAATTAAGGTATCATTGGCCAATGATACAAAATATTGGCACCATTAGGTGGTTTTTAGAATTATGTAGGTGTCCTGGGACCTTGGGAATGACATTCTACGAGAGAAGACCATGCCTTTGGTCCTAGAGAAACCATTGAGGTAGCCATATCCTTGAACAATGCCTCAAAGAACCATGCATGGTATCCATGGTTATATATATTTGGATCCTTGAACAATTTGCCTCAAAGAACCATGCCTTTGACCCCGAAGAAACCATTTAAGCATACAAAGCCATTAATAATGCAAAAAATCACCATACATGGCTTCAGAGTGTATCCATGGTGCTATGCATCCAAGTCATTGGGACTTGGGGCATTGGACATGGTCAATGGAGGAGACCTAAATCTTTATCCCTAAAGGAATCTTCTATCCATCCAAGGATAAGAAGGATACCTCATCCAACCACACATAACCTCCTGAAGGTACCATTGGATTATGATCGAGGATCTTAGTACAATTAGATGATTTTGAGTAATATCTATTTGTGTTAAGGCCTTGGGAATGATATTCTAGGGAAGAAGACGATGTGTCTGACCCTAAACTAATTCTCATGGCATTTAGAGCCATGAACAATGTGTCAAGGCATCATGCATAACTTCGTAGGAGTATCCATGGCACTATGTATCTAGTTATTTTCTGTTGGGTCCTTAAACATGATCAACAAAGGACAGTTGATCATCAATCCCTAAAGGAATGTTCTAGCCATCTAAGGTTAAGGAGGTGGTATCCACCAACCACACATGGCCACTTGAACCTATGATTTAGGATGTTGGTGAAAATAAGTTGTTTTGAGTAGTATGTAGGTGTCTCAAGGCCTTCAGAATGATGTTCTAGGTAAGAATACTATGCCTTTGTCCCTAAAGAAATTGTTGAGGCATTCAAGGCCATGAACATTGCCTCAAAGCAACATGCATGACTTTGGAGTGCTATCTATAGTGCTATGTATTTTGATCTTGTGGCCTTAGAGCCTTGGAAAATATGGTTAGTGGAGGAGACCTAAACAGTAGGCTCTAAAGGAATCTTCTAGGAATATAGAACTAAGTAGGTTTCCTCCACTGACCACACATGGTCTATTGAGGGTATCATTGGCCTATGATTTAGGATGTTGGTACCATTAGGTGGTTTGATAATTATGAAGGTGTCCTAGAGCGTTCAGAATGTAATTCTAGAGATGAATACCATACCTTTAGTTCTAAAGAAACCATTGAGGCATATAGAGGCATGCACGATGCTTTAAATAACCACGCATGAATTTGCATGTGTATCCATGGCGTTATGTATCTAGGCCTTGTGGTATTAGGGCCCTGAACACGATAATGGAGGAGACCTGCAACTCAAGCCACAAAAGAATCTTCTAACCATATAGGGACAATAAGGTTTCCTCCACCAAAAATAGGTGGCCTCCTGAGGGTATCATTATCCTTTGATTGGTGATGTTTGTGCCATTAGGTGATATTGATAAATATGTACATCTTGGGGCAATGGGAATGTATTTCCAAGGAAGAAGACCATTCATTTATCCCTAAAGAAACCATTACTGCATTAGGTATATTCATGCCATTAGGGGATTTTAAACACTAATAATAGGACTGGAGGCCCATGGCATGTGTAAGAAACCAAAGCCTCTTTCCCTAAAGGAAAGGTTTAGTCATCTACATCCAAGAACAATGACTTTAAATACCACACATGACCTCTTGATGGATTCATTTGCAATTGAGTGGTGATATGGATTCCATTAGCACATTTTGAGCTCTAGAAATTGATCTCGAGTACCCTGACATGGTTGGGGTAGGAAACTTGGGCCTTAATCCCTAAAGGAAGATCCTAGGCATCTAATCCAAAGAGTGACACTTTAAAATAACACACATGGCCTCTGTGTGGGTATATGTATGGCATTAGGTCGTTTTTAATAGTAGGTATAATTCTTGGGGCCCTAGCGATGATTAATGGATGAATCGCATGGATAATATCATAAATGAGGTTTTTTGGCATCTAATTCCTAAATGGTGCATTGAATCACCACACTTGACCTCCAATGAAATCCTTTCCCTCCAAGTGGGGATGTTAGTTATAAATTTTTTGCATCATTAGGTATGGATCTTGGTGCCTTGACATGTTCAGGGATGGAAACCAAATCCATAACCACAAAAATAATCTTCTAGGCATCCAAGGATAAATGACACCTAATATGTCTCTAATAACAACATTGAACCTCTCTTGGTTATATTTAGCATCTACGGAGTGATATGGGTGCCATTGTGAGGATCTGAGCACTATTTATGGGTTTTAGCATAGTTGACATGGTCGATAGAGGAAACCCAAGCCTTAGACTCTAAAGTAAGCATTCATGGATTAAGGCAATGAACAACGCATCAATCAATCACATAAAATTGATCTAGGGAATCTTAAGTATTCCAATGGAAATATGGATACCATTAGTAGGTTTTGAGATTAAGGGATGGGACTCAAAGACATAGGCATGGTTTGAGAAGGAATACCATCATCTCATGCATAAAAGATATTTATGACTCATAAACCATGCATAAGGTCCAATACCACCACATAATCATTGTAAAGTGACCCTTTGGACTACATGTTTCATATAGGGGGCATTACTATCATTTGTGTGATGTGTATTGTTCTAAAGTTCTTTCTCATGTTTTTGGACTAGAAACTAAGGTTGTATGCCCTAAAATATGCCTCTCCATGGCCAATGAGACATGTAGAAGGCCCGAGATTAGCTCATATGTCCTATGGATTTTCTAACTCAAATCATGGTTTGGAGTTAGAACCTATGAAATTTCATGGTATTGATTTCTTTAGGGATCATGACTCATGAGATATGCATGGGGCCAAAAATAATGACTCATTTCTATAGAGGGAATTGTGAGGGACAAAACATTGAATCATTGTTATAGAAGGATTGCTTAGTTAATGAGAGGTATATGATTGATTTGAGGTAAACTAAGAGAGACTCTCCCAAAAACTTTATTAAACTCATAGATATTGACAAGTCTCTGTGGTTAAAGAACAATGCCTTGATCAACCACACATCAATTTGTTGAGCGTATCCTTGGCCCATGTATGTGTCTTAGGGCCTCAGACATGGTTGTTAGACAATGTGTAGTCCTAATGCACTAAATTCATATTAATGGAATATAGTCCCAAGAATGATTCCTTGAACTAAAGCACATGACCTCTCAAGTGGATACTTGACCTCAAAATGGTGATGTGGACACCATTATGGTTTTTTTAGCACAAGTTATTGTTCACAAGGCCTTCAACATGATGGATAGAGGAAAACTAGGATTTAGGCCCTAAAGGGCCATTTTGTGCTTCCAATGCTAATAACAATGCCTTGAACAAACACAAATGACCTCATAAGGTGATCCTTGACCTTCAATAGAGAATATTGGAACCATTATGCTATTTTGAGAACTATGTATAAGTATTGAGGCCTAAACCAAGATAGAGTCATGAAACATTAGCCTTAGCCCGAAAATGTAGCCTTTGAAACTCAAGGGCCATGAATAAACCCTTGACATACCACACATGGCCTCTTTGTAGGATACTTGGCCTCTAAGTTGTGATATGGCACCATTAGAAGGTTTTTAGCACCAAGGATGGGTCATGGGACTATATACATGGACAAGAGAGGAACCTAAGCCTTAGGATGTAAAACAATATTTTAGGTGGCCTACTTCAAGAACAACACCTTGAACCACTGCTCTCGATCTCTTGAGAGTATAGTTTTCCTCTGAGTTGGGATATGGGTAGGTAGGGACAACAACATCACGTTGAAACATCACACATGATCTCCTGAGGGTATCCCTAGCCACCAAGTGGAGATATGGGCACCACTAGGAGTTTTTGAGCACTAGGTTTAGGTGTTGAGGTATTAACCATGGTCGGTGTAGGAAGCTCATGCATTGTGATATATAGGAAAATTTTAGGCCTAAAGGTATAACAATGATGTCTCTAAACACCAAAGATAACCTCTCGAGGGGGTATTTGTCCTTATAGTCAGAATATGGGCACTGTTAAGAAATTTTTGAGCATTGGGTATGGGTATTGGGACCCTAGACATGGTTAAGAAATGCAAATTTTAAAAGACACCATAATTCCAAAATTTTAGCACGAGTATTAGAACACGAATCACATCCCATCCATATATGGAAACAATGGATATGATTTAATTTTAAGAGGGCTCCTCCACCACATTCCCCCGGTTAAGAAACACCATCAAAGAAACCCGCATCATCATCAGGAACTATGGGTATGGGTATGGGGCTCCTCTCATAGAATATTAATTACATTAGGAGGCTTTGAACAATAGGTATGGGTCTCGAGATTATAAACATGGTCTATGAAAAAAATATTTGCAGCCTTACACCCTAAAGGAAACTTCTATGCATAGAGGTCCAATAACAACAACTTAAACCACAACAACTGAGCTTTGAAAGATACACTTCACCTCTTTGTGGGATATCAATTACATTAAAAAAAAAATTCAACATTAGGTACATGGGACTTCGAACTCAGAACAAGGTTGGGGGGAGAACCCTAAAACTCAGGCCATAAAGGAAGCTTGTAGGTATCTAGGGATTAGATAAACAACTCAAGATACAAGATAGAACCTCTCGAGGGTATCCTTATCTCCTAGGTGGGGGTAAGGGAGCCATTGGAATATTTTTAGTATTAGGTATGTTTCTAAGGAATTTGGCATCGTTTGGGAAGAAAATGTGGGATATGACTCCTAAAAAATATTATAGCACATCAAACCACCACCCAACACCTCTCAAGGTTATCCACACCTTTGAGTGGGGATACAAGTTCCATTAGAAGGTTTTGGATACTTTTGGTTTTGGACACCTTGAAGCTTACTTTTGGCCTTACCCCCTAAAGGAAGCTTCAAGGTGTCCAAGGCCAAAAGTAATATTTTAAATAAATGCACATGAACTCCCTAAGACATCCTTGGCCTCATAGAAAAGGTGTCATCATATTTAGGAGGTTTTGAGCATTAGATATGAGTTTGAGGGCCTCAACATTATGAAGGGAGGAAACCCAAGACTCATCCCCTAGAGGAATCTTCTAGTCATTCAAGGACAAAAACAATGCCTCAAACCACCACAAAGGACCTCCTGAGGGTTTCATTTGACTATCAATGGGAATAAATGAGTGGATATATTAGGGATAACAATAGGTATGGGTCTCATGTCCTAGAGATAGATGTGGGAGGAAACTTAGGCTTATTCCCTAAAGGATTTTCTAGGCATCCAAGGCCAATAACAATGTCTAAGAGCATCACACATGACCTTCAAATGGTATATTTCCCCTCAAACTGAGATATGTGTTCCATTAGGAGTTTTTTAGCACTAGGTATACATCCTAAGGCCTTGTACATGGTTAGGAGTGAAAACTTGGGTTCTAGACTAAAAATAATATTTTGGGCATCCAAAGCATGACCTCTCAAGGGTATCCTTGGTCTCCAAGTGCAAATATCAATGCCAATAGAAACTTGTGAGAAATAGGTATGGGTCTTAGAACTTTGGACATGGTTGGGATAGGAAGCTTAACTCTTGGGACCTAAACAAATCTTCATACATCACAGGTTACAATCAATAAATCACCACACATTCACTAAAAACAAAGTTAAAAAAACAATATCTACTTATAAAAAAAATAGTTAGCATCTCCATAAAACTCTACATACATACTTTCTAAAAACACAAAAAATAAATATGAAAAACCAAACACAAAAAAAAAAAATTATAATATTTTTTTTTAAAACTAAATTTTCAAACAACTTATTGATAATAAGCTAAGTCTCATATATATATATACCACTAAAAAATACATCATAATTCTATAAAACAAGCACACAAACATTAAAAACAAACAAATAAAGAACTATCTAATATACAACAAAAAAAATCCAAAAAACCCATACATAAATTAAAAAACAAACAAATAAATAAACTTTATGATGTAGACTTCATTATTATTTTTTATACTCTTCATAAACCTACATACATAAATAAAAAACAAACAAATAAATAAACTTTATGATGTAGACTTCATTATTATTTTTTCTACTCTTCATAACCCTACATACATAAATAAAAAACAAACAAATAAATAAACTTTATGATGTAGACTTCATTATTATTTTTTCTACTCTTCATAACCCTACACACGTTTCTTTTTTCACTATTGTTACAACAAGGAATTAGCCATTTTTAAATTGCCCTAAAGTTTTCGACCCAAAATTATGCGAGCCTTAAAACTTGGTCAATTGTTTGCTTTCTCGGTCGATATAATGTTAAAGTTCCATGGAGTGGTTTAGCTTAAAACACCCTAGGTCGTATTATAGGAAAAAATGCGCTCAATCGGCTATGAAGACTGACTTACCAATGATTGGTTGGTGGAAGGTAATGTCCCCATCGTTCATTCCTCCATGTGGTGATAAATTTGTGTCTTACTTGCGTGATCGTGACACAATTATTAAGGTGGAAAATTTGCGCGGGCTAAGGGTTCTCTCGCTTTTCATTCATTTGGTCGGCTTCTATATGCTCCTGTCTGAAATGGGTTGGGGGGTTTCTGGGCTAGGGTTTCATGGCTGCCATTGTGAAATGGGTTGGGGGGTTTCTGGGCTAGGGTTTCATGGCCGCCATTGTTAACAACAGGAGTCTTGGCCACCGATGCCGAAAGAGACTCACTCTACTAGACTAATGTAGAATCCAGTCTCTCTATTCATTGGTAGCTCTATTAACTGGAGGGGCTTTCCATTTGATTACAATGTTGGTGTATGGTTGGTCAGCTCTTCGAACTACTTAGCCTCAACATTTCTCACCTTCCAATTAAATAATATACTTCACATTGCTGGGTTTTCAGATTTATTATTTGTTCCATTTGATATGAAATTAAGCGTTCTTGGACAGTGTTAATGAAATTATGAGGGGTAAATTACAGAGCATTACGACGGAGTGATCGGCACATACCTGTCATGATGGATGAAGAGCTCTATTCGATCGTGTGGGAGGAGGGATTGGTGGATCTGGTGACAGTGTCCATGGGAGTCTACCGGTTTGATCTGGAGACATTCTACTCTCAAGTGAAACGAGTCCTCTACAAACCAGCAAGTGTGATCGATGTGCAGAATTATGGTACAAATCATAACATCAATAGTGTTGTGGATGCAATGTATAGGGACTACATTGAAATGGCCAAACGTTATAGCTGGAACCCTAGAGTTCAGTATGTGTTGGAGGGATATGGGACTCTTCCTTTTCCATTCAAGATGGTGCTGGAAAATGGGAAGGGTGGCGAGGTAAGTCCAATCGAAACGATTATGAAGAGAGAGGTTTCGTTGGACAAATACTTTGGATGGTTCAAATCTTCATTTGTTTTGACCAGTGTGAGATAGAAGGGTGTTAATATTCTGAATGAAACCATCTTGAGAAAGTTTAGAGACGCACAGGGTGATAAAAATAAGACTCACACTCTCAAATATGAGATGTATATGCTCACAGGCACATGCCTCTATTAGTTGATCTTTTATATGTGCAAAGCTGGGGTAGGCATGAATACTTTATACTCAGTCTTTTAGCTTTCAATGAAAAATATCCCAGTGATGGTAAGATACCGAGGGCTCATTCCATATTTTCTAGTATACATTATTACATTTCCAATAACATCGGGTTTCTCTTGTTTAAAAAAAAATGCAGGGTCGAAAGAGGGGGGTTCTGAGTGTGAACGGCCAAGGGGAAGTTTTCAATCCTCGGGGATTCAATTTCTGTCATGGAAGTCCAGCTTTCCCTGGTAAATAGCTCTTTGTGTTTTACTATTAAAATATTTTTACCTTTCTATTCTTTATTTAACGTGCAATGGCTTCCTTTAGGTGGACACTAAAATTTAATTCACACTCTGTTTCCCTTGTGAACATGTCCTTTCCCCTGGCATTGGCACGTTCAACCCTATCACTTGAGCGCTTCAGGTATGCCGTTCAACCCTATCACTTGAGCGCTTCAGGTATGCATGCTTGGGTCACATTTATTTTCTCTAGCACAAGGTTGTAGGTCTAGGTATGTGATAAAATGTGAGGTTTATTACTTTGGTTCTGATAGTGGCGGCATAGCCATCCCTTGTACTTGTACCTTATACCCCCTCAGGGTTTTGGCTATTGATGTATATATAAAGTGGGCTTTCAAAAATTAATTAGGTGTGCACAATTCTGGGCTTCACAATATTAGGTTTCCTGGGATCGGCCCCTTCCTTGTTGATTTGGTTACTATGGTACCCTTACTATAAAATTTATGAAGGTTTTATATAAAAAAACATGTTATTAACTCTGAACCCGTCCACTGTATCATTCAATAATGAAAATGTTACCTGTTTACTGTGTATATATATTGACCCACATCTCGTCTTGTCCTCAGGAATGCGTGAGATAGAGTTTCTTTGTATGAGATATTGTTTTTTTTGTTTGAGAGAAGCATTAAGGGTTCTTGCTCTGGTGTAATGGATGTTGCAGGTGCAAACTCTTTCGTCAATTCAAACTAGGGAAACCTGATTCCTGTGGAGAGTGTGCAGTAGCTTGTCAAAAATCATGTCAACCCACAAGAAACTGTTCCCCACCGATACATCAGGTCCCAGGAAGAGAGGTCCACTACGTCCTTGTTACTTGTCTCTCTTCAAACTGCGATCCCTATAATCGACATGAACAAATTGAGCATCTTGCAGAGAGAAGATGATCAGAGACTGCAAGAAATGGCCAGGATTTCCAATGCCTTCCAAGAATGGGGCTTCTTCCAGGTATGCAATTTGCATAGAGAAGCCATAACTATAACTTAACATCGTTACTCAATAGTGTAATTACAGTAATTGTAATTGATTCATAGTTACTAAAGTTTATAAAGTTGTACATATCCCACCCCTTATCTTAGTCCATTCGAATTTGAATCTGTGATTTGTAATTTTCTGAAACATTGTTTTTTTTTTCACAGAAACGGATGAGGAACTTTAATTATCAAGAAAAGAAAGGTTACATAAATGGCTGATGGATTGTTCCCATAACAGGAAGGCATCCGTCACTCCTTGTTCATCTTTGACGGGATTATAACTGTAGTGAAATTTCCCTAATGTATGAGTGCTATAGCACTTTACATATTGGCCCAGAAGCAATGAGCAAAAAAATTATATTTCTCTGTTCTAAATAGTCACTAAATTAGAAGTCTAATGGTTTCTATAAAACAAAAGATTTCTAGAAAACGCAGAGCTGTCCAAACTTAAAGAACAAAAATTACAAAAAAACATCAGAGTTTGAATTCAGGTCTTCATTAGCACGAACTTTCCATCATTTTTTTCACTGTGCACGCCAACTTGAAACGAGTATTTCTTGATCTTTGAATAGGTGGTCTCAAAGTTTTGAATTGGGCTACCCTTTTGTTGGTGAATCCAGCGAAAAAAACGTTCCAATCTGTAAGTGAAGAAAACGCAGACACAAAGGGTAGACAGAAAGTTCCAGCGATTTTTAACGTGGATTGAATGGTCTTCATATCCTGAGAAATTTGTGGCAATGCCATTTCTGCATAATCCAGCCGTCGAGTAATGTAAAATCCTGGCGTTTTTAATGAGGTTTGATACAGAGTTCATAAAAGATTCATGTAGATGGATTTGATGGGAAATCCCGAGGCCATTGATAAAGTGCCAGAAGTATGCAATATCCATAGAATTTCGAGCTGTTCAAGTATTTCCTGAAACATTGTAACTAAACGAATAGTGTAAATGATTCATTGTTACTAAATTTTACAGAGTTGTACATATTCTACTCTCTGTGGAATTTGAACATGCCATTTGTACTCTCCTAAAACATTACAACTTAACTGTGTAACTGATTCATTGTTGCTAAAGTTTTCTGGAGGATTGATGTTAATGCAATAATGTTTCAGATAGTGAACCATGGGATTTCTCGTTCTTTAATTGAGGATATAAAGACCGTAGCTAAAGAGTTCTTCAATCTTCCATTAGAAGAGAAACATAAGTATCCTCCCCAAGAAGGAGTCGTTCATGGATATGGTAAGATTTTTGTAATAGTTGAGGATCAAACGTTGGACTGGGGTGACTTGCTTGCTTTGGCACTCATGCTCGAAAACCTTAAAAATATCTCCCTCTGGCCAACCGTCCCCACAAATTTCAGGTTGGATGATGTAAGCACATGAATTGATTGTTATTGATCAGATTGATGAGTATTGTTATAAATAGCTTAATTGATTGATTGTCAGGGATACTATTGAGTTATATGCAATAGAGGTGGAGAAACTCGCTCAAGAGCTGCTGAGTTTGTTCGTTGAAAACCTAGACAATGAATGTTTTAAATATGGTTTTGTGGAGCTCCAATGTTTATCATGAGCTTTTTTTTACTTTTCTTAGTACTTTAAATCCGTTCGATGGTGAGTAGTCCTTAACTCAACCGACTAATTCAATTATGGGATCATTTTACTTCCAAAGGTTGTAAAAAAAATTGTTTCTATCTTCAAGGGTTTTAGCTCATAGAAATTTTGTGTCTCCCTGGAACGCGTTCAAAGACAAAGAGAGGTAAATTTCATCCTTAGCTGAGAGCATGATGAATATTATTTTTGTGTAAGTACTTAAATTTTTTTTATTATTTTGGATAGGTTTTGGCGTTGATTCAGTGGTCTCTGTCTTCTTACAGGTTGTTTACTCCTTCTTTTTACTTGGTATTTTGTTTAATTAGCTATTTTTTAAAACTTTTACTCACAGCTTTGTTTATGTTATTTTTCTCAAATTACCCGATCCCTTTTACATTTTTTTTATTGTTTTGGATAGGTTTTGGCATTGATTCAGTGGTCTCTTTCTTCTTACAGGTTGTTTACTCCTTTTTACTTGGTATTTTTCTTAATTAGCTATTTTTTAAAACTTCTACTCACAGCTTTGTTTATGTTATTTTTCTCAGATTACCCAATCCCTTTACTCGAGATGATTTAACAACAAGAGTTTAAATAAAAATGATAATTTATATACCCTGCAGGGTTTTCACTCGGATTGAACTTTGTTATATTAATGGGGATACAACCCAACCCTTTGATGCTGCTAGCTATATTGAAGAGAGAAGGAATGGAGTAGTCCCCAGTGTGAGGTTATAGATAGCACACCCATCATAATTCCCTGTGATAGGTAATACTATGATAGAGGAGATCCCCCTTGAGGTAAATTGCCACTCTGAATTACTACAATTTTTGGAGTTATAGATTTATATTTCAATGCTGAAGATTAGATTTGATAGTATGTTAGATGGCGAGGATGAACTACCAAAGACACATGCTTTATGAATGGGAAGAGAGGTAATGGGCCGAGAGACATTAACTCTTTCGAAAATCAATTGTAGGGTTTCTTGTGGGCCGAGATGTTGATACTTCCTGAAATCAACTATAGGTGTTTCATGAGTCATCAAGAAGAGGGACCTAAGGTTCCCTTTGGATAGTATGATATCATTCTTACACATTGTGTACGATTTCATACATGATACTTCACTAGTTATCATTGTCGGATAGAGCTTGAGAAAAAAAGGAATAATAATTATGACAAAGATTAAAATGGCACACAGACTAGTAGATCTATCTTTTCTTAAGAAGTGCAGAGACGCACAGGTCATTCCAATCTTTGCCTCTATCAAACACAGCCTCCTCGAAATAGAGATGAAGGTTTGAAATTGAGCGAAGCTTGGAGGCCTGTGTTGCATAGACTAAAATAATTGAAGGGCCGTCTGGAGCTTGAGAAAAAGGGATAACTCCGTTCTGAAAATTGCTCATGCATCAATTCACGCATTGAAGTTTAAACCAAATAGGATGCTTATGATCAATCACTATGAATAGAAATTGGTTTTTTAATTTATCTTTGATAAAAGTGAATGCTAACTTCCAGCAAATTGAAATTCAACGATTATGTTACATGGAAACATAAACTGGTTAATTTATCTTTGATAAAAGTGAATGCTAACTTCCAGCAAATTGAAATTCAACGATTATGTTACATGGAAACATAAAATGGTTTTCTAATATGTGATGTGGCTTCAAGTATGTCTATTTAATGTACATAATTATTGATTTTCTTAATGATGATTTCAAATAAAATAAGCTTTTAGAAAATGTTTTAATATACATTTTTAACTTGTTAAGAAGTATATATGTGTGTGGTGTGCAAAAAATATAAATCACATATTATATATAAATATATATAATATGTGATTTATATTTTTTTTGCACCACTTATTATTTTATGGTGCTTTGCACCATTTGTTATTTTATGGTGCTTTGCACCATATACAAGTTTGTATATATTAAATAATAATAATAATAATAATTTTGGTGTTTTGCACCAAAAAGTTGTAATCCATGTTGGATTGGTTTTGGTGTTTTGCATTACAAAAATTCAATCCACCTAAGATTGGTTTTGGTGGTTTGCACCATACACCATGGAATGCCACATATTCATTTAACACCAAAAACAACTTTTTTACAAACACCATTTTTGCACCATAAATCTTAGCACCACTTGCGTATCCCCACATTATCACCACTTTTACACCACTATTTGAAAATTGAGGATTTCCCAAATCCTTTACAAATAGTAGTGCTAATGTGAGGCTAAAATGCCCTTTTTCTTGTAGTGCACAGGGGTTGGAACTGTTTTTTTAACCAAGATTTTTAGTTTGCTGCTCAACAATCTGTATTTGCTATGATTTCTACTTTTTTCACTAATATAAAAAGGCTCTTTTGTGAGAGTGGTTCATTGAAAAAATTCTAAGGTTTGTGCTAGAAATTTGAAATATGAGTTCACACAGCAATTCTATGCTCACTCGTATGTCAATTGTTGGGTGCTCACCAGTATGGAAATTGTTGGATCTGTCCTTGATGTCTTTAGGATTTATCAAATAATAAAATTTTCAGTCAGTGATAACTAGCTCAAGAAAGCCAATGTTTAAACTTTACTGCAGCCCTTCATTCTTCTTTGATCCAAGACAAGTTATAGTTCAAGAATTTATGGTTTTTTTCTGATTTTTATTACACCATATACAACTCTGATACCGTTTGTTAATCCTTGAGAGAAAATGCTCAAAACAATGGTGCATTGTCGACATCTAGGCACTCAACTAAACATATGTGCATGCTTTACCATTAGTGCTCAGCTATTGTAGCTCTTTATGTGGGTGCTCGAGTTTGGAATCCTTCAAACATTATTAGGGATGATAAGTTGGGTGTGTATGCCAATGCTAAGTATTGGAGTGCCGAAATTTCTCACATGTTATCAAAGCGACTAGGTTTCTTTGATCCTGAATGTTTGAAGAATCTTACAATGAATCTCCTACAGTGATTCTGTAGTAGTGGTTGTTTATATCTGAGCCTGTAATCACTGGATCAGTGGTTGTTTATATATGAGCCTGTTAAATTGGAATCTAATTGTTGGTAGTTGATACAACATGAATGATGCATGAAGTGAGATGGGTATTTCATCATTTTCATGCATTCCTCCTCTACGCATCAAGTGATATTAGTAAACCTATCCTATTTTGGAGATGATTGGTTCCTACTCCATGAAAGATTCCCCAAGAAACCGGATCCATTATTGCTAAAGGATTGCCATAGAGGTTTTCCTAGTGATGTATAATAAGGGTAGTTTTTGGTGGTGGCCACGGTGATCCATTGATGATGTGTCATTGGCATAGTCATTACAAGGCACTACAAAATTCTATCAATCAAAATTTTTGTCAAATATATTCTTGGAAAACATGGACGGAAGTGCAATCATAAATTACACAAATCATATAAAATTCATGACGCAATGTGTATAGTGGAGAAATCAATACATGAAAAACACCACTCTAACAATTATGTTTGGTTGCATGATTTTGGATGGAAAGTAAAATTACATTGGTTCCATTCTATAGGAGTGAGGCATAACTTCCTCATTTAACTTGGTTGTAAGGAATAGGTAATCTACTTAACCATTTCATAAATGCATTCTACTTAATGACACCAGCTAAGTACCCAAAAGCTCTTCAATCTTTAGTTTTTACAGATTGCACATTATTGTATTATGTCCTTCGACTTTTCCACCATTTATATATTTGGATCTTTAGAAATTTCAGGTGAAGAACATAAAAGAAATCCAAAAGCATAGTATTTGCTAGTGATTTGGGTGATTGTACATCTGATGCTTAATTTCAATGAAATTGGTTCTATTTTCATTCTTCCAATTCTAAGTTTTTTTCTTTTCACTTTGTAAAATTATAAATATCAATAATTTTTTCACCTTTGAAGGAATTAATAGTAGATATATGAGACTATAAACTATTTAGGAAGTGTCTATTGTGGTCTAACATCTATGTTAACTATATTAACTTTAGGGTATGTTTTAATTCTAAAGGACCTAAAACATTAAAACGTATTGGAAGGACTAATACATGACAAACAGTTTAATATCTAAGGAATGGATCACAAATAGTTTAATCATTAATTGGAGTTGAAGGGTACTAGCTCAATGGAAGAGCACCTACCTTACAAGCAGGAGGTTGGTGGTTCGATTTCTCCATGCCCTAGATACAACAATTAGTGAATAATTCGAGTACAAAATGAGAGATAAATGACCAAAATCCAGATATAAAGGACCACTTTTGAGTTGGCGACCACTAGTGAAAAATTAACAGTCATTTATCACGCGACAAAAAATGTGGTCATATTTATCTTGGTCATTTATAGCTTGTATTGTGGAAATATATTTGGTCGTATATATGGCCATTAATTGTGGCAATTAATGACCAAATATACGACCAAATATATGACCACAAGATAAGCTATAAATTACCAAGTTAAATATGACCACTTTTTTGGTCCCGTGACCGCTAATTTGCCACCAGTGGTCGCCAACTAAAAATTGAACATTTATGTGTGGATTTTACTCATTTTTTTGGTCATTTATCTCTCATTTAGTACTAGTGTATGAGCTCAGAGTCCCCATAGAAAGATATTTTTGTGATTCCCATTCTTTTGGATGCCTCTAAGCCTAAGATGACTTCTTCATACTCAGCAACATTATTAGTAGTCTCAAAATTTAGTGTGTATGACAATGAAAACTCCCCTCTCCCAGGTGAAGCAATTACTACTCTAGCTCTAGCTTCCTTTTTTGTGGAAGATCAGTCAAAATGCATTTCCCAAATTTGATCTTGTGATGGGTTTATATTCTTCATTGCCATTAATTCCAAGGGTTCCTTTTCATAACTGTCTATTGGAATATTGGTCAATACTAAGACGGGGGGTTGAATCAGTATTGTTAACTTTTACCAATTTAAACCACTTATTAAAATTAATTAAAACATGGAATCAACAAGATACACAAAACACAGAATTTTATCATGGAAGCCCAATTAGGAAAACCACCAACTCTTCCTATACTACAAAATTGTATTTACAATAGTTTTTGCAAGCTACCACTTGTTGGAGACAACAATCTGCAAGTTTCTCTGTTGACATATTGTAACTTGAAAGAATATTATATTTGTATTTTATTATTCTGGAGATGTTTCATTCCTCCTTGAAGATCTTATTGTATATCCGGAGATGTTTATTCCTCCGTCAGATTGTGGTAGCTTGGGTTATTAGACTTCCCTAGTGGGGGTCGGCCCTGTATGTGTTATGTGGGTCAAAGGGTTATTAGACAACCCTAGAGGGGTCGGCCCGGTTAGTTGTAGTGGGGTATTTAACCCAATGGTTAAATACGAGCCTACCTAATTCGTGTAAAAGACAAGTCGGAGTAGTGTATAAATAGAGGAGGTGTAATCCTCATTTTACACACACTCACTCACTTGAGAGTAGCGCACTTGTGGAGGAGAGGTCTGTTATGGTGGAGGAGGAGATCATGTCTTTGGTTTACATCTTTGTATATTGCTGATCATCTATATTGAGGAAGCTTTGTTGGGTTTTCTACCCCATGAGGGTTTCCCAGGATAAATCTGTGTCTCTTGTGTTTATGCTGTGCTTGTTGTTTCTTCAGTGATCTTGTATATGCTATTATTGTGAAATGGAATGCAATGATGCTATTTTCTGTCTTAGAATATTAAATCTTAACATGGTATCAGAGCTAACCTGAAGGAAGGCAATGTATGGCACTTATGACACTTGCTTCACTTGCGACAATTTGAAGGTTTGGGTTTTACATAGCAAAAACCAGTCATCGTGGAAATTTCACCATAAATCCATTTATGCGAAGGTTCAGGATCTGAAACGTTTACAGTTCGTAGATAACATCCCCAGGTACCTTGTGTCCAAAGGCCAACCTCAGATTCATTGTACTTTGTGAGTTATGATCAGTACAAGTTAGGGTTTCTGCCTCTTCCAGATCTCAGTCAAAATCAGGTGACCTAGGAAAAAAGGTCATAACTTGGGATAGGAAGCTCCAAATGAAATTGTGTAAAAAGTGACAGGTAGTACACAGAATTTACTATCTCATAAATGTTTTTCAGAGGCCGAAGTTGAACCAGTGACACGTAGCATGCCATACAAGTTCGCTCTCCTGTATTATCCCATAAACAAGTCACGTTGCGACACTTAGCATAACTCTCTCTCAGAGAGTCCAATTGAGGTTATACCTATCAGGATGGAAATATAACAGGGCGAGATATCTCAAGAAACGTTTTTAGAGGCCGAAGTTGAAACAGTGACACATGGCACTCCGTACAAGTTCGCTCTCTTGTTTTATCCCATAAACAGGTCACGTTGTGACACTTGGCATAAATCTCTCTCAGAAAATCCAATTGAGTTCAGACCTATTGGGATGGAAATATGACATGTCAGGCTACCACAGAAAAAAATTTCAGACCTTGTGGAGCGAAAATTTTGGAGTTACAGCAGAAACAATCAGGTACATATTTCTGTCAAAACAGAATTATTTTTGGAGCACCTTCATTCATGGCTTCCGGAATTTAGGGTTTCAGAGAAAGTTAGAATTTTTGGAATCAAAATCCACGGCTGAATGCTACTCAGGAAAATCAAAATTTAGAGACCAAGATCGAATTTTTTGGTTGAGTAGAAGACCGGGCTTGATCAAACCCCAGTTCGGGATTTTGATCGGAAAGATGAAAAATTAGGGCTTCAGCAAAAGTTGGAATTTTTTGAAGTCTGTAACCATGGCTGGAAGCTCCTCAGAAAAATAAGAGTTTAGAGCCTTGGATTTAACCTTTTGATTGGGCTGAAGGGTGGGATTCATCAAACCCTAGTTCGAGATCCTGTCTAGAAGATCCAGAAGTTTCGAAGGCAATTTTGAAGGGTCAAATTTTGGAGATTTCAAAATTGAAGCATGCTAGTCTGATCAGCTCAGCAAGACACATCCTTCCATCCATTCAGAAGTGTGAAAGTCAAAGATTGAATTTTTAGGGGTTTTCTAGCAAACCCTAATCAAGCTCCAGATCAAGTTTCAGGGGGAGTTGAGGCTAAGGCCTTACATAAGAAGACTACAAGAAGTCTCGATAGGTATGACTTAAGGAGGTTCAGGTATGTCTTGAAATCTGATTCCTGATTAAGTTCATAATGTGTTTGTCTTCATATTATTTATTAGTACAATCTTGATTAATGTTACAATTGTCTTATCACCCTAGTAATAGTATGAATGCATGTGAATGATCGAAGACATTCATTGATTAGGGCTATATGATTGTACTAATGCATTATGGTGTTGTATGAGGTTGGTGTTGTCTGCTAACAAGATACAGGTACATCACGAAAGACAAATCAAGTTCCATGACCATGACAACATGAAGACAAAGACTCATCCATAATCTTTGTTCTACTTACGAGGTATGTATTACTTTGTTATATTATGCTTAACCTATGAGATATGCAGGTTCTAGCACAGGATCTATAAATCATTGAAGAGAACAAAGAAGATATTGTCTAGGTATGTTAGACATAACTAAACAGGTATACTAATCGAGGTATGTTTTCCTATTTCAAGTTACAATCTTACCTTGTGTTAGGATCCCTTATATAAGTATACTTGGTATGATTAGTTGTGCTTATTCATAAAGTTAGTAATAAAGGGTTTATGCATATTATGTCTCTTATTTTGATGATTTAACTAACCAGAAGAGTACTATGATCAAACAAGAATATGCATGAGTAAAAGAAAACTTCCTTGAAACCCTTAATACTAATGATCATGACTATACATATTCAAGATTATTTAGAATTATAATGTTTTTGATAATATTGAGAATATACTAATGAATGTATGTTTGTGTATGAGATCATGAGGATGACACTAGTGCACACTTGAGCATGCACAGTGGTACAGATGAATAGAAGTTCAAAAGACATATAGAAGATCAAGCGGGAGGCAACCACACAAACATAAAAGATAAGTATTTGAGTTGTTATTTCAAATAAGTAAATGATATTGCTTGTATGCATATTTGTATTCCTAGAATATATCATGCTGAGTGTAAACATTCATAGAGTATTGAACAATATACTACTAATATGCATATGATTGGTAAGTTGGACAAACATTCCATTGTTGCTTGTATAGAATGAAACCTCTTTGCTGGCATGTTGAGAGCTGTGCACACTCTCGATAGTATGTTTTGGTAGAGATGGAAGGCATCTAGATAGCCACTGTATGCATACAGGATATGGGAAAGTGTTGTGCCAAAGTATTGGTCAAAATAGTTGCATAACTATGTAAATGATACCTGTATGCATAATAGGTTATCATGTCAATATGATTTGATGATTATGAAGTATTACTAATCATGTACTTAATTTTGATTTGTAGGAAAGATCATGATTAATGATGAACACTGAACAAGCGATGGATGTTCAACAAAATGATTTACAAATCAAACACACTATAGAAGGCTTGTGGCTAGAAGATTCTCTTAGAAAGAGGAAGAGAATCATGATGAGATGTTTGCTCCAAATGGCTAGATAAGACCATTCTCTTAATGGTGTAATTAAAGAAGAACTGTGAATCAAGTTCTGTATGGGTTCCCAAGATCGATAATCAATTGATGAGCTTAATGATCACCATGGGTGATGTGGATCTCAACCTTTGCTACAAGGTTGAATATGGTTTTTATACACAGATGACATGGATGCAAGAAGGAACTCACCACAAAGTTCGAATGATATTGAGGCTCATATCAGTAGACCCATCTAACGAGAGATGGCACAGATAGATATGCAGAAGATCATTCAATGCAGAGTGTGAATAATGTTCAGTCACAAAGGGAGAATTGACAGTTTCTTGATAAGCTTGGGCTTTACCAAAAGTAAAGTTGTTCCTAACCTTTACCTTAAGGTTATGGATCATACTATTATTGTATGTAGATGATATCTTTCTGACAGGGAATGAGAAACAGATCATGAAAAGAAAGAAGAAGATGGCTGCAGAAATGAAAATGAAAGATCTCAGATTGATGCGTTACTTCCTAGGTCTAGAAGTATGGCAAGGCACGTAAGGAATATTTCTCAACCAAGGAAAGTATGCTGAGAAATCTTGAGAAGTATTGATATGTTGGAATGACCACTCTCATGGATTCCAACTTGAAGCTGTTAGCTGATAATTCCTCAGAGTTAGTTGATGTGACTCTGTACAGACATATTATTGGGTCGTTGATGTATCTAACAAACACCAGGCCAAATATATGCCCTGCTATGAACACCTTGAGTCAATATCTAGTGGAAACTAGATGTATTCACCTGATAGTTGTAAAGCATGTGATGAGATACCTAAAGGATACAATAGACTTTGAGATCATGACTTCACATGGCTACACAGATGTTGATTGAGCATAAAGTGTATCAGACAGGAAGAGCACATTGAGAAGATGTTATTTTCTGGGATCAGCCATGATCTCGTGGTTTAGCAGGAAACAATCTGATGTGGCTCTTAGCACAAGTAGAATATATGGCTGCTTGCTTTGCTAAGTTATGAAGTAGTATGGCTTCAGGATTGTTTGACTTAGATATGGACCCAACTGTGATCCTATGTGACAAACAAAGTTGTACCAAAATGGTAGAAAATCCAGTGTTCCATGATAAGTCAAGGCACATAGAGATCTAACATTTCTATATATGAGATATGGTGCAGAAAGGAATTAAAGTTCGAATTTGTAACAAGTTACCAATGTACTAACCAAACCTCTACCGATCCGATGTACTAACCAAACCTCTACCTCAAGTAAAGTTTTCCAAGATAAACTTAATATAGTTCAGAAGGACCCTCCTCGAAAGGGGGAGTGATGTGATCACTTATGATGATATTGCATGCATCGACAGTGAGGTCGATGATGTGAATACCTATATTGGTGATGCCAACAGAGAGGTTGGTGGATGGTCCTTAGACAGGGTCTAAGGTGACAAGGGGATTGCATCATCCTTGAACACATGTTCTAAAAGGAGCCGTAGACATGTGTCTTCGAGAAAGAAGAGGGATTGCATCATCCTTGAACACATGTTCTAAAGAGAGTCGTAGACGTATTTCTTCGAGAATGAAGTCCTTGGTGGACATAAGGGGATTGGCTCATCCCTGGACTTCAGTCCTAAAGAGAGCCGTAGACGTATGTCTTCGAGAATGAAGTCCTTGGTGGACATGAAAGGATTGCATCATCCTTGAACTCATGTTCTAAAGTGAGCCGTAGACAGGTGTCTCCGAGAAAGAAAGAGGATTGGATCATCCCTGGACCTCAGTCCTAAAGAGAGCCATAGACATGATGTATCTGAGAATTGAAGATAGGACTGCATCGTCCCTGAACTAGGTTCAAAATGTACGTGATGGGATTGCATCATCCCTAGACATGAGACTTGTCTTAAAGTGATAAGGACTGATCATCTTGGAACTTGATCGGGATTGCATCATCCCTAGACATGAGACTTGTCTTAAAGTGATAAGGACTGATCATCCTGGAACTTGATCGGGATTGCATCGTCCCTAGACATGAGACTTGTCTTAAAGTGATAAGGAATGATCATCCTGGAACTTGATCGGGATTGCATCGTCCCTAGACATGAGACTTGTCTTAAAGTGATAAGGACTGATCATCCTGGAACTTGATCGGGATTGCATCATCCCTAGACATGAGACTTGTCTTAAAGGTACGTGTGAGGAATGCATTGTCCATGAACTGGGTTCAAAATGTATGTGTTGGGATTGCATCATCCCTAGACATGAGACTTGTCTTAAAGGTACGTGTGAGGACTGCATCGTCCATGAACTAGGTTCAAAATGTACGTGATGGGATTGCATCATCCCTAGACATGAGACTTGTCTTAAAGTGATAAGGATTGATCATCCTGGAACTTGATCTGGATTGTATCATCTATGGACCTATGTCCTAAAGAGAGCGGTATTGATCATCCTATAATATGATCGTGTGTGTTGTAGGGTATGCTGCTATTATCACTGATGAGGATACTTGATAGATGTATTAGTGAGAATACATGCTTTTGATGATAGATGTATTAGTGAGAATACATGCTTTTGATGATAGATGTATTAGTAAGAATACATGCTTTTGATGATAGATGTATTAGTGAGAATACATGCTTTTGATTATATATGTATTAATAAGAATACATGTTTTGATGATAGATGTATTGGTGAGAATACATACTTTTGATGATACATGTATTGATTAATGTACTTGTATGGTTGAGGATACTTGTACTTGTATTGATGAGGATACTTGTATTGATGATGTGTATACTTGTATTGGTGTGGATACTAATACTGATGATCTAGATGACGATGCTGTTGATCGTGTTGATCTAGATGACGATGTTGCTGATAATGTAGATCGAGATGATGATACATATATTGTAGATCGAGATGATCGAGATGTTGTAGATCGTGATGATCCAGATGCTGTAGATCGAGATGATCCAGATGCTGTAGATCGAGATGATCCAGATGTTGTATTTTGAGATGATCCAAATGTTGTAGATCGAGATGATCCATATGTTGTAGATCGTGCTGATCCAGATGATATAGATCGTGATGATCCAGATGCTGTAGATCGAGATGATCCAGATGCTGTAGATCGTGATGATCCAGATGCTATAGATCGAGATGATCCCGATGCTGATGATCGTATGATAACGATGCCGATGATTGTGAAGATCCAGATGTTGATGTTGTTGTAGCTGTTCGAGTGCTGTAGAAGATAAAGACTCAGTACTGAAGATGTTGATGATGTTGAGAAAGCTTCCAATGATTTATAGATGTATCATGTATGATGTTGATGACTCCTTGCTCGTTCAGATGCTGTTATAATATCCTTCTCGTTAAGGGGGAGTGTTGAGATATTATAACTTCAAAGAATATTATATTTGTATTTTATTATTCTGGATATGTTTCATTCCTCCTTGAAGATCTTATTGTATATCCGGAGATGTTTATTCCTCCGTCAGATTGTGGTAACTTGGGTTATTAGACCACCCTAGAGGGGTTGGCTCAGTCAGTTGTAGTGGGGTATTTAACCCAATGGTTAAATACGAGCCTACATGATTTGTGTAAAAGACAAGTCGGAGTAGTGTATAAATAGAGGAGGTGTATTCCTTATTTTACACACACTCACTCACTTGAGAGTAGCGCACTTGTGGAGGAGAGGTCTGCTATGGTGGAGGAGGAGATCATGTCTTTGGTTTACATCTTTGTATGTTGCTGATCATCTATATTGAGGAAGCTTTGTTGGGTTTTCTACCCCATGAGGGTTTCCCAGGATAAATCTGTGTCTCTTGTTTTTATGTTGTGCTTGTTGTTTCTTTAATGATCTTGTATATGCTATTATTGTGAAATGGAATGCAATGATGCTATTTTCTATCTTAGCATATTAAATATTAACATTCTCAACTACAACTAAAGGATTCTACAACACACTGGTTTTTGTTTGCTACAATAGACAAGGATACTACAAGACCCTTTTTACCATAGACTACGACCCCCTGGTTTATTAGCCACTACTTAAAGGATGCTTCGACACCCTATTTACTAGAAACCACTAGAAGGAGGCTACCACCCCCATGCAGGCCTGTAGCCTTCCCTAAAACCACCCTACCTCCCTAATATGTTTTATTAATCTCCCAGATCCTTCTTCTTCAACTTTGTTAGAGATGATTCTTTATGTCACTGGTTTCTGGCTCTTCTTACTATTGATGCTTGTATCTCGTCTATAGAGATAGATTCAGTTTCTCGTTTAGTCTCTGATTTCTTATTTTGCACTTCTCCATATCTTCATATTAAACTTGCAAACATGCTATTCTTCATTTTCTTCCTCTAGTCTTGGTTTTTGCTTTAAATCTTCTTATCAATCAAGGAGACACCTATGTTCTTTACTTAAGTTCTATGGATTCTGTACTGCTCCATGTCTTCATATTAAAAACGCAGAGGCACACAACTTTAGATCATCATGTTAAAAACGCAGCTACACTTTAGATCTTCATGTTCAAATGTGTAGAGACACCTTTCTTCAATTTAATCTTATGTTTATATATATCTTCATGAGTTTCATTCACATCTCTTCAAACTGTGCTCATTCCTTTTCATCATCGTGCCTCTTCACATCTCTGATAATTAATATTTTAATTTATAATTATGTTTTAAGATAATAACTAAATTAATATATTCTATGTCTCTATTTATAACCAAATCGCTTGTTTTAAAAATTGTTGTAGGTTATCCCCCTTTTGTTTTTGTATATCACGCTTGTCTACATTATGGAAATCGTGCTCTATTTTTAATTTAATTATGTTTAAAAACCAAACTCTGTTTTTAATTTCTTGTAGCTGATCTCTTACCAAAATATGCAGAAATAATTTTTGATTTTATTTCTGTAGCTTGTCATTAAGTTTACTTTGCCAGAACTTCATTCTTTTTGACAATGTTAAAAATTTTGCCCTTTTCTTCATGATTCCTATGTATTATAACTCTAATTATTTCTCAATAACACTTATCTCTCTTTGTGTAGACATATTTCACTTTTGCAGTTATTATTATTTTTTTTAACTTGGCAGGGTTCCATATTCACACCTGTGATCACCATAAAGAGAACAAAGACCTTGAGTGGATGGATAGCTCATCAGAGAACATACCTATGCTTTTAGATGTATGTATGTGCATAGAAACAACATGTGGTGGGTATTTCCAAATTCCCTTTTATTATTGGTTTTAGACAAATTCCATTTATTTTAACAGGCAAACATGATTTTTTTTGCTAAATTGGAAAATTCATTTCTCACACGTGTGACCTACAGATAATAAAATAACACCATGGATATATGCACACATCAATAGGATACATCGTGATAGTCTCATATTAATTTTATCATTAACACCTAATATTTGGTGTGCATTTTCCTGAGGTAGCTTGGGCAGATTTACTAGTACTAGAACAGTGCAAAACCTGCCAGAAGGCACTTTTGGAAAATTAATAGCTTCATTATCAGATACCTTTTTGGAAAACTGATGATATGGTTAGATGAAACAATCAACAATCTATAGGAATTTACCTTCATAATAATTTAATGCATCAAATAGAAATTATGGCGGGCATTTTACAAGGGTCAGTTAGGTAGATTTACAAGCAGATTTTACACTTGGACAATTGTGCCATTTTCAAGGTCGATTTTTTATTTCAGCAAAACCCTAAACCAATGTTACCAGATGATGTAGTACACCTCATTGAACACAACACAACTTATTTCACATTCAGACTCTTCTTTCTCTGACCTAGGCATGCATTTTACTGATCTTGGTTTATAAAACTACCTGAACCCCTGTTTTGGCAGATCCATAACTTTCTCCACAGCCACTTTAAAGTCAATGTGAAAACATAGTCAGGTAATCAAAACATCCACCTACAAGATGACCATATAATGCGGGCATTTTCTTCAACCCACAAGCTATGGCGGGCATTTCCCTAAGGCAATTTTGATTAATTTTTCCATACTTAGTCAATTTTCTGATTTTCACCAAATTGCCATATTTGTCAGAATGTTGTCAGAATGCAACAATGACTTCTTGATAGCACCAGAACACCATCAGATGTATTTTAAAATTCATGCCACATCATCATACATGTCATGCCATGCCATCATATCTGCCACATCATCATATAGGCCATTTCATCACTCTCTTTTTTATTCCTTTGTCTTTCTCTGAGTTTTCCTTGCCATCATGTCCTTGGTTATTCATTTGTCATTAATGAACTCCTTTGACATCAATGGAAACCATATTCAACATTCTCCCTCTTTGGAATTGATGGCAACATCTAAACATTATCCCCCTTTAACAACAACGATAAAGGATAACTTGTTATGCCCTTGTTGCAACTATCTTGACAAAGAATTTCCAATCATTATCCTTTTAGACAACTGCCCTTCTTTTTCTTTTCTTCCTCTAGTTAACTTCGACTTGTTGTTGATCATCTAGTTACCATCTTGTAGCTTCCCTTTGAATGATAACCATTCTGAATGAGAACTGGAATGATGAGTTCATAAACTCCCCCTATCACAGTGCTCCTCCTCTTACCAACACATTTTCTTCTCTTTGTGACAAAGTTTATACGCATTGGTTTATCTTTGAGGTCTTTCATTCAACCCTTAGTTTTATTCCATAGATTTCTCTTTAAAGATAAATCATATAACTTGTTTTTCTTTAAGTAGTCTTCAATGCCATACAAGAAACTTCACAACTTTATGTTTTTTCTCCCCTTTTTGACCATAGATCAAAATGATATGCACTAGCTTCATTCACACTATACTCTTCTTCCAATGTTAGTGATATAACACTCTTTTATATATTGCACCATGATACCAATTGTTCCTTCTCAATCTTCAACTGTTGAAGCTCTGGATGAAGTTCCACATAATATGCAAAATTTGAATATGCACCCTTCTCCTCTTGATTCTTAGGATGCAATCTTACTGCTACTTTTACTCATCCTGGAACTTTCCAAAAAATAATGACTGTTTATAATTGCTCCATCAGACAGTCCTTAAGATTGTCTCTAGCAAAGTCTTATTTTTCAAATTTTCACTTCTACACTTCTTCTTGTCTTTGAGGAAGATAGATTTTACCAAGTACTCTTATGACTCTTCTTCTTGTTGTTTTGATGGAAACCTCAAAAAATTATTTTCTTCTTACCAAAAGATATTTTTTAAGTAGCAATTGCAATTTTCTGATATTAACTCCCCCTAAGTACATGATCCTTTCTAATGCAAATTTGAGGGTTCTTTTTTTGGTCATGAGAGATTTTTAGAAAAGAAAATATTGAGTTCCACCATATTCATCTTCATCGGTGTATTTTACATATTCATCTTTCTTTTCATCATAATGGATATCATTCTTATCTACAACACTATTATGCTCAACATCATCTTTAGAAACTTCTTTGTGGCTTGGGGTCTTTGTTTCTTCTGAATCTTTGTCACCTAACTTTCTTCTCCACATCTTTCCATGATGTACTCTTCTTACTGGTCTTTCATTTATTTGTCTCTTGGTTTTTATCTTCCATACCTTTTCTTGGGTTTCCTTAGACTATCTGTGTGTACTGTTCTTGCAATGTTTTGCAAAGTGTCCCACATTGTGACATACAAAACATGTAATAAGTCTTTCTCCATTTGAGATGTTAGTGTCTTCTTTATTTTTCAAACCTTGATCTTCTTCTTTGATTTTACAATCAGCAGCCTTGTGACCAAATTTGTGACAGCAATGACACTATCCATAGAATGTTCCTTTATATTTGGAGAATCTTCAATCTTTCTTCTTATAATGATTCTTCTTATTGGCATATCTTCTGAAATTTTTCAGCTTAGGATAATGAGCAGAATTCTAATGACTGGAATTTATCTTCTTGTGATTCTTCTGTTGCCTAGGTATATCTTTTGAAGTATCATCCCAACATTTGACCTTTTCAACCTCTTTTTGAGTGATGGATCTTGATCCTTTAATGACATGTTCTTTATCATATCCAAGACCAGTTTTATCACCGGGGAATCTTTGTAAGATGAGGAATTTATTAAGTGCTTCAATACTTTCCTTGAACTTCTCACTAATAGTTAGCTGATCTTTTAGCTTCTTTACTTCTTCCTTGAATTCATCAATTTCTTGTTTTAATCTCTTGGCCTCTTTCATGCTAGCCACCACTTGTTTTGAGTTGTGTATCTCTTCTTGGAGGGTCTTGACTTCCTTTTCTATTATGGAGAAAACTTCCTATGGCTTGGGGAAAACCACAACAACCAACTGACTACCAGAAAATGACTCAATTCCCAATGCAAAGCTATATAAATGACAATGCTAAGATAATGGAGAAAAGACCAACCTTCAACTGGATGTTCGATGTAGATCCTAGTTGAGCTTTCGATATTTACACTTGAACCTGTAGATTAGTCTCAACAACAAGTACAAGCAAGTGAATATAATATGTGAAAGACATTAGCATAATCAATAGCATGATCCATGATATCATAAGCAAATATAACCCAATGTAATTTAACAATATTCACAATATCAATTGGATGAGAAAAATGAGTATCTCCATTAACGAATAACAAAAAGTACAATATACGACCTCTTGCTGGCAACCAATCTGAACCAAGAATTGGGACTCTCCACTTGTGCCTCCACCACTCCAATCCTCTATGTAATGGAAAACTCAAACTATAAAAGGAGTTTGGAAGGTGAATATAAGGAATTCACAACAACAAGGATCAATGAGTGTAGACTCAAGTCACGACAAAAATCCACTAGAGTTATCTTGCTTTCTCTTTCTCCTCCCTTCCATATGCCATAAGAGCTCAATATATAGCCTTCCAAAGGTAAGTGAAAGGACACATTGAGGCATTTCAGGGCATATGGAGGGCCAAAGGTCACCCTAAGACCGCTTTTTGGGAGTAAAAAGTAATTTTATAATGATTTGTACCATTTTACTTGGTACCCGCAAGCTATAGTGGAACAATCTGCGTGTACGCGGGCTAAAGTGGAACAACTCGTGTACAGGAACAAAAATAGGAAAAATGTGTTCCTGAAGGGAAGATCATGAATCTGATTTAGTGAAATGGATCCTGAAGGCCAATCAATGCTGATGCTCACAAGGTGGAAAATTACGATGTAACATCTTCTTTTGACTTTATGTCTTCTTGGTATTTTGACAATTGTCCTTTCAAGGATTTGTTCCTTCTTCTACATTTTTCAATTTCCTCAAGAGAATATAAGAGTTCAGCCTCTAGGTCCACCTCTCCATCTGATTCATCTTTGAAAACTTCATCTTTACTTGTTTCTTCATCTTCATATTTTGGAATAGTAAGGCTTGCTTCTGCTATGTCTTCAATTGAATAAAGCTTTTCCAATTTGGCCCAGAGTTGCTTGGCTAAGATACATGGTCCTATCTTCGTTTTGACAGATTGAGGTAACCCATCCAATA
The DNA here is from genome assembly GCA_027924585.1 of Larix kaempferi. Taxonomy (NCBI): domain Eukaryota; kingdom Viridiplantae; phylum Streptophyta; class Pinopsida; order Pinales; family Pinaceae; genus Larix; species Larix kaempferi. The sequence continues at coordinate 81,694 of BSBM01001179.1, forward strand.
TGACCTCCATTTCTTGAATTATGTTTCTTGGACACTTATTGAGATGTCGTCCTTATTCTCTTTGGTGGGATGTAATCAGAGATCACTGCATTCCATACACCTGATCCTAATGACTGTAAGTAAAATATCATTCTAATGTCCCATTGTTCATATTTTTCTTCATTAAGTACTAGAGCTATGTTGGAAGCAATCCCTTCTTGTTGATCCATAGTGGTTTTAATTAGGATCTTCCTTCCAGTGGTTTAGAATGTAGTGAAGGATCCTGCTCTGATACCAATTGTTGGAATATTGGTCAATATTGAGAGGGGGGGTGAATTAGTATTGTTAACTTTTTACCATTTTAAACCACTTATTAAAATTAATTAAAACATAGAATCAACAAGATACACAGAACACAATTTTTTTATCGTAGAAGCCCAATTGGGAAAACCACCAAATCTTTCTATCCTGAAAATTTTTATTTACAATATTTTTTGCAAGCTGCCACTTGCTGGAGACAACAATCCCCAAGTTTCTCAGCTACAACTGAAGGATGCTACAACACCCTGGTTTTTGTCTGCTACAACAGACAAGGATGCTACAACACCCTATTTACCAATGACTACTGGAAGGAGGCTATGACCCCCTGGTTTATCAGCCACTACTGAAAGGATACTTCGACACCCTATTTACCACCTACCACTAGAAGGAGGCTACAAACCCCTTGCAGGCCAGTAGCCTGCCCTAGCACCACCCTACCTCCCTAATATGTTTTCTTAATCTCCCATATCCTTCTTCTTCAAGTTTTTCAAAGATGATTCTTTATGTCACTGGTCTCTGGCTCTTCGTACTGCTGTTGCTTGGATCTGGTATATAGAGATAGCTTCAGTTTCTCGTTTAGCCTCTAACTGCTTATTCTGCACTTCTCCATATCTTCATATTAAACTTGCAAAGATGCTATTCTTCATTTTCTTCCTCTGCTCTTTGTTTCTACTTTAAATATTCTTATCAGTCAAGCAAACACCTTTTCTCTTTACTTAAGTTCTCTGGATTCTGTACTACTCCATGTCTTCATCTTAAAAACGCAGAGGCACACAACTTCAGATCCTCATCTTAAAAACTCAACTACACTTCAGATCTTCATGTTCAAATGTACATAGACACCTTTCTTCAATTTAATCTTATGTTTATATATATCTTCATGAGTTTCATTCGCATCTCTTCAAACTATACTCATGCCCTTTCATCATCGTGCCTCTTCACATCTCTGATAATTAATCTTTTAATTTATAATTATGTTTTAAGATAATAATGAAATTAATATATTCTATGTCTCTATTTATAACCCATCTGCTTGTTTTATAAATAGTTGTAGGTTATCCCCATTTTTTTTGTATATCACGCCCTTCTACATTCTGGAAATCGTGCTCTGTTTTTAATTTAATTCTGTTAAAAAACCAAACTCTGTTTTAATTTCCTGTAGCAAATCTCTTACCAAAATATGCCGAAATAATTTTTTATTTTATTTATGTAGCTCGTCATTAAGTTCACTCTGTAAGAACTTCATTCTTTTTTACAATGTTAAACAAAATGCCATTTTTTTCATGCTTCCTGTGTATTATAACTCTAATTATTTATCAATAACACGTGTCTCTCTTCGTGGAAACATATTTCACTTTTCTAGGTATTATTTTTTTTTTAAGTTGGCAGGTTCCATATTCACACCTGTGATCACCAAAAAGAGAACCAAGACCCTAAGTGGATGGAAAGCTCATCAAAGAACATATCCATTCTTTTCGATGAATTTATGGGAATAGAAACAACATGTGATGGGCATTTCCAAATGACCTTTTATTACTGTTTTTAGACAAATTCCATTTATTTTAACAGAAAAACATGATTGTTTTTTTTGCTAACTTGGCGATTTCATTTCTCGCACGTGTGATCTACAGACAATAAACTCACACCATGGATATATGCACACATCAACAGGCTATAGCCTGATAGTCTCATATTAATTTAATCATTAACACCTAAGATATTGTTGATGTATTTGTAACTTTGGAAGATATTCACTTGCATATTGGATTTATTACACTTTTACTTTATTGCATCCCCAACAGAGATGTATTATTCCTCCAATTGGAAGTGTCGTCATGTGTACTTGCAAGTGTCGCAAGTTATATTGTAAGTGTCATAACTTATACTGGATGGGTTATTAGACCACCTTGTTGAGGTTGGCCCTATATGAGTCATGTAGTTCAAAGGGTTATTAGACCACCCTACTCGGGGTTGGCCCAGTCAGCATTATGTTATGTGGTTAAGTTAGGGCCGACCTAGTTGAGTAAAGGTCAAGTGATGTAGTGTATAAATAGAGAGCGTGTCTCTCTCATTTTACACATTCTATTGTTCACTCACTTCGCATTAGTGAGAGAAGAGGAGGATGCACACAAGTGGAGGAGGAGCATGCTGCTAAAGATATCTATCTCTTGGGTTTGATAATGGTGATCCTTGTATTGATGCTGATTCTATCTCTGAGGAAGTTGCGTGGTTTTTCACCTTCTTGGTTTTCCCCGGTGAAATGTTTTGTGTCTCTTGTCTCTTGTCTCTTATGCTTGATATGATGTACATGTTGTTATTTCAGTTAAGATCCTAGATCAAAATGTATTAAATTTTGAAAATACTAACATGGTATTAGAGATAGCCTGAAAGAAGGCATCGTATGGCATTTATGACACTTGTTGCACTTGTGAAGCTAGGGATTGATATAGCAAAAACCAGTCATCGTAGAACTTTCGCTATAAATCCATTTTGGAAACGTTTCAGGATTTGAAACGTTTACAGGTCAAAGATAAGATCCCAATGTACCTTGTGTCCAAAGAAAAACTTCTAATTCGGTTTAATTTTTGTTTTATGATCTATACAATCTAGGGTTTCTTCCTCTTCCAGATCTCAGTCATAAACAGGTGACCTAGGAAAAAAGGTCACAACTTGGGCTAGGAAGCTCCAAATGAAATTTCATAAATAGTGACAGGTAGGAAACAGACTGTACTTTCACAGGCTGAAGGTTCAGAGGCTGAAAGTGAACCAGTGACACGTGGCACTCCATACACGTTCGCTCTCCTTTTTTATCCCATAAACAAGTCACGTTGCAACACTTGGAATAACTCTCTACAAGAGAATCCAATTGACATCAGAGCTATGGGGTTGGAAATATGACAGGTCAGGATACCACAAGTCACAGTTTCAGACCCTGTGGATTCATAATTTCGGAGTTACACCAGAAACAATCAGGTGCATATTTATGTCAAACCAGAATTGGATTTTGAGAACCTTCATTTATGGCTCTGAAAATTTAGGGTTTCAGAGAATGATGGAATTTTTGTATCAAAGACCACGGATGGATTCTCCTCATCAAAGTCAAAACTTAGAGACCAAGATCGAATTTTTTGGTTGGGCAGAAGGCCGAGATTGATCAAACCCTAGTCCCGGACTTTGATTGGAAAGGTGAAAAATTAGGGCTTCTACAAAAATGGGAATTTTTGAAATTTGTGAAGATAGCTAGAAGCTCCCTAGAAAAAATCTAAGTTTAGAGATTTGGATCAAACTATTTGGTTGGGTGAAGCTCCAGGAAACTCAAACCATAATTCAGGGTCCTCCTTAGTGAATCTGGAAGACTGAAAAACAAATTTGAGGGGTGAAACTTTGCAATTTTCAAATTCTGAGTATACCAGGTTGATCAGCTCATCAAGGCGCATATTTATATCCTCTCAGAAGTTTGAAATTTAAAGTTTGAATTTTTAGGGTTTCTTTGACAAACCCTAATCCAGCTCCAAATCCAGTTTCAGCAAATCAAAGTGGATTGGTTAATCCTAGAAGAGAATTGATTGGTCACCTGCATAAGTGAAGAAGTTCCTATTTCAGAGGGAGATGAGGCTAAGACCTTACATAAGAAGATTACAAGCAATCTCGAAAGGTATGACTTATCTAGGTATGTTTCAAGATCTGTTCATGATTAAGTTTATGGTATGTTTGTCTTCATTAAAGTTAGTACAATCTTGATTAACTTTAGACTTGTCGTATCACCTTAATAAAATTATGAATGTAGATATTCATTCATTAGGGTTTTGACACTTATGATTGTACTAATGCATTGTGGTGTTGTATGAGGTTGATGTTGTCCGCTAACATGAAAGGTACATCAAGAAAGACAAATCATGTTCTAGTTCAAGAACATATGACCATGGTGACATGAAGACAAAGATTCATCCATTGTCATGGATCACATAGAAGATATACTTACGAGGTATGTATAACTTGGTTCTATAATGGTTAACCTATGAGATATGCAGGTTACTAGCACAAGTCATTGAAGAGAACAAGAAGACATTATGCGGGTATGTTACACATAACTAGCTAGCATGCTAATCCAGGTATTTTTTTCTTATATCAAGTTAGAATCCTACCTTGTTATAGGATCTTTTATATAAGTATACTTGGTATGATTGATAATGCTTATTCATGAAGTTATAGGTTTGAGTAATCATGGGTTTAGGCATATTATGTTTCTTACTTTAATTGATGATATGACTAACCAGAAGAGTCCTATGGTCAAATAAGAATTTGCATGAGTAAAGGAAGTACTCCCTGAAACCTTGAATACTAATGCTTGTGATAAATTATCTGTGTATGAAATGATCTTGACGATACATGTTTAAGATTACTTAAATTCATAATGTTTAATAGTATTGACATTATACTAATGAATGTATGATTGTGTATGAGACCTCGAGGATAACACAATGATGATAATAGTAAGTATGCATAAGTGATCGAGGATGGATTTAAGTTCAAGGACAAGTAATCCAGGAAGCAAATATCAAGAGGGAGCACACTCTAGTAGTTCCTGCAAGGAAGCAAATATTGAGAGGGAGTCCACCCTACAACCAAACAAAGATAAGTATTTGAATTGTCATTTTTGGCATACTTGTTTGTTTAAATAATATTGTTCAATGATGTATATGCCTATGTTCCTAGACTTAGGGCGTGTATTATGCATATTAGAATAATTGCATTAATGAACAGTATACTACTAATATGCATGTGATGGGTAAGTGGCCTATGGAACTGTACAACATTCCATTACTACTTATCTAGAATGAAACCTCTTTGTTGACATGTTGGGAGTTGTGCACACTCTTAACAATGTTCTGGTAGAGATTGGAAGGCATCTAGAAAGTTACGAGATATGGATAAATGTTGTATTGAAGCATTGGCTAAAATAATTGCATGACTGTATGACATATTTCTTTATGTGTGAGAATTTGTTCTGAAAACTATGAGATGTTTTCTAATCATGCAATTTAACTTGTTTTGTAGGAAAGATCATATACCATCACCTACAAAAGAAGAAATACAACATTTGTTCCAGCAATGAAGTTCAAACTATCTATTGAACATATTGAAGAATATGAAGATCCCAGGCTATGGGATACAGTAAAAGGATTTTATGGTCGAAAAGTACCAATTGATCATGTTTGGGATGTGGTCTTAAGACCTGAAGGGAAGTTTGTTGTGACTTCCAAGTGGATCTATAAGATCAAGCATGTTGCAGATGGTAGCATAGAGAAATATAAAGCAAAGTTTGTAGCTCATGGCTTCTCCCGGAAAGAGGGGATAGACTATGAAGATACTTTTGCTCCTATAGCCAGGTACACTTCCATCATATCAGTACTTGCCCTGGCTGTAGTGATGAAATGGAAGATACACCAGATGGATGTCAAGACAGCTTTCTTGAATGGTGTAGTCGAGGAGGAAGTGTATGTGGAGCAACCACTCGGTTTTGAGACACATGACATGGAGTCATATGTGTGTCGGTTGAAGAAAGCCGTGTACGGCTTGAAGCAAGATGCTAGGGATTGGTATGGTAGGATAGACAAATTTCTATCCAGTTTGGGCTTTACCAAGAGTAAAGCGGATTCCAACCTTTACTACAAGGTTGAGGAAGGCAATCTAGTGATACTACTATTGTATGTGGATGACCTATTTGTTACAGGTGATGATAGGTTGATTGCCGACACGAAAAGGAAGCTTGATCCCGAAGTTTGAGATGAAGAACTTGGGGATGATGCACTACTTTCTAGGCATGGAGGTGTGGCAGAGTGTAGATGGAATCTTCCTTGGACAAGGGAAGTATGCATTAGAGATCCTGAAGTGGTTCGGGATGATGGACTGCAAGACCATGGCCACACCTATGACATCGAACCTAAAGCTTCTGTGTGATGCTTCATCTGATCCGGTTGATGTCACATTGTATCGTCAGATGATTGGGTCCTTGATGTGCCTAACGAACACAGGACCAGATATTTGCTTTGCGGTGAACACATTGAGCTAGTTCCTGATGGATCCCAAAGGTGTTCAACTAGCTGCTGTAAAGCATATTCTAAGGTACTTGAAGGGTACGATTGATTATGGGCTCAAGTATGATGCGAATCAAAAGTTTAACCTAGAGGGTTATGTTGATTCAGATTGTACAGGCACTGTTACAGATAGGAAGAGCACTTCTGGGTGCTGCTTGAGTATGGGATCAGGTATGATCTCTTGTTTTAGCAGAAAGCAGTCCTGTGTAGCACTGAGTACAGCCGAAGCAGAGTGTGTTGCATCTTGTTCGGCTAGTTGCAAGGCAATATGGCTAAGGAAGCTACTGTCTGAGTTGTTTGATCTTCCGTTGGATGCTACTGGTATCTATTGTGACAACCAAAGTTGTGTGAAGCTTTCTGAGAACCCACTGCTCCATGATAGGTCGAAGCACATTGAGATCAAATATCACTATATCAGGGATATGGTGCAGAGAGGAGCAGCGAAGCTCCTGTATGTTCTGACGGATGAGCAGGTTGCAGATGTGTTGACAAAACCACTAGCTAGAGTGAAGTTTGAGTACTTCAGAGAGAGGCTTGGTGTTCTTCAGATTGAAGATAATTCGAGGAAGAAGTGATGCGACACATTTGCAAGAGCCATTCCAAGCATGGAGAGAGGAGGATCCTTCCCATGGTTGTGGAAGTAAGCTCTGTGTGATGAGCATCAGGATGATGCTCCAGTTACTGCTTTGTATATGCATCAGTCGGATGCTTGGTATGATGAGTTGGATCATGCATATGTATATGCATTGTTGGCTACTTTATGGACAGACCCGGGTTTTCAGGATGCGCAGCAACAAACACCCCTTGGCGCACTAGCCCTCTAGGCAACAAGCTGCGCAGCAGCCTGAAGTCTCACCCGAAGTGGCTATGGTGGGGCTAAGGAATCAGGTTTCCTTAACCTAAGCGATGTGGAGACTAATCTTCTCCTTCCCCTTCCGGGAGGATTCCTCGGAGCAGAACGCCTTACTCTTCCGCAGATCTCTCAGCGCGACAGCGCTGGAACTCACTCTTACCGGCCCAGCCGCACGGTAGCTTCGCGCCTGCGCGTGAGGCGTTACCGACTATGTCCGATACACTATGTATCATTTCTGGACTTGCGCCACTGTGCATTAGAACACTCCTTCGGTGCTGCGGCGACAATGTTCTTACAAGCTTCCTCGACAAAGCACAAGTGTAACTTCTAATGGAGCGTCAAGGACTCACTTACATATTCATTCATAAATATAGCGAAACCTTCATGTAAACTTAGATAGTAAAACATAAACATGCATTCATGTAAAACATCACCATGACAATTCAAATTATGTGGTTCGCCTCTACGGGAACTATATTCTATATTAGCTCAAAATGGGAATTACACAGTATGCTGCACACACAGCTGCAGCCTTAGATCTTTCTGGGAAACTCCACGCACATAGCTGGGAGCCCTTCTCTTAGATCTAACCCTTATCCTCTACATATATTACTTATGACTAAGCATACAATCACCTTCCCTCAGTCCTACGACTGGTCGATACATACATTGGCCCTTGCACTAAGCGGCCTTCTTACATACACAACATGATCATTAACAATTTACAAAATACAACAATACAGACTCATACCCAAAAACCCTAACCGTGGACATGGCTAGGTGTATTGTAGGCGTCGCTTGCAGTCATGTCGCCGCTTCCTACAGACTCCATGATTTTCGGCGCAGATCGCGGCTATGGGCACCGCTTCATCGTTCTCTGCTCCTTGTCCTTCACCTTCAATGCTTCGTTCCGTTGCTCTTCCTTGGTCCGAGCAACCATAACTTCTGTACTTTGCCTTAATGAGGGTAGCTGAGCCCTCTATTCCACCGCTTCATTTACTATGGTGGTTGAGATTTCTACTCGGCCACCTTATTTACTCTTTCCTTTGACGTGTGCATGCGAGCTCCGCGATTTTCGGCCCGTAATCTACGCTGAGCTCATCCATCTGGCGACGTACTGTGCATTGTTCACTTCTACCCACAATTGGCGCTTTTACTCAAAATTAGCGCTTTCCCTTCAAAACTTGTGCTTTTTCCTCAAAATTGGCAGCTTTACCATAGCTGCGGCCTATGCTCCAACAGGCCCCTAACACTTACTTGTGGCTCATCCTCGAGCCACTCGCACTAGTGTGTGGTTGCTTTACTTGTGCGTCTGCCTTTGCTTGCGTCGCAGCAAAGGTTTGCTTCCACTGCGCGATAGCGGAGTCCATTTCTTCCACGCACTCCGCAGCTGTCTACACCATGTCTGAAGTGGCTTCTTCTTCAGTTATGCCATCAACCAACTGTTGAGATTCAGCAAATTCTTTGATCTTCGCCTCTGATTGGGCAGCAAGTTTAGCATACTCATCCATAAATGGCTGAATGTTGTTGGTGAGATTAGCATCTTCATTTATGAGCTTGTGCAGTTTTTGTTGGACTTTGCACACTTCACTCATTTTCCTCATTTTGGCTAAGCCTTCTAAGGCCTTAGCTTCTTCACTCAGAACAGTTGGGGACTGTTTTGCTACTTGTACCTATTCCAAAAGGCCAACTTTGAAAGGGAGCTTCTCAAGCTCAGCCCAAGCCTCCATAGCTTTTGTCATTAGCTTCTGGGCTTCATCTGCTCTACACTTCTTTTGTGTAGAAGCTATGCGCATTGCTTCAAATTGTTCCTGCCTATCATCTATAGGATGCACTGCGACACGAGATTCCAACTCGGTGATCTGCGTTCTATGGTCCTCAGCAATAACAACTATTTCCTGCTCTAGAGCTTTCGCCCTTTCGCGAATAATTTGCACTTTCTCAACTAGAGGAAGGTCTGGTTGAATCTGGTAGGCCGGCAGTTCCTGGGTGATTTCATCAACTACGCTTCTTATCCTAGTTTCTTGTGCCTCGTAAAGTGCAAGATGCTCAGAGATCTTCTTATAGCCTTCCTTCATCTCTATTTCCTACGCTTGTAGTCTTTGATTTGCATGGAATGTGGAGAGCTCTCTATCTCTCAGCTCAATAGAAACCTGCTCTTGTACTAACTGCAAAGTTTCTAATGGAATCAATGACAAATTTATCTCAATAGGGCCAACCGTGTTTACCTGGGTTGCAGCCAAAGGATCCGGAAATGTCACACTTGTAAGCGGGATGTGAACGACAGTATGCCTCCCTGCAAGTACTTCAACTCGCTCAGTGGTTGTAGATGGTTGCGGTGCCTGCGAGGTGGATGCTGGCGCGTAGGTCTGCGCAACTCGTCCTGCAAGAAATTTCAACTCCACGAGCTGTCGATCAAAAGCACTTCTGATGTTGGCATGAGAGGTACGCAGCTCCTGAAATGGTTCTTTGATATACTGGCTGAGCCTCTCGGCAAGGATCTCATAGAGATCCTCAGTCGCTTCTACGGGGTGCGACAGCTTCTGTTTCTTGGGAGCTGGTTCTGGCGAACCTTCATCACTCCTTTGCTCGGTCGTTTCCTTACCCTTATCTTTCTCTTGCGCATTAGGGGATGGCATCATGGCAGCGACTTCATCGACCTGCCTCCATTCTTCCGGCCAAGATTTGACAGTTTCTTCGACATCCGGAGTAGTCATACGGTAAAGGCCTACGGCCCATTCTTCCTGAATTCCGTGAGGGCAGAAGTAAATTTCATGTAAGTTGGCAGAGAAGACCAACTTCGTTCCATAAATTTGTGCTGTCTCCTCGCTCAGCCTCAGCATCTCCTGGATGGTGTCCTTGAGGAGCTGGTAATATTCATAGAACACGACGCAAATCATCTTGCGCTTCGCGGGATTACTAGAATCCCAGAGGTTGACATAGCAGATCTCAGAAACCTCTCCCGCGCAGCATGGAAGGAACTGAGTATTGGGGGGCTCCTTCCACCCGACAAAGGCACATAAAATCAAAAGCCAAGAAAAATGGAACAAATGACCGATGACATCCTGAACGTTTCGGCAGTCATCCAAGAAAGAATTCAGGAGGAAGAGAGACCAGTTATACTGCTCTCCCTCCACAGCTGCGATTGCGAGCTCCACAACAGCTCCAGTGACTTCTTTGGGTCTGCACTTCGTTAGAATTCTTCCTGCAAGCAGATTGCCTGTGAATCTAAGTGCTTCGTCTTCAACTATAGTGAGGTCATAATCTCGACCTCCTCTCAATAATTTGTATTTATGCACTAGCTGTGCAGCCAACTTTCTATCCTTGTCTTTTCCCACAAAATGAACATTGGGATCCTTACCAACCTTAGAGAGGCCGGTAATGCGATGAATCAAGTCCACATTCAAATCAATTGGCCTCCCCAGCCAAAGATAACCACCATGAACACAAGAAAGCAGAGCCTTAACAACTGCATTTACTTCATTGCTACGCCCGAAGTGCGGTAGCTTCAACAGGTTCAACAGTCCAGGCCTCTCCAGATTTGCTGCAAATTCCTTTGGGACGAATTCATCCATCTTCTTAACGGGATTATGGACCACCATCAGATAGTGATCCGATGCAAGATGAGGATATGTTCTGTAATCGTCGAGGTTGAAATCAGAAAATCTAACCAGTGGAAGATGTCCAAGCAGGGACCCTTCTTCGTGCACGATTTCTGCCATTGGTGGTAGTGGAATCAAATACTTTGAATTCTTGGGAATACGCACCTTGGGTGCATCATCTGGGCGTGGAGGAATATAGTTGACCAGGGTGGCCAAGGGATCTGAAACGGGTTCATCCGGCTGCTGCTGCTGTTGTTGAGACGCCCTTGTGCCCGGGGACTATCTGAGATCAGCGAGACCAGGATGCATATAAACCGAGGTCGTGACCGGGGTAGCCATACCGAAATCTAAGCGTCTGCGCTTGAATTGACGGACGACTTCTTTAGTTGATAGGTTCTCCGTCATGAACTTATATACCCGACAAGTACTGAACAGAAGAGCAGAACAGGGTAGGATGCGAACACTGGAAACAGACGAAAGCAGTCTACACGATTCCGATCTGAAAACAATGGCTCAAATTATCAAACAGAACAACTATTCAACTTAATAGCACGAAAAGTAACCCAAGTATATACGAATGAGGGGTATTTATAGCTGAGTGCAGTAGTAGATGCGGACAAGTGGGGCTAATAACCATAGGTGCCTATGCATATGAGTTGACAACCTCCCTACCCCCACGCCTCTGCGGTTCATTAAATGCGAGAGATGGGCTTTGATAGCCTTCGGAAGATGTGCCAAGTCCTTCAGATCCTTAACTAAATGCAAATCTTAGGGAAATCCATCTGAATCTGTTAGAGCAAGTACAATTTAATGGCGATCTTATCCTTCATTAATATTCCAACGCGGCTATAGAACTTCCGTAATTCAAATTTCCGGTGGGTCACTTCAGCATAGGTAACTGTGCACATGGAGGGCTCCATGGAGAGGAGAACTCCACCAAAATGACAAATCAACGACAGGGAACTTCGCAAGTGCGAGAGTTCGACAACCCGGGGAACTTCGCAAGAGCGAGAATGTGCTCATTCAAAACAGACTTTATTGACTTGCACAGATGTTTCAAGGAACTGTGCGGGAAGCCAGAGACAGAAAGTGTCTCACGGCTTCCGTGTAGACTGTGATAATGCGATTCCTCTTTCAACTACACTGGACATCTGCACTTCAATAGATGATTAGGTCGACAGGGCAGAGTGGCCGTCGCGATAAAGCTTGAGCCGACTCCCGTTGATCATTGTGGGCAGCGCTTCTCCATTGAGCTTCGCAAGCTGAACTGCTCCACCTTCTGTTATCTTTATCACTTGAAAAGGGCCTAACCAATGTATGTGAAACTTGTCTGGAAACTTGATGAATTTACTGTCATAGAGGAGTACCAAGTCTCCTTCTTGAAAGACTTTATTCTTAATATGCCTATCATGCCAAGCCTTCTGTCTTGCCTTCTGCACTTGTTGATGGAATCCAGCTAAAAGTTTGTCTTCTTCTAAGGAAACCAATTGTGACAGTCTTTCACTCATAGTATCAATATCTTCCATTTCAGTAATTTGAGCAATTCTGAGGCTGGGAACAATGTATTCCATGGGCATGATTGCTTCTTGTCCATACACCAAACTGAAAGGTGTGTGACCTGTTAATTTCTTACATGTGGTTCTGTAAGCCCATAACACAGCTGTGACTCTAAGGTCCCAATCATCTCTTTGTTGGTTACAGATCTTGGTCAAGGCATTCTCCAGAATCTTATTGAATGCCTCCACCGTACCATTAGCTTGAGGGTGGTAGGATGTACTCTTATGGTGACTAACGTGGAATTCTTCAGTAAGAGATTCTATAGTCTCGTTCAGGAAATGTGTGCCCTGATCACTCATTAGAATCAGTGGACATCCAAATCTTGTGACAATATTCTCAAAAATGAACTACGCGGCAGTGACAGTGTCACAATTCTTAACTGGCTTGGCCTCAGCCCATCTGGTGAGGTATTCAATAGCTGTGATGATGTATCTTGCGCCGGTTCTCTTTCCTGGTGGGTTGATAGGTCCCACAAAATCAATAGCCCACTTATCAAAAGCGCGTAGTGTTATCTGGGGTCTTAGCGGCATTTCATCTCTTCTTGAAGGTTTTCTTGTCCGTTGGCACACATCGCAACACTTGTAGAATTCCTTAGTATCCTTGTGCAATGTTGGCCACCAGAGACCTGCGGCTAAGATCTTCTTCGCAGTCAGCTTCCCTGCGAAATGGCCTCCTATGGTCCCTGAGTGCGCTTCTGCGATTATGGAAGTCTTCTCATGCGGCAAGATGCATCTGCGCAAGACTTCATCAGGGCCCAACTTATATAGCTGGCCTGCTATCAAAGTGAAGTCTGCGGCTTTGACAACAAGTTGTTTCTTCTGCTGGATTGTAAACTCGACTGGTGCTTTCCCTATAGTGAGAAATTCAAGAATGTCGGAATAATATTCATCCGCTGCTTGAACAAAAAATAGGTGCGCATCAGGTAGATTGTCCTCCAAATTTGTAGGTTCCTCCCCTGACTCTATCCTAGATAAATGGTCAGGTCCTGCATTCAATCTACCTGGATTCACAATAACTTCAAAATCATACTCCTGGAAGAGCAGTAACCATCTGCAAATTCTTCCCCCTAACACTGGCTTATTGACCAAGTATTTCAAAGCAGAATGGTCAGTATACATTTTAAAATGAGCGCCCAATAGATAGTGTCGGAACTTCTGTAAGGCATACACCATAGCTAGTCCTTCTCTTTCTGTATTGGTATAGTTCTTCTCAGCTGTCGACAACTTTCTGGTAGAGTAAGCAATGGGGTGGTCAATACCTCCTTCTCCTGGTTGTGTCAACAAAACCCCCAATGCTATGGAAGAAGCATCTACATGAACATGAAAGGGTTTTCTCTAGTCTGGGAAAACTAGATAGGCGTTGTGATCATCTTTTCTTTAAGTGTATCCAAGCTTTGTTGGCATTCTTCTGTCCATTGGAACTTCGAACCCTTTTTCAGCAGTCTTTCCATAGGCGCAGTTATCTTGGCATAACCCTTGATAAATTTCCTGTAGTACCCTGTATGTCCCAATGTAGTGCGCAATTGTTTGACTGAGTTGGGCACAGGTAAGTTAGCAATGATGGCAACCTTCGCAGGATCCATCAGGAGTCCTTGTCTGCATACAATATGACCCAACAAAATACCAAAAGGAGCACAAAAAATACATTTTTTCAAGTTGAGGGAAATCTGATACTGTCTACATTTTTCTAACATCATCCTCAGGTTCCCTATATGGTTCTTTAGTAAACCAAACACAGTCCAGTCATCAAAATAGACTTCTAGAAACTTATGAATGAATTCTTTAAAAACAGCAGCAATGACTCTAGAGAAGATAGCAGGAACGTTTTTAAGACCAAACGGCATTACCGTATACTGGAATGAGCCCCATTCAGTCGCAAAAGTGGTCTTATGGCAGTCTTCTGGATGGATTCTAATCTGATGGTATCTCGAAAAACCATCAGTGAAGGAGTAAGCCTCTTGTCCTCCAACATTGTCAAGCACTTCGTCTGTAAAGGGTGTAGGGAATGGATCATGCGCTGATGCGTTGTTCAACTTGCGCAGGTCCACGCAGATTCTTATTTCTCCTTTTGCCTTTTTCTCTTTTACCACCATAGGACTAATCCAATCACTTTCCTCTACTGGCTCAATGATACCTGCTGCGAGCATCTTATCAATTTCTTCTCTAACCTTTTCTTTATATCGCGGGTTCAACCTGTACGGGCGCTGTTTTACTGGCTTAGCATCTGCTTTCAAAGGTATGTGCATAACTCCTAAATCTCCTAGGATGCCTTTCATTTCTGTAAACTTGGTAGGAAATATATCCTGGTACTCATGTAGTAAATCTGCAATATGGCCAACAGTTTCATCATCCCAATAATCTCCTATAGAAGCAAACGTGGGTTCGGCTTCTATACCAATGTTAATCGTCTTGAGCTTGATGTGTTCTGTAATGGCAGGGATATCAAGCTGAGGGCCTTCAACTTTGTGCGTCCCTTCTGTTTGTGGAATATTGATGTTGCGAGGATCATCATCCTCTTCTCCAGTGGAAAAATTATAGCATTCCAGGGCATGTTCCATCTGGACAGCCCAATTTGGTTGAGAATAATCTGGTAACAGACATTGTTCAAATACCTTCTTTCTAATACACTTTAAAGCCTGATCGATGCTTGGATGTTCTGACTCAAAGCTGAAGGTAAGTTGGAAACTTTCCATCATAAGAGGCCAAGTGATAGTACCTCTACGCAATTATGTTTTAGTGTACCAGTTCCTTGGAACTGTATCCAACGTGTGGATGAATAGGTGAACCCACTCATCCTCTGGAATATCCGACCATTGCTAAATACATGCTTCAACATGTGACCTGGGGTCACTCTGTCCATCATATTTGCGCAACACTTCTGCTGTAGTTTCCTGAAATATGCGCAGTATCAATCTGTGACAGTCTTGCCATGTGTCAATATTTTCTTTATGCGCACCCCACCATCTTACGGGTGTAGCGTGCAGTGATACATCCAATGCTTGTAGGTGCTGCTCATCTGGGATTTCCTGTTCATATGCATGTGTGAATTCACTTACTCCAGTTAAAACATCAAAGATTTGAGTATTGTTCACTTCTGTGCCAATCCATCTAATGGATTTAGTCATCATGGTGCAACGTCTCACGGAAACCTCATGTAAGCGATTCTGCCAATTTTCCAATCCTGCTTCTGAATCTGATGCGCACGAGCTATCGCATCGCCAGCTGATATGGCTGTCTGCTGTGGGATTGACATAGTCACTATGACTAGCAGTCATCTAATACAAACTTTCAATGTGGAACACTTCTTCTTCTACTCGAATGGGTTAAATATACCGTGGTCCTTGAAGGGGATCAAGTGGTGCGATGACCCTAATCTGGTCATCCTCAAAGGTCATTTGTCTTTTCTTCAAATTAATGATAGCCAGATTATCAAATGCCCAGTCTATGCCTAAAAGTGTTGGGTAAGGTCTACTATCATCCAGAATTTTGATTACTTCAAAGTCTGTAGAACTTCTTACTCCCTCAATATCAATTGCCACATTGGGTAATCTGCCCAATGGGGAAACTCGCTGCTGATTGGCTAGTCTCAGATGGATAGGAGATCTGATAAGCTGCGGACTACCCATCTATTCCCATGTATGCATAGTGAGAACATTAAATTCTGAGCCTAAATCCAAAATGACTTCGTCCATTTCAAATGCTCCAATCTGCGCTGTGAGTCTCATCTCTTTTCTAGTTCTAGTATGACTCCCAATCTGATGAATAGCACGCTGCGGTGTATTCATCGACGCAGATTGTTGACACTGATCCAACAGGTGTTGAAGCTCCATAGTTGCTTTTTCATTGGGCAACAACTTTAAGCAGTTTCTTAGGAAAGCATGAACACTACCTAGTGCATCCTCCTCATCAGGCCTTCCAGATATAGTGGCCTACTCTCGCACCAGGTTCTCTTGACGTGGCACGTGCGGTCTGATATCATTATGCGGAATTGCGACAGAACTTGAAGCTCAGGGATCTGAGAAATACTCTTGAGCTTGCTTGAATTCTTCTTTTTGCTTCTGCAGGTCGAACGGAGATGGTTTAATATTAGCGCGGCGCACCCATTGCGTCGCTGGCTTTCTAGTTCCCGAATCTGGTGCACCAGTGGTTGCTCCACTGCGCGTCACTATATTAACTGTAGAATCTGGTTCTCTTTTTTCTGCTCCAATCAACTGGATATTCTGGTTAACCTGTGGCTTCTTTTGCATCTTGGCTATCAACTGAGGGCATTCTTCAATGACATGATCATAAGATTTATAGTATCTGCAAATAGTTGTAGGATTTTGGCAATCCCTTGCATAATGACCTTGAGCTCCACAGTTATAGCAAGTGATCTGACCTCGTCCACGACCAAAAGGTTCTGCGTGTCCTCGGCCCCTGTAATTTCCTCCTCGGCCTTCGCGATCTAGTTCATACTACGGTCCTGCTGTGGGTCCTTGTGCCTCTGATTGTACTCTATAAACATCATGTTTCCTTTCCATCATAAGGTCATATGCTCGGCAGTTATTCTCATCATGGCCTACTGATTTACAGAAATTGCAATATAGATTCTTTGGAGTTTGTACATATTTCCATAACAAGTGACATTCTTGTGATCTGTGACCTCTAGTTCTATAGATTTCACACCAAGGCCCCTAAGCCTATGGTAAAGGGTTAGGTGCTCCAGTTGCAATATAATCTACGAACACAGGACAATGATCCTTTGAATGTCCTTGTGCTCTACATTTCGTACACCAAATTTCTTCTTTAACATCCTTTCCTTTCTTAATATCATGCACTTGCTAGGTTAAGTTTGATAACTGGTTTTGCAACTGTGCAACATCATTGCTTGTTCCAGCAATTGGTGAAGCTTCTAGTTTCATAGCCATCTCTAGAGCTTGTTCCTGAGTAGTGAGGTTCTGTCACATAAGAGGAAGTCTAATATGAGGAAGCAGCGCAGCAATGAACCACTCCTTATGCTGCTGTGGTGCAAACTCAAAGCTTACTCGATCTATCAAGGCTTTGAACTTCTGGTCAAAGTCCCATACTGACTCTATAGGTAACTGCTTTATGTCTTTGAGCTCGGTTATGCACCGTGATTCTGATTTAGGTTTCTTGAGCTCTCTAATCATAGCATTTCTTACATCAGCAAGCATCATATTCTGTGCTGCTGAGTATTTCATAAACTAGGTTAAGGCTCTCTCTCTTAGCGTGGTTTCTAATTGAACCAGCTTAACAGCATCATCATTAATTTGCTTAATCATCCAAATGGCTTCACATAGGAACCAGTGCTGCTCGGGGTCTTCTAGCCCTGTTCCCCCAAAGGTTGGTAGCTTCATGTCATCACCCATCCTTCTTGCGCTGGGTTGACGTGGAGGTGCTGTGGCACTGCCTCCTGGCTGGTTAAACAAAGGTGGAGCTGAGGTACTAGAAGTACCGTGCAGACTACTAGAAGGTGTTACTGCGAGGTTATGCTGAGGCCCGTCTGGCTTTTGCGGTGTAAAAGGATGATACATGATATGAGCACTCCCTTGTCTCTCTATATGGCTCGCTCTAGGAGCTCGACTATCTCTCGGGCTAGACTCAAAAGAGTGTTGGTCAACGCCTACTTTATACCTTTTTCCACTACGAGTACAACCAATAACTTCAAGATCACTATCAAAATCTGCGGACATTACTTGTCTATGCTATTCATCGGAAGCTATCCATAGTTTTCCTTTTTCATACAAGAGCATTTTAATCCATAAGTTCAAAAAATTTAAGAACTTACCCCTATATGCTTTGAAGAAGCTCCTCTCAGACTCGATGAAGCTCTTTCTTGTATCTACTGCAAACTCAGTGATGAAGCCTTCCAGCAGACTGTTCAACCAAAAGTCTACTGCGCGGGAAACAGAATTATCGACCCGCTTCAAAATGCTAACTAGCTCAGGCGTCCAAGCGACGGGTTGATCAACACGCACAGTGGGTCCAGTATCTGCTAGCTTGGATACCCACGCATGCAACTCAAGTGCAAATGTTATGAAGAAAATCTGGTGAAGGTCAGTATAAATATGCTTCTGCAGCCAGTCCTCTATCTAAAGCCTAGGACTTCTATTTTCACGTTCAGCGAACTCTCTAGCCTTTGAATCAAACCAGTCTTGAATTTCTTTAGCTGTAGGATTCCAGTACCACATTGCCTTCACAATAAT
This sequence comes from Larix kaempferi, assembly GCA_027924585.1. Lineage (NCBI taxonomy): Eukaryota > Viridiplantae > Streptophyta > Pinopsida > Pinales > Pinaceae > Larix > Larix kaempferi. Next base: position 100,309 of record BSBM01001179.1, read on the forward strand.
AGGTTTAAAGCCGGCAACAGAATCATTTGTTGGCTTACAAATGGATATGAGAAGTCGACACCCAGCTCAACTTCTTCTGCCTCACACACTCCGACTTTAAAGTATCACAAATCCTTAGGGCGCAACGGAACCATTTGTTGGCTCCCCTTTTCTCTAGGTTTCGAATCAATCTCACACGTTGCTGGAGTAACAAGTCTCAAGGCAACGGAACCATTTGTTGGCTCCCCTTTTCTCTAGGTTTCGAATCAATCTCACACGTCACTGGAGTAACAAGTCTCAAGGCAACGAAACCATTTGTTGGCTGCTTTCTGGACAGACCCAGGTTTTCAGGATGCGCAGCAACAAACACCTCTTGGTGCAATGGCCCTCTCAGCAATGAGCTGCGCAACAGCCTGAAGTCTCACCCGAAGTGGCTATGGGGGGGCTAAGGAATCAGGTTTCCTTAACCTAAGTGATGTGGAGACTAATCTTCTCCTTCCCCTTCCGGGAGGATTCCTCGGAGTGGAACGTCTTACTCTTCCGCAGATCTCTCAGCGCGACAGCACTGTAACTCACTCTTACCGGCCCAACTGCGCTGTAGCTTCGCGCCTGTGCGTGAGGCATTAACGGCTATGTCCGATACACTATGTATCGTTTCTGGACTTGCGCCACTTCGTAGTAGCACACTCCTTTGGTGCTGCGGCGACAGTGTTCTTACAAGCTTCCTCAACAAAGCACAAGTGTAACTTCTAATGGAGCGTCAAGGACTCACTTACATATTCATTCATAAATATAGCTAAACCTTCATGTAAACTTAGATAGTAAAACATAAACATGCATTCACGTAAAACATCACCATGACAACTCGAATTATGTTGTTCGCCTCCATGGGGAAATCACATCCACGGGAACTGTATTCTATATTAGCTCAAAATGGGAATTACACAGTACACTGCGCACACAGCTGCAGCCTTAGATCTTTCTGGGAAACTCCACGCACACAGCTAGGATCCCTTCTCTTAGATATAACCCTTATCCTCTACAGATATTACTTATGACGAAGCATACAATCACCTTCCCTCAGTCCTACGACAGGTCGATACATACATTGGCCCTCGCGCTAAGCGGCCTTCTTACATACACAACATGATCATTAACAGTTTACAAAATACAACAATACAGACTCAGACCTCAACTTAGACTATCTGCAACTCTGAAACTATCCAACTCTTCTGATATTCAACTAAGGCCATCCACCTACAATCTTACTTTGATGACTATATAACTTAAAGCCAACCCTTCTAACCTACTAACTTATCCAACCCTTTTCCCTTATCAATTATACATATATATAGGTGGCCCTGAGGGTCACACCTTTACAAAACTGTGGGCCTTTCCCAGTACTGATACCCAAAAACCCTAACCGCAGACATGGCTAGGTGTACTGTAGGCGCCGCTTGCAGTCACGTCGCCGCTTCTTGCAGACTCTGCAATTTTCGACGCAAATCACGGGTATGGGCGTCGCTTAATCGTTCTCTGCTCCTTGTCCTTCGCCTTCAATGCTTTGGTCCATTGCTCTTCCTTGGTCCGAGCAACCATAACTTCTGTACTTTTCCTTAATTAGGGTAGCTGAGCCCTCTATTCCACCGCTTCATTTACTATGGTGGTTGAGCTTTCTACTCGGCCACCTTATTTACTCTTTCCTTTGATGTGTGCGTCCAAGCTCCGTGATTTCTGGTCCGTAATCTGCGCTGAGATCGTCCATCTGGCGCTGTACTGCGCACTGTTCACTTCTACCCACAATTGGTGCTTTTACTCAAAATTAGCGCTTTCCCTTCAAAACTTGTGCTTTTCCCTCAAAATTGGCAGCTTTACCATAGCTGCGGCCTATGCTCCAACATGCATCGGTTGGATGCTTGGTATGATCAGTTGGATCATGTATATGTATATGCATCGGTTGGATGATTGGTATGATATGTTGGATCATGTATATGTATATGCATCGGTTGGATGCTTGGTATGATTAGGTGGATCATGTATTTATGTATCAGGTAGATAATTGGTATGCATCAGGTAGATGCATTGTATGATCAGGATGATCATGGATGACGAGATTCAGGATGTTGCTCCAAATGATATGCATCAGGATGATGCAGTGATGATGATCAGGATGATCATGTATGTTGAATATCAGGAAGATAATCTAGATGACATGCATCAGGACGATGCAGTGACGATGATCAGGACGATCATGTGTGATGAGTATCAGGATGATACTCTAGATAATATGCATCAGGATGATGCTATGATGATGATCAAGATGATCGTATGTGATGACATGTATCAGGTGGATACATTACATAATCAGTTGGATTATGTGTGATGAGTTCCGAAGACACAGATGCACATGAGCTTTTCGGACATGGTTGTAGATGTGTTCTCCCATGGTTGCGATGCAATTGTTGGGATTTTCTGACATGGTGGTAGATGTGTTCTCCCATGGTCATGATGTAATTGACGAAGCCATTCTCACGTGGTTGTAGATGTGTTCTCCCATGGTGCAGATGTAAGGGATGGTGCCATTCGATCATGGTGGTAGATTTGTTCTCCCATGGCTGCGATATAAGTGCAATTCCTTTCGAGCATGGTTGTAGATGTGTTTTCCATGGCTGTGATATAAGTGTTGTGACAGTCGAGCATGGTTGTAGATGTGTTCTCCCATGGCTGCGATATAAGTGTTGTGCCATTCTCGCATGGTTGAAGTGTGTCTTCCCATGGCGTAGATATAAGTCCTGAGACTTTCACGGATGGTTGAAGTGTGTCTTCTCATGTCGGTGAATGTAAGTGCTATGTGATGTGCATATGGGTTGTGCTTCATGAATGATGATCATGAGTATCAGGATGATACTCTATGGCCGTGGACAGGTTGTGCAGTGGCATGTAAAAGGTCCTGGGAGATCCGATAGGTTGAGCAGTGTGCTCGTAAAATTCCTGGGATGCTCTTTCAAGGTTTTGTTGACTCACGTAATCAGTCCTGAGGATTCCATAGTATGGCCAGTGATGATGAAGACCTACAGGTGGTGGCCTACATCTAGCATGAAAAAGGGCTGGCTCTATAGAACTTCCTCTGAAGAGAAGAATTATGAGAAAGCACTAGTGATCGAGATGACGAGTATAGCAGTAGTGATGATGATGCTCCGTGATGCAGTGATGATGATCCAGCTCCAGTATTGAAGACTTGTGCCTATATGTATTGATGACTTGTGTCAAGAGAATACCTTCCCAGTTAAGAGGGAGTGTTGATGTATTTCTAACTTCAAAATTTATTCACTTGTATATTGAATGTATTACATTTGTACTTTATTGTATCCCCAACGGAAATGTATTATTCCTACGATTGGAAGTGTTATCATGTGTACTTGAAAGTGTCACAAGTTATATTGTAAGTGTCGTAACTTATACTTGATGGGTTATTAGACCACCTTGTTGGTTTCAGCCTTATATGAGTCATGTGGGTCAAAGGGTTATTAGACCACCCTATTGGGGGTCGGGCCAGTTAGCATTATGTTATGTGGTTAAGTTAGGGCCGACCTAGTTGAGTAAAGGTCAAGTGATGTACTGTATAAATAGAGAGTGTGTATCTCTCATTTTACACATTCTCTTGTTCACTCACTTCGCATTAGTGAGAGAAGAGGAGGATGCGCACAAGTGGAGGAGGAGCATGCGGCTGAAGATATCTATCTCTTGGGTTTGACCATGGTGATCCTTCTATTGATGCTTATTCTATCTCTGAGGAATTTGTGGGGTTTTTCACCTTCTTGGTTTTCCCCGGTGAAATGTTTTGTGTCTCTTGTCTCTTGTCTCTTATGCTTGATATGCTATACATGTTGTTCTGAAAAAACTAACAAATATGGCGTGCATTTTCCTGAGGAAACTTAGGCAGATTTACTAGTACTGGAACAGTGCAAAACATGCCAGAAGGCACTTTTGGAAAATTAATAACTTCATCCTTAGATACCTATTTGAAAAACTAATGATATGGTTAGATGAAACAATAAAACGTCTAGAGGAATGTAACTTCAAAATAATTTACTCCATCAAATAGAAATTATGGCGGGCATTTTATAGACGCCATTTAGGCAGATTTACACAATTTTGGACAATTATGCCATTTTCAAGGTGGATTTTTTATTTCACCAAAACCATGAGCCAATGTTACCAGATGATGTAGGACACCTCACTAAGCACAATACAACTTTTCTCACCTTCAGACTCTTCTTTCTTTGACCTAGGCATGCATTTTACCGATTTGGTGTATAAAACTACCTGAACCCCTATTTTGGAAGATCCATAACTTTCTCCATATACACTTTCAATTCAATGTGAAAACATGGTTAGGTAGAAAAAACAACCACCTACAAGATGACCATATGGTGTGGGAATTTTCTTCAATACACAAGCTATGGAGGGCATTTTCCTAAGGCAGTTTTGACTAATTTTTCCATACTTAGTCAATTTCCTCATTTTCACCAAATTTCCATATTTGTTAGAATGTTGTCAGAATGCAACAATGAATTCCTGATAGCACCAGAAAACCATCAGATGTATTTTCAACTTCATGCCACATCATCATACATTCCATGCCATGTCATCATATCTGCCACATCATCATACAGGCCATGTCACCACTCTCTTTGTTATCCCTTTGTCTTTCATTAAGTTTGCCTTGCCATCATGTATTTGGTTATTCCTTTGTGATTACTAAACTCCTTTCACATCAATTACAACCTTTTAAACACTGTCTCCTATAGATAACATGCAACAACCCATATATTCCTCAATAGAGTATATAGGGTAATTTATAGGGATGCTTCCCTCGCTAAGTACATAACCATATCTAGCTTCTCTATATAGTCTCCTTGTTTCTCATGCAAACAATGGCACATTTTCATGCTTCATGTCCATCTGCATTATATCCCCATATTCTTAGCACATGTCCTTGACAGCAACATACCATATATTGGAGGTACATCTCCCACTAGAACATCTAGCACAATACTCTTTGATGCAAGTTGAGCTAAGGTTACTACAATATATTTGATCATTCCCACACATTTTACTAGTTTAGAGTCAAAACTGTATAATTCATGATAAGGCTTAGTGATTTCTAACCCCTACTCTTCCATAATCACCTTTGGAATTAAATTGTGAGAGGAACTTGAATCTAACATGCAGTTATGTAGTGGCTTTCCATGTAGGCTCAAAGTTATGTAAAATGGATGTGTATAATCATTATTTTCCTTTTGTATAACAGGTCCAACTTCAATGGTAGGAATTTCATCAGCAAGACTTAGGCTACCAGATTGAGGACTGGAATTATTTAACTTGAGGATTTTTTCAATTTGTTTGGAATAGACTAGATTTTGAGCAAGTTTTGACACTGGAATATGAATTTTAATCTTGGATAGCTCATGTTCCAAAAAAAAAACCTGAGAGGACTTCTCTGGTTCTTCTTTTCAAGCTCTGCTCTTTTAGGATAGGAAATACCATCTTTCTTTTGAGCAGTAAGAGGTGTAAACTTAACTCTCAAGGAAGGCGTAGAATTAGATTTAGTTTTTTCAATAGAAGGATTTTCAAGTCGGATTGAATTATCACCATATTTGACTATTTTAGGTTCTTTCAACATTCTCTCAGGAGTAGTATTTTGAGGTTAATTTCCAGAATAATTCCTAGGCCTTATGAAGTATATTTTATGTATTTCAGGCTCATTTTGGTATACATCTTCATGCAGATATATCTCATACTCTTCTTGAGTTATGTGTATCATATTATTTTCATCATGAATCCAAAGGATTTATTCTGGAGGCTCGATGTATTTTTGATCTAGAGGCATATCTACCACATAGTCTGCATCATTTTTTCTCACTAGAGGTTGTATAGGAGGTTATTCAGTTCTCCTGTCTTGGTTCAATATGTAAGGATTAAAAGGTATTCTATATTGATTTGGATTCCTTCGTCCCATACCTTGAGGATTTATGTTCTAATTATTTCCATCTACCTACAATCAATATAGTTTATTTGATAATACTCTTAATATATTTGACATTTCCTCAATTTTTTCATCTTGATGTTCCCTATTTTTATTTGAGCTTCCAGCCTCATCTTTACGCTTATTTTTATCAATATATTGTCTCTAATTCAAATTTCATGAGGGTATCATGTCTCCTTATACATCAAGATAATCATCTTGCATACTTAGAAGAGTAGCAAACCTTATTTCTCTAAGAATCATGGCAAATTTAGATTCGTGAGCTCCTACATAAGTAACTTTGGATACAACTTATGAAGGATTTATATCTTGAGGAATTTTATTGTAAATTTTACTGAATCTTTTATTAAACTCACTCACATTTTCCCCATTCTTATTTTATAAGGCTACAAACTCAGGAAGGTAGTATAAGTGATATCTTTTTTCTCCCCATTGTTTCATCAATTCTAGCTCCAAAGCAAACCAAGAATTTAAAGAGTTGGATAGAAGAGTTCTAAACCATTTCCTCACCTCACCTTCTCAGAATTGGACAAAGAGCCTCATATATACATCATGCTCTTTAATGAGGAGGTTATCTGCGAAGTCTTAAAACATAGCAATATGATCTTCGGCTGTGATTTTCTTTTCTCCATCAAACATAGGAAAGATATTTAGGTAGCTATTAGGCATATCATGAAGGTTATTTGGCAGGTTTAGAGGGAAAACCTGGTAGTTATCCAAGGATTTATAGTAGAGGTTGGAACTCCATGTCCTCTTCCAACCATATTTAGGTGTTGTAAGATAGTATTATGATCATGAGGTGTAATTGGAGTTCTTTGAGGTTGAACAAAAAATTTATCAGGGCAAGATGTGCTAGCAGATATTGATGGAGATGTAAACTAAGGTTCTAAATCAAGATTTAAAGGATTTTTGGGAATATTATGAGGAATTTCTTGATCATTTAAATCATTAAGTGTTTATTGATTATCTATTGTAGGAGATATCAAATATGAATTAAAAAGAAGAATACCTCTTCCTTGGGATGAATGGATGTTCCTCCAGTGAGCTCACGAGTCGAGAATGCTCTAGAACTATTTTGATTGAGTATTTGATCTTGTATGTATCTTACCAAGATCCAATTTGATCCAATGAAGTTGCTAGGAGAAAGATTGAACCAATAATATCATCGCTACTTCACCACACAAGGATTAGATCTTCTACAATGTTGTTTCTGAGGAAGGGTTTTCTTTAAAATCACTCCCTAGTATGGTTTCCATTTTTCATGTTAGTTCTAGAGGTAGACTGGGTTGAAAATAGAATATGCCCAAGCATGATAGAAGCTCAAATTTTAAAGATATTAGAGCTATATATGATATAACTTGTAATTTTATATCATTCTTGATATTCTTATGGTAACAAAGGATTATGAACAATCATTGCAGGTGTAAAGGTAAATCGGCATAGGAAATTTATAGAGTGTAACCGAACATATAAGAGAAGTGGGGGTGAATTTAAAATATGGAGTGCTTAAGTGAATTCAAGAAGTACCTACATAACGAATTTCTTAAACCAAAGCAAACATGAACGCACTGATCCTTGAAGCAAAGAATTCAATAGTTCTTTACACAGATGAAAGGTAATACATGAGTACATACATGTACCTTCATAAAAAACAAAATATATGTATATACAACAAGAGAATAAAACTTCATACACAATTATATCAACATAAAACTTAAATAAAACGATGCCATGAAAAACACACAATTAAAATCTTCGTCATAACATTCATAATTTAATCACAACAAAGCATCACCAATACTTACTTGGAACCAAATTTGTTGCAACAACTTTCATATCATCCATTGAACTCTCTATACATAAATAGATGGTATAACAATGGAGATTTTAACAATGTAACAAATTCTCTGTAACACTTATGTATCTTTAATCTCAAACAAAGGACATTACAGGGGAAAACAGATTCATTGACTCTAAAAAAATAGATAGAGTATCTCTATTCTAAAATTTCCATCCTTGAGCTTATGACTCTTATTACAATATATAGACCTCAAAATATAACTGAATATGGTTGAGCCTCTAAATTGACTTGTAATAGTCTTTTACTTTGACTATTACAAAATTGATTTTTTACATATAACTTTTTTCTTTGGCTTAAAGACACTCTACTTTCAATTTTTCTCTCTAGACCCACCTCTCCTCTTTCTTTTGTAAGGTGATTGTTGTCCACGCATGTACAATCAGGTGATGTTGCTGGGTAAATTGGTGGGATGCCATATTGAATCATTGTTTTCCATAATTTTGCATAGGATGGAAGTTCGAGTGGCACCTGACTTCCAGATGGATAGGAGTCTCCAGGTTGCATGAAGGATAAAGGAGTCACTTGTCATACAGATTGATGGGTTTCCTAAGGTGAGTGCTAAATTCTAGGATATTGAGCTAACCTTGAAGTTTGTCATGTTCATTGTGCTTTGGGAGGAAATGCAATTTTGTGATATTTGGTTACCAATTGACATTCCTTCCCTAGAGCTATCCTTTGTCCTTTTATATTTTGCAAATCCAACTTTGCTTCTGAGTGTCTTTCATATGATAGGGGTTCCAAATCCTTAAAAATTATTTTCAATCTAATCCACATGTGAAATTTCGACTTTAATCTGTTCACTTCCTAATCACCACTAATCACTCCTTCTAACTCCTTCTCCTGAGGATCTTCATTTCTTTTTTGCACCGGAAGGGATTGGTAATTCTCTTTAGAATAAAAGTCTTCATTTCCATCCCAGAGTGATGGAAACCCCAAATTTATTACTCCATTAAACATACTTTTGTACGCAATAATATCATCTGTCAAATTGTTTGCACTATGTTGCATCACTCTTAAGAGAGTCTGTATCAACAACATTTCCTTAATAGCTACCTTGATGACTTGATTCCTCTTCGTAAGCTGCAAATCCTCTAGTTTCTTCTTACGTATGCTCTTTATATATTCAATAGTTTCTCTAGCTTGTTTTGGTTTATCTCCCAATGTTGTCTCCACCTGCTTCATTTCTTCTCTGGATTCTTTATATGTTTCCAATTCTTCTATCATCAACTCATAGAAATCCCTCTTATTTAGGAGCACTAGTGTTATTCTATCCCAAATCTCTTGATTTGTCCTTATGAGTATCTCCTCTCCTTGATAATCCATCTATAGTAAGGTGATATGACCCTTTATTTCATCAACTTCCCTCTTTAGGTCATAAATCTCATCATCATTTTTGCTAACCTCACCTTCTAGCTCAACAATCATATCATTTTTCTAGTTGAAATACTCCTCTAAACCTTATATTCTGGCATTTTTATCTTCTTCTATTTGAGTTGGTTCACGAGGGGCCTCATATTACTCCATATGATCTATATTCAACAGCTCTCCCTCTGTTGTTTTCTTTTCCATCTCTTTCGCAATTTGATCTATCTCTAAAGGAAGCTACACATATCCTTGTGTATATGTGGTTGTTTATTGAACATGGAAAGTAGATCTAATGGATGTACATTGCATTTTGAGGGTTGAATATATTTGTATTAACAACTCATCTATTCTCTTCTCCCTCTTCTTTGCTAAAATTTGATATTGGACTACACTTGAAAGGAGCATCTCTTTTTCTTTCTCCACCTGTTCAATTTCTACAGTTTCAACATGATGAACATTAGGATTTTTTATGTTGCTTCTTTAGATTAATTATCTCATTGTCTTTGGTAGCTATCAAATATTTTATCTGATTTACAACATTAGGATTTGATCCTAGAGAAACTACTTTATTATCAAGCTGCTTTATTTTAACTTGCTTATATCTTACAGTCCATTGTTTAGATTTCAATAATTCTCTAACTTTGTGGAGGGATTAATTTAAATTCCTTTCTGTCTTATCTAATTTAATGACCTCTGCACAGATCATATCACTGGTTTGTTTGAATAAATCCAATTTGTCCAATTTCCCAATCTGATTCCAATCTATTGTTTGTTCTTCATCTCGTAATCACTAAGTTTAGTCATGACAAGTACTTTCGGATCCACCACATGATCATCCACTGCAGGATTCTCTTATGAGGTGGAATTTATTTCTACATCTCATCATTTACTTCCTGCATGACTTCCTTCCAAATGTCTCTGTAAAATTATTGATGATCTAGCTCTATGAGGATGGGTCTAGTTGGTGCTAATGCCTTTTCTTTTTTAGGGACTGTAAACTCTAGTGAAGGGTATGGTATGTATATGGTAGGTGGTATCCCTGAAATTGTGGGTATAGCATTGAACCTAACTACCTCTTTGGGAACATCTAGCTCTTGTTATTTATCAACCAAATCCTAGTCTTCTTCATTGGTCTTTTTCCTGGCTTTCTTTGGTTGGGGACCTTGTTCGTCTTGATCAATATCCTTGTTAGTGCTTAATTCTTCTTCTCCTCTCTTCTTCCTTGCTAATTGCTCTATTGCAACTTTCCCATCTAAATTTTTATGAATCTCTAATACTTCCTCCCAATTATCCCTCTTATCTACACTCTCCCATTCTGCTCCTTGTTTACGCTCATATACTGAGTTTTAATCTTCCAAACTTTGGTTTGAAATGACTTGATGTGGATCATAAGGTCCTACCTCTACTTTCTTGAAGTTCAATTTCTCCAAAAATTCCTCCATGTATGGCAGTGAATTGATTGTATTCCCTTGGAAAGGGCCCACTTCCTTGGGTATGTGAAACGATCTACGTTGCCTAAAATGTTCAAAATGCATGTCATCGAACAACAAATTCTTCCTGACATATTCCATAGAAAACACTCTCATAGCTAGGAATGTAGGTATCTTGTAGGGATCACCTTCAAACCAATATATCTTGATTATTGTGTGATCTTCAAAGAGAAACCAATATCCCATTTTGGTATTAGGGGTGAATTGTAACAATTCTTTACCTTCTCTAGGCATTCTGGGAGGATCTACTCCATGTATTATTGTTTAAGGTACTCTCATTACATTGTCTGCAAATTCAACATAATTCAAATTATCTGCACTTCTCAGGAACAGGGGGTTCCATTAAAAACTGGAAGTCCATGTCCTTATTCATTAGTCTTCCTTAGTAACATATTTTCAAAATACATATATTTCTTTTGTATAAATAGGAAAAAAAGATAAGATGAGTACCTAAAAAAATCTAGGGAAGTGGACTCTGTTAACTCCTCATTTATAGATTGGGCTATGAGCTTACATGTATCCCATTTAGGGCAGCTGGTAGGTGCATCATTTAGGTGGGATAGAAAACCTTGGAGGGTGTCATCGACTTCGTTATCGTTTTTATATCCCATGATTGTGAATAGAAGGGAGATAGATTTCCTATATGGATTAGAAAAGAATACAATTTTATACGGTGAGGATAACTATGGAATGCCCATTTTTGGATCAATATGTTTTGACAGGACTAGGGTTTTAACATATGCATTCATAGATTGATAAGCAAGTGCCATTTTTCTCTCACTCATAGGTTGTAGGTCTATATATTCTAGAATAACAAATATTTCTTGCAGACTCTTGGATTTGATGCTACATACCACTTTGGACAAATAAGAGGACATGATTTCTTCCTTACTAGGGGGGAAATAAGCAGAACACCAGTGATGAATTCTGGAAAATGTACTACACAAGGAAATATGTAGTAGGCTAGCTTTTACTCCCATAGATTATAGGGGTCTTGATTTATGAATGGTAGGGTTCAAGCTTCTTTCAGTACTGCTTTTAGGTTGGACTAAGCTATAGAGGTCTCAAAAATATCGGATTGACATTCGTACACACTCTCATTTTCTGTGTCCTTAGGATTAGGGTTCAAGGATTCAGTTTGTTGAGACATTTTAACTGTATGTGTCGCTGGTTTTGGGGACAAACTTGGTGTACTGACTATTCTAAGGTAAATTTAGGTTTTTCCCAAGTAAAATACTGAAATACCATGGAGGTTTATGAATTACTTGACCTTATGACGTGGAGTCTGAATTTATGACCAGGAGGCTTATTTGGATGTTTATCTGGAACTGTATGACCAGGTGTATAGGTTTGGGGTACTGGATCGACTCAAGCTCTTCTCCACGGGTGAAAATGACCTTGACTAATGGATTTCCCCCTTAAAAAACCATTTAAAATTTAAGACAGATACTTAGTGGGATCTTATTTGACAAGGATGGACTGATATGACTCTAATAGGGTGGGGGACCACTCGACAAGTGTAAACCTGCTATTGCACAAGCTTGGGCTCCAACTATATTCCATGATCTCTTTTATTTTTAGCGGAAACCACCCCAATTTCCGAGAGAAGTAATGTAAAATTAGTCACAGTAGATCTAATGAACAAGTAAATCAATCACAATAGATGAACATAGAAAATATGGTGTAAAACTGTGTAAAAACATGCACAATGCTCAATATCCCAATAAGGGTGAATAATTATAATACAATAATTTGACAGTGTGAGTGAGCAATTCGAATTGACTGAGAAGGTCATTCGAATCACTGAATGGAGTAGCTTGACTCCAACTAGGAGTCCTCATCATCAATCAGTGGTGGTCATCACTGCACAAGAACCAGTCACCTAGGTGTCAATCTGAGTCTAACTGAGTGTAACATGTGTAACTGAAGTGTGTAGCACTGATATGGGAAAGGAGACTCAGTGGAGGGCACATGGGAGGCTTAACTGGAGTCAGAACAAGTCATCTAGTCAATCTGGAGGTCCATTGGAGTGAAACAGTCAGTCAGGAGTGAAACTAGCCTCAAATCAAGGAGAATCGGAGCTAACTGAGTGTAACTGAAGTGGAACTGAAGTGGTAGGTGAAGAAGTGCGCCCTTCTCTGGTAGTAGGTGATAAGTGGGCGCCTTCCTGACTAGGAGGGCTGAAAGTATGATGTAAGAAGCTCCCAGGTGCTAGATTAAGGTGGCTAAGGTGCTGAAGGCATCAACCTAGTGACTGGGATGCATGCAAAATGCATGCAAACCCTAGAATTTGCATGCAAACCCTAATTGCATGCAAGGTCTTGAAAGTGATGATGTGGATATCCGAACAAGTAACCCTCACAATATTTGGAGGTTTTAAAAAGGTGATGGAGGAGGCGTGACGAGTGGATGTTTGCCACACGTCTTGGGCGGTTTACAACATAATGTGTCCTCGGGACCATCCTTTGCTTGTGCACATTGAAGGTGCATGATGGATGTGGGTTGTGGGATCATGCCCAACTCTTTTAAATATGTTGGTTTCCTACGCCCACTAACTACTATGCTTCTTTATCATTGTGATCTCAACCTAGACCGTAGATCTGTCATTAAATCGACCAACCACTCCAACATCATCGAACCTTCTTTTTCCTTGTACTTTTCCTCGGATGGAAACATCATGGTTCAACCCATTCATTCTATTTGATGCTTGTACTTCCCTTTCCCCCCCATTTAAAGCCTCATGGCCAAATCATTGGTCGTCCTGCTAGCCTATAAATTTTATCTGTACTAATAAGATGGAATCCAAGGAGTAAATTATTTTTGTGCGATGGATCTCGGTGTCGAAGAGAGGATGGTCTAGGGGTATGTTGAATACAACTGAACTTGATTATAAGGGGAAATAGAGTTAAATAGATGAAGAGTGTGTTGTAATGAAAAGTGGAAGAATATTTCGGTCATGTAAGAGAAGGAAGACTGTGACGAGAGAAGGTGGAAGTGTGACTGAAGGACGGGACTACGACCCAATTCCACAAATCGAATATGAACCCTATGATATAGAGGAGTACAAAGAGGAATATTTCCATATCATACCAAAGGAAGAACCTATTTATCCATCTCAGACCAAATGTTGTGACATACTTATGACCCCGTGTGCATCTTCAGAAATTGAGGTAAGAGACAATAATTCATCATTGGAGTTTATACAAACAAGTAATAATAGTGGTAGTAGCCAATATAATGCTTCGACTAGCAACAAAGTTGTAAGTGTCAATCCCTTAGTGCAAGTCAATTAGTATTCTTTAGAAACATAATGGCTAGGGATGGTATGAAGTTATCTATTTTTCATGGGATTGGATCAAAAGATCCAGAAAAAAATTATTTTTTGTGTGAAGTTGTTCAACGAGTTAAGCAAGTGCAAGATGTGAATGTGAAAATAGCACAACTAATCCTTCTGGGGTGATGCTTTAGAATATTTCATGAAGTTTGCAAATGTACCTCTTAGAAATGCATAGAAAGTGATAGCAGAGATTAAGACTGCACTGAAAGATGGATTTCGAAAGAGGAAGTATGAGTCACAATGTATTGTTCAGATTAATAAAATAAAGTAGTTAGCCACGGAATCCATGTGGGACTTGGACCAGAGGTTCAATACATTGATGGATTGTGTAAGTTTCCATATGACAGATGTTCATCATAAGGAATGGTTTATAGCTTCTTTGTTACCACATACCACGGTTCCACTAATGCAATAGAAGATTGCATCGCAGACTGAGGCCCTTGAACTAGCTATGAATCTATAGGCATCACTTGTTGGAGAGACTAGGGTAGGTATGGTTCAAATCCAATCATAGCTGGAAAACTTGTCGTTACATATTCAAGATATTAAGAAAGGGAAACACAAAAGAGAAGAAGTTTGGTGTACTAGGTGTAAAATTGAAGGTCACTCTAAGGACTAGTGCCCAACATTTCAGGAATACATATTTGTAGGAGTTCCTAATCCATTGAATCATGGATATGGAATCTGGTGTGGGATCTATTAGATTGGAGGAGATCGACCGAAGGAATTCTATCTATTGAATAAAATTGTAAGTAATCCTAAGAACCCATTCTATAAATTATGTAGATTAGTTAGTCATGATGAAAAATATTGTCGAGCATATCATTTGATCTCAGATCATACGGCTGACGCATATCAAATGAAAGGGGACGATCATGTTGAAGGGAGTGCTGCACAGTTTAATCGGTAGAGAGGTGGATTCCAATGATGAGGACAATGAGGATTTCGTTGAGGTGGAGACCACATAATTTCTTATAATTGTGGTCATCCGGGACATTTTTCTAGAGATTGCTTGAACCCGTGTTTGATATGCACATATTGCAGAGCATTAGATCATACCGTTGAATACTATCCACAACTCATCACAAAGTTGCAAGGAAAAGGGAGTCAAAACTAAAATATGAACATTCATAAGATATCAGTGGAACCAAGAGAGAAACCACCCACTTTTGATGTAGTTACACGAGGCGGGGATATGACATGATTTGATAAGGGAATGCACTAAAACTAGCACGACCCTAGAGTTAGACCGGAAACACACTCCCTTTCCTATTTGATGTCTATAAAGTGAAAGAGACATTCATCAAAGTAAGGGGAGAGTTTATTGTGAAACAAAAGGGAGCATCAATGTTTATCTCACCACTAGTATATGACATGCCACCCTGTTATGACTATTAGGTTCCAAGGAGACCTCAAGGAAAGGTATGTTCCCTAAGAAATTTTTTGAATAATTATTTAGATTTAAATAAGGATGAAGAATCATTAAAGGAATTGCATAGTCTAACTAAATAGTCATAGAGAGAGAGGGTAGAGCCTACATCAAAAAGGGTTGTAAACCATTTTCAAAGGAATAGGAAAACATGAAGGGAAATGCAACTTAATGCACAGATTGAGGATTATGAAATGGTTTTTATCATTCTAGATATAGGCTTCGATGTGAATATAATCATTAATTAGACTTGGGAAAATATGAGGAAACCTAAGTTAGTGTGGTCACTTGTTCGGTTAAGATTGGCTAACTAGCTAAAAGTGATTCCATTTGGAAGAATGTAAGGTGTTTGTGTCGAAGTGGAGGGACTACGGAGATTTGCATATTTTGAAGTCATAGATATAGTGATGATACTAATCCCTATCTTTCATATCTTGGTATAGATTGGGATATTGAAATACAGACTATCATAAATATGAAGAAATTAAGGTTGATGATATTTGAAGGAGGGAACATCATATTTGTCCCACCTTTGGACCCTTTGGAGGGTCTGAGGTATGTCTAACTTGTTCGATAAGAATATGATGTCTACGAATTAGAGAATATTTATAACGTAACTTCAAGAGTAGCTAAATATGTCAATCCTACAACAGATTCTACCTTGATCTGGCACAACATTAGTTCATGTTCATCAGATTTCGATGAAGCACTAGAAAATTGGAAAACTAGGTTACATGAAGTATCGATGAGGAGGTGTGCTCATATTATACAGTCAATACATCAGACTGGAACATAGGTACGTTATCTCCCTACTTATGAGGGGTTACCAAATTTAGATGATTTCATTATTGATTTTGAACTCAAGGTACCTGAGAAACAATGATTGTTATCCTTAGATGTAGCACTGAATGCTACCCCTAAAAGGTTGTGGGTTGTCCATAAGGTATATATAGAGGGTTGGACGTAGTGTCGTAGGCTTCAGGAGATAAGGTATGGAGAAGGGATTTCATATATTGGAATAATGTATGACAGGCTAACTAGTCTTGTGGATCATTTGGTAGTGTGTACTAATACATGGAAGGATATACCCCAGAAGGAGTGGATCAATATGTTTATCCATAAACTAGATACTATACCCAGAAATTGGTATACAACACTGGAACTTCAACAAGGCACAATAGATTGGTATGATCTGGCCATGAATTTTAGAAGCATGTTCAATAATGAAGATGAGAATCCAATAGTGGATGCAACATTACAATTCATTAAAGAAAAAATATTTGAAGAAGTTCCAGTACCATTATCTGATATGCCACAATGGATTGTGACACTTGAAGAAACTTTAGAATACTAAAATATTACTCGGGACCCATATGATAATCCGAGATATGTCTGCACCCCAGAAACAAAAGGAAGCCAAGACCTAGAAGGTCCTAAGATTACATTTGATAAATTCTTGCAGCCTTTGAAGAAAAATAAGTTAAATATTGGTTCAAAAGAACATCCTAAATTTGATAATATTTGATATTATGGGGATGATTATACTATTGGTATACTACTTGACTTACTACATGAGTATCAAAACTTGTTTCATACTATGTTTTTAGAAATGAAGGGAATTGTTGGGGATTTGGGAGAAATGAAGATCCGAATGAAACCTAATGAAAAACCCATTAAGAAGAGACCTTATAGGTTGAACCCTTGGTATAAAGAAAAGGTAAAAGATGAGATTGAAAGGATGTTGGAAGGAGGAAGCATTTAACCTATTGAATAATTTGAATGGATTATTCCAATGGTGGTTCAAGACAAGAAAACTGGTGAAATTCGAATTTGTGTAGATTTGAGAAAATTGAATGATGCATGTTTGCATGATCCATTTCCTACACCTTTTATGGATGAAGTGTTAGAAAATGTGGGTGGTCAAGAGGCTTATTCATTTACTGATGGGTTTTCTCATTACCATCATATCAGGACTGTAAGAAGGATTGATATAAAACCACACTTGCCACTGAATGGGGTTTTTATTAGTACACAGTAATTCCATTCGGCTTACAGAATGCCCCAACTATTGTTTCTAGAGTGGTTGTCATAGTGTTTAAGGAGTTCATTCATAAATTCCTAGAGGTATATTTTCATGACTAGATGGTCTATGGGTTGCTAAATTATCATATTGAGAGCCTGATATTGATGTTAGATCGTTGTAGACAGTACCAAATACCTTTAAATATAAAGAAACATATTTTATCTGCTCCATTTGGTACATTGTTGGGACATGTAGTTTGTAAACTGGGATTGTTGATGGACCCTATGAAAATAGATATCGTAGTATATTTGCCACCACTAACATCAATACGACAATTGCAGAAAACTTTGGGACATGTAGGTTACTACACAAAAATTATTAAAGGATATGAACAAATTACAACTCTAATGAAAAAATTGTTAAAGAAATACATTAAGTTGAAGTGGAATGAAGAGTGTCATCAAATCCTCAACACGTTAAAGGAAAAGATGGTGACAACACCTATTCTGGTATTTCTAGATTAGCGAAAGGAATTCCATGTGTGTGTTGATGCCTCATCCATTTTTTTGGGTGTAGTTATTGCTCAACCAGAGAGGGGTATATCTATCATCCTATTTTGTTCGCCAATAGGAAATTATCCACATTAGAAAGAAATTACACTACGAAATACTGGGAGGGATTAGCTATGGTATATGATTTACAAAATTTAAGGCATTATTTGTTAGGAGGTCATTTTAAAATGTTTACTGATCATTTTGCTTTGAGGTACTTGGTCAACAAGCTAGTGTTGGGGGGTGAAAGATGCATATGGCTACTATTATTCCAATAATATGACTTTGAAATTGTAGTTAAGACAAAAAGACTAAATGCAAGTCATGACCATCTATCGGTGTTAGAAACAGGAAAAAAGTCAGTTAGTTTGGACAATAACCTCCCAGATTCACAACTCGATTTTGTGAAGATGGTAGATGAATATTTCGAAGACATTGTGAACATTTTGACTACAGGTATGGCACCACAAGGGTTTACTGTGGCACAAAAAAAACAGTCGGTTGTTAAAGAAACAGATTATCAACTGATAGTGGGTCAATTGTATAATCTAGGAACCAACGAAATCTTGAGAAGATGTGTTTTAGAGCATGAGATACCCATGATTATAGTTGAAGCTCATGATGGTGTTGCAGGAGGCCACTATGCAGGAAAAGAAATAATCCATAAAATATTGAGGGTGGGACTATGGTGGCCTACCCTACATAAGGATTCCAATGAATATTGCAGATCTTGTGATATATACAAAAGGATTGGGATACCATCCAGGAGGGATGGGATGCCATTAGCACCGTAGGTAACATAGAAATATTTCAACAAGCGGGTTGTTGATTTTTTCAGACCAATTAACCACCTGCTAATAGTTTAGGAGCATGGTATATTATCACTGCGATGGATTATCTAACTAGATGGGATCAGGTCGAGCCAGTAAAATACTAAAGTGCTACAAATGATCCAAAGTTTATATTTCAAAATGTATTTACGATATTTGGTTTCCCTTGCATTTTATTAAGTGACCAAGAAACTCACTTTGTGAACAATACTATTGAAGTACTCACACAAGAATTCCAAATTAACCATCAAAAGGGCACCCCATATCATCCTCAATGTAATGGAACTATCGAATCCTTTAATAATATTTTGGAACAAGCTTTGACTAAGGTTTGTAATATGAACTGCAATGAATGGGATTTGAAGGTCCATGCAGTTTTATGGGCTTACAGAAAAACCTACAAGATGTTGACAAGTCAGACACCTTTCGGGCTAGTATATGGGTAGGAGGTTGTTATTCCAATTGAGTATATTGTACCCCTATTAAGAATTGTTGCATTGAAATATATGTTAGATTATGGTGTAGTCAAAGAATGATTATCATAGTTTTTGCAATTAGAGGAAGATAGATTTATCACAATATTTCACCATCAAGTTCAAATTGAAAGGGAAAAGGTCTAGCATGACTACCACATCAAGCAGAATCATTTCCAAGATGGAGTTTTAGTTCTTCTACATGACAGTAACTTTCTCAAACATCCAAGTAAGCTAAGAATACATTGGTTAGGGCCATATGTGATTAAGTACATAACAAGAGGGAGTGTTGTACAAATACAAAAACTAAATGGAAAAATTATAAAGAGATTAGTCAATGGGATGTGAAAATCCTCACAGCAGATCTAAGAGATGATGTATCTCACAAGAGAATAATTATGATTAAGCAAGAAAATAGAAGAAGAGTGATACATGCAGTATAATGAGCAACAGAATAATATGGTACAGTAGAACTCAGATAGAAGCAATAATACTTCGGTCATACTCTAGATTATTAATCACAAATGGACATATAAATAATACAATGCATGAGGAATTCGAATGCCTAAGGTGGCAATTCGAATTAGCCTTCATGGAGTGATCAAAGGATCACTGGTGTGTCATCGGAGCACAACTAGGTGTCCTCATGATCATTGGAGTGCAACTGGAAGTCTTCATCATCATCAATGGAGTCATCAATGCTCAAGTAACTGTCAACAATCAGTCAAACTAACTCTGGTAGGTGTAACTCAGTGTAACTGAGTGTAACTGAGTGTAACTCAATGTAACTGAGTGTAACTCAATGTAACTAAGTGTAACTGAGTGTAACTCAATGTAACTAAGAGTAACTGAGTGTAACTGACTGTAACTGAGTGTAACTGACTGTAACTGAGTGTAACTAAGTGACAACTGGACTGGTAGGTGAAGAAGGGCAAGTTGCTCCCTAAAATCAAGGAAGAAGGGCGCACTAAGTAACTGGAGGGATAAAACTGAATAGTAAGAAGCTCCTGGGGGCTGGCTAACTGAGGGCTAGGTGCTGGACTGATGACTGGGATGCATGCAAAATGCATGCAAACCCTAGAATGCATGCAAACCCTAAAAGGTGCATGCATGACTGAAAATGTAAATGATCAAAATACTGGTGGGACTAGGATGGAGTATAGGAATATCCTAACACCCCCCCTTAATCCATCCTGGGCCTTGGTAACTAAGACCAAAGGTCACCCAATACAATGAATAATAACAATCAATAAACCAAGGAAGTGGGAAAATTTCATGGGAAACATACCCCCTCCTCAAAAAATAGACTGTAAGGCACACATAAAAATAAAAGCTCCAAACTCAAGCATGTGTGATGCTTGGTCATATGTCTAGAGGTATCTTCTTCTTGGTAAGAAGTGGATCATGCTCAAAAAGCATGTGCTTGTACTTTCTCTTCAAATCGAATGTGATGAGAACAAATCCAATAGTATAAGAATGATCCTTGAACCTGTGATTCGAATCAGCTGAGGTAGGATCAAATCTGTGAAAGTGCATATAGTCTTTTGTCTTCTCCTTCGAACCACCATGGGTGAGATTATGCCAAAAATAACTATTACATGTTTGCTTGAAATCAAAATCAGATTTAAGACTTTCAAAACAGTTTCTTGAGATCTCCTTTGAACCAACAAGGGTGAGATCAAAACTATCATATGATGCATGAGAAATTATCTCAAGCGGGTGGCAATGGCCATATTCTTCAATAACCTTCTGAAAGCATGTGCTAATGATCATATAGTACTAAATAAGAGATGTTTGCTGAAGAGGAGCGAATGCATTACCTCCAATAGCTGATGTTACCTCTGAAATAATCATGTGATCATGATGCAAACCAACAAACTCTGGTGCAAGAGAGGATTTAGGACCTTCTGCAATATCTAGAGTGGGAGTTGGCACAGAAAGAGAAGAAGGTTTGAGCATGAGCGGAGAATCTGCAAGTTCTTTGTCAACAACTTCAATATGAGATGATACTGGTTCATGATCTGAGAGATCATCAAGGGGAGCGAATGCAACATGATCTGAGAGACCATCAGGAGGAGCGAATGCATCATGATCTGAGAGACCATCAAGTGGAGCGAATGCATCACCTTGCTTGCTTTTGAAGGGATTTGGACCAAATACATCATTCTTTTTGCCGAATCTTTCATCCAGATGAGCCCATAACTCTTTTGGAGTTTCAATATCAAAGATGGTCGGGTACAATATGTAATCAGTCATAGTAAGCTTCATTCTTCCAATGTGCATGTCACCTTTATTCAACCATTTAATCTTCTTTGTAGAGGATTCAAACTCTCTTTCAAAATAGCAATCAAAGAGATCATGGCTCTTCAAATATGCTATCATTCTTGGTTTCCATTCATCATAGTTGAATGGAGAAAGAGGAGTAATTTCTTCTAAATTCATTGAAGTTGTAGAAGACCTGCAAAAACAATATAGAATAACTGCAACTGCTACTGCTGCAAAAATGCAGAAACTGCTGCAACTGTTGAACTCGAAATCTTGGTAATAACCTGCAAAAAACTCTCAAGAATGGAGATAAACAATACTCTCAACATGCTTTGATACCATGTGAAAATCCTCACAGCAGATCTAAGAGATGATGTATCTCACAAGAGAATAATTATGATTAAGCAAGAAAATAGAAGAAGAGTGATACATGCAGTATAATGAGCAACAGAATAATATGGTACAGTAGAACTCAGATAGAAGCAATAATACTTCGGTCATACTCTAGATTATTAATCACAAATGGACATATAAATAATACAATGCATGAGGAATTCGAATGCC
Source organism: Larix kaempferi (assembly GCA_027924585.1). Taxonomy (NCBI): domain Eukaryota; kingdom Viridiplantae; phylum Streptophyta; class Pinopsida; order Pinales; family Pinaceae; genus Larix; species Larix kaempferi. Next base: position 122,525 of record BSBM01001179.1, read on the forward strand.
TAAGGTGGCAATTCGAATTAGCCTTCATGGAGTGATCAAAGGATCACTGGTGTGTCATCGGAGCACAACTAGGTGTCCTCATGATCATTGGAGCGCAACTGGAAGTCTTCATCATCATCAATGGAGTCATCAATGCTCAAGTAACTGTCAACAATCAGTCAAACTAACTCTGGTAGGTGTAACTCAGTGTAACTGAGTGTAACTGAGTGTAACTCAATGTAACTGAGTGTAACTCAATGTAACTAAGTGTAACTGAGTGTAACTCAATGTAACTAAGAGTAACTGAGTGTAACTGACTGTAACTGAGTGTAACTGACTGTAACTGAGTGTAACTAAGTGACAACTGGACTGGTAGGTGAAGAAGGGCGAGTTGCTCCCTAAAATCAAGGAAGAAGGGCGCACTAAGTAACTGGAGGGCTAAAACTGAATAGTAAGAAGCTCCTGGGGGCTGGCTAACTGAGGGCTAGGTGCTGGACTGATGACTGGGATGCATGCAAAATGCATGCAAACCCTAGAATGCATGCAAACCCTAAAAGGTGCATGCATGACTGAAAATGTAAATGATCAAAATACTGGTGGGACTAGGATGGAGTATAGGAATATCCTAACATGGGAGAGGGACAACCACATTTACTTTAAAAAATGAGTAGGAATGGCAAGGTCTAGGTGCCAGATGTAGTTGAAATAGGAACTGGGAACTGAACTAAGTATGCATATAGAATAGAAGTAGGAGGATATATATATATATATGTGTGTGTGTGTGTGTGTTGATGAAGTGTTGTTTTTATCGAAGTGGGGGTCTGTATATATAGTAGTGTCTATGTGTCGAAGTCACTAACATGTCGTAGTGACCGGAAAGATAATTAAAATCTACACGTGTAATTGAAAGGGATGGGAAAGTCCCTAAGATATGCATTAATGGTAAAGGAAAAGGTGATGGACAAAGACAATAAATGAATTTAATATAGAAAGACAGTAGAACAGTGGGAACGATTCGAGCATGTGAATGACAATAAATATGATATTAATTAAGTAAATTCTATGGAATATTTGGCCAGGTGCACAAAATCTATGGATAATGTGAAAAAAATACTGGATTACGAGCCATTAATTACATGGTGAGATTAGGAATTCAGGTTCAAAGTGCATTGTACATTGCTAAGAAGTACCTCTTGGTTCATCGACAAGTAACAACAATCCATGAACAGTTTTGAATGTCCACAAAAATCTATTTTTCAATTATGGAATATTCATCTTGGATTGAGATTTTGGATGAGGAGAGAAGTTTCAAACATGATATGGATTAGTTTGGGGTAATTAGCAAAGGATTTTGGATTAGATTTGAATTGATTTTGAGATCCAAATTATTAGTAATTTGTTCAGGATATTTTGGATCCTCATTTATTATTTGTTACGAACCATTCATGTGTAAATAAGAGCTCCTTATCCATTCCAAGGGGAGGACTCTTATAGAAACAAGTCTAATTTGTGATGGAATAAGAATTATATTTATTTTAATCTCTTTTGTAATATAGATTGTAGTTTAATTCAATTTCTCTCTCTTTTGTTAATGTAGACTGTAATTCTTAGTTTCTCTAATTTGTAACTAGACTAACTTCTTCTTATTGCCTAGCATAGAATGTATTTTATTTTGATTCATTTATTTATGTAGATGTATTTTTAATTCAAGTTCTTTAAATATGCAAGTGTGTAAAACCTCATATTTTAGTGCGGATACATCCATACCGTGATTTACTTTCTTGCGAGTGTGGGTGTATTTCGATTTCATCGATAGTGTGATTTACTTTTATTCAAGTGTGAGTGTGTTTAATTTATGCAATTGTGAGTGTGATTTACTTTTCTGCAAGTGTGAGTGTGTTTCAATTATGCAAGAGTGGGTGTGAATTTACTTTTCCATATAGTGTGAATTAATCTTAGTATTTACTTTTTGCAATTTACTTTTATGTTGTGTGATTTACTTTGTTGCAATGCATATTAGATGATCAATGTTGGCAAGGAAACTATAGCCTGCATATATTTTACATGATATACTTTAAATAACAAGACGTTACCCTGGGTTGATAATTTATGTTGTGAATTGATTGTTTTCATAAGCAATTAATTTGCCCAACATTTTGGCTCCATTGTTGGGGCAGTTATTAAGGACGCAAAATTATAGAATGGCATTGGTTTTCTTTGCATCATCTCTCATTCTACTTAGGCTTCAACTATAAAGACATTAGGTAAGAACCTACATAACTATCACTAATTCCTAAAAGGAGGAGGTGATTATCCATGGTAGACTCATGTTTCACAAACACTAGAGAATATAGATTGTATGGATAGAAGAGCTTATATAGTGCATGGGTAAAAACCATGTAGGATGCATGAGTAGAACAATTGTTTTAAATGAAGACTCCTAAACACGTGGTGCAGTAAGAGTCACCCATGTTATTAATCTCTCCTTTATAGGAATATGGTGGTAGAAGGAAGAATTAAAAAATGAAGATACCAGTAGAGGAGGATCCACAAGGATACATAAGACTTCAAGCTTGAGGCGCACGACCATCATGATTTTATTTCGAAAATCATATCATTTTTTGGGAGTTGCAGTAGCTACTGCAACAAGCTGTGTAAGTCATTCTAGGTACTAAACTCTTGAAATTTTTGTATGTGGATGTATTCCATAAAAATTTATATCATTAAAAACATTCACACCTATTTGAATCATTCTTTGGGAGCTATGTTTTGTTTATTGCATTTTGTGTCATTTTGGCTTGTTGGAATTTATTGAAACACAGTCGAGACGGTCCTATTTTGAGCGACCATATGGGATTAGTTTTAAAACTTATTTCTATACAAAGTATCCCTTTAAGTATATTTTCTAATACAATTTTAAACTTTCAATTTGAGTATGAAATAAGAAATATATCGTGAAAATATTGATTGGAGGTAGAGTAAGAAGCTCAATAACAGAGTTGGGATAGTCACATTTTAAGAGATATAATGGATGAATTTTTAAAACTTGTTTCTATGGGATGTTCTAATATGAATATAGTTTCTGAATCAATTTGAATCGCTTCATTTCAATATTGTATGAGAAATGTCTGACCAAAATACCGACTGACTGACATAAATCTGCACTCTGAAAATAATGCTTTCTCGGTTGTTCATTAGCATACGTAACCCATCAATTATTGTTGTTTTCAAAACTTGTTTCTATTTTAGGTACCTATATGAATATATTTAACCTCCAATTTGAATCACGTCAATCCATTATCAAATAAAAACGTTGTACTCAGAATAATGACTGTTAGTCTACGAGGGAACTCGTAAACAACAATAGCATGCAGGTTGTTCTTTAGTAGATATGGCATACCATCTCATGGTATTTTTAAAACCTGTTTATAATTGAATTATACCTATGAACCAAATTTCATTTTCATTTGGAATCACTCGAATAGTACAATAAACAAATATTTTATTAACACAATATCGTCAAGTAGTCTAAGGCGGCCGCCACTCCTTAGTAGGTATAAAGTGAATTTTTCTTCATTCATTTTCCTTCAATTTGTTTTATGAGTAACTATTTTTTGTTTTTTTGGTGTATGTATTGGATAAAGAGAGACCTATCACCTCTCTTCTTCCATGATCTCACATTTTACTGCAGGTAAGTGCTTATTTTTCGTAGATCCCAGGAGGATTAGGAAGGACAATTTGCGAATGAGTGATTCTTTAACCCAAATATTTGAATAAGGGTGTGCATCATTCTTAACACAAGAGTGCCACTAATATTGTGTAACATTGATGTTTTTACTTCTATATGGTGTTGCTACTCATGGGAGACCATATTGTTTCTACTCCTATATGGTGCTGCTAATCCAATAATGACACTGTGTGGCCCCACATTCAAGATCCTACAAGTTTGTTCCAAAGTGTTCTAGATTTTTCCAATAAGAAGACTTTCCATTAAGGATTCTTCATCCAAGATCCTTCAGCTATATGCTTCCTGGAGTATCATGTTGAGATGCAGTTCAATGTACCTTTGAGATTTCGACTCTAATACATTGAGTCCATACAGTTTTTGAGAACCTTTAGGTCTAGAAAAGAATTAGTTGATATGGTACCACATTCAGGATGGATGCCATTGTTTCCATATATCAGTTCTTCAGGTCAATCATGGTTGGACCATGAGTATGTTCCATATTTGTGTCCTCTTTGGACCATTATGATGTACACAACAATTGTCTATGTATTTTTCTAGTCCCCTTTTGGGCCTCACCATTATTTGTATACGAGCATGGGTATGCCCTCTTCATCCATATATTTGATATTATCTTCCTCATCCATTATTGAAGTGATGTATTTCCAGTTTTCACCCTTGTCGTTCATATGAAGCACGTGTTCCGGTCTCCAACCAGTTTCTATTGTCTGCCACCATAATGCTCATACCCCTGGAAAAGGTCAGAACCTATGATTTCTATCGACCATACGATGAGCTCATGCCCTTACACATCATGGGGAAATCTGTTAACAGCCAAAAAATGTTCACCTAGCTCATCCCCCTAGTCATATAACACATTCATCCCTTTTTCCTACATTTTTGGCCTCCAAAACACAAAAATCCATAAATCGGTAACAAAATGGGAAAACATCATTATTTCCCTCATCCATTAATGAAAATCCTTCAAAAAAGGTTAAAATCCCATAAAAAAAGGGTCAAAATCCCAAAATAAGAAAACGAAAAAGGGGAAAAAGTCAAACTAAAATTAAAAAGGAGGGAAAAAATCAAATATCACTAATCAATACTATTGGTTTCCCAATACCATGGGTCCATACTCCACCACCCAAAATTTCTATAAAAAGGTGATGGAGGCCCCCCATTTCACATCCATGACCAACTCTTCCTACCCTTATGCTGCCAAAATTCCTGTTGAACTTTAGCCTATAACCTTGAGCTTATGTTCCCCATTTAGTTGAGTCTTGGCCACCACTTGAACATTTGGAGAAGAGCAAGGAAATATGGAGACTCGACGCGCTACTTCATATAGCTCCGAGGATCCACATCTACTCACCTTCTGAGGTAACTCTTATTGTAAACCCTTGTTTGCAACATAAAACAAAATATACTTCATGGGTTCTGATCTATTTTTATTTTTACTGCAGTAATTAGTTAGATTGATTTTCATTGTTATTTACACTCACACATTATCCATTTTTGAACTGCTACTAAGGGTTCTATAATCCTTAATAGGTGCTCTTTAGCACGAGCTTGTGTGAAAACACTAGCTACAACAAGTTTAAAAGTCGGGATTTGAAATTCAGGGACAAAACTAGTATGGCATTTTATAATGCTCTCGACTGTCGAACTCTGCAATTTGTGATAAACGTGAAAGGTCGGGAGTTAGGAGTCGGGACTGGAATTCAATCAAAACAAAATATCTTCCCCCGACTACCGGGTTTTGATGTTAAAGTGAAATGTAGGAAGTCAAGAAGTAGAGAAAATTAAATAATTTTAATCTCATTTATACCAACTTCCAACTTTTTCAAATATCGGAGTTGAAAAGTCAAGAGTGTTAAATTAACTTTCTTGAAATATGTTCCCAAGTTCCGACTGTCAAAGTAAAACAAATGGAGACATCAGAACTAGAACATCGAGATAGTTGATAAAGAATTATAATCATTCTGACTTACAACTTATTTGTTCTTCTACTTAATTAAGTGAATTGGGAAAATCATACTTAGTGTCATTTAAAACTCAATTTATTTAAGGTTTTCCCTTATTAAGCAAAATATCAAACAAGATAAAGTAAATAGATTAACAAAATATTTTTGAGAAAAATAAACGAAGTAAACAAAACTAAAAATAAGGGGTTTCTCATCTTGTTCAATCAAGATGGGATCGTTGTGGCTATAGCAAATGGCGGCTCTCTGGGAAGAACTGGTTATCTTTTGTCTACTCATCAGAAATGCATAAGTGTTCTTAATATTTAGTCAAGGTTGAGATGCTTGAGACATAAGTAATTCACCTTTTAAGGATCACAAACTTGAGAGCTTCTTAGAAAATACTTCCAAGTTTAATAATGAATAATCAAAATCATCAAGGAGTAGAATGAAACGAATTTTAAAAGGTGATTAGGATATTATACAAGAAATAAGGACAACCGAGAATTACCTTTGCTAGGAATGGTCAAGACTAGAACATTAGAAAGGATAATTCAAGTAGCATATCAAAAGTAAAATACCAATGTCATAGGAACTGCCACTGCTGCCAGCAAGCATCCATAGCCCCAACAAGGTTTCATTTTAATTCAAAGAATTGATTTTATTCCACCCACCAGAGAGACTGGTGTAAAATTATCATGTATGTTATTTTTTCCAAAAGAAAACTAAAGGAAATTTCCCTTACCTGGTGATCCACTAATGGCAACACCATTCACAAAGACTTCCAGAAAATGAGCAGGTTGGATCATGATAAGACCCCATACCTTCTAGGTAAAACTGAAAGGGAATTATCCTGGCTTGGTGACCAGTTGATGATAATGTCATTCCATAAGAATTCATGATCATGGTCAAGATGGCTTGTGATTAGGCCTCTTGTCCTTCAAGTAAAATTTCAGACTTACATTTGTTTATTTATTTTACAAAATTTTGCTAAGGGATAATTGCAAGCCATCATTTTGGCTTGGTAACCAACTAGTAGTAATTACATTCACTAGTACTCATGGATCATGAGTAGGATGACTTTTAATAAGATATCCTATCTTTCAATTTATTGAGCTGAAATTAATCTCACAGGATTGTTAACCATATGTAGAGATTTCATTCCACTAGCACTTATGAACATGATAGGGTAGCTTATAATGAGACCCCCTATCTTGCAGTCCACCATTAAGGTTATGTACGTTCAAATAAATTATTTAAATCGTCAATTAAGCATAGATATCTTTAGTGGATGGGGAAGCAATTCCAAGTGCTCCTTAAGAGCTAGGAATGACGTAAAGGATTTAAATATTTTCCACTCAAAAATATCCCATACTCATGTTAATTTAAGGGCATTCTTTTCAAAGAAAATTCTATCTATAGTACCTTAATCCTTGTTTCAACTTTGGTTAGATTTGGAAATTTCCCCCCTTAAAATTTTGATATATGATACTTGGTAAAGCTATTTCAGAAGCTCATAGGTAAATGAACTATAAGAAGGAATGAGTGTGCCAAACATTCGTAATAAGATGACCTGCTTAAACCTATTTTGCATTCCTTTGACCTTTCAAATAAATAGGTAATTCCCAAGAGAATGATAAAGCCACTTTATTGAAATCACAATGCCAAGCTATAAAATCAATAACCAAACCAATAATAAAGAAATCAGGAAAAACACACCACACTATGTAAAAGCCTAGCACAAGAAAACTGAGCAAAATATTTCTTCAAGACCTAAACATTCACTAGATTAGTCTAAGGGTACCCTTCCAGTGTCTACAATCGAAAAGTGTTGGGTTCCAATTTTTCAGAAATAGTAAATGGCCCTAGCCACAAACATTGAAACTTGGTATGATCACCCTTTTCCTCATGGTGTTTATCCCATTTTAGAACAAGCTCTCCCACTTGAAAATCTTTCTCAAAAGAGTATTTCCAATCAAACCAACATTTGACCAACTGTCGGTGTTGATAAAATTTATTCTTAGATTTCTCCCTCTCTTCTTCTAATTGGAGTAGGCCATTGATCCTATGTTCTAGGGTAGAGCATTCGTCCTCTTAAAAATATTTGGATATTTGAAGGTAAGGCAAGGGCAGGTTTGGAGGTGAGATAGATTCTTTTCCATAGAATAGACAATAGGTTTAGTTACCAATGGCAGCTTTAGGAGTTACCTTGTTTACCCACAGAGTGTTGAACAATTGGGTGTGCCAGTTTTTTTTTATTACTGGCTACAAATCGTTTTTATGATTTTGATCAAATTATTATTAGTGGATTCATCCAAAACATTTCCCTAAGGGTAATACTTAGTAGAATATTTTATCTTGATACTTTTGTCTAATGCATATTGAGTAAGATCAATAGAATAAAAGTATGAAGCATTATCAAAGCCTAAGAATTCAGGGACACCAAACCTAGTTACTATATAACTCTCAAGGAAAGAAATTGTTGATGTATATGTAACTTTGGAATGTACTTCACATATATGTATAATGTATTCCTATAGAGATGTTATTATTCCTCTATATGGAAGTGGTTGTATTCCTATAGAAATGTTATTATTCCTCTATACGAAAGTGTCGTCATTTATATTGTAAGTGTCTTAACTTATACTCGATGGGTTATTAGACCACCTTGTTGGGGTCGGCCCTGTATAAGTCATGTGGGTCAAAGGGTTATTAGACCACCTTATTGGGGGTCGGCCATGTGGGTCAAAGGGTTATTAGAGCACCCTAGTGGGGGTCGGCCCAATCAGCATTATGTTAAGTGGTTAAGTTGTGGCGGACCTAGTTGAGTAAAGGTTAAGTCAAGTTAGTGTATAAATAGAGAGTGTGTCTCTCTCATTTTACACATTCTATTCTCTCACTCACACTTGGGAGAGTGGCGCACTTGTGGAGGAGGAGGCTCTGCTGCTAGGAGAAGACTATCTCTTGTATTCTGGTTGTATCATTGCTCTATCTATCTCTGAGGAAGTTATTGGGGTTTTTCACTTTTATGGTTTTCCCCAAGTAAACTTTGTGTCTCTTGTGTGCTTGCATTATTGTGTCCATGATTGATATGTTGTAGATTTGTTGTACATTTTGTTCTCTCAGTTAAGATCCTAGATCATATTGAAGTAAATTCTGAAAATTTAACATGGTATCAGAGCTAGCCTGAAAGAAGGCATGATATGGAATGTATGACACTTGTTGCACTTACGATGCTAACGATTGATATAGGAAAAACCAGTCATCGTAGAACTTTCGCTATAAATCCATTTTGGAATTTTTTTTGGATTTGAAACATTTACAGGTCGAAGATCAGATCCCCATGTACCTTGTGTCCAAAGGAAAACCTCTAATTCGGTTTAATTTGTGATATATGATCTGTACAATATAGGGTTTCTGCCTCTTCTAGATCTGAGTCAAAATCAAGTGACCTTGGGAAAAAGGTCATAACTTGGGCTAGGAAGCTCCAAATGAAATTTCATAACAAGTGACAGGTAATGCACAGACTTTACTATCTCGAGAAAAGTTTTCAAAGGCTGAAGTTGAACCCGTGACACGTGGCATGTTGTACAAGTTCGCTCTCCTATATTGTCCCATAAATAGGTCACGTTGCGACACTTGGCATAACTCTCTCTCAGAGAATCCAATTGAGGTAAAACCTTTCAATATGGAAATACAACATGTCGAGATATCTTAGGAAAAATTTTCATATCCCATGGATCGAAAAGTTCGGAGTTACACCATAAACAATCAGGTACATATTTCCGTCAAAACATAATTATTTTTTAGCACCTTCATTCATGGCTTCCAGAATTTAGGGCTTCGGAGAAAGTTGGAATTTTTGTAATAGGAGACCACGACTGGATGCTACTCATAAAAATCAAAATTTAGAGACCAAGATCAGATTTTTTGGTTAGGCAGAAGGATGGGCTTGGTCAAACCCTAGTTCGGGACATTGATCGGAAAGATGGAAAATTAGGGCTTCTGCAAAAATCAGAATTTTGGAAATCTGTGACCATGGCTGGAAGCTCCTCAGAAAAATCGAAGCTTAGAGATTTAAATAAAATATTTTGGTTGGGTGAAGCTCCGGGAAACTCAAACCCTAATTCAGGGTCCTCCCTAGTGAATCCGTAAATCTAAAAGGCAATTTCGAGGGGTGAAAATTTGCAGCTTTCAAATTCTGAATATACCTACTTGATCAGCTCATCAAGGCGCATATTTCTATCCTTTCAGAAGTTTTAAATTCAAAGTTTGAATTTTTGGAGTTTCTTTGACAAACCCTAGTCCAGCTCCAGGTCCAGTTCTTGCAAATCAAGTGGATTGGGTTAATCCTAGAAGAAGATGGATTGGTCACCTGTATAAGTAAAGAAGTTCTTGTCTCAAAGGGAGATGAGGCTAAGGCCTTCCATAAGAAGATTACAAGCAAGCTTGATAGGTATGGCTTATAGGTATGTTTCATGGTTAAGTTTATCATATGTTTGTCTTCATATCATTACAGTACAATCTTGATTAATTACTAGACTTGTCGTATCACCTTAATAGAAGATATTCATTGATTAAGGTTTTGACACTTATGAATGTACTAATGCATTGTGATGTTGTATGAGGTTTATGTTGTCACTAACATAAAAGCTACACCAAGAAAGACAAATCATGTTCTACTTCAAGAACATATGATCATGGTGACATGAAGACAAAGATTCATCCACTGTCATGGATCACATAGAAGATCTACTTTCGAGGTATGTATAACTTGGTCGTACAATGGTTAACCTATGAGACATGCAGGTTACTAGCACAAGTCACTGAAGAGAACCAGAAGACATTATACGGGTATGTTAGACATAACTAGCTAGCATGCTAATCCAAGTATGTTTTTCCTATATCAAGCTAGAATCCTACCTTGTGTTAGGATCTTATACTATTGTGTTGTTGATAATGATTATTCATGAAGTCATAGGGTTGAATAGTCATGGATGTATGCATATTATGTTTCTTACCATAATTGATGATATGACTAGCCAGAAGAATCATGAAGGTATAGGTTTGAGTAATCACGGGTTTATGCATTGATGATTTAACTAATCAGAAGAGTCCTAGGATCAAATAAGAATATGCATGAGTAAAAGAAGACTTCCCTAAAACCTTGAATACTAACGTTTATTATCTATGAATGATCATGACTATACATGTTTAAGATTATTGTGTTTTGATAGTATTAAGATTATACTAATAAATGTGTGATTATGTATGAGACCTCAAGGATAACACAATGATGATACTAATAAGCATGCATAGTGATTAAGGATGGATGTAAGTTCAAGGACAGGTAATCTAGGAAGCAAAGATCAAGAGGGAGCACACTCCAGTTGTTCCTGCAAGAAAGCAAAGGAGCACACTTCAGTAGTTTCTGCAAGAATGCAGATATTCAGAGGGAGTTGACCACTTCTCACAATCCACATTGGAATGGAGTTGCAGAGATTCAGAGGGAGTCCATCGAGCAACCATACAAAGATAAGTATTTGGATTGTCATTTCTTACATAATGTTATTCAATGATGTATATGCTTATGTTCCTAGAATTAGGTTGTGTATTATGCATATTAGAATAGTTGCATTGATGCACAGGATACTACTAATATACATGGGTAAGTGGCCTATGGCACTGTACTGTTGAAATATTGTAACTTCAAAGAATATTATATTTGTACTTTATTATTCTGGAGATGTTTCATTCCTCTGTGGAGATCTTATTGTATATCCAGAGATGTTTATTCCTCCGTCGGAATGTGGTAACTTGGGTTATTAGGCTTCCCTAGTGGGATTCGGCCCTGTATGTGTTATGTGGATCAAAGGGTTGTTAGACCACCCTAGAGGGGTCAGCCCAATCAATTGTATTGGGGTGTTTAACCCAATGGTAAAGTTGGGGCCGACCTAGTTAATATATTGTACAAGTCGGAGATGTCTATAAATAGAGGAGGCGAGCTCCTCATTTGACACACTTCACTCACTCAGAATACAGCGCACTTGTGGAGGAGAGGTCTGCTATGGTGGAGGAGGAGATCATGTCTTTGGTTTGCATCTTTCTATATTGCTGGTCATCTATATTGAGGAACCTTTGCTGGGTTTTCTACCCCATGAGGGTTTCCCAGGATAAATCTGTGTCTCTTGTGTTTATGTTGTGCTTGTTGTTTCTTCAGTGATCCTGTATATGCTATTATTGTGAAATGGAATGTAATGCTACTATTTTCTGTCTTAGCATATTAAATCTTATCATGGTATCAGAGATAACCTGAAGGAAGGCAATTTATGGCACTTACGACACTTGCTTAACTTGCGACAATTTGAAGGTTTGGGTTTTACATAGAAAAAACTAGTCATCGTGGAACTTTCGCTATAAATCCATTTCTGCGAAGGTTCAGGATCTTAAAAGTTTACAGGTCGTAGATAACATCCCCAGGTACCTTGTGTCCAAAGGACACCCTTAGATTCGTTGTACTTTGTGAGTTATGATCAGTACAAGTTAGGGTGTCTGCCTCTTATAGATCTCAGTCAAAATCAGGTGACCTAGGAAAAAGGGTCATAACTTGGGCTAGGAAGCTCCAAATGAAATTTCGTAAAAAGATACAGGTAGTACACAGACTATACTTTCTCAGAAAACGAGTTTAGAGGCTGAAGCTGTACCAGTGACACGTGGCACGCCATACAAGTTCACTCTTTTCTTTTATCCCATAAACAGGTCACGTTGCGACACTTGGCATAACTCTCTCTCAGAAAATCCAATTGAGGTCAGACCAATAGAGATGGAAAGATGACAGGTCAGGCTACCCCAGAAAACGTTTTCAGACCCTGTGGAGTGAAAAGTTCATAGTTAAAGCAGAAACAATCAGGTACATATTTCTGTCAAAACAAAATTACTTTTTGAGCACATTCATTCATGGCTTCCAGAATTTAGGGTTTCATAGAAAGTTAGAATTTTTGGAATCGGAGTCTACGGCTGAATGCTACTCAGGAAAATCAAAATTTAGAGACCAAGATTGAATTTTTTGGTTGGGTAGAAGACCGGGCTTGATCAAACCCCAGTTCAGGATTTTGATCGGAAAGATGGAAAATTAGGGCTTCAACAAAAGTTGGAATCTTTGAAGTCTGTGACCACGGCTGGAAGCTCCTCAGGAAAATAAGAGTTTAGAGCCTTGGATCGAACCTTTTGATTGGGCAGAAGGGTTGGCTTCATCAAACCCTAGTTTGGGATCCTGTCTAGAAGATCCAGAAGTTTCGAAGGCAATTTTGAGGGGTCAAATTTTGGAGATTTCAAAATTGAAGTATGCTAGTTTGATCAGCTCAGCAAGACACATCCTTCCATCCATTCAAAATTGTGAAAGTCAAAGATTGAATTTTTAGGGTTTCTCTAGCAAACCCTAATCAAGCTCCAGATCAAGTTTCAGAGGGAGTTGAGGCTAAGGCCTTACATAAGAATACTACAAGAAGTCTCGACAGGTATGACTTAAGGAGATACAGGTATGTCTTGAAATTTGATTCTTGATTAAGTTCATAATATGTTTGTCCTCATATTATTCAGGTTAGTACAATCTCGATTAATGTTATAATTGTCTTATCACCCTAGTAACAGTATGAATGCATGTGAATGTTAGAATACATTCATTTTTTAGGGCTATATGATTGTACTAATGCACTGTGGTATTGTATGAGGTTGATGTTGTCTGCTAACAAGATACAGGTACACCGTGAAAGACAAATCAAGTTCCATGACCATGACAACATGAAGACAAAGACTCCTCCATAATCTTTGATCACATAGAGGTTCTACTTACGAGGTATGTATGAGTTTGTTCTATTATGCTTAACCTATGAGATATGTAGGTTCCAGCACAGGATCTCTAAATCATTGAAGAGAACAAAGAAGGTATTAATTAGGTATGTTAAACAGATATACAAACCCAGGTATGTTTCCTATGAATATTACCTTGTGTTAGGATCCCTTATATAAGTATACTTGGTATGATTAGATATGCTTATTCATAAAGTTAGTAATCAAGGGATTATGCATATTATGTCTTTTATCTTGATTGATGATATGCATGAGTAAAAGAAGACTTCCCTGAAATATTGAATACTAATGTTTATTATCTATAATCATGACTATACATTTTCAAGATTATTTAGAACTATAATGTTTTGATAACATTTAGAATATACTAATGAGTGTATGTTTGTGTATGAGATCATGAGGATGACACTTGAGCATGCGCAGTGGTACAAAATGAATTGAAGTTCAAAAGACATACAGAAGATCAAGCGGGAGTCAACCACACAAACATAAAAGATAAGTATTTGAGTTGTTATTTGAAATAGTAAATGATATTGCCTGTAATAGGCTGTATGCATATTTGTATTCCTATAATATATCATGCTGAGTGTAAATATTCATAGAGAATTGAACAATATACTACTAATATGCATATGATTGGTAAGTTGGACAAACATTCCATTGTTGCTTGTCTAGAATGAAACCTCTTTGCTAACATGCTGAGAGCTGTGCACACTCTCGATAGTATGTTCTAGTAGAGATGGAAGGCATCTAGATAGCCACTGTATGCATACAGGATATGGAAAAGTGTTGTGCCAAAGTATTGGTCAAGATAGTTGCATAACTATGTAAATGATATATGTACGCATAATAGGTTATCATGTCAACATGATTTCATGATTATGAAGTATTACTAATCATGTACTTAATTTTGATATGTAGGAAAGATCATGAAGAATGATGAACACCGAACAAGTGATGGATGTTTAGCAAGAAGATTTACAAATCAAACAAAATATAGAAGGCTCGTGGCTAGAAGATTCTCTTAGAAAGAGGAAGAGAATCATGACAAGATATTTGCTCCAAGTGACTACATAAGACCATTCTCTTAATGATGTAATTGTTAGGAACCTATGTAAACCCTTCTCTTTACTATGTTAGTATATTGTTGTTGGATGCATATGCTTTGTAAGTCGTCCCATAGTATTTGTTGATCCATAGTTTATATTAGCCCATAGTATTGACCCATAGTATTGGACGCATATGCTTTGTAAGTCGTCCCGTAGTATTATATGTCCCATGGTTTTGACTCATGGTATTGGGAATAGACTTAGTATATAAGTGTGTGTTGAGGTCATTGAAGGCACTGTGAAGTTAATTGTATTGAGCTTGCTCAAAGGAGGTTGCCCCCTCGAAGTGGCCCGTGATCAATATAAAAGTGATTCTGTTCTATTATTTATGCTATATCGCATATTCTTATTAATTAATTGTTGTAGGTGCATCACAGCAATTAAAGAAGAAATGTGAATCAGGTTCTGTATGGGTACCCAGGATCGATAGTCAATTCATGAGCTTAATGATCATCATGGGTGATGTGGATCTCAACCTTTGCTACAAGGTTGAATATGGCTTCTATACACAGATGACATGGATGCGAGAAGGAACTCACCATAGAGTTCGAATGATATTGAGGCTCATATCAGTAGACCCATCTAACGAGAGATGGCACAGATAGATATGCAGAAGATCACTCAATGCAGAGTGTGAATGATGGAGAATTGACAGCTTCTTGACAAAGTTTGGGCTTTAATAGAAGTAAAGTTGATCCTAACCTTTACCTTAAGGTTGTGGATGATGAACCTATCATACCATTCTTGTATGAGGATGATCTCTTTCTGAAAAGGAATGAGAAACAGATCATGAAAAGAAAGAAGAAGATGGCTGCATAAATGAAAATGAAAGATCTCAGATTGATGCATTACTTCCTAGGTCTGGAAGTATGGAAAGGCTCATAAGGAATCTTTCTCAACCAGGGAAAATATGCCGATAAATATTAAAAGGACTTGATATGTTGGAGTGGCCACTCTCATGGATTCCAACTTGAAGCTGTTAGTGAATGAATCATCAGAGTTAGTGTATATAACTCTGTACAGACAAATTATTGGGTCATTGATGTATCTAACAAATACTAAGTCAGATATAAGCTTTGCTATGAACACCTTGAGTCAGTATCTAGTGGAAACTAGATGTGTTCACCTGATAGTTGCAAAGCATGTGATGAGGTATCTAAAGGATACGATAGACTATTGATCTATGTTATCTTGGAGATCATGACTTCAGATGGCTACACAGATGTTGATTGGGTAGAAAGTGTATCAGACAGGAAGATCACATCGAGAGGATGTTATTGTCTGGGATCAGCCATGATATCATGGTTTAGCAGTAAGCAGTCTAGTGTGGCCCTCAGCACAAGTGGAATATATGGCTTCTTACTCTGCTAGTTGTGAAGCAGTATGGCTTCAGGATTGTTTGACTTAGAGATAGACCCAACTGTGATCCTATGTGACAAACAGAGTTGTATCAAGATGGTAGAGAATCCAGTGTTCCATGATTTCTATATACAAGATATGGTGCAGAAAAGAACTATAAAGTTCGAATTTGTAACAAGTTACCGATGTACTAACCAAACCTCTATCGATCCGATGTACTAACCAAACCTCTACCTCAAGTAAATTTTTTCCAAGACAAACTTAATATAGTTCAGAAGGACCCTTCTCGAAAGGGGGAGTGATGTGATCACTCATGATGAGATTGCCTGCATCGATAGTGAGGTCAATGATAAGGATACCTATATTAGTGATTCCAATAAAGAGGTTGGCGGATGGTCCTTAGACAGGGTCTAAGTTGACAAGGGGATTGCATCATCCTTGAACATATGTTCTAAAAGGATCCGTAGACAAATGTCTCCGAGAAAGAAGAGGGTTTGCATCATGTTCTAAAAGGATCCATAGACATATGTCTCCGAGAAAGAAGAGGGATTGCATCATCCTTGAACACATGTTCTAAATTGATCCGTAGACAGATGTCTACGTAAATGTGGTCCCTAGTGGACGAGAGGATTGTATCATCCCTGGACTTCAATTCTAAAGTGATCCGTAGACAGATGTCTCCGAGAATGTGGTCCCTAGTGGACAAGGGGATTGTATCATCCATGGACACATGTCCTAAAAGAGATCCGTAGACATATGTCTCCGAGAATGTGGTCCCTAGTGGACGAGGGGATTGTATCATCCCTGGACACATGTCCTAAAAGAGATCCGTAGAAATATGTCTCTGAGAATGTGGTCCCTAGTGGATGAGGGGATTGTATCATCCATGGACACATGTCCTAAAAGAGATCCGTAGACATATGTCTCCGAGAAAGTGGTCCCTAGTGGACGTGATAGGACTGCATCATCCCTGAGCGTTTGGTTCAAAATGTACATGATAGGATTGCATCATCCTTGGACTTATGTCCTAAAGTGATAGGGATTGATCATCCTGTAAGTGGATCAGGATTGCATCGTCCTTGGACTTATGTCCTAAAGTGATAGGGATTGATAATCCCGTAAGTGGATAAGGATTGCATCGTCCTTGGACTTATGTCCTAAAGTGATAAGGATTAATCATCCTGTAAGTAGATTGGGATTGCATCGTCCCTAGACATGGTGAGGTGTCTTAAAGTGATAAGGACTAATAATCCTATAAGTAGATTGGGATTGCATCATCCCTAGACATGGTGAGATGTCTTAAAGTGATAAGGACTAATCATCCTGTAAGTTCATTCGAGATTGCATCATCCCTAGACATGGTGAGGTGTCTTAAAAGGATAAGGATTGATCATCCTGTAAGTTGATCGGGATTGCATCGTCCATAGACATGAGAGATGTCTTAAATTGAGAGGGATTGATCATCCCGTAAGTGGATTAGGATTGTATCATCCTTGGACCTATGTCCTAAAGTGAGAGGGATTGACCATCCCGTAATTGGATCATGTGTATTGCTGGGTATGCTGCTGTTGTGTATACTTGTATCAGTGTGGATACTTGTATTGATGATGTATACTTGTATCGGTGTGGATACTTGTATTGATGATGTATACTTGTATCGGTGTGGATACTTGTATTAATGATGTATACTTGTATCGGTGTGGATACTTGTATTGATGTGAATACTTGTATTGATGAGGATACTTGTATTGATGATATGTATACTTGTATTGATGAGGATACTTGTATTGATGATATGTATACTTGTATTGATGAGGATACTTGTATTAATGATATGTATACTTATATTGATGAGGATACTTGTATTGATGGTGTGTATACTCGTGATGATCTAGATGACAATGCTGCTGATCATGATGGTCTAGATGACGATGCCGTTGATCGTGATGATGATGCTGTTGATCGTGATGGTCTAGATGACGATGCTGATGATCGTGTGATGACGATGTTGATGATCGTATGATGACGATGATGCTGATCGTGATGGTCTAGATGACGATTGTTAACACCCAAAAAGTGCTCACTAGCTCATTTACCACATTATAGGGCTCATTTGTCCATTTTCCTACCATATTTCCATTAAAAATCCCAAAAAATCCCATTAAAATGCCTCCAAAAGGCCACAAAACCATCAAAATAGCCTAAAAAAGGCTAAAAAAACCCTCTTTTCCTCCAAAAATAGCAAAAATCCCCTAAAAAGGGAATAAAAAATATAAAATAATGAGGAAAAGGAGGAAAAAACCCTATACAATTGCCCAAAACCATGTGTTACCCAAAACCATGGGTCAGCACTCCACCACCAAAAAACTATAAATAGGTGATGGAGATCCCTTATTTCACATCCACAATCACAAGCACCCTTACTCTGCCAAAATCTCTCTCGAAACCCTAGTTCACCATTGAACTATTTTCACCTTGAGAGCCACCTTTGGCCCATTCCCATCATTGGAGAAGGAGAAGGAGCATATTGAAGCTTGGAGCATCCTCTTGGACACTGCAAAGGGCTTCATCAACCTCCACATTGGAGGTAATATCAATATAAAACCACTTTTTTATATCTTTTGTTTATGTTTCATGCAATGTTTTAGAAGTAATTTAATTTCTGTTTTAGCTTAATTAGTTTAATATACTGAACTGCTACTAAGGAGTCCTTTCTCCTTAGTAGGTGCTCATTTGCACAAGCTAGGGGTAAAACCCTAGCTACAGTTTTGGCGACTCCCCTAGATTTCGAATTTCTGGTTTCCGTTTTTTAAATTTTTTCCTTTCGGCTGTCCCTTTCGGCCGTCGCATACCGCGTTTTTTCCTTCTGCAGTCGCGTCCCGACCGCGCCTTTCAGGCCTTTACCTGGGATCCGACCGCGGCTCTCAGACTTCTTCCGACGCCCCACCGGCGGATTCAAGTCTGTTACCTGCGATCCGACCGTGGCTAATCAGCCTGTTTGCCGCGATCTGACTGCGCCTGTCGGCCATTTTTCCGCGTCCCGACTGCGGCTCTCAGCCTCTTTCCGGCGTCCCGACTGCGTCTGTTAGCCCTTTTGCCGCGACCCGACTGCGTCTTTTTCCCTATTTCCTGCATCCCGACTGCCTCTTTTGGCCCGATAGCCGCGACCTGACCGCCGCTGTTTCCCTCAAACCCGCGGTCGGCCTGTTCTGATTCGCCACAGACCCGCGGTCTGATTTCTGCTCTTTTCCTGTTTTGAGCCCAGCCCCTTTTGCTGCAATATTTTCTGCATCTGAACAACCTTCTGTCCCACCTGCAGCCTCACTACCTTACAACCTTTCTGCAACATAATTTCTGTTCCTTTTACAGATTTCATTTTACAAATTTCAGTATTTTAAATTCAGAAAATTTTGCAAGTTAAACTTTCAATTTCAGTATTATTGATAGATTGGAAGTTGCCCCCCTTGTGGCACTTCTATTTCTGGGTTCATCACCTCACGAGCACACACTCTGTCACATAAAATCAAGTGAGCCTTAAAAAGTACCTAACTAAACCAACATTCTAACCCCACTTGGGGAACACAAAAGAATCATTGTAGTTAGGTAGGATCAGGGGGATAGGCTTCCAATAACACCCCTTGGTTACTTTCACTTCAGACATAGTTGTTGTCCAAATAGGGAACCAAAATCCCCTAGTACTTTTTGGCACGGTCACGACCAGTTTATCAGAGGGCCTCTCCCTTAGGAGGGTTGAAGTCGGGAGACTGGTTCCGGAGGCCTGAGTGGAATACCGCACTCCATTCAGTAACCGAAGGGCTACCTTTCGCGGTTCGCGGGATATCCCTGTATAGGGGTATTGCGGTCAACGAACTAAACGGCAGATTCACCTTTCTGGACGTGTCATGAACGGGGTATCTTAGTTGCCATTCTTCTAGGATTGACTACCCGGTATCCCTCCCGGTAGGGGGATATCATAGCCACTTGGCTTTCCTACTCATATTGTCTGACTTGGATTTCATCACCTTGCAGAGGATATGTTTAGTTGAGTCAGAATACTTTTAGTTAGGTGTTTGCATGCTCCTTTACCTCCCTTTGGTCTAGTGAGTCCACCATTTTTTCTTTTTTAGGAAACCTGCTGCTTGTTGGTATTCTGACCATCTTTGTTGATACTCCACTCATTGTAGCACAGCTGCTGCAGTGGGTGTTTTGAGTTGGTTGTTGGCCTGAGTGCCTTGTTTTTGAGCTCTCCTTCTGCACACTCGGTTGCATTAGGATTTTTGAGCTGTTTTTATACTCACCTCAACCCACAGAGATTAGACACCATCTGTCACCATTGAGTCCCCGAGACATTCTCGGCGCCTCAGGGGCGAGCCCCCACAGCACGGTTCTCTCGACACCACCCGTCATAGATTCCGATCATTGTCCATTGATACCACTCATCACAGATCTAGATCCTTGTCACTTGACTCCACTCGTCAGCGATGTGGGACTCCGTCACCAGATAGTGACGCCCCTTACATTACCTCTGATTCTGACGAAGAGTCTGAGAACCCTATTTATACTGCCCCTACTAGCCCCATGGCTGGCACGACTTCCACTCCATTTGTCATAGGGACCATTGGTGGCACATCCACCACTACACCAGTTACTACACCTGTTTTTGGTATGCCCTCCATGGGGCACCCATCTACCGTTCCCCTCACGGTATCTATTCCTGCAGCAGGAATACCTATCCCCACTACATCAGTGGCTCACACTACCCATGGTGGTGCTGGACCATCCTCCACTACCTCAGTTCCCCCACTTGGGGGAACCACCCCTAATCTTGTCCCTCCACTTGGGGGCACTGGCCCCAACTTGGTCCAACCCACTACAGTGTTACATCCTTCTTCCAGTTTGCCATTCATGGCTAGCCTCAACCTACCTGACCTGGCCAGATTGACCAACGATCCTATTCGACACGACCCTACGTGGCCTCATATGCCTACCAAGATTCCCTCTGACATCCCTAAGTTCGAGGGCAAGGCAGGTGAGGACCCACAAAACCATATCATGTCTTTTCACCTATGGTGTTCCTCTAACTCCATCGTGGATGACTCTGTTCGCCTCCGTCTCTTACAGCGCACCTTCACTGGCTCTGCAGCCAAGTGGTATATTGAGCAGCCTCATGGGACCCACGCCACCTTTGCTTCCCTGGCCTCGACCTTCCTGCAATTCTTCCAGTTGCCTATCCGCTATGACGCAGGCGTTGAGATCCTTCTATCTTGTAGACAAAACACGGCTACCCATATCACGGACCACATCCATGAGTGGCGTCGACGCCGTAGCTTATGCAAGATCAAACTTGACGACCATATCTTCCTAGATTGGTTCCTCAAATCCCTTCTCCCTGTTATTGCTAAGGATGTGGCCTCAGAAAGACCCCAGTCTGAAGAAGAAGCCATCCTTAAGGCCCAACAGTTCGACCTCATTTACGCCCAATCGGGTTACCTTTATACTATTATACATTACGCCCCTCGCGGCGAGTCCTCCCAGCATGATGCACCGGGGGAATCCCACGCTGCAGATGGTATCATTGGCCGTGTTTCTTCGCATCCCCAACCATTTTCTATAGCACGTCCTACCCCTGGCCCCGACCTGTCGCAGGCTACTTCACAGTCTGGAGCAACCAACTCGTATGCTCCCATGACACATCACCATTCCCATGGACCCTCATGTCCACCTCAGTGCTTCGGGTATGCGACTCCTGCTTATGCTCCTCCAGTCGCCCCTCAGCCTTACTACCATCAGCAGGCTGCCCCAGCTCCTGCGCCTCCACAAGCCCAACCCGCTTATTATACGCCCCAGGCAGCCCCTGCGGCACATCCACCACCTGCTCCGCAGTCCTATCAACAACCCCCTCAAGTTGCTGCACCTGCTCAGCCTCAATCTACATATCATCCTCCGCAGCTTGCTCCCGCACCTGCGCAACCTCAAAATCCACCTGCTGCCCAAGGGCAAGTTTACGCCCAACAGAACCCACAGCAAAACCAGAACAACCAACATAACCAGGGCCAACAGAACCGCGGCAAAGGCCGTAATCGTGGGAACAACCAACCTGCCGACCAAGCTGGCCAACAGGCTAATCTCCCCTACAACAACAATGTGGCCCCCGCTAATCACAACCCTGATCGCTCGCCCAAGCAGGCCAAAAACCCCAATCTGCGAACAAACCACCCTTGTTCTATTTGCGGGTTCTATGGACAATACACACATGCTTGCCCACACTTGGAGCGAGCTCGGCAGCTCTGGGTTGACGAGGCCCATCGCCAAGGGCATGCGGCTCCCCAAGCACCGCCCAACCCCCCCAACCTCAGCAACCCCCTTTGGTGCTGCAAAACCCATTACCGACCCAAGGCGTAGTGAACACTCAGCCGTTGGCTCCCCATCAAGCCAATGCGCCCCAACAACAACAGATCACTTACGCTGCTCCTGATCAACCCATGTTTGGCTCAGGTACCCACCACTTACTAATGATGTCATCTGCTGATGTCAACCTCCAGACCCGTCGGAACCAATATGGCTCCACCTCTGAAGCCACTCCCACGGATAAAACTACTAACGCCCATCCCACTGATCAGGCGTTACGTATACCTCCGCCTCCCATAGACGGCGCTACGAAAGCACCTCGTTTCCCACTTCACCGAATCAACAATAACCCTACTGCGCGCGCTGCGTCAAACTACAACATCGTAGACGACCTAGCCCAATCTCCCGCAGCCATGTCTGCGTTGGAAGTCTTGAAGAACTGCCCTTCCCAGCGCAATACTTTACTTTCCGCCATTAGGGGGATTGACCCAACTGATTCGCATTTGATGGCATTTGATTTAGACCAGTCTGAACCACGCCTACCTTCCAGCTTAGCATTCCAAGTTACTGTCTCCGTTAGGAATCTTGTCATCCATCGGTGCATCATCGATGAGGGTGCATCCACATGCGTTATGTCTACATTTGTATGGCAGAAGCTAAGGTCCCCTCCTCTCCAGCAGTCCACCACTGTATTGCGCGCCTACGACGGTCATTCGGCCCAGCCCCAAGGCCTCCTACCCAACGTCCCCGTCCAGTTAGGTGGCAAAACTGTACTCATTGATATTGAGGTAATCAATGCCCAATTGGATTATAACCTTTTACTTGGCCGCAGCTACATGTATGCCATGTGGGCGGTTGCCTCTTCTATCTTTCGCACCATGATGTTCCCCCATGAGGGACGCGTGGTTAAGATTGACCAGCTCACCTACTATGATCCCAGTGCTCCCGCGGCACCTGAAAATGTTCTCCCCATGGTTGAACAACCTGTTTCTCATGCCACCACCTCGTTTGTTTCCTCTACGGGGCCTGGAGTCTACTCAGACGCGCCGATGACCTCCACCTTTCAATCCATTCCTCCGCCGTCATCTACGCCCGAAATGTCTGACTTATGTACCTTGTCCCACGACAACCTACCGCCTAATAATCAACCACCCTTGTTTCCTAAACCACCATTGGTACCTAGCCACATTGGTGTTACACCGATCCATACGATCCCCTTCCTAGTCCCTCCATCGGGAGTAGTAAGCGCCTCGGTCATGGCTACCCTTAGCCTCCCTGGGTTAACCTTGGGATTACCTGTATGGTATCTTTCACCTCCCGTTCGCCCGCCGACACCAGATGTCGTCCTCCAACCGGTGCAACCCATGGCTACTACCACTCAGCCACCTCCCGGTGTCTCTACCCCTTCGTCCTCCACGACACCCCCTCCTACTCCCAAACCCACTGGGGGCAGAGGCCCACAACCTTACACTGCTGTCCCACCTCCCAAGACAGTCAAAAACCCTCCAGTATTTCGTGCTCCTCCCAAATGCTCGCTGTGCGACGAGTTGGGCCACGCGACCCACCAATGCCCACAGTTACCAGCATTGCAGAAGCACATGCATATGCTCGACGATGCCCCTAACATCCCAGTTGTCGAACTAAGCCACACTCCTAAGCCTAAAGACAAGTCCCTACGCACCAACCACTCCTGCGCCATATGCGGTGTTTACGGGCATTATTCACATCATTGTCCCGATCTCCCGGACTACAGAGCGGCTCTCTATGAGATGAACAATCTGGATCTTGAGACGGCACCACCCACCGTTGAGGAGATTTACCCCCCGGTCTCTCCCCCTTCCGAAGAGGTTAATATCATCTATATGATCTCTTCCACCACTACTTCAACCACTACCCCCTCGTCAACCGATTTGACGACGCAGACTTTCCGTACTGATGAGGAGATTCTTGAGGCCCTAACTGCCCCGGATTATCCCTGGGATGACATGCACCACCGTTCCTATTTCATCCCCGAAGAATCCTCCTCTAGCACCGCTACCCAATACGCGGTTGAATCCAAAGACTTCCTCCCCACCAAGGTTGACTGGTTCAAGGACCCTATTCCTGCTCCTGATGCCTTCGAGGAAGGTAACATGGCCAACATCTCACCTGTCATCCAAGTTGATATCGCTGCCCCAGGACGTGCCCCTGAACTCATCACTTTAGGAGCATTCTGCAGTAAGCAAGAGATTGAGGACTACATACACCTTTTCAAAGAATTCTGTGATGTCTTTGCCTGGTCCTATACCGAAATGCCTGGTCTTGACCCCGCAATTATAGAGCACCACATTGACACATGGCCTGATGTACCCCCCGTTCGTCAGAAACAGCGCCCCATTCATCCCTCAAAGCTCCCAGCTGTCAAAGCCGAGATTGAGAAGTTGCGCAAGGCAGGGTTCATTTATCCTATTGCCTATACCACTTGGGTTTCAAACCCTGTTCCAGTTAACAAAAAGCAAGGCACCATCCGCGTATGCACTGACTTCCGTGACTTAAACCATGCTTGTCCCAAGGACAACTTCCCCACGCCGTTTATCGATCAACTCATAGATGCGTGTGCGGGGCATGAGGTCCTCTCCTTCATGGACGGTTTTTCCGGATATAATCAGATTCAGATCCGTAAGGAAGACCAGTACAAAACTGCCTTTACTACCCCATGGGGCACCTTTGCCTATCGCGTCATGCCTTTCGGCCTCAAAAATGCTGGTGCCACTTTCCAGTGGGCCATGACCTATTGCTTCCACGACTTGGTCCATATCCTGTTAGTCTACCTTGATGACCTTACAGCTTGTTCCTGGAAACGATCAGACCACCTTAACGACCTTCGGCAAGTTTTTCTGCGTTGTCGCAAATACCAAATCCGCTTGAACCCACACAAGTGTGTCTTTTGCGTCCCGGCAGGCCGATTGTTGGGTTTCATTGTTTCCCAGAAAGGAATTACTGCTGACCCTCTAAAGGTCCAAGCTATTTTAGACCTTCCCCCTCCTCGCACGCTCCGGCAGCTCCAAAGTCTGCAGGGGCGATCTAACTTCCTTCGACGCTTCGTTCCTGATTATGCCACCACTGTTCACGGTTTCTTGCGCCTGCTCCGTACCCACGTACCCTTCATCTGGGATGCGCAAGCAGAAGCTGCATTCGAGGCCCTCAAGAAGGCCCTTACACAAGCTCCTCTGATCTCCCCTCCGGATTTCACCCGAGACTTCATCCTTTACGTGTCAGCATCCGAGCATGCCGTATCTGGAGTCTTGGTTCAAGAAGACGCTTCCCACCAGGAGCACGTCATTTACTACGTTAGCCAGACCTTGTCTGGTCCACCACTACGTTACCCATATGAGGAGAAACTTGCCCTAGCAGTGGTCTTTTCCGTTCAAAAATTACGACACTACATCTTAATGAGTCATACCACAGTCGTCGCCGACTCTAACCCCATGGTATATCTTCTAAACCGGCGGCTACTGCAAGGTCGTGTTGCCAAATGGGTCATTATCCTCCAAGAATATGACCTTACCTTCAAAACACCTAAGAGCACTAAAGCCCTCGCGCTTGCCCAGCTCATTACTGATCTCCCTTCCCTTCTCCCGGCCAAACCAATCTCCGATGAATTACCCGACAATCACCTGTTCACTATCTCGTCCGATGACCCATGGTACGGTGATATCTTGTTATACCTACGCACGCAGAAGTTCAGACCCAAAGTTACACGAAATGGACGCCGTCGCATCCGCCACCAGGCCTCTCGATATCTCCTCTTAGGCGATGTCCTATACCAACGCGGGGTTGACACAATCCTTCATCGTTTCCTTACACACGAGGAAGCTGAACACGTCCTTAATGACTGTCATAGCGGCGCCTGCGGCGGCCATTTCTCAAGGATGGCCACCGCCCAAAAGGTCATCCACGCTGGATACTTCTGGCCCACACTTTTCACCGACTGCATCACTGCGGTCAAACACTGCCATAACTGCCAACTTTTTGCCCCAAAGGCCCGGACACCTCCTGCTCCGTTATACCCAGTCATCACCGTTGGTCCCTTTTGTAAGTGGGCCATAGACTTCATGGAATGTAGACCCCAGTCTGCCAACGGCCACAAATATATTGTTGTCGCTGTTGATTACTTCACCAAATGGGCGGAAGCCATGCCTACCTTCAATTGTACCGCTGACACTGCTGCCCGCTTCTTTTTCAACCATGTCATCGCCCGATTCGGGGTTCCTAAGCAGTTAGTCTCTGACCATGGTTCACACTTTGAAGACGCCATCTGGCGTGAGTTATCCACCCTCCTTAAATATGAACACCAATTTTCCTCTGCTTACTACCCCCAAGGGAACGGCCAAGTAGAAGCCATCAATAAAATCCTTAAAACCATCCTCCAACGAACGGTTGACAAGCATAAGTCCAATTGGCACCACATGTTGTTCCCTGCTTTGTGGGCTTATCGCACCTCCACTAAGACTGC
Source organism: Larix kaempferi (assembly GCA_027924585.1). NCBI lineage: Eukaryota > Viridiplantae > Streptophyta > Pinopsida > Pinales > Pinaceae > Larix > Larix kaempferi. The sequence continues at coordinate 149,369 of BSBM01001179.1, forward strand.
CACTGGTTTTACACCATTTCATTTAGTTCATGGTGTAGAGTCTGTCCTCCCCATCGAGTGTCAGATTCCTGCCTTACAGATCGTCGTTGAGCTTCTCCCTGACACTTCCCCCCTCAAGCAGCGTCTGCTGCACCTCGAACAAGCCGATGAAGACCGTCGGGCCACTCTCCAGAACATCGAAGCTGCCAAAAACCGCTCCAAAGTCGGTTATGATAAACATGTTCACCCTCGAACTTTCCACGAAGGGGACCTCGTTCTCGCCTACGACCAAGCCCATGAAAAAACCGGTAAAGGGAAGTTTGAATCCATGTGCCAAGGCCCTTACGTCGTCCAGACCTGCCTCGGCAAGGGGGCATACATCTTAGCTGACTCTGAAGGTCGTCCTTTGCGCAACCCCCACAATGGGTTGTATCGTAAGCGTTTTTACCCATAAAAGAAACCCGCGGCCTCATTGGTCTGCGTTGTACAGTACTTTCTTTTTGTTTTTATTTTTTCTGAATCGTTTCCACCACTAGAATTAGCACGACGAGACCGTCATACTACTCACCTCGTTGCATCATTTTTGTGTCGTTACTTTTTACCCATTTTTTCAGACGCCATTAGTCGCCTCGGTTTGCGTGCCACATCGGCCGTTCTCTGTTTTTCGCATGTTTTATATCATTGGATTCATTTTTTCGAGCTGGTGATGATGCCTGAGATCATTTCTCGCTCTCACCTCCAGATTTTCTGGGCATTTTTCAAAATGCCCCCGTCACCTCGGTTTGCGTGCCACATCGACCGTTACCCGTTTTTGACATCCTTTATATCGCCGAATTCATTTTTCCGAGCTCGTGATGATGCTTGACATCATTTCTCGCTCTCACTTGGTACAATTTCAACATTGTGTCCCGACACCTTGCTGCCTCGGTTTGCGTGCCACATCGGCCGCCATCGGATTGTCCCACATTTTTACATGAGCCATACACTCCTGTCATACTGCAAATATCTCGTTATTTTTCCACCATTTCATCTACCCTGCAAGGAGTCCCACTAGTGTTCCCCCCTACCCTCGTTCTTGGTCATCATTACTGATCCTTGATTGAACACTTCCTCCTTGCCTGGCCATTCCTTTTGTTCGGTATAATTTTATCCCTTTTTCGGGCCGGACAAGTCCTTTACGAAAAAGGCACTTAGGGAGTTTCCGTTAAGCTCTTTTCTGACTCCTAAAAGAATGAAAAGATCACCGAGCAATCTTGCTTCCTTTCATGCTCGTTAAAGTACCTGAAAGGGCGTCTATCTCGTATAAGTTTAACCCTTTTCCGGACCTGGTAGACTAATTACGAAAAAGGAATACTCTAGTCACACCGGCTAGAAGAGTTCTTCATTGCATCCTTTTATGCTTCTTTGGGCCTTGAAGACTAAATCTACGAAAAAGCAACCCCCTGGAGTCTTCTTATTGGCTTTCAGACTCTCTAAAATTGAAAGCAACCACGAGCATGAACTGTCCTGGGCTCGTAAAATCCACACGACAGTACCATTCCATCATTTCAGAGTCTTCTTATCGCTTTCAGACTCCTTAAAATTGAAAGCAACCACGAGCATGAACTGTCCTGGGCTCGTAAAATCCACACGACAGTATCATTTTACACAAACTTCTTCTAGTTCTTTAACCCATGAAGAAGTACCCACCCGTGCCTCATGGCACTATGATCGATCATCTCGGCAGCACCCCCAGTCAGGTCGCCTTTGTTCAGAGTATTCTGCAGTCTCCTGCCATTTTATACCAGCTTGAGTCTCCCTCAGCCCAGATCACCTCCCCAGAGCCAGTACAGCTATGATCCCTTTCCCCTCAGTCAGTTTCATATGCTGCCAGATCATTCCCATTACCATACTCTGAACAAAGGAAGTTTGATTCCACCCACTCTAATTGCCCAGTTATCCCTCCACAGTTTGTCAGTCCTGTCATCAGTATTATCACGTTTCGGTTGTTTACCTCGCGCTCCTGTCAAGGAAACATCATTGCCTTGATAGTTGCAGGTCTCCCTCTGTTGACGACAGCTCCTCTATTCCAGAGGATAGGCCCAGAGGTCCCTACGCCTTGGACTTATCACCATCTGTGGTAAGTGCCTACGGATCATTCTGAGAGGAGTCATCATTGCCTCTCCGAGTGGTTGTTCCTCACATGCTCAACTTCAGCACCTTGATCGCATCGTTGAGGATCGCGTAGGATTATATCCCGTCAGTTTTTAGTCGAAGACCCCAGATTTCCCCCGACTCTAGCACATTGGTGAGTCATTTCGGAACGCCCAGTTGTATGTTCCCGTGGATGTCCGGGCTGCGTTGGCGATTGTATTCGGAAGCCATCCAGTTACATGCTTCCTTGAGTACCCAGTTTCAGTCCCAGATCAGTTCCAGTTCTATGTACCATTGTGAGCACCCCTTGTTACTCTGATCCAGCAGCTCATCAGCCCCTTTGGTACCACACTCAGTAGCACTGTTGATTGTTCCAGTGCACCAGTTCTGCAGTTCACACATGATCCGCTCAGCAGTATGTCCCAGATTTTGTGTCCCCTCTGGACTCTTATGATGTACACAGTGGTCATGTATTTTACAGGTCCCCATTTTTCGGGCCTTATAGTTCTGTTTCTGTATCTTGATACGAGCATGGGTATGCCCGCCTCGTCCATATATTGAGATGATTCCTCATTCAGTTTTTGAGGTCATGTATATTTCAGGTCCCCATTTTTTGGACCCCATTGTTATTATTATGTTATATCCTGATACGAGCATGGGTATGCCCGCCTCGTCCATATGATCAGATGATTCCTCATCCATTATTGAGGTTATGTACTTTCAGTTCTTGCAGTTGTTCGGGATCGTTGTTCCGAGCTTCAGTTTGTTTCTTCTCTTCTCTCCATACCCAGGAAAACCATTCATGACTTATGATGTCCATCGGCCATACGATGAGCTCCTGACCTCGCACATCAGGGGGCAATCTGTTAACACCCAAAAAGTGCTCACTAGCTCATTTACCACATTATATGGCTCATTTGTCCATTTTCCTACCATATTTCCATTAAAAATCCCAAAAAATCCCATTAAAATGCCTCCAAAAGGCCACAAAACCATCAAAATAGCCTAAAAAAAGGCTAAAAAACCCTCTTTTCCTCCAAAAATAGCAAAAATCCCCTAAAAAGGGAATAAAAAATATAAAATAATGAGGAAAAGGAGGAAAAAACCCTATACAGCTACCCAAAACCATGGGTCAGCACTCCACCACCAAAAAACTATAAATAGGTGATGGAGATCCCTTATTTCACATCCACAATCACAAGCACCCTTACTCTGCCAAAATCTCTCTCGAAACCCTAGTTCACCATTGAACTATTTTCACCTTGAGAGCCACCTTTGGCCCATTCCCATCATTGGAGAAGGAGAAGGAGCATATTGAAGCTTGTAGCATCCTCTTGGACACTGCAAAGGGCTTCATCAACCTCCACATTGGAGGTAATATCAATATAAAACCACTTTTTTATATCTTTTGTTTATGTTTCATGCAATGTTTTAGAAGTAATTTAATTTCTGTTTTAGCTTAATTAGTTTAATATACTGAACTGCTACTAAGGAGTCCTTTCTCCTTAGTAGGTGCTCATTTGCACAAGCTAGGGGTAAAACCCTAGCTACAACGATGTTGATGATCGTGAGATCCAGACGTTGATGTTGCTGTAGTTGTTCAAGTGCTGCAGAAGATAAAGACTCAGTACTGAAGATGTTGATGTTCCAGTATTGAAGATGTTCCAGTAACTGCTTGAGTTAATGATGATGTTGAGAAAGCTTCCAATGATTTATAGATGTATCATGTATGATGTTGATGACTCCTTGCTCGTGCAGATGCTATTATAATATCCTTCCCGTTAAGGGGGTGTGTTGAAATATTGTAACTTCAAAGAATATTATATTTGTACTTTATTATTCCGGAGATGTTTCATTCCTCCGTGGAGATCTTATTGTATATCCGGAGATGTTTATGCCTCCATCGGAATGTGGTAACTTGGGTTATTAGACTTCCCTAGTGGGGGTCGGCCCTGTATGTGTTATGTGGGTCAAAGGGTTTTTAGACCACCCTAGAGGGGTCGGCCCAGTCAATTGTAGTGGAGTGTTTAACCCAATGGTAAAGTTGGGGCCGACCTAGTTAATATATTGTACAAGTTGGAGATGTGTATAAATAGAGGAGGTGAGCTCCTCATTTGACACACTTCACTCACTCAGAATATAGTGCACTTGTGGAGGAGGAGATCATGTCTTTGGTTTGCATCTTTGTATATTGCGGGTCATCTATATTGAGGAAGCTTTGCTGGGTTTTCTACCCCATGAGGGTTTCCCAGGATAAATCTGTGTCTCTTGTGTTTATGTTGTGCTTGTTGTTTCTTCAGTGATCCTGTATATGCTATTATTGTGAAATGGAATCTAATGCTGCTATTTTCTGTCTTAGCATATTAAATCTTATCATGTACAACATTCCATTGCTACTTATCTAGAATGAAACCTGTTTGCTGACATGTTAGGATTTGTGCATGCTCTTAACAATGTTCTGGTAGAGATTAGAAGGCATCTAGAAAGTTACGAAATATGGATAAATATTTTATTGAAGCATTGGCTAAGATAATTGCATGATTGTATGACATATTTCTTTATGTGTAAGAATTTGTTCTGAAAACTATGAGATATTTTATAATCATGCAATTTAACTTGTTGTGTAGGAAAGATCGTATACCATCACCTACAAAACAAGGACTACAACATTTGTTCAGCAACAAAGTTATCTATTGAAAATATTGAAGATATTGAAGTTCCCAAGATATGGGAAGAATGCCATGATCGAGGAGTACCAGTCGATCACGAAGATGTTTGGGATGCAGTCCCAAGACCTGAAGGGGAGTCTCTAGTGACTTCCAAGAGAATCTACAATATCAAGCATGCTACAGGTGGTAGCATAGAGACTTTTGCTCCTATATCTAGATACACTTCCATTAGATCAGTAATTTCTTTGGCTGCAGTGATGATAGGGAAGATACACCATATGGATTTCAAGACAGCTTTCTGTAATTGAAGAAGAAGTGTACGTGGAGCAGCCACTTGGTTTTGAGACACGTGACAGGGAGTCATATATGTCCAGAACTTGGTATGGTAGGATAGACAGCTTTCTATCTAGTTTGGGCTTTACCAAGAGTAAAGCGGATTGCAACCTTCACTACAAGGTTGAGGAAGGAAATCCAGTGATACTACTATGTGGATGACCCGTTTGTAACAGGTGAGGATAGATTGATTGCCGACACGCAGAGGAAGCTTGCTGTAAAGTTCGAGATGAAGAACTTGGGGATGATGCACTATTTGTTTTTGGCATGGAGGTGTAGCAGAGTGCAGATGGAATCTTCCTTGGACAAGGGAAGTATGCAGTAGAGATCCTGAAGAGGTTCGAGATGATGGACTGCAAGGATATGGCCACACCTATGGCATCGAACTTGAAGCTTCTATGTAATGCTTCATTTGATCTGGTTGATGTCACGATGTATCGTCAGATGATTGGGTCCTCTATGTACTTGACGAACACGAGACCAGATATTTGCTTTGCGGTGAACACATTGAGCGAGTTCCTAACAGATCCGATAGATGTTCACCTCGTTGTTGTAAAGAATATTCTGAGGTACCTAAAGGGTTCAGTTGATTATGGGCTCAAGTATGATGCGAATCAAAAGTTTAACTTGCAGGGTTATGTTGATTTAGATTGGGCAGGTAGTGATGTAGATAGGAAGAGCACATTTTGGTGCTGCTTTAGTATGGGATCAGGTGTGATCTCTTGGTTTAGCAGGAAGCAGTCCTGCGTAGCACTGAGTATAGCCGAAGCAGAGTATGTTGCGAAGGATGAGCAGGTTGTAGATGTATTGACCAAGCCGTTGGCCAGAGTGCAGTTTGAGTACTTCAGAGAGAGACTTGGTGCACTTTAGATCGAGGTTCCTTCCAAAGGGAAGTGATGAGTCCGGAAGATGCAGATGCACATGAGCTTTCCTAACATGGTTTATGTGTTCTCCCTTGGTCGTGATGTAATTTCTAAGCCATTTTTCACATGGTGGTAGATGTGTTCTCCCATGGTGAAAAATTAAGGGCTAGAGCCTTCCTCGAATGGTAGTAGATGTGTTCTCATAGGTCGATGGTGTAAGTGTTGGATGATGTGCATCTGGGTTGTGCTTCATGGATGATGAGATGATCTGAAGAGGACGATGCTATGATGATCAAGAGGATCATGGATGATGAGCATCAGGATGATGCTCCAGTTGCTTCTCTGTGTATGCATCATGTTAGATGCTGGATATGATCAGTTGGATCATTTATATGTATATGTATGTACACATCATGTTGGATGCTGGATATGATTAGTTGGATCATTTATATGTATGTATGCATCATGTTGGATGCTGGATATGATCAGTTGGATCATTTATATGTATGTACGCATCATGTTGGATGCTGGATATGATCAATTGGATCACTTGTATGTATTTTTGTATATGCATCATGTTGGATGCTTGGACCATGTATCTGTATATGTATCAGGTGGATACATTGTATGATCAGGTGGATCATGTATGGTGATATGTATCATGTATTTGTATTTGTATCAGGTGGATACACTATATGATCAATTGGATCATGTATGGTGATATGTATCAGGTAGATACTTGGTATGCATAAGGTAGATGCATTGTATGATCAGGATGATCATGGATGACGAGCTTCGAGATGTTGCTCCAGATGACATGCAGCAGGATGTTGCAGTGATGATGATCAGGATAATCATGTGTACATCAAGATGATGTATGGTGAATATCAGGTTGATACTCTGTGGCCGTGGAACAAGTTGTGCAGATAAGCATGTAATTTGTGCCCTGGGAGATTTGCAGATAGTCTTTCGAGGTTTTTCCTATGGCATGTAATTTGTACCCTGGGATATCTAAAAAATGCTCTTTCAAGGTTTTGCTTGGGAGGACATATAATTTGTGCCCTGGGATATCTACAGATAGTCTTTCAAGGTTTTTCCAATGGCATGTAATTTGTGCCCTGGGATATCTGGCAGATGCTCTTTTGATGTTTTGTCCTATGGCATGTAATTTGTGCCTTAAGAGATCTGATAGGTTGAGCTGTGTGCTCGTAATCAGTCCTGGGATGCTCTTTCGAGGTTTTGCTATGACCACATGTAATTTGTGCCCTGGGAGATTCGATAGGTTGAGCCTTGTGCTCGTAATCAGTCCTGGGATGCTCTTTCAAGGTTTTGTGGTGACCACATGTAATTTGTGCCCTGAAAGATCCGATAGGTTGAGCCTTGTGCTCATAATCAGTCTTGGAATTCTCTTTTGAGGTTTTGTGGTGGGGTCACATGTAATAAGTCCTGGAGATCTGGACAGGATGAAAAAGGGCTTAGATGCTCTTTAGGGTTCTTGCTAGTCAAGAGACTCTTTTAAGGTTTTGTGATGCACGTAATAAGTCGTGAGATTTCCACAGTTTGTCCTGTGATGATGAAGACCCGCAGGTGGTGGGCCTACATCTAGTATGAAAAAGGAATGGCTCTATAGAACTTCCTATGACGAGTAGATTCAGAGATTGATTGAGATAGCAGCAACAATGATGATGATCCAGAGAAGATGACTTGTGCTAGAATACCTATGTCGAGAAATACCTTCCTAGTTAAGAGGGAGTGTTGATGTATATGTAACTTCGGAATGTATTTCACATATATGTATATTGTATTCCTATAGAGATGTTATTATTCCTCTATACGGAAGTGGTTGTATTCCTATAGAGATGTTATTATTCCTCTATACGGAAGTGTCGGTATTTATATTGTAAGTGTCTTAACTTATACTTGATGGGTTATTAGACCACCCTAGTGGGGGTCGGCCCAGTCAGCATTATGTTAAGTGGTTAAGTTGAGGCCGACCTAGTTGAGTAAAGGTCAAGTCAAGTTAGTGTATAAATAGAGAGTGTGCCTCTCTCATTTTACACATTATATTCTCTCACTCACACTTGGGAGAGTGGCGCACTTGTGGAGGATGAGGCTCTGCTACTAGGAGAAGACTATCTCTTGTATTTTGCTTGTATCATTGCTCTATCTATCTCTGAGGAAGTTATTGGGGTTTTTCACCTTTATGGTTTTCCCCAAGTAAACTCTGTTTCTCTTGTGTGTTTGCATTATTGTGTCCATGATTGATAAGCTATAGATTTGCTATACATGTTGTTCTCTCAGTTAAGATCCTAGATCAGATTGAAGTAAATTCTGAAAATTTAACAGAAATCACTTGATTGGTGTCGATTACTTTAGGAGGAATTGATTCCACCCATCTAGTAAAATATTCTATAGCAATAAGAATGTATCTATGTTTCATGGAGGATGGAAGATTGATCGGACCAACAATATCCATACACCATTGTTGAAAAGGAATGGCAATGGTAATTGGCTAAAGAGGAACTGCAGACTTCTTAACTCTTCTAGTGGATTTTTTGCAATCTCCACATTTGCGAGTGAATGCATGGACGTCTTTGAATAGGGTTTGTTACGAAGAAAAATTCCTATGGCTTCGGGGCAAACCACAACAGATAGCTGAATACCTGAAAATAACTCAATTCCCAATGCAATGTTATATAAATGACAATGCTAAGATAATGGAGAAAATACCAACCTTCAACCAGATGTTCGAAGTAGATCCCCGTTGAGCTTTCAACTTCTACACTTGGTCCTGCAAATTAGTCTCAACAACAAGTATAAGTAAGTGCATATAGCATGTGAAAGACATTAACATAATCAATAACATGTTCCAAGATATTATAAGCAAATATAACCCAATGTAATTTAACAATATTCACAACATCAATTGGACGAGAAAATGAGTATTTCCATTAATGAATAACAAGAAGTACAATATACGACTGTTAACACCCAAAAAGTGTTCACTACCTCATCTACCACATTATATGGCTCATTTGTCCATTTTCCTACCATATTTCCCTTAAAATCCCAAAAAATCCCATTAAAAAGCCTCCAAAAGGCCTAAAATGCCCGCAAAAGGCCACAAAACCCTCAAAATAGCCTAAAAAAGGCTAAAAAACCCCTTTTTCCTCCAAAAATAGCAAAAATCCCCTAAAAAGGGAATAAAAAATATAAAATAATGAGGAAAAGGAGGAAAAAACCCTATACAGCTGCATAAAACCATGTGTTTCCCAAAACCATGGGTCAGCACTCCACCACCAAAAAACTATAAATAGGTGATGGAGATCCCTTATTCCAGATCCACAATCACAAGCACCCTTACTCTGCCAAAATCTCTCTCGAAACCCTAGTTCATCATTGAACTACTTTCACCTTGAGAGCCACCTTTGGCCCATTCCCACCATTGGAGAAGGAGAAGGAGCATATTGAAGCTTGGAGCATCCTCTCAGACATTGCAAAGGGCTTCATCAAACCTTCACATTGAAGGTAATATCAATACAAAAAGCCATTCTTTAAATTTGATGTTTATGTTTCATGCATGTTTTAGAAGTAATTTAATTTCTGTTTTAACTTAATTATTTACATTTACTGAACTGCTACTAAGGAGTCCATTCTCCTTAGTAGGTGCTCATTTGAACAAGCTAGGGGTAAAACCCTAGCTACAGTTTTGGCGACTCCCCTAGATTTTGAATTTCTGGTTTCGTTTTTAATTTTTTCTTTTCGGCTGTCCCTTTCGGCCTCCGCACACCGCGTTTTTTCCCTCTGCAGTCGCGTCCCGACCGCGCCTTTCAGGCCTTTACCTGCGATCCGACCGCGGCTCTCAGACTTCTTTCGACGCCCTGCCGGCGGATTCAAGTCTGTTACCTGCGATCCGACCGTGGCTAATCATCCTGTTTGCCGCGATCTGACTGTGCCTGTCGGCCATTTTCATCCGTCCCGACTGCAGCTATCTGCCTCTTTCGGGCGTCCCGACTGCGTCTGTTAGCCCTTTTTCCGTGACCCGACTGCGTCTTTTTCCCTATTTTCTGTGTCCCGACTGCGTCTGTAGGCCCGAAAGCCGCGACCTGACCGCCACTGTTGCCCTCAAACCCGCGGTCTGCCTGTTCTGTTTCGCCACAGACCCGCGGTCTGATTTCTGCATTTTTCCTGTTTTGAGCCCAGCCCCCTTTGCTGCAATATTTTCTGCATCTGAACAGCCCCCTGTCCTACCTGCAGCTCACTTCCTTACAACCTTTCTGCAACATAATTTCTGTTCCCTTTACAGAATCTTTTTAAAATTTCAGTATTTTTAATTCAGAAAATTTTGCAAGATTAAAGTTTCAATTTCAGCATTATTGATAGTTAGAAGTTGTCCCCCTTGCGGCACTTCTATTTTGGGTTCATCACCTCACGAAAACACACTCTGTCACATAAATCAACTGAGCCTTAAAAAGTACCTAATTGAACCAACATCCTAACCCCACTTGGGGAACACAAAAGAATCATTGTAGTTAGGTAGGATCGGGGGGATAGGCTTCCAATAACACCCCTCGGTTATTTCACTTGAGACATAGTTGTTGTCCAAATAGGGAACCAAAATCCCCTAGTACTTTTCTGCACGGTCACGACCAGTTTATCAGAGGGCCTCTCCCTTAGGAGGATTGAAGTCGGGAGACTGGTTCCGGAGGCCTGAGTGGAATACCGCACTCCATTCAGTAACCGAAGGGCTACCTTTTGCGGTTCGCGGGATATCCCTGTATAGGGGTATTGCGGTCAACGAACTAAACGGCAGAGTCACCTTTCTGGACGTGTCATGAACGGGGTATCTTAGTTTCCATTCTTCTAGGATTGACTACCCGGTGTCCCTCCCGGTAAGGGGATATCATAGCCACTTGGCTTTCCTACTCATATTGTCTGACTTGGATTTCATCACCTTGCAGAGGATATGTTTAGTTGAGTCAGAATACTTTTAGTTAGGTGTTTGCATGCTCCTTTACCTCCCTTTGGTCTAGTGAGTCCACCATTTTTTCTTTTTAGGAAACCTGCTGCTTGTTGGTATTCTAACCATCTTTGTTGACACTCCACCTATTGTAGCACAGCTATTGCAGTGGGTGTTTTGAGTTGATTGTTGGCCTAAGTGCCTTGTTTTTTAGCTCTCCTTCTGCACACTCGGTTGCATTAGGCCTTTTTGAGCTGTTTTTATACTCACCTCAACCCACAGAGATTTGACACCATCCGTCACCATTGAGTCCCCGAGACATTCTCGTCGCCTCAGGGGCGAGCCCCCACAGCACGGTTCTCTTGACACCACACATCATAGATTTCGATCATTATCCGTTGATACCACTCATCACAGATCTAGAGCCTTGTCACTTGACTCCACTCGTCAGCGACGTAGGACTCCGTCACCAGATAGTGACGCCCCTTACTTTACCTCCGATTCTGACGAAGAGTCTGAGAACCCTATTTACACTGCCCCTACTAGCCCCATGGCTGGCACGACTTCCACTCCGTTTGTGATAGGGACCATTGGTGGCACATCCACCACTACACCAGTTACTACACCGGTTTTGGGTATGCCCTCCATGGGACCCTCATCTACTGTTCCCCTCACAGTACCTATTCCCGCAGCGGGAATACCTATCCCCACTACATCAGTGGCTCACACTACCCATGGTGGTGCTAGACCATCCTCCACCACCTTAGTTCCCTCACTTGGGGACACCATCCCAAATCCTGTCCCTACACTTGGGGGCATTGGCCCCAACTTGGTCCAACCCACTACTGTGTCACATCCTTCTTCCAGTTTGCCGTTCATGGCTAGCCTCCACCTACCTGACCTGGCCAGATTGACCAACGACCCTATTCGACACGACCCTACGTGGCCTCATATGCCCACCAAGCTCCCCTCTGACATGCCTAAGTTCGAGGGAAAGGTCGGTGAGGACCCACAAAACCATATCATGTCTTTCCACCTATGGTGTTCCTCTAACTCCATAGTGGATGACTCTGTTCGCCTCCGTCTCTTACAGCGCACCTTCACTGGCTCTGCAGCCAAATGGTATATCGAGCAACCTCATGGGACCCATGCCACCTTTGCTTCCCTTGCCTCGACATTCCTGCAGTTCTTCCAGTTGCCTGTCCGCTATGACGTGGGCGTTGAGATCCTTCTATCTTGTAGACAAAACACGGCTACCCATATCACGGACCACATCCATGAGTGGCGTCGATGCCGTAGCTTATGCAAGATCAAACTAGACAACCGTATCTTCCTCGATTGGTTCCTCAAGTCCCTTCTTCCTGTTATCGCTAAGGATGTAGCTTCAGAAAGACCCCAGTCTGAAGAAGAGGCCATCCTTAAGGCACAGCAGTTCGACCTCATTTACGCCCAGTCGGGTTACCTTTATACCATTATACCTGACGCCCCGCGCGGTGATTCCTCCCATCACGATGCGCCGGGGGCATCCCACGCCGCAGACGGCATCATCGATCGTGTTTCTTCGCATCCTCAACCATTTTCTATAGCACGACCTACCCCTGGCCCCGACCTGTCGCGGGAAACCTCACAGTCTGGAGCAACCACCTCGTATGCTCCCATGACACACCACCACGGACCCTCATGTCCACCTCAGTGCTTCGGTTATGTGACTCCTGCTTATGCTCCCCCAGTCGACCTCAGCCTTACTACCATCAGCAGGCTTCCCCAGCTCCTGCGCCTTCACAAGCCCAACCCGCTTATTATCCGCCACAGGCAGCCCCTGCGGCACACCCACAACCCGCTCCGCAGCCATATCAGCAACCCTCTCAGGGTGCTGCACCTGCTCAGCCTCAACCTGCATATCATCCTCCGCAGCCTGCTCCCGCACCTACGCAACCTCAGAATCCACCTGCTGCTCAAGGGCAAGTCTACGCCCAACAAAACCCGCAGCAAAACCAGAACAACCAACGCAACCAGGGCCAACAGAACCGCGGCAAGGGCCGTAATCGTGGGAACAACCAACCTCCAGATCAAGCCGGTCAACCGGCTAATCCCCCCGACAACAACAACGCGGCCGCCGCTAACCAAAACCCTGATCGCCCGCCCAAGCAGGCTAAAAACCCTAATTTGAGAACAAACCATCCTTGTTCTATTTGCGGGGTCTATGGCCACTATACACATACTTTCCCACATTTGGAGCGAGCTCGACAACTTTGGGTTGATGATGCCCATCGCCAAGGGCATGCGGCTCCTCAAGCACCGCCCAACCCCCCACAACCTCAGCAGCAACCTTTGGTGCTACAAAACCCCTTACCAACCCAAGGCGTGGTGAACACTCAGCCGTTGGCCCCTCAAGCTAACGCGCAACCCCAACAACAACAGATCACATACGCCGCTCCTGATCAACCCATGTTTGACTCAGGTACCCATCACTTGTTGATGATGTCTTCCAATGATGTCAACCTACAGACCCGTCGGAACCAATATGGCTCCACCTCTGAAACCCTTCCCACTGATAAAACCGCTAACGCTCATCCCACTGATCAAGCGTTACGTATCCCTCCCCTACCGGTCGATGGCGCTCCCAAAGCAGCTCGTTTCCCACTTCGCCGTATCAACAACAACCCCAATGCGCGTGCTGCGTCAAACTACAACATTGTAGACGACCTAGCCCAATCTCCCGCAGCCATGTCTGCGTTAGAAGTCTTGAAGAACTGCCCTTCCCAGCGCAAGACTTTACTCTCCGCCATTGGGGGGATTGACCCAAATGATTCGAATTTGATGGCATTTGATTTGGACCAGTCCGAACCACGCCTGCCTTCCGCCTTAGCATTCGAAGTTTCTGTTTCCGTTCGGAATCTTGTCATCCATCGATGCATCATCGATGAGGGTGCCTCCACATGCGTTATGTCTACATTCGTATGGCAGAATTTGGGATCCCCTACACTCCAGCAGTCAACCATTGCGTTACGCGCCTACGACGGACGTTCGGCTCAGCCCCAAGGTCTCCTAGCCAATGTCCCTGTCCAGTTAGGTGGTAAAACCGTCCTCATCGATATCGAGGTCATCAATGCCCAGCTTGATTACAACCTCTTACTCGGTCGCAGCTACATGTATGCTATGCGGGCGGTTGCTTCCTCGGTCTTTCGTACCATGATGTTCCCCCATGATGGACGCGTGGTCAAGATCGACCAACTTACCTACTATGATCCCAGTGCTCCTGCGGCACCTGAAAATGTTCTCCCCATGGTTGAACAACCTGTTTCTCGTGCCACCACCTCGTTTGTTTCCTCTACGGGGCCTGGAGTCTACTCAGATGCGCCGATGACCTCCACCTTTCAATCTATTCCTCCTCCGTCTTCTCCCACCGACGTGTCTGACTTATGTACCTTGTCCCACGACAACCTATCATCTAACAATCAACCACCCTTGTTGCCTAAACCACCATTGGTACCTAGCCACATTGGTGTTACACCCATCCATACGATCCCCTTCCTAGTCCCTCCATCGGGAGTAGTAAGCGCCCCGATCATGGCTACCCTTAGCCTCCCTGGGTTAACTTTGGGATTACCCGTATGGTATCTTTCGCCTCCCGTTCTCCCGCCGACACCAGATGTCGTCCTCCAACCGGTGCAACCCATGGCTACTACCTCTCAGCCACCTCCAGGTGTCTCTACCCCTTCGTCCTCCACGACTCCTCCTCCTACTCCCAAACCCACTGGGGGCAGAGGTCCACAACCTTACACTGCTGTACCACCTCCCAAGACAGTCAAAAACCCTCCAGTATTTTGTGCTCCTCCCAAATGCTCATTGTGCGATGAGTTGGGCCATGCGACCCACCAATGCCCACAGTTACCAGCATTGCAGAAGCATATGCAGATGCTCGATGATGACCCCAACATCCCAACTGTCGAACTAAATCCCACTCCCAAGCCTAAAGATAAGTCCCTACGTACCAACCACTCCTGTGCAATATGCGGTATTTATGGACATTACTCCCATCATTGTCCCGATCTCCCAGATTACAGAGCAGCTCTCTATGAGATGAACAATCTAGATCTTGAGACGGCACCACCCACCATTGAGGAAATCTACCCCCCGGTTTCTCCCCCTTCTGGAGAGGTCAATATCATCTATATGATCTCTTCAACCACTACCCCCTCGTCCACCAATTTGACGACGCAAACCTTCCATACCGATGAGGAGATTCTTGAGGCCCTTACCGCTCCGGATTATCCCTGGGATGATATGCACCACCGTTCCTATTTCATCCCAGACGAATCCTCCTCTAGCACAGCTACCCAATTCACAGTTGAATCTAAAGACTTCCTCCCCACCAAGGTCGACTGGTTCAAGGACCCTATTCCTGCTCCTGATGCCTTCGAGGAGGGTAACATGGCCAACATCTCACCTGTCATCCAAGTTGATATCGCTGCCCCAGGACGTGCCCCTGAACTCATCACTTTAGGAGCATTCTGCAGTAAACAAGAGATTGAGGACTACACACACCTTTTCAAAGAATTCCGTGATGTCTTTTCCTGGTCCTATACTGAAATGCCTGGTCTCGACCCCGCAATTATAGAGCACCACATCGACACATGGCCTGATGTACCCCCCGTCCGTCAGAAGCAGCGCCCCATTCATCCTTCCAAACTCCCAGCTGTTAAAGCCGAGATTGAGAAGCTGCGCAAGGCAGGGTTCATTTATCCTATTGCCTATACCACTTGGGTTTCAAACCCCGTTCCCGTTAACAAAAAACAAGGCACCCTTCGAGTATGTACTGACTTCCGTGATTTAAACCGCGCCTGTCCCAAGGACAATTTCCCCACGCCATTTATTGACCAGCTCATCGATGCGTGCGCGGGGCATGAAGTCCTCTCCTTCATGGATGGTTTTTCTGGATACAACCAGATTCAGATCCGTAAGGAGGATCAGTACAAAACTGCCTTTACTACACCATGGGGCACCTTTGCCTATTGCGTTATGCCTTTCGGCCTAAAAAATGTTGGTGCCACTTTCCAGCGGGCCATGACCTACTGATTTCACGACTTGGTCCATATCCTGTTAGTCTACCTTGATGACCTTACAGCTCGTTCCCGGAAACGATCCGACCACCTTAACGACCTTCGACAAGTTTTTCTGCGTTGTCGCAAATACCAAATCCGCTTGAACCCACACAAGTGTGTCTTTTGCATTCCGGCAGGCCGATTGTTAGGTTTCATTGTTTCCCAGAAAGGAATTACTGTTGACCCTCTAAAAGTCCAAGCCATCTTAGACCTTCCCTCTCCTCGCACGCTCCGGCAACTCCAAAGTCTGCAGGGGCGATCCAACTTCCTTCGACGCTTCGTTCCTGATTACGCCACCACCGTTCACAGTTTCTTGCGCCTGCTCCGTACCCACATACCCTTCGTCTGGGATGAGCAAGCAGAAGCTGCATTCGAAGCCCTCAAGAAGGCTCTCACACAAGCCCCTCTGATCTCCCCTCCGGATTTCTCCCAGGACTTCATCCTATATGTCTCGGCTTCCGAGCATGCCGTGTCCGGAGTCTTGGTTCAAGAAGACGCTTCTCACTAGGAGCATGTCATTTACTACGTCAGCCAGACCTTGTCTGGTCCACCCCTCCGTTATCCATATGAGGAGAGACTTGCCCTCGCCGTAGCCTTTTCCGTACAAAAATTGCGACACTATATCCTAATGAGTCACACCACCGTTGTCGCCGACTCTAACCCCATGGTCTATCTTCTAAACCGGCGACTACTGCAAGGTCGTGTTGCTAAATGGGTCATTATCCTCCAGGAATATGACCTTACCTTTAAAACACCTAAGAGCACTAAAGCCCTCGCGCTTGCCCAGCTCATTACTGATCTCCCTCCCCTTCTCCTGGCCAAACCAATCTCCGATGAATTACCCGACAATCACCTGTTCACTATCTCGTCTGACGACCCATGGTACGGTGATATCTTATTATACCTGCGCACGCAGAAATTCAGACCCAAAGTTACCCGTAATGGACGTCGTCGGATCCGTCACCAGGCCTCTCGATATCTCCTCCTAGGCGATGTCCTTTACCGGGGCGGAGTTGACACAATTCTTCGTCGTTGCCTTACACACGAGGAAGCTGAACATGTCCTTAATGACTGTCATAGCGGTGCCTGCGGAGGCCATTTCTCAGGGATGGCCACCGCCCAAAAGGTCGTCCGCGCTGGATACTTTTGGCCCACACTTTTCACCGACTGCATCACTGCGGTCAAACACTGCCATAACTGCCAACGTTTTGCCCCTAAGGCCCGGACACCTCCTGCTCCGTTACACCCAGTCGTCACCGTTGGTCCCTTTTGTAAGTGGGCCATAGACTTCATGGAATGTAGACCCGAGTCTCCCAACGGCCACAAATATATTATTGTCGCTGTTGATTACTTCACCAAATGGGCAGAATCCATGCCTACCTTCAATTGTACCGCCGACACCGCGGCTCGCTTCTTCTTCAACCATGTCATCGCTCGATTTGGGGTTCCTAAGCAGTTAGTCTCTGACCATGGTTCACACTTTGAAGATGTCGTCTGGCGTGAGTTATCCACCCTCCTTAAGTATGAACACCAATTTTCCTCTGCTTACTAGCCCCAAGGGAACGGCCAAGTAGAGGCCATCAATAAAATCCTAAAAACTATCCTCCAACGAACGGTTGACAAGCATAAGTCCAATTGGCATCACATGTTGTTCCCTGCCTTGTGGGCTTACCGCACATCCACTAAGACCGCCACTGGTTTTACACCATTCCATTTAGTTCACGGTGTAGAGTCTGTTCTCCCCATCGAGTGTCAGATTCCTGCCTTATAGATCGCTGTTGAGCTCCTCCCTGACACCTCCCCCCTCGAGCAGCGTTTGTTGCAACTCGAACAAGTTGATGAAGACCGTCGTACCACTCTCCAGAACATCGAAGCTGCCAAAAACCGCTCCAAAGCTGGTTATGACAAACATGTTCACCCTCAAACTTTCCATGAAGGGGACCTCGTCCTCGCCTACGACCAAGCCCATGACAAAACCGGTAAAGGGAAGTTTGAATCTATGTGGCAAGGCCCTTACGTCGTGCAGACCTGCCTCGGTAACGGGGCATACATCTTAGCTGACTCCGAAGGCCGTCCTTTGCGCAACCCTCGTAATGGGTTGTATCTCAAGCGCTTTTACCCATAAAAGAAACCTGCGGCCTCATTGGTCTGCGTTGTACAGTGTACTTTCTTTTTGTGTCCATTTTCCAAACCGTTTCCACCATTGGAATCAGCACGACGAGACCATCATGATGGTCACCTCGTTGCATTATTTCTGTTCCGTCATTTTTTGCCCATTTTTCAGACGCCACTAGTCACCTCGGTTTGCGTGCCACATCGGCCGTTCTCCGTTTTTCACATGTTTTATATCATCGGATTCATTTTTCCAAGCTGGTGATGATGCTTGAGATCATTTCTCGCTCTCACCCCCTAGATTTTTCGGGTATTTTTTCCAAAACGCCCTCGTCGCCTCGGTGGACGTGCCACATCGGCCGTTACCCGTTTTTGACACCCTTTATATTGCCGGATTCATTTTTCCGAGCCCGTGATGATGCTTGAGATCATTTCTCACTCTCACTTGGTACAATTTTAACATTGTGTCCCAAACACCTTGCTGCCTCGGTTTGCGTGCCACATCGGCCGCTATCGGATTGTTCCACATTTATACATGAGCCACTCACTCCTGTCATACTGCAAATGTTTCGTTATTTTGCCACCATTTCATCTACCCCACAAGGAGGCCCACCAGTGTTCCCCACTACCCTCGCTCTTGATCATCATTATTGATCCTCGATTGAACAGTTCCTCCTTGCCCGGCCATTCCTTTTGTTCGGTATAGTTTTATCCCTTTTTCGGGCCGGACAACTCCTTTACGAAAAAGGCACTTAGGGAGTTTCCGTTAAGCTCTTTTCTGACTCCTAAAAGAATGAAAAGATCGCCGAGCAATCTTGCTTCCTTTCATGCTCGTTAAAGTACCTGAAAGGGCGTCTATCTGGTATATGTTTAATCCTTTTCCGGACCTGGTAGATTAATTACGAAAAAGGAATACTCTAGTCACACCGGCTAGAAGAGTTCTTCATTGCATCCTTTTATGCTTCTTTGGGCCTTGGAGACTAAATCTACGAAAAAGCAACCCCCTGGAGTCTTCTTACTTGCTTTCAGACTCTCTAAAATTGAAAGCAACCACGAGCATGCGCTGTCCTGGGCTCGTTAAATCCACACGACAGTACCATTCCATCACTTCAGAGTCTTCTTATCGCTTTCAGACTCCTTAAAATTGAAAGCAACCACGAGCATGAACTATCCTGGGCTCGTAAAATCCACACGACAGTACCATTTTACACACACTTCTTCTAGTTCATTAACCCATGAAGAAGTCTCCTCCCGTGCCTCCTGGCACTTTGATCGATCATCTCGGCAGCACCCCCAATCAGGTCGCCTTTGTTCAGAGTATTCTGCAGTCTCCTGCCATTTTATACCAGCTTGAGTCTCCCTCAGCCCAGTTACCCTCCCAGATCCAATACAGCTATGATCCCTTTCCCCTCAGTCAGTTTCATATGCTGCGAGATCATTCCCATTATCATACTCTGAACAAAGGAAGTTTGAGTCCACCCACTCTACTTGCCCAGTTGTCACCACCAGTTTGTCAGTCCTTCCCTCAGTACTATCACATTTCGGTCCTTCACCTCGCGCTCCTGTCAAGGAAACATCATTGCCTTGATAGTTGCAGGTCTCCCTCTATCGACGACAGCTCCTCTATTCCAGAGGATAGGCCCAGAGGTCCCTACGCCTTGGACTTATCACCATCTGTGGTAAGTGCCTACGGATCATTCTGAGAGGAGTCATCATTGCCTCTCCGAGTGGTTGTTCCTCACATGCTCGACTTCAGCGCCTTGATCGCATCGTTGAGGATCGCGTAGGATTATATCCCATCAGTTTTTAGTCCAAGACCCCGGATTTCCCCCGACTCTAGCACATTGGTGAGTCATTTCGGAACGCCCAGTTGTATGTTCCTGTGGATGTCCGGGCTGCGTTGGCATTTGGAAGCCATCCAGTTCTATGCTTCCTTGAGTACCCAGATCAGTTCCAGTTCAGTGTACCATTGCGAGTGTACCCCTTGTCACTCTGATCCAGCAGCTCATTAGTTCCTTTGGTACCACATTCAGTAGCACTGTTGATTATTCCAGTGTATCAGTTTTTCAGCTCAGACATGGTCCACCCAGCAGTATGTCCCAGATTTTGTGTCCCCTCTGGACCCTTATGATGTACACAGTGGCTATGTATCTTACAGGTCCCCCTTTTCGGGCCTCACAGTTCTGTTTATGTATCTTGATACGAGCATGGGTATGCCCGCCTCGTCCATATATTGAGATTATTCCTCATTCAGTGTTTGAGGTCATGTATATTTTAGGTCCCCATTTTTTGGACCCCATTGTTATTGTTATGTTATATCCTGATACGAGCAAGGGAATGCCCGCCTCGTCCATATGATCAGATGATTCCTCATCCATTATTGAGGTTATGTACTTTTCGTTCTTGCAGTTGTTCGGGATCGTTGTTCCGGGCTTCAGTTTGTTTCTTCTCTTCTCTCCACACCCCAGGAAAACCATTCATGACTTATGATGTCCATCGGCCATACGATGAGCTCCTGCCCTCGCACATCAGGGGGCAATCTGTTAACACCCAAAAAGTGTTCACTACCTCATCTACCACATTATATGGCTCATTTGTCCATTTTCCTACCATATTTCCCTTAAAATCCCAAAAAAATCCCATTAAAAAGCCTCCAAAAGGCCTAAAATGCCTCCAAAAGGCCACAAAACCCTCAAAATAGCCTAAAAAAGGCTAAAAAACCCCTTTTTCCTCCAAAAATAGCAAAAATCCCCTAAAAAGGGAATAAAAAATATAAAATAATGAGGAAAAGAAGGAAAAAACCCTATACAGTTGCATAAAACCATGTGTTTCCCAAAACCATGGGTCAGCACTCCACCACCAAAAAACTATAAATAGGTGATGGAGATCCCTTATTCCATATCCACAATCACAAGCACCCTTACTCTGCCAAAATCTCTCTCGAAACCCTAGCTCATCATTGAACTACTTTCACCTTGAGAGCCACCTTTGGCCCATTCCCACCATTGGAGAAGGAGAAGGAGCATATTGAAGCTTGGAGCATCCTCTCGGACATTGCAAAGGGCTTCATCAAACCTTCACATTGAAGGTAATATCAATACAAAAAGCCATTCTTTAAATTTGATGTTTATGTTTCATGCATGTTTTAGAAGTAATTTAATTTCTGTTTTAACTTAATTATTTACATTTACTGAACTGCTACTAAGGAGTCCATTCTCCTTAGTAGGTGCTCATTTGCACAAGCTAGGGGTAAAACCCTAGCTACAATGACTTCTTGCCGGCAACCAATCTGAACCAAGAACCGGGTCTCTCCACTTGTGCCTCCACTACTTCAATCCTCCATACAATGGCAAACTCAAACTATGAAAGTATTTTGGTAGGTGAGCATAAGAAACTCGCAACAACAAGGATCAATGAGTGTAGACTCAAGTCATGGAAAAAATACACTAGAATTATCTTGCTCTTTCTTTCTCCTCCCTTCCATACCTTCCATATGCCATAAGAGCTCAATATATAGCCTTCCAAAGGTAGGTGAAAAGTCACATCGAGTCGTTTCGGGGCATATAGAGGGCCAAAGGTCACCCTAAGACCACGTTTTGGGATTAAAAAGTAATTTTCTAATGATTTTTACCATTTTACTTGGTACTCGCGGGCTATAGTGGAATAGCTCGCATGTACACAGGCTATAGTAGAACAACTTGCAGACAAGAACAAAATTAGGTAAAATGTGTTCCTGAAGGGAATATCATGAATCTGAATCAGTGAAATGGATCCTGAAGGCCAATCAATGTTGATGCTCACAAGGTGGAAAATTACGCTGTAAGAGATGCGCCCTAATGTGTGAGGTCAAAAAATGGTGCTACGATGGCCAAAATACATTATAATTCTCAGAAGTGGAGTGATGGAGACACAATTGGAAGGAACAACTCACTCGTCATAAGGCAATAATATCTCTGAATAAATGTCGATACAATACAACAATCTAATACAATGGCCATGAATAGGCAGTACATAATGAATACATGTCATAGGTGATCATAGCTATAACTAGCTACAGTAAGAGATGGTCTCCTGCTGAAAGGAAACAACTAGTGCAAACTGGAGGTACAAACTGCTGATGTCTGAGAGGTGATATCTCAGATGTATAGTCGTGATCATAAGTAGCATACTAAATGTCACTATCTCCTGGGTTCTTCTACAAAAATCATCTACGGTGCAAGTCCCATAAAGTGAATAAAGGTGTTGAAGTCAAACTTGATATAACATCGTCTAATTACCAGTCAATGATGTATACCATTAACAGACATGAGATAACCCACCAATAATGAAAATGGGAATCAAGGCACGGAGTACAATCATCAAAGTGCGAATAGATGTGTTGAGGTCAAACACTAAGATGAATCCATTGATCAGGGGACACTAATGTATACCAAAAACTGTCATTGGTGAGAGAACCTACCACTAATGACTGCAAGTCTCAAGGTACTCAACCAAACTCTAAGTCTCAAATTCTGGAATAAATGAGTTGAAGTCGACGGAATGAAACTCGCTAGAAGGAGGGAATTAAGGCATCCCCCATCAACCAACATGAGGTAATAGCTACACATAAATATTTGGAAGAACTCAAATGAAACGGATTGACTCAATAAGGATGGCCAACATGCAATAGTCAGGAGATATGAGGAGTGGCCAACTCTGGTTTCAGGACTTCCTTTAAACAAGAGCATGAGTAGATGGATAGAATCAAGCAACATGGACTCAAATAATGACTCTGTGCGATGCATGAGGCATTGACAAAGGGCTCCATAATGACTGGAAGCTTAACCAGTCGGTGGAGTAAACTTTGAGAAACGAGTACAGCTCCTAAAGTCTGACTATAGTCCCAAATCATAACGGATGGAGTGGAATGAATGTTCCATTCAAAGGCGATACAACAACTGCCATTAATAAGAAGTAAATATTCTCCCGTCCGGGTTTTTGGAATATTTGATTTTTTGGGTCTTTTTCATATTTGGAAAGATTTTAAAAGAATAAAATTGCTTATAGTACAACAAGTGAGGGAACGAGTGTCAAGTGGCAAGAAATCTAGTCCCAAGTAGTGGAACATTCCTATGATCAATGCAAGGAAGCATGTGCAGGATGTGGACACTCAGGGGTGTTCCCTCAGGGTGAAAGGTCATCAAACTGTGAAAGGAAAATGAAATCTCTGCAAGGCTTGAAGGGGGAAGTGCTCAGGCGCCAGGCTAATAATCGAGTAAGTGGGAGCTGGCACAAGGCTCAAGCAGTAAGCAGGATGATGCAATGCAGTCACAATTCGATAAAAATGGGGGGAGTCCTTATGGGCGATGGCCAGCATAAGACAAAGTAAAGTATGAGTCTTTATCGTAAAGTCATGGCGTAACTACAAAGGACTCCTGACCTTAAGGAAAAACAATGGCATGGGCGCCATAAGGAAAAACGAGGTTCTAACTAGGGAACCAATGTTCGGACAGGCCCTACCTCCAAATAACAACACTTCTATAACAGTGTGAGGGCTCCATGTCGGTTAAGAAGCGAGGTCACACCTAGGGTTAATGAAAATGGTCAAAAGGTCAAATGCATAATACATGTGAAAATGACATCTAACCTATATGTCAGGTGTGAAATGTACTTGTTGTAGGTGTGAAATGGTCGAAAAAACAACTCTCGTCGAAGAAATATGCTCAAAATGCTACTCGAAGACATCGCATTAGTCCAAGACAGCTTAAAATGGAGAAAACTATAGAAAAGTGGGTTTGAAAATCTATAAATAGTAATAAAAAATTACAATTTACAATTCATTTTTACAATTTACCCAAACTAGTGATTTTGGCTGGTTCTCACCTGAAATTTCAGTCATTGATTCTGGGAGCTACGGGCATCTGTTCGTCGGGTTGTCTGGAGCAGGTTAGTCATCTCATCCTCCTCTTTCATTTGGTCACTTTTATTTCATTTTTCATTGGTCCAAGGTTTTTATTGGGAAATCCCTACATCTCTACGGCGTTGTATGTAGGCTACAGTTTTACAGGCCGTAGGTAGGGCCTGCTACCCATGGTCAATGCATGCGTTGACCGTGGGTAGATGCCTCTGTTTGCTTAGTATCCCACCAGTATGACCATGAAGTTGGTTTTTTATATGTAAAAGGCTAAAAAACTTATTTTTCTTCCTTCAGGATGGTTCTGGAGCATGTGAGCTTTACAAATTCTGGAGCGTTGGGGGTTTGAGGGCCCAAAATCAATTGCTCCATCGGTTGATAGACTACTGGGACGTAGACACACAAAACTTCAACATGGATGGTCAAACACTCTCCTTAGAGGTGGATGACATATATTTCATCACAGGGTTATCCCGCAGAGAAGAGGTGGCTAGTCTTCGATCTTGCACTATAGGTGGTGGGATCACCATTCCCGACTACATAGAGTGGTACTGTCCTCCCAACACCCGGAATGTGGGGAGTTAGCTACCCATTGGATCCATAGTCAGTTTGAGCATTAAGATCATAGTCTCCACCCTCGTCAATATTACAGGTTCACCAGCACTACACCAAGCTTCAAGGTCGGTGATGTTCTATGGTGCAAAGTGTATGAGGCCCATTGTATATGACTAGTGCACAACCTTACTGGTGTCTATGAAGACCCAGTTAACTGAGTGCAAGCGTGGGGAGGAAAATAACTTCTGGTATGGAAGTATACTATGCAGCTTCGAGAGAGAGAGTTCCATAACTCAGTATGAGGGTGGAAGTCCCTCCTCGTAGTCTCCATGACCCAGCCCTGACCCAGTGGGCAGAGTTATTGACGCGAAAGGGTGGTGGCCGAAAAGAATCACCATATACAGATGATTTCTTCCACTGGTGGCACTAACAAGTCATAGCTATTTACGACTATCCATATGCAGGGATAGACTTCTATGGTGATCGCAACATGTCGCTTCCGCTAGGGGCCTCGTTTGGAGACATCGGTATGTTACTCTTTTTATGTTTTGTGTATTTAAATTTTTTGGGATTTTTTATTATATATGAAAATGCAAAAATCTTTTTGGTGTAGTATCACATATTGAAATTATACTGTTTACTCGTAGATGCTAGTCCTCGAAGACCAAAGGGTTTCTTGAGACATCATCGATGGCACATGGCTGGAGAGGTAGTTGGTGCGGCTGCCGAGCACACACTAGAGACCATATGGGTCAACCTGTCATGTATGACCAACAGACCCATGATCGAGGTAGAGCGCCTACCAGAGGATATGCAGTGCCATGTTGTGGGAGTACCGTGCACTTGGGTGCGACTACTATGGCGCATAGCCAACGCAGTACATTATTACTATCAAACACATCCTACCAAGGTAGCTAGGCCTCCTCGTGGGGCTTAGACATCTCAGAGTCCCATATTTTGTATCGATTATGTATATTTTTTAGAGCTTCGGGCTCCAGTTTTGTATTGTGACACTACCTTTTTGGACATGTTATTTATAAAAAACTATGGTTCTCTGGTTCTACTATATGTGTATGTACAAATGTATGAATGTATGTTTATTTGTGTGCTTCATTATGAATGTGACAAATGTCAATCTAGGACATAGCTAGCATATGCATCAAATACATGATTAAAACTTCTCGGCACATGAATGTATTTAATAGAAATGAAATGACGTTCCAAGAGTCTTACCCTTAAGAATTTTCATAGCAAAGTAGGATCTCTCACACCATACTGACCATTCAATTGAAACACAACTAGTTGTGAATCCATGCGGACTTCTAAACATTGGATACCATGTGAAATAACATCCCGAAGTAGCTCAACCACGGTGCTATACTCAGCCACATTGTTGGATGTAGGACCAAGACAAGCACCTCTAGAAGACACAACTAGGTGGTCAGGCGAATAAATAACCCAAGCAGCAGAAGCGAGCTGCTGTGTATGTCGGTTAGCACTATCCACGAATCCTAAGAATACTGAATATTCTGCTGACATCTGTCAACCAAATGGAAGCGAATCAGCAGACCGAAAAAGCAAAAGAAATCTAAACTATGTACATAAGAAACTATACAACAGTATACAAAACTATTAGCTAAAACTATAAGTTCAAGCGCAATACCGCTTGAGGTAGAGCCCATTTCTAGGCTCCTTCAAAGCGTTCCCTTAATAATCTTCCAATATGTAGGCTCCTTTCTCAAGGACACACCTCACTACGTAAGGACCATGCCACATGGGGTTACACTTTCCAGCCCCCACGAGTTCCTTAGCTTCGTCATACAAGAGAACCAAGTCAACTTCAGCATACTGCCAGGGACGGACAGACCTATCATACTGAACCTTAACATGACATTTGTTGGCATCTATAGCCATGGCGACATCTTGATGATGTTCGTCAAGCTGCTCAAGGTGGATCAAACGTTGCTTAGCATCTGACGTATCAGGAAGGAGCTCTATGGCTAGTTTTAACGAAGGGATTTTGCATTCAATCAGTAATATAGACTCGACACCATGAACTAGCTCAAATGGTGAGAAATCGGTGGCAGTCTTAAATGCAGTTCGATATGCCCACAAAGCAAGGTATAACATAATGTGTTAGTTTCTCTTGCTTTGATCGATGGTACATTGGAGAATGGTTTTTAAGAACTTATTTACTGCCTCAACCTAACCATTCACTTGGGGGTACTACGAGGAGGAGTGATCTTGACGAAACCCAAGCTTGAGTGATAAATCTGCCATCATATTGTTCTAAAAGTGACTGCCATCGTCAGTGACAATCTCTCTTGGAATACCGAACCGAGCGATAATCTGATTGAATACGAAGTGGGCTGCTGTAGCAACATTGGATTTTGCGGTAGGCATGGCCTCAACCCATTTGGAGAAATAATCCATGGCCACAATGATATGGTGATGCCCCCCAGCCGAAGCTGGTTTGCAATCCATGAAATCCACCCCCCACTTGGTGAAGGGACCGATGGTGATGGCCGAATGAAGGGGCACTGGATGCGAGTGTACATTCTGAGAAAACGCCTGGCAAGGGTGACATCTCTTTGCAGCGTTCATACAATCCTTGAAGATTGAAGGACAAAAGTAACTAGCTCGCATAATGCGTTGGGTTGTTGCAAGCCTGGATAGGTGGCCACCACACGCCCCAGCATGGCAATCATTAAGAACACACTTCGCTTCTTCATGAGCCAAACAACGACAGAGGATAGAATCCTTTCCTCGATCATACAAAGTGTCGCCGACAATGGTATAATCTTTAGCGTGGTGTTTCACACATCGTCATTCGTCTCGTGAATAATGCGAAGGAAACTTCAAAGTTCAAAGATATACAATGATATCCCCATACCAAGGGTCCACAGACAAGATAAGGAATAAGTGTTCATCCACAAAGGAATCTTCCTGGACAATATCCTCATCAATCTGCGGAAGGTCCAACATGAGCTCAGCAAAAACCAAGGATTTCACTGACTTCGCCGAAGCAAAATCGAGATCAAACTCTTGAAGGATCGCAATCCACTTATTATACTTCCCCCTATGAGACGTCATGATAGCACGAAATGAAATGGATTGATATGCGCTATGATTGTGGTTTTCCTAAGCATGATGTAATGTTGTAACCGTTGGACTACATGAACAGTCGCAAGTGCCAAATTTTCCACATGAATGTATCTCAGCTCAGCGTCTACTAAATTTCGACGAAGGTAGTAGATCACATGCTCCAGGAGCACGTCATCAACCTGAACTAAGACCATGCCAATCGTATCTTGAGACGTGGCCACATAAAGTAGAAAATCTCGTGCAAAGTCGGGTTGACTAAGAAAAGGGGACAATACCAAATCTTTCTTCAAAGCGTCGAAAGACTGCTGGGCTCGCTCATCCCAGATAAACGGTGTGTCTTTCATCAACAAGCTCACGAAACCTTTAGTATGACTAGCATAATTTACTACAAAACGACATAGAAAAGTAGCTCTCCCTTGGAGGCTCTGAAGTTGAAATAAGTTGCGTGGAGGAGGCAATCAAAGTATTGCCTCAACTTTAAGAGGATCGACTCTGACACCCTCTCTCGAAACTATGAAACCTAGAAGGCGACCTGTTTTCACAACAAAGATGCATTTATTGGGATTTAACCAAATCTTGTAGCATATGCATCGCTCGAGAATTAAACAGAGGTGCTTGGGGTGGTCGACTCTCTTGTGAGAATGGCCAGCAAGATCATCCAAGTAATCCTCCACTATGTGTTTAAGGTCGTGAAAAGCATAGGTCATAACACGCTGAAAAGTAGCTCCGGTGTTTTTAAGGCCGAAGGGAATTTTTTGGTATGCAAATGTACCCCAAGGACAAATAAAAGCAGTCTGATGTTGGTCCTCGGGTTTTATCTGGATATGGTTATATCCTGAAAAGTCGTCCATAAGTGAAAAAACTTCGCTTCCCACACAAGCATCCAATATCTCATCGATGAATGCAGTGGGGAAATTGTCTTTCGGACATGCGTGGTTCATATCTCTAAAATCAGTGCATACACGGATAGTTCCCTACTTCTTATCCACAAGAACAGGATTTGACACCCATTCGGTAAGGGGAACTGGGTAGATGAAACCAGCCTTAAGTAGTTTCTCCACTTCTGCCTTGATTGTAGCTGCCTTTCTAGGGTTCACAGCTCGAAGGAGTTGTCGAACTAGATTAGCATTGGGATATGTTCTAATATCATGTTCGACAATGATGGGGTCTATTCCTGGAATCTCCTCATATGACCAGGTAAAAGCCTCCCGGAGTTGCTTAAACAATTCAATGTAAATGTGAACCTCCTCAGGGGAGCAATCAGCATCGATGTAAATGTTCTCTACTTTTCCGAGGGTATGAGAAATGTTGATCGGTATGGTAGGGGAAATGTTAGCCATGTTCCCCTCCATGAAAATCCCATGCGAATCCCAAGGAACCACAGGGTGACCAACCTTCTCAGCAAGAGTCGTCCTAAGCTATTCTTGCTCAATAAGATCAAGGTTGGGAAGAAAATAAGAGCGATGATGCATGTCTTCCCAAGGTCTTTCACTACCACACATGGTTTCAACAATAGCTTCATCCAAAGGTAAAGTACCATCAAGAAAATCCTGCGAACAAGATGAGTCAACTACCCACGCGGGAAACATAATAGGATCTTCCACTTCTATCCATGAAGGGGAAAGATCTGGCTCTGCAGTGGCTTGTTGAATATCTTGATATGCAAGCTCAGCAGCAAACAGTGGCATAGCCATTCCGACATGTGCAATGTCTCCAGACGTGGAACTCGTGGACGATAAGGTCCATGGATCATTAAAATATGAAGTCTGGAATGGTACATTATTCAATGGAGGAAGCACATTATCGGAAATGGTTCCAATAAAAGCCATTGGTGCAGGGAAATCAAAAGATCCCATCAATGATGAATATAATCCTACACAAATGTTCCCAATTTCCAGTTGAGAATCTTTGATTTGGGGGACAACAGGTCCCATGGATGCTGTGGAATAGGGACTAACGAAATCTAGCTTGTCGACCGTCACAATATTTCCTTTGTGTGGAAAGAAAATAATTCTCAATACAGAGGACATGACCGCTTTCATAGCGTAGATCCAATTCCTACCCAGGATAAGGTTGTAGTCGATGCGGGCATCAATCATCTCGACTTCAATAGGCACGGATTTCCCACCCAAGCAGACAATAAGGGAAGGGAGAATACCATGCGGCTTAAACGACCGACCGTCGAATGCAGTGAGCATGGTCATAGACTTGGATAAGGGAGGAAAAACAATATCTTTCCAACAAGATAAAGACATCACTGACGTAGAAGCACCTTCTCCAACCACCATTCTTTTGACAATATTCTGTAGGCACTCCACATGGACTTGAAAAGCCACGTGGTGAGGTAAGCGAGGTTGGATGTCAGTAGTGTCAAACTTGATAACATTAGGACTTCCCACATCCTGAACTCCTAAATCGCATAAAAGGGCGTTCCTTTGAGAAGGGCACACCTGTAAAACCTCAAGAGCTGACATGGCACACGAAGTTTTCCCAAATATTCTAGAATAGAGTAGTTTTGGGTGGCTCTAGCATTGGGATTATGCGTAGAGAACTTGAGAACACCTTTCGGTATCTGTGGCATAGTAGTGGGAGTCTTGATATGCAAAGAGGTATCAGGAGGAGGAGGAGGCTCATTCCCCATATTTGGTTGTGGTGCACCATAATCACATTGATGAGTAGCAACACTAACCTCTGATTTAACCATATTCACACATCCAAATCCTTTGGTATGAGAAGTGGAAGTTGAAGTATCATTGTTCCCATAACTAGTAGCGTGAGCATTCGAAGCCATATTCTGATGATGCAGAAGGGTATCTTTCAACACAGTTGCGCTCTATGCAATATGCTTCGATGCTTCTTCAATCCGAGGACACAAGTGAGTAAGATGATCTTCCCCACAAAGATTGCAAGGAAATTTCACCTTACGGCGAGGCTTACGGTCCCCATCAGCATTTCCATCGTCTTGAGGAGGGTTGGCATTCTCTTTCTGAGGAGTATTACTATTACTACCATTGTTCCCATTATTTCAGCCCTTACGGTTACTTCTCCCCTTCTTCTTACCACCAGGCTGCTAGTTACCCGATGGGTTTGTCGATTACATAGCATGTACATCGGATGATGGGGTGGAAGTGGACAAGGTGTGAACCAGTCCGGGAGTATATTGGTTAAGTGAAATTTTTTACATTTGATTAGCAACCAAATCTACGAGTCGAGCACTTGCGGATGCAACAATGCAATCCCCACGTAGTCTAGAAACCAGCTTGGGCTCATGTCGTGATCACAGTGCGTCAGGAATAATGTCATACAGGATTCCAGACTAAGCATAGAGTAAATCTAGTTGCTAGGATTTTAATATAGCTTGTTCCTTAGTCGTAATGTCGAACATCAAAACATACTTAGAAATATAGGGAAGCAAAGACTTGAGAAACCATTCCAATAGAAACTCTGGAGGAATGTTGGCTTTCACTAGCCTCTTCCTTCGACGCCACTCTTGAACGTGGTCAAATATGTGTATGGCCTTATTCTGGCGGAAGGTAGACAAGATTTCAGTGCTAGTATCATAGCGAACCGACAGCTAGAAGTGATCCAGGAAAACCAAGGCTATCTCATTGAAACCCCTATACCTGCCCCAAAAAAAGCGACATACCACTTCGCGGCTGCCCCCATGAGGGTGCATTGAAATAGTCTCAAGCGAATAGAATCATGATTTAACGAATTTGATGAGCACCAAAGGTGAAAAGTCATAACATGATCACTCGGATCCTCACCGCCCTTCCCCTCAAGCTTGAGAATGTCCGAAGGGAGCTTGGTAGGGACTGGAGGCCAAGTAGGATCGTGACACATCGGATCATTTGTGAGCTTTGAAAGATACAGAAGATTCAATCGAGCAAGGAATGGAAGCTACGGCTGTAAGGCTTGATTATAAGCTCCCATAAAAGGTTGATTGTACAGACCGGAAGGATAGGATTGACCATGACCATGGCCATGACCATAAGGATGATAACCTCCTCCAACCTGACCTGTGTGAGGGTAAGCAGGTATATATGTATTATGAGCACCGTAATGAGGTGGATTGTAATAAGGGCCAGAACCGACTGTATTATAGTAAGAGTTACCACCATAATTATGGGGCACATAAGTATTACTCGTAGTGAGAACTGTATTGTAATGACCATAATTGTAAGGTATGGTCCCACCCCCCGCATAAGTACTATTAGTAGTAGGAGAAGTCGTATTGTGACCATAATTATAAGGTATATTCCCACCCCCATCATAAGTGTTATGAGTAGCATGGGTAGTCGTAAAAGTATATAGTATATATCCACTCCTGGTATTAGGATGATTGTTAACATTAGCGAATGTGGTCATGGGTTTATGTGTAGAGGCATGTATATTATACTGTGGAATGTGAGTCGTATTGTGAACAATGTTCCCATTAGGAGGGGTAGTCCTAGGAGGCGGCCTTCCTCTAAAATTTGGATTGTTTGAAGGGATACGACCATGACTAGTGCTAGCATGACTACTTGACGTAGTGGATGTATTAACTGTGTTGTAATTAGGCATACCATAAGAGAACGGGGTAGCATTCGTAGCGGTCGTAGGACCGTGTTAACATGCAAATATGGCATCCCATTTAGGAAAGTATGTGGATTCGAAGGATCGAACGGGTCGTCCTCGAGTGGATTTGGTCCAAACAGATGAGGTTGAGTCTCTGGTTGTAATGGATCACCCCCTCCAACCTCTCTAGGAGTAGGAGGAGAAGAAGCCTCTTCGAATCTACCCGACAGAGTCGTAGGGATTTCTCCCGTTCCAGTATGAGCAGTCATAATGTAAGCTTGAAGCACTTCAAAAGAATCGAAAGAATCGGAGGGGACCCTCCGATGTCTCCTACGAACAAGATGTGTAACCTCGTCAACCTGTAAACCAGCCAATGGAAAGACCAGCGGAGAGGTGGACCTCATGCCATGATATCTCCGAAGACTCAATAAAACAAAGTGTCCCCTAACAGCCAAACTAACAATCAAAGAAAAAAGAGCAGACACCTAAAGAAACTACAGCCAAATGCACACAAACAGGATTGGCACAAGGGACCTCCTGACACTACAGCTGGTATGTGTCACCTAGGAGAGGCTTGAGACTCCCAAACTATAACCGGAGGTAACAGAATCAGTTATAAGGGCTCCCAGGCTTCACTGCGTGCACAGGGTCAAATCCCTATACAACAGGCAACTGTGTTGTCCAACCCCTATCTGAATCAGCACAACCGCAGTATAACCACTACGAATGCCCTATGCGATACCTAGGTAAGGAAACTAAGGTCACCACAATATAACCAATGCTTAGGCAGACAGTCACAGGTGGGATCCGTCATATGGGAAGGGAAGCAAATCCCGAAACTCAAGAGGTACAGATCCCTCAAGAGCCCCCGTAAACATACAAATCTTGGAATTATCTCCCACATTCAATCAGTATTGGAGGGTTATCTCCGCAACCAACCTCCCGTGACCTTGTGCTTAACTTTGTTCTGAGTAGAGCTTCCTGAGAACATTGATGTATATTGTGGAGATCACCACTCCCTGGTCAGACACATAATGTTTCGTCTAGTTGTCTTGGATTGTTAACTCACAATGATCTATTCCAAGACTCTAAACCTATACTAGTTGGTGCACCCTATAAAAGAAAAATCTCTCTAATCAATTTTAAGATTAAGCGTTGATTTTAGATTGTTTTAATTACTCAAAGGATATGGTCATGAAACTGATGATGTATAGGACTCAATAGTAGGCACAATCGAAAAATTCTAGACTCATCTATTCAATCAAAACAATGCCACTAGAATGACAATCAATCCAACGGTTTGAGATAAAATGCAACTCTTTAAGATTCCAAAGCACAAGCAGATCCTAGATGAAATCACAAGCACTCAGATGCAAAATGCAGTGCAGAAAGCAAATCTTTTTGTATTTTCTCTTATAATGGAAAGGAAAATGAAAAACTATGTTTTTGTATTTTTTCAATATAATGGAATGAAAAATGCAAGCAAAATCTAACTATTCAGTTAAACAAATGCAAAGTAGATCACTAAGACAACCCAACAAATCCCAAAATAGTAAGTCTCAGCCAATGTAATGAGCTAGAAAATCAAAAAATGGTGAAAAAACAATAAGGCTCAAAATAAAGCGAAAGAGGCGTCTCTGGTCACAAACAGGGTATGGAAAAGTCAGGAATCAGGCCAAATAAGACTCACGAACACTCAAAACCAACCCAACAACAATCCAAGGTCATAAAACAATCAGACCCGGAGTTGTACGCTACTGTATAGAGAAAAACTGTGGGTAGATGCAGGCTATGGTGTAGACAGAGGTGGGTAGATGTGGGCAAAGCTAAGCTGACTCGCATACAGGGAAAGCTAAATGAGCAAACAAGAAGTCTAATAACCCAGAAAAATCTTGTTTTCTATAGTAGATCCCAACGGCCAATTAATGACACGGAAGCTCAACACACCACAACTCTAAATAAGGACAAATGCCTAAAAATTCCCAAAAATGGATGTTATCCCCTGCGGTGTCTCCATTTCTGTTACGGAGAAACTTTCTATGGCTTCGGGGAAGACCACAATAGAAAACTGACTACCAGAAAATAACTCAATTCCCAATGCAATGCTATATAAATGACAATGCTAAGATAATGGAGAAAAGACCAACCTTCAACTAGATGTTCGAAGTAGATCCCCGTTGAGCTTTCAACTTATACACTTGGTCCTGCACATTAGTCTCAACAACAAGTACAAGCAAGTGCATATAATATGTGAAAGACATTAGCATAATCAATAGCATGTTCCATGATATTATAAGCAAATATAACCCAATGTAATTTAACAATATTCACAACATCAATTGGATGAGAAAATGAGTACACTAGTACAAAATGAGAGATAAGTGACCAAGCGACCAAAAACATTGGTCACCACAGCTTTTTCAACGGATAAATGACCAAAATTGAGAAATTTTAAGTGAACTGACTAAAAATGACCAAGATAAATGACCAATTTGGTCATGGGATAAGAACTAAACTAAAAATGACCAATTTGGTCATGAGATAAGAACTAAACTAAAAATGACCACATAACAATTGGTCCTTTATGTGGTCATTTTTAGTTGTAACATTTTGGCAATGGAAAATTATAATTTTGATAATGAACTTGTACAATTTACTAAATTTTAACACTGCAGATGGATTCAGAGACCCTCTAGAAAGGGGGTATCTGAATCCATCTGCAGTGTTAAAATTTAGTAAATTGTAACATTGTAGATTGATTCATAGACACGAGCTAGTGTCGAAACATGATGCCATAGGTGAATCTACTAAAATTTTTTGCAATATCATTTCATCTATACTGTCACATCTCGTTCAATGTGCGTATCATGTCCATGTCTTATTTCACCATTTTGGCTTCTATATTATCTCTTCGATGGATCCGCCAAGTTGCATCATCATAGCGTGGTTGAGTCGAGTCTTAGATATTTGTTGTCTTTTCCTCTCGACATTATCATGTCATGAATTTGGTGTCATTGTGTTTGTTATGAAATATTTCATAATCTGTTGCATCCAAAGAGAATACTTGGAATGAAATACCTTTCATAATATTTCATATAAATCTCTTAAAATTATGAAATATCTTGCAAATTCCAAAGCAAAAAGAAATTCGTTTGGGTTACCTACTCAAAATATTGATATGATTGAGGTGTCTAATCTCGTTCTGGTATCCAACAGAAAACAAAATTTGAAATTTACAAAGTTGAAATGAAGTTATATTTTAAGAGAATAGTCTAATAGTATAAATGGGGGAATATTTGGATCATTTTATGATTTTTGGGGGGTATTTTATAACGGTTTAAATTCTTTTATATATGATATTAAGATTAAGCAATTTTTATTATTACAATATTGGAGGATGCAAAATAAAAACGAAATTTAAACCCTTTCACCAAATATTTTTTTACACGAAATTACAATAATTTTAACTAAAAAAAAGTCCAAACGCTGTATTATTTAGCGAACTCCCATTTTAAATACAAGAACTATTCATAGTGCTTATACAGGTAGTGTTATAAAAGGTTATCAAG
Source organism: Larix kaempferi (assembly GCA_027924585.1). Taxonomy (NCBI): domain Eukaryota; kingdom Viridiplantae; phylum Streptophyta; class Pinopsida; order Pinales; family Pinaceae; genus Larix; species Larix kaempferi. The sequence goes on from BSBM01001179.1 coordinate 185,202, forward strand.
AAGATTTTTTTATCGAGTATCATGCAAGAACAATTAAGAAATAATATAGAATCAAGGCAAGATAAACATTTCATAATTTGAGATCACGATTTGGATGAACTTTGTTGAGCACTCATGGGCTGAAAATGTAGATATAATAGGATTCACCCATTTCTTTAAATTCTAATGGCAGAACTAAACGATTAAGAAATAATACACTATCACGATAAATAGTTGAATTTTGAGATCACAATTTAGTTTAGTTCGAGCATACCTAGCCGAAAATGGAGATATATCACGATTCACAGTTGCATTAATTTCAAATTGACAAAACCAAGCAAATTCAAAAATAATACACAATCAAACAATTAAAATTTCAGATCATAATCTGGATTTCTATTTTGCACTAATGATTGAAAATGGAAATATGGAAGGATTCGCTGTTTTTTTAATTTCTATTGACACAACAAAAGAGTTTATACAATATGAACTTGTAAATTATCAAGTGTGCAATCATAAATATTATATACATTTATAAGTTTAGCGTTAAGATTGAATACCTACACAGATAATTACTAGAGTTGTTTAGGGAATTGTCTTATATTCTTACTTGTATTTTTTTCATTAGCATCCAGTACATTGTTCAAAGTTATGAAAAAAAAATGTGAGAATAATATTCTGACATCTACCGAATTTTGAAATTAAAAAAAAAACTCTGATACAGGGACAGGACAGCGTTGAGCCATTTATTTCAATGCATCAAGAGAAAGAAGAACATGCTTAAATACAACCAGATGGGAAGCGATTTCCATATAAATCTGCACATGATGAAGTTTACAGTGAATATGATTATCCTTAGTATCGTTCCGATCAGAAGCCTAATGGTTACCCTACACTGCACAAAGTTTAACTCTAACATCACACTAAGAGGTGGACCCACAAGTACCTTGCATACATACTCTATACTGCACAAATATGAACCCTAACATCACACTAAGAGATGGATTCACAAGTACATTGCATAAATATCCTATACTGCACAAATATGTACCCTAACATCACACTAAGTGATGGATTCACAAGTACCTTGCATACATAAAAATACCATAACACATAAATACATAAGAACATATGTTGAATCAGATTTTTACTGAGACTAAAACTCTGATCAACGCCTGTAGAAAGTTGAAGGAGATAACAGAACCAAAAAAATCAGCAACACCACCCCAACAAAGGAGGCAGCGATAGCACCAGTTTCCTGGGTATAGAATGAATTGAACCATTGAAAAATGAAAAACCAGTTGGTGCTGTTGTTTCCTTTCTGAGCCACGTACATTATAGTTGTTGCCGCTGCTGCTCCAGATGTACTCACGAACACCATCACTTTCAATTACAATATCTCTATTCTCACTAGTTTCAAAATCCACACATTATATAAACCGGTGAGCAATATGAAGCAAGCATACTCACCACATCGAATAAGATGAGAAAGACCCTTGTGGCTGCTCCACGAGGTCTCACTATGTTAGGGATGGAGATGGGAAAAGATAAAAGTAGGTATCCACCCACAACGTTTAGGATGGAGATGAGAAAACATAAATGTAGGTATCCACCCACAATAGCATTGGCTATCACAAACTCCATGGTTTTTCTACAAGCAATTACCGAAAGAACGAGTGAAAATCCTTCCAAAACTTTTAAATGGAGAAAATAAAAACAATATGTAATGAATGAGACTTACTTTTAACTTTCTGGATGGACTAGAGCCAAAGCTTAATCTCCATTAGGACATGTATATAGTGAACAAAAATGTTACAAGTGTGCAAGATTTTTACCTTAGAATCTCTAGTTGTGTTGAGCCATGAAACCAAATACTAGCAAAGGGTTTATGCATGAAACCAACATCTGGAATGAATTATTACAACACTACGAAACAAAAGGATTAGAAAAATTTATACAACAATGAGAAAATATGATAAGCATTCCCCATTAAATTAAATTTACACAACACTGAAAAACTCTGATAAGCATGCCCCATTAAACTAAGAACAATGAAAAGGGAATTCTGAGAATGGAGTCGAAAACCCTCCTAGGAGGGCATATGACAAAAGAAGACTCTAGAGGGAAAATTGCGAAATGGATTAATTGTTAGTACAAACCCAAATCTATGTACCAACTCCCAAATCTATGTACCATCACCCAAGTGTCTTTCAACAGAAAGGACATTTCTTTCAACAAGAAGGACACGAGTTCAAAGGTCACCTATTGCATTTATTTACTGTCAAATCAACTTATGTGGATGGTATAAAGAGCTATATATACGCTAAGCAATATCAAATCTGATTTTACTTGCAAGTCAAGCAATATCAAATCCATGGCAGAGGACAAAACATTACTTGGGGGCCGAGCAATCGCAATAAGGTAAGTTTAAAGTTAAGGTAAGTTTCTCGACCAATAAAATGTCAATACAATTTTCTCAAAAAATATTGGTAAATACAAATTTTAGCCTAACTTTTACACAACTTTATAAAAATAGATTATTGATGCCAATTAATAGGTAAACATGGAACATATAATCCCTGCGACTATTAAAGAGTTACCGTGATTATAATATTTCCTCACCTTAACATTAAATATTATATATATTAATATATGAAATAGTTACTACATATGTTAATATAACATATAGTTAATATAGTTTTTATATTAATATACTATTTAATATAATATGTATATTTTATAATATAGTTATTATATCTAATATATTAATATTAATAAATTTTAAAAAGCGATAATAAAAATAATAAAAGGAGGGAAAATAAATAAATAAAATAATAAAATAAGGGAAAAACAACAACAACAAAAAGAAAAAAATAAATAAAAGGAGGGAAAATAAATAAATAAAATAAGGAAATAAGGAAAAAACAACAAAAATAAGGAAAAGAAAAAAGAGAGTATAAAGCACTCTTCAGCCTCTATCTACCATGAAGGTATTGAAGCAATATTCTTCTGCGTCCGAAGCATTTGATATGGACATCCGCAACCTCGAGCATATGATCTTCCATGGTGAGAGATTGAAGTTGTACCTGAAACTCGCAGATCTTACCAGCATCTGAGGTGATCTAGGGTTCGTGATTTGGGGCGTTCAAAGAATATCTACGGTTGGAAAGCCACTCTCGACTGGGATGAGATCTATCGCAAATAGAGGTCTGCGGCCCACAAAGCTTGTTCAAATCTTCAAGAAATTAGTAGAGAAGATGAGTTTTTTGGGCCTCTGATCTCTGTACAAAATTATTGGGAAAAAATTAGAATTCCCCAATCAATTCGACGCCATTGACGAAATATTGGACCACCCATTACAGGTAAGGGAGGGTTATTCGGAGAGTTTCATTATTTGTTTTATTTTTCTTTATAGTATCACAAGTGTTTCATTATTCATTTGTGTTATTGGTAATATGAGGGACAGATCTATACAAATGTATAGCAAGAAGCGCCCTTAGTGGTCTTCCATTGCTCTTGACGGGTGGAGTTAAGGGGCAATGCCCCTACCTGACAATAAGATCTCTATAGGTCATGGACTGTGTTGTCCAATGCATCTTGAACATGGTGTAACCTGCATAGGAAAAATGTTCTTCCCATCCTATCAATCCCCATATACATATTATAATGGCGAGCTTTTATAGAGAATTTTACTCTCTAGCGAATTGGAGTTGTTACATTGAGCCCGCCGAGTTGAGTATTAGAATACAGTATGTAGACAGAGGTTATGTATGTATATAATGTAATGTAATGGTGGATCAATGAAACCGCAGAGAGTATGGCTATGATTGGCTATAAACAATGACCACCTTCTTACAATGACTAGCTATAAACTCTGACCACTGGCTATCATTTGTAAATGACCTTGCTGTAGTAGTGTTGATAGCAACAAGTTGAAATAAGTTGAACATCTTCTCAATAGATTGTTTGCACTCATGCATGGAGAAGTGTTGAAAGGGTCCCTCTCACAATGAGACCTGCAACTTACCTTTCTTTCTCTCGCCTCAGAGAGTTCCATCGTGGTGTTAAAGGCAAGTCCATTCACTTTGGAAACTGCCTTAAGAGAGACTAGTCATTTTAAGCCGTATGATTGGCTTCTTGAACTTCATCGTTTAATGCCGATATGTTCCTTCTGGGTGGGCAGGAAATAAGCAAGTAAAGGATGAGCAATTAAAGGCTTATCGGTGGTTTACGCGTTACTCCCAAGACTCATGGGCTTTAAGCGCTACTCCTCTCTCGTATTTGTTAGATCTTATTTTGTATGTGTGAATACTCAGAAACAATTTTCCTCAACATTGGGTGAATACCAATAGTGAAAAGACATACAATGTCCATTTCACTCTGAATTCTGAGATCAATGGTTGTCATCTTCATGATGTTGCAATTATCAAGCTAATCCTTTCTAATTATGCATATGAAAAACAACAATTTGTTATTTTTCAAATTCGTTGGCCACTAGACAACCATACTCAGAAAAACTTCAACAGCCTTGAAGTTGTATGCACTTCCTATAGTTAATTCAGAACATCCAAGGATCAAGCAATAAAGATTGTAAGGCAGCCCTGGCTAGTATTACTTAAATAAAGGGACTAGTATGGTATTCTTATTCCCAGTGTCCAATACATATAAAAAATAAATGGCAGTATATAATGTCAAAGCCATTGGACATCATTGTTGCCAATGCCAATTTATCTATGTAGGTGTACCTCAACTCAGTTCCAACAATCCCTTTACATATGTAGCAGAACACGTAGTCTTATTGCAATCAATCTTCCCTTGAACCAAAACCAGTGGAATGTTGTTTGTTGTTGTGAACTAAATCTTGAATCTACTATGTTTGGTTGTAGTTTAAACCTTGCTTTTCAACCTTTAATATCCCATGTTTAAACAAGCCAAGCCAAGCCAAAGGGGTTAATAGCAAGCAATCATTCTCAACATCTAATATTCCACGTCTCTAAAGTTAAGGCTGTATAGAATCAATCTATCCAGGTAAGTTCCACCCACAATCTCTATTGAAGTTTCCAGGATCTAAGCTGAAGTTCTGGCTGTCAATAATAAATTAAAGAAGACAGTTCCTCCACCGATCCAGCCAACAAAGTTGTCCAACTGAAATTTTTCCTATGGGCATATGAAGATTCTCAGAACTTATCCAAACTGGGTTTTCTTTAGACAAAATAGCATCTGAGAAGTAACCCCAAAAGCTAACATTATAGTGCATGCATTGGAATGTTATACAGGCACTCATGTCGCAATGCTTCACTATGTTTTACTTTTATAAGCATTCAGTTAATAGCATTACTATCAGATTTAAATAATAATTTTATATGCTCCATAATGGTGTTAGGTTCGTAACACAATTCTACTCATAATATGACGTCTCACATCAAGAATGGAATTATGCAAGCAAATATCTGATACATTAGTGAAGTAAATTCTATAGCTGCAACATTGATTGGGAACTGGCAATCTTTCTAACATTTAAGAGATTTTGTATCTGAATATGTTTTATCATTACTAGAATATTACTTCTTAATAATGCATACAACTTATATGGTTTAAATTTAATTAAAGTAGGAAAACTATAAACATGTAAAATGCAGTGAGAACATTGATGACCTAGGTATTTATTCTTGAGGGTGATCTTATTTATATATTCATAGTGCTATCGTTGTTGGGCTATATGATTATAGATGACCGGAAAGGTGAGGTACTTGATTGTATAATCTATCAGTCTACTAGTGGCTATAATTGCCTTTTCACTTCATATGCTTTTAATGTGGACTGTCTATATAACTAAATAAGAAATTCTTGAAGCAATAGATGTTTCTCCTAGAAGTTCTAACTTGAGACCAGTAACCCTTTCCCTTTCATGCATGAAGACAAGCAAATGAAGCGGCCCTATAAGGTCTCCCTGAAGGTATCGAGAACCATCCACATCAATTTTTCCATAAGCATTGGTGATACTCATAGAGTTGGACATGATAGGTATTTATTTGTACATAAAGGCACTACAATAAATAATTGTCTCCTCACCAATAACAATAACCCCTCCAAAAGGAATTGGAATTGACATTAACATACTAGCACCATTGTCCATATTTCTTTTCGACAAAGGCCCCTCTTTGAAATCCTTTTCTGTTAGATCGACCACATGACTTGAGGTGCCTTCTGTCTCTGCTATCCTAGTATAACAAAACAATTGTAGGCTCTCAACAACCATATAACAACTTGATATCTAATACTTGAAGCTCCTCTAGCCTGATGTTGAAAGATTCTTTAAGTTGTCCCTTATTGTCGAATGGCAGAACATTGAATGCAACAACATAGAGGTGGAGTCCTATATATGATCCTACAATTAGGATCTATGCTTACCAATTTTCCTATGTTCTGTTGGTCGCATCTCCCATTGCCGTAGTAACAAGTTCACCAGCCTGCATATCCCACTAAAGAATACATAATTTATATTTTTCTATTTCAAAAGAAATTGAGAATACCTTGGTTCCCCATGTGGCCGAAACAGGTCAAGTGTTGTAATTATCTTGTATATGGGTACATCTATCAATGACTACAAATGTTGTGGGGTAAGAAGATGAATCTCAATTATGCTGCATTTTGTAATAACAAGGTTAATGCCATGAGGACTTGTAAAGCTTCCCATGCAGGATTGAGTAATATTGGTGGCCTTATGAGCTGTCATGGCATAGTTAAATATACTCATCTTGTTCCCAACCTCAGACTTTGAAGTAATTTCTCAAAACAAATGAACCTTCAAAACACGAGACTCAACCGCGAGTAGTGCAGAGTAGATTTTGTAACCACTCTATCACATGATCAGAGCAATCAAACATATATTGATGCATAACCGTACATAGATTTGAGTTAGAAAGTGTCATTTAATAGTTACTTGAACTTTATATAAGACCCATTTCATTCCTATAATATCGTCCAATGCCGACATACAGACTATGGCTTGGTCAAAGCTCCGTTCATAACATCGTGGAAGATGGTGTTCAATGTGAAATTTTTTTCTTTGTAATTATTAAGAAAATAGTTATAAGATTAAAATAGTGGGACATAATTACTCTTTAATGGTTAAATAGATGTTAAGGGGATTTAGTTTTAATATTTAAAAAATTAAGTAGAAAATGGATAAATTTAACTATTTTTTCCAAATTTTAATGTATTGGACTAATAAAAACTTTGGTTATAGAACTTTGTTTTTAATTTTAAAGTATTGGATTAATAAAAAATTTGATTATAGAATTTTGTTTTTAATGTGTCAAACCTATTTTAAAAGGTTAAAAAAAATGAAGTTCATCTACTTTTTAACTAAAGTTAAGGATAAAACTAAGAATAAAAAGTAGAGAAATTAATAAATATTAGAATGAAGAGCATAAAGATCATTAGATGTAACTTGGGTGGTTGGTTGGGAGGATTGATACGCAAGCATGGAGACTAATTTTCATGTAAGAAATTTTCATTATGGTAATCATTGGTAGTAGTGTTTGTTGTTGCATTATGAGATGATGGTTGGTGTTCGTTTGTTGCATTCGACATTGGTTTTGTTTCCATTCGTTTATCATTGATATATTGTAGATACTAACCAAACATATCGTTAACTTCTTATTTGAAAGATATTCAAGGTCATTACACTTCTCCCACTACTACAAGGTTTGTGGACATTGTAGGATCCTATGTAATAACTAGTTGGTATGGTGACTATGACACTCTTTTCTTATTTGTTTCAATGAAACCTTTGCATGGTTATTTATTTGGATCTTTGCTTAGTATTAATTTTTCATTTTCAATTTGACATGTCATAGGTGCTTTAGATACATGTGGAAGATGGCTCTTAGTTTGAAACAATGGACATTGTTTAGGAAGATTTCAAATCATAAAGAAGTTAATTTGTCAAAACTGCGAAAAGTAAGACCTAGTCCTACTCTTCTTGTTGAAAAGGGTAAAATGTTTCAGTTCGATAACTTCTATGATTTGATATGTTCTTTTTTTTAAACAATGTGCATTTCTTGCATAAATTGGAGGGGCATTGACAACAACAGTATCCTCATGAACACTAACACTAACCAAGGTAGCGAAAATAGGTCATTTATCTATTAGGGCTTATGAACACTAACCAAGGTATTGAAAAGAGGCCTTTGCCTTTGCATAATCTATATAATTCTGCAACCCTTGGTAATACAACCATTCCTACAAATTTGTTTCCAGCAAGGATTGATGATCGATCATTAGGCGTGCAAAATGGATTGTCCTTAAGGCCACTTTACTTTTACTCATCTGCCAACAACCACTCAGGTTTGTTTTAATAATTATTCACTTGATGGCATGTTTAGTTTTGCCATAAATTTTATAAGCAAGGTCATTCATTCTCTCTTTTTTGCCAGAACTTCTACAAACATGGTCATTAATTCTACAAAATGGTGTTAACTGTTGGAAATTTTATTCTCATATCAATCCATAAGGAATTCTATTTAAGGGTGCTAGCTCAATGGTAGAGCACCTGCCTTATAGGCAGGAGGTTGGTGGTTTGATTCCTCCGTGCCCTATATATATTTTGAAACCACTAAAAAGAGATAAATGACTAAAATAATGACCAAAATTTGCATATAAATGACCACCAATACAACATGAGAGATCAGTGACCAAAAAAATGACCAAAATATGCATATACATGACCACTTTTGAGTTGGCGATCGTTGGTAGCAAATTAGCGGTCATTTATCACGTGACAAAAAATGTGGTCATTAATCGTGACAATTAATGACCAAATATATGACTAAATTATGACCAAATATACAACCAAATATATGACCATAATATAAGCTTTAAATGACCAAGTTAAATATGGCCACATATTTGCTACCAGTAGTCACCAACTCAAAAATGGTCATTTATATGTGGATTTTGGTCATTTATCTCTCATTACTAGTGGTATTTCCATTAATGAATAACAAGAAGTACAATATATGACCTCTTACCGGCAACCAATTTGAACCAAGAACCGGGTCTCTCCACTTATGCCTCCACAACTTCAATCCTCCACACAATGGCTCAAACTATGAAAAGAGTTTGGTAGGTGAGCATAAGAAGCTCACAACAACAAGGATCAATGAGTGTAGACTCAAGTCATGGCAAAAATCCACTAGAGCTATATTGCTCTTTCTTTCTCCTCCCATCCATATTGCATAAGAGCTCAATATATAGCCTTCCAAAGGTAAGTGAAAGAACACATCGAGTCGTTTCGGGGCATATGGAGGGCCAAAGGTCACCCTAAGACCACTTTTTTGGAGTAAAAAGTAATTTTCTAATGATTTTTACCATTTTACTTGGTACCCGCGGGCTATAGTGGAACAACTCGTGTGTACGCAAGATATAGTAGAAAAGCTCACGTACATGAACAAAAATAGGAAAAATGTGTTCCTGAAGGGAAGATCATGAATATGAGTTAGTGAAATGGATCATGAAGGCTAATCAACGTTGATGCTCACAAGGTGGAAAATTACGCTACTACGTAGAAAACTTCCTGTGGCTTCAGGGAAGACCACAACAGACAGCTGACTACCAGAAAATAACTCAATTCCCAATGCAATGCTATATAAATGACAATGCTAAGATAATGGGGAAAAGACCAACCTTCAACCAGACGTTCGAAGTAGATCCCCGTTGAGATTTTAACTTCTACACTTGAACCTGTAGATTAGTCTCAACAACAAATACAAGCAAGTGCATATAACATGTGAAAGACATTAGCATAATCAATAGCATGATCCATGATATTATAAGCAAATATAACCCAATGTAATTTAACATATTCACAACATCAATTGGACAAGAAAATGAGTATTTCCATTAATGAATAACAAGAAGTACAATATACGACATCTTGCTGGCAACAAATATGAACCAAGAACTGGGTCTCTCCACTTGTTCCTCCACCACTTCAATCCTCCATACAATGGAAAACTCAAACTATGAAAGGAGTTTGGTAGGTGAGCATAAGAAGATCACAACAACAAGGATCAATGAGGGTAGACTCAAGTCACGGCAAAAATCCACTAGAGTTATCTTGCTCTTTCTTTCTCCTCCCTTCCATATGCCATAAGAGATCAATATATAGCCTTCCAAAGGTAAGTGATATCCCAACGTCCAATCAATGAAACAGAAGCTCGACACACAGCAACTCTAAATAAGGAAAAATCCCAAAAAATGGATGTTATCCCCAACGGTGTCGCCATTTCTATTACGGAGAAAACTTCCTATGGCTTCGGGGCAGACCACAAAAAAAAGATGACTACCAGAAAATAACTCAATTCCCAATGCAATGATATATAAATGACAATGCTAAGATAATGGGGAAAAGACCAACCTTCAACTGGATGTTCGAAGTAGATCCCCATTGAGCTTTTAACTTCTACACTTGAACCTGCAGATTAGTCTCAACAATGAATACAAGCAAGTGCATATAACATGTGAAACACATTAGCATAATCAATAGCATGATCCATGCTATTATAAGCAAATATAACCCAATGTAATTTAACAATATTCACAACATCAATTGGATGAAAAAATGAGTATTTTCATGAATGAATAACAAGAAGTACAATATACGACCTCTTGCCGGCAACCAATCTGAACCAAGAACTAGGTCTCTCCACTTGTGCCTCCACCACTTCAATCCTCCATACAATGGAAAACTCAAACTATGAAAGGAGTTTTGTAGGTGAGCATAAGAAGTTCACAACAACAAGGATCAATGAGTGTATACTCAAGTCATGGAAAAATTCCACTATAGTTATCTTGCTTTTTCTTTCTCCTCCCTTCCATATGCCATAAGAGCTCAATATATATCCTTCCAAAGGTAAGTGAAAGGAAACATCGAGTCGTTTCGAGGCATATGGAGGGCCAAAGGTCACCCAAAGACCTCTTTTTGGTAGTTAAAAGTAATTTTCTAATCATTTTTACCATTTTACTTGGTACCATCCGGCTATAGTGGAACAACTCGCGTGTACGCAGGCTATAGTAGAACAGCTCGTGTACAAGAACACAAATAGGGAAAATGTGTTCCTAAACGGAAGATCATTAATCTGAGTCAGTGAAATTGATCATGAAGTCCAATCAATGCTGATGCTCACAAGGTGGATAATTACACTGTAATAGTGTTGGGAAATAATAACCAACCTTTATAATTTTGTGTGCTATGATATTTCCCCTGAAACAACTACCAGCAAGTCCTGCATGTAAATCCATTAGTATTTTATCAGCATCGTGCTTCTCAACACATCGTAATAAAACTCCATCAAATGTTTTCTTATAAAGGACTTGATTAATCAATGATAAGGATTTGATTTAATCTTGAGGGCTCTCCTTTTATTGGTTCAATGTTTTGAGTATCATACTTGTGAGTTAAGAAAACCTTAATGTCACCATACCAGGAATCTGTAGCTTCAGGAGTGAAATAAATTTGATCATTGCCAGGTTCTTCTTTGTTAACCAATTTTTCTTCATCATCATGTGTTCTAGTTTAGTGTGCTTCTATCTTACGAAATCCTTATCCTTGGACAACTTTGGCTAGCCTAATCTATAGATCATATTCTTCCAATGCAGTCATATAGTGTGCATGCTTCTCTCCTAGTTCCTTTTGAGTCAGCGCATTGTAAAACGTCGAACAAGGGATTATAATTTTGGTCCTGGAATTCAAAAGGTAATATATGAAATGTTTCACTGCTTTACAAACAACATAAGCATGCTTATCAACTTTTGGATAATTAATCTCGGCTCCCTTCAGAGTGGAACTCATTAAAAATATTGGGATCTCATTCCCTTCAGAATTTTTTTTTGTTAGGATTACAACATATGAAATGTCATAAGCATATGTATACAGGATAAAATATTTTGCGAAATCAGGGGACATTAAGGAAGGTGCTTCAACAATAGCTTCCCTAATTCTACAAAAATATTTGGTAACTCATTCCATTTGAATATTATGTCCTTTTTAATCATGTCTTGTAAATGTTTAACAATTTGAGCAAAACTAGGAACAAAACGTCTCACAAAATTAATTTTCCCCAAGAAAGATTGCATAGAATTTTTTGAACGAGGGAAATTTATCTGGGATATCACTTGAGTTCATTTTGGATCAATCATCATGCCATGTATGGAAATAATGAATCTGAGTAACTTACCCTCCGTGACTGCAAAATTTTATTTTTTATGGTTAAGAGAGATATCGTACCTTCTGCATCGCTCAAACACTTGCCTCAAATGTGAAAGATGTTCTTACCTTCTTTTGGAAAAAATGGTGACATCATTAATATAAACTACAACACAATTATGAATTAATCCCCTAAAACCAATATACATCACCCTCTAAAATGTAGGCCCTACGTTTATTAATCCAGAAGGAATATTTATGTATGAAAAAGTGCCCCACGAGGTCATAAATGCAATTTTTAATTGGTCAGAGTGGGATACTAATACCTAGTTGTACCCCGAGAAACTGTCTAATAGTGAAAACATTTATGATCCTGATACCCTTTGTAGGATTTGCTCCATTGGGGGAACTAGGTAGTTGTCTTTCTCAAAAGCTCTATTGAGGTTCCGGAAATCAACACAGAGACGGATATATCCATTATTTTTACGTACTAGGACCAAGTTAGCTACCCACTAGGTGTGTCTAACTGGGAATATGATCCTAGCTGAATTTTTTTATCCAACTCTTTCTTAACTGATGGTTCTAAGTTGGGATGCATCTTACTCAGCTTCGTTTGATAAGGTTTGACATTAGGTTTCATGGTATGTTGTGTTGCATGACATTTGTATCGAATGTTCTTAAATCATCGTAAGCCCATGCAAAAATATCCTTAATATTATTTAAATAGTCTGATATAAGAAGCCTTTTCGGTAGGGGTACATCCTGTGCCAAGATTGATGTTGTGTTGATTATGTTCGGTTCCCAAATTCACTATTTGGTAATTCATACATGAACTATTAGTTTTACACTTTGTCACCTTTTTAAACTTATCTTGTAGATCATAAAAAAATTCCAGTATTACGACTGATTTGGGAATCAGGGTAGTGGGTATTTGTGATTCTAAGGTAGGTTAGAAAGGATTTTGGCAATGAGACAAAGATTAATCATGATTGTCTTCATCAATAGCCACATCCTTGAATGTTTCTTGGGCTGTGAGAAAATATAAGATCTGGAAATCATCATCAAAAAATTTCCAATTAGTGATGTTGTCGGGAATCGAAGGTCTGTAGATTAATTCAATAAAGAATGCATCGGGCTCAAAACCTTCCACGGGAATTAACTTAGAAGCAACATTGGCAAGTAAATCAGCATCAAAGTTATGATATTGTGATATATATTTTATGTTAAAGAATTCAAAGTGATTAACCAAGTCCCAAACTTCTCTCTGATAATTTTCTAAGTGGACGGAAACACAATGAATTGTATTTCTTACCTATTGAACAATTATTTTGGAGTCTCCCTAAACTTTAATAACCTTGACTTTGAGTTCAATTGCTTTTCTAAGGCCTTGAATCAAAGCCTCATACTCAGCTACATTATTTTTTCACTTGAATTCTAATCTGCAATCTATCATTGTTTTATTTCCCGTTGGATCAATTTAAACACAACTAACTCCATCTCCTTCCTTGGACCTGAACCGTTGAACAATAAACACCAACAGGTTCTATATAACCTAAAATTGATATTTACATTATATGCATTATGTAAAATGGTCTGAGATGACTCTATCTGATAAAAATGGATGACTTCAAATTGGGCATCAGATTCCATATAAGGAGAAATATCTGCAGGCAGATCCCCAAAGAATGTATTGATGGTATAGTTTCCTACATTAGGGGTAGGGAATTGACTAGGCTCACTTGGATCGTTCATATCATTGATTTCCTATTTAAGATAAGGTTCCATATTGAATCTTATCTTGTTGGGTTTACCATTATATGGTAGCCATACATGTGACCAGTCTGTGGAGGAATAGCCTTTAATATTTCCTAACCAATATCGACTCAACCACATCCCATAGGCTTTAGAGACGTCAACCACTACAATATCAAGTCTAATGGATCCTTGGATCTGAAGAGAGTCTAATTAAAGCATTTTTTAGTTCTCCTACCTCCTTGAATTTGGATCTATCCAACTGCATGATCTGCATATGTGATGGTTCAAGGATTGCATTAAGTTTCCTGCACATGGATAATGGCATCATGTTGGAATAGGCCCCTGCGTCTATCATACAGTTGTGTACATTTAGAGGAAATTTGGGGTCTAAAATGGGCCTTATAAAAAAAATGCTCCATGGATGAGTTGGATCTATCAAACCAATAGAATTTCAATAAATTTGGTCAACCATTATGGTTGAGTTGGACATATAGAAGTCAAAGATTCTTATGTGTCATAATTTTATTTGACAATAGATAACTTCATATAAACCTCACCTTGGTTAAAGTTTTGAAAAGTTCATCTCGAAATATGATAAATATACTTGAAATAGTAAATATATAGATTTTATATTATCACTACTTCTAAGTTTTTTAAAATGTAAATCTCACATTAATTAAGATGATAGTGGAGTAATTTTGAAATAATAATTATACTTGATATAATAAATATCGAGTATTTTATATTATAACTACTTCTAAGTTTTTTAAAATATAATTTTTATATTACATAAGATGATAGTGGAGTAACTTTGAAATATTAAAAACATTTATATAATTAATCTCTTAAAAATAAAAATAAATAATACTTAAAAAGGTATCATAAATAAAAATGATAGGAGAGAGATAAAATACTATTTCGCTATTTTTGCGATAACTGACTCCTACGAACTCATAATTTGATACATTTGGTACCATTGGAAAGGTATCGATGATATATACAACTTTTTTGTTTTGAGTTTTTTAAGATTCCACACAATTTTTGGGGCATATATTTTAGTATCACAGTACTAAAATGTCCGCCTCGAAAAATTAGTACTAAAATGTCTTCCCTAAAAAATTGGTACAGAATCTCAAAAAACTCAAAACACAAAACTTATAGATATCATCGATGCCTTTCCAACGGTACTGAAAGCGTCAAATTCCTAGTTCGGAGAAGAAAGTTATCAAAAACTAGAGAAAACTTATTTTATCTCTTTTGTATTTTGTTATTTATGATACTTTTTTTAATTAATTTATTTTATTTATAAGAGATTAATTATATAAAAAAATTTATTATTTCAAAATTACTCCACTATCATTTTAATTAATATCATATCTGTATTTTAAGGGACTGGGAAGTGGTGATAATATAAAATAAAATAATTATAGTGATTGTTTATTTTTAGTATTCTAATTATATTTTTTCATTGTAATTTTAGTTTTTTTTTAGTTTTAGATTTTATTAAATATAAAAACAGTAGTGTTACATTTATTAAAAAATTAAATAAATTAAGATATAAATTTTAAAAAGGTACCACTATATCATTTATTGTCTATGTATACACAAGAATCTAAACCTTTCATTATTATTTTCAACCATCATCTCTTAACTCTACACTAACCCAACATATTTGTCAACTACCATTAATGACATATTATAGGTTGACCTTCACTAGATAACACCTTTAACGTAGTGTGACATTGCATATTTGTAGTGTGATGTGGGTTTTTACTTATTTTCCTTAGGAGGCCCATTTTAGACCCCAAATTTCCTCTAATTGGAATATTTGAATCAAAGTTTAATTTGATGTTTAGTTTGTATTTGTGTTTGGGTTATAATGATGCTTTGGTAGTCTGATTCTTCGGTTGTGTCTAAAAATGTCTGCAGTTGAATGGATTTGATCCCTCTTAGTGCTTGATAGAGTCGGAGTTAAGATGGAGTAAATCAGTTGCAATTTACATAATTATTAAATAACTTGCAATTATTACAAAACTAATATCTAACTCATTCTCTAGCACCAATTATTTCAGTTTAGAATCATGTTGTAAATAATAACACATAATTCTTATAGATTTAGTTTTCTTGTAACTATTTATAAAAAGATTTATTTCAATGGAATTTGAATTTGAAATTTAATATATATCTATTTAAATATGTGTTACAATGTATTCTATTTTTGGAGTGGACAAATATTTATTTTTAAAACTTTTTTATATCTAATTATCTTTTTGTGGTATTTTTTGGAGCTGGCATATATGCCACATCACCATGACAGACATGACATATATCACTCACTTGGGTTGTAGAAAGTGCCTCTTGGGGCAATTAATAATCTATATATTTTATGATTCAAGGCTCTATGCCAAACTAGCTTTATGAAATTGTGAAATAGATAATGAACTCCAGAGTTGTGTGTAGAATTGTTAAATATATTTTTGGAAAAAAAGGTTTTCAATGATTAAGATGTTTCAAATTTGCTTTGGATGTAAGGAAAAATGCATTTCATTCATAGGGTAGCTTTCAAATAATTTCACCACTACACACCTTTCATTTCTTGACATGATCTACATGGCATTTCATTATAATCTTCAATACATTACACACTTTCCTAGATCTTGCAGATCCAAGATCAGGCACTCAATCCTATACACAGTCTAGGGGATGCAATTTTCATCAAATCTATTGGATAGTCCCATATATAAAATAGAAGAATTAAATATGAACTTGATTATGATATAGAATATATATCTTATATGATTCATGGATGTATCTTGTATGCATGATAAGAGATTCTCAATACATTGATTAGTACTATGTATAAGATGATATATTTTTCTAGAGAGAAGGTTGTGCTACCATTGTTAAGATGTTTGAAACTAATTTTTAATGATATAAATAATGCATTATACTTGTAAGTTTACCTTCGAAACATTTCACCTCTATCAGTGTTGATTATCTCATGTTATAAGGAAACTCTTTTGTACCTTACCTCCCTAGGTTAGTTCATATATTATTCGCTTTATAAATAATAAGAATTATTATCCCAAATTAGTTAGTTTATCTACTGGTATTATACATCATAAAAAAAAACAAATTAATAGATAAATCATTTGTCCATCTACTGAGAAATATAAGTGGACATAGATTCTCAAGAAAGAACTCTAGATCTCCTATGTCATTTTGTTCAGTTTGATGTCAACATTATGTCAATGATTATGTCTATCTTTTTAATTTACAGATTCTAATCTAAAACATTTCTCCAATGTTGGAAAGATGCAATACTGAGGAAATACATATTTTTTAATTTATAGTTGAGGTGCAATCACCTTTGAGGACTTTTTATAGCCCACCATGATTGTATTTTCTCTTGTATAGATTGAATACATGCGTAGCTATTTTCAAAAAAAAAAAATCTTAACATACTAACAATATATAACATTAAAAAATGACACTACAAACAGGTTTTGAGGTTGATTCACATTACAAGAAACTTATCTATTTGTAATTGTTTTCAAGTTTAATTATAGTCCATGTAAGGAAAGTATTTGTACCTTTTCTAAAATCACTATTCAAATTCCACCCATGCCCAATGTTTAATAATGTGTCATGGTAAATTATGACCTTAAAACACTGATAAAGCATGATATACTATGGAATTATGCATTCGTAAAGTTAGTTGTAGTGCATGCATGCCTATCAAAGAAATAATTGAATGCTAGTTTGTTTTCTTAATCTTTTTAAATAATCCATTACACATGCTTACTCCCAAATAATTAGAATCCTTGAATTGGAATCTAATTTTAATTGTTCATACTTTTGTTGAAAAAGACACTATTGAGTTTTATTAAGGAGGTTAAATCCAAATAAATTGCCTTACAATTCATAATTATTGAAAAGTCGTTGATCTTGTATAGTCATTCATGTCATGAATGCTAGATATTTACTTGAATATAATATTTTTATTTTTCAAAGTGTTTATACTACTACATAATATATTTATTTTGTTTTCAGCAACATTGGTAGTTTATTAATAGATTTCATTAAAGTGTGACCTTGAAAAAAATATAGTTTATTGTTGTATATAATATATTGACATTTTTATTTCTAAGAGTCTCAAGTAAAATATTTCTAACTTTATATCCAAATTCATTAAACTTATAAAATATTGATACTTATCACTTTAATGAAATTTGGAGAATGTTTTTGGAATGAAATTAGTAATTAATATTTGAAATAAATAAAAAAGGCTTTTCCAATATATTAAGGCAAAGTGTGATGGTTAATATTTTAAAAATAATTACAGACATGTAAATATGAAATATATATATATATATATATATATATATATGATATTTCTTATGTAAAGTCACATTTTTCCTTATTTTTCATGCTTTAATTTTTTGTGTATCTTTTTAAAGATAAACATAAGAAATGTAGATAAAATTATGAAATTAACCATCATATCAGTATCACTACATTACATTGTCATGAAATTAACCATAATATCAATATATATTTTATATTCATGTTATTGATATCACACACACACACACACGTTTATTTGATATTTCTTATGTAAAGTAATGTTTTTCCCACCATCATCTAAGGTAAACATCTAAAATCACCTAACATAATCTAAAGTACCATAATCATGATCATCACCATCTAAGAAAAATAAACATAATCTAAAATTACCTAATATCATCTAAAATACACATCTATCATCACTCATCAAATATGATAATCAGCATCTAACATACACATACAGAAAATAGCTAAAACATCTAACACATAAATGAAATCTAGCATATAAAACTAAAAATCACATCTAACAAAACACACACATTGTCTAACATCATCATCAAACGCATCTAACAAGTATCATTTAAAAGATGTACATATAACAAACATGTATTATAACATGACATAACCAAATAGACATAAACATCAACATATAAATAAAGTGCATCATTATGAACATGAAAAATGAATCACAAGCACATATATGTGAACAATAATATCAAACTCATGATCATGATGTCAAATATACATTTCAAGTCAAATATATGCTACAACATATATGGTCAGCATACTTAACCAAAGGCATCAGTACCTCCACGAACAGAGGAAAAGGCATCGATACCTCCACCAACCAGAGGCATCCTATCTAGAATATTTGAGGTCATGTCTGCAGTAGAAGATGTTGAATTGACATCTCTCCATCGAGGAGAGGGTGGTTGGTCGGCATGCATTGGATTCGATGAAGATGTTGTTGGGTTAGTGGAAGAGATGGTTCTTGATTGTTGGTTATGGAGCCTGATATTCCAATCTCATAGATAATGATTCAACCATGTTTGTACCCTAGGTTTGGTTATGATCACTACACGTGCCATAGGGGGTCCGGGGGATTACGGGCCCATGGTTTTGGGTAACCCATGGTATTTTCCCATTGCATTCCCCTTTATAAGAAATACATTGTAATATGCTTAGGGTTGATGTATTAGGTATTATGCATTGTAAATATCTTTGTGATCGTGAAGAGAGACTATGAGACATTTAAGAGGAAGTGCAGCAAATGTGATACAGGTTGTATCCCTTCATTTGTTGGATGGTATACTAATAAGGACTAGCAATTTGAGTGTGGACGTAGCCAATCTTGGGTGAACCAAGATATATTTGTGTCTCTCTTGTAACATGTTTGTGTGATTATATTTGCATCTTGTTTATTGTTAATGCTCTGTGATCCTATTTTTCTAACAATTGGTATCAGAGCTAAAGGTCTATTTGGTAGATAAACCTACAGGAAACTAGGGTTTCTAGTTCGAGTGGGAGAAATGGCGGAAGAAGAAAAGTTTAAGGTCGAGAAATTTAATGGTCAAAACTACTAGTTATGGAAGATGCAAATGGAGGACTATATGTACCAGAAGGATCTATTCTTTCCATTGGGAGGAAGAGCAAAGCAGTCGGCGACTATGAAGGACGAAGAATGGGAGGTTCTTGGCAGAAAGGTACTGGGAATAATACGGTTGTCCATGGCTTCATCGGTGGCTTTCAATATCTCAAAATAAAAGACAACGGAGGGTTTGATGAGCGCATTCGGTAAGCAGTATGAAAAACCCTCATCCTCCAACAAGGTATTTATAATGAAGGGTTTATTTAATATGAAGATGTCTGAAGGTGGATCTATTGCTGATCATTTAAATGAATTTAATACGGTTACAAATCAACTAAGTTCTGTAAGTCTAAACTTTGATTATGAGGTTAGGGCTCTTCTAATCTTGTGTTCATTTCCAGAAAGCTGGAATGGCTTGGTCATGGCTGTAAGTAACTCTGTCTCTGATTCAAACACCTTGATATTTGATGATGTTGTTAGTGTTATTCTTAGCGAGGAAATGCAAAGAAAAAGCACAGGTGAGTCATCAGGTAATGCGTTGACCAATGAGAGTGTGGGAAGACAAAAGGAGAGAGGAAAGAGCCAAGGTAATCGCAGCAAATCTAAAATGGGAAGATCCAAGTCCAGACTAGGAAAGATAGAGAGTTGGAACTGTGGAAAGAAAGGGCATATGAAGAAAGACTGCAGATCTCTAAAGAAGAAAGGAGATGGACAACATGAGACTACTTAGGAAGCTAATGTAGCATGTGATGTGTTACAATGTGATTTGATTCTTGCATTATATAATACTAGTGATTACTGGGTAGTAGATTCAGGGGCTTCATGTCATGCTACACCCCATAGAAAATATTTTCATGATTATGTTCCAGGCGATTTTGGAAATGTATTATTGGGTGATGATGAGCCATGTAAAATTGTTGGAATGGGTAAGGTGTGGATAAAATTTAATAATGGAACTGAATGGCTGTTGAAATATGTAAGGCATATTCCTACTATGAAAATAAATCTGATCTCAACAGAGCAGTTAGGAGATGGAGGTTGTTTATCTACGTTTGAAGAAATGTGGTGGAAAATCACTAAAGGATCAATGGTGATAGCAAAAGGAGACATGATAGGTACATTGTATTTATGTATTCATAATACTGACCATTCTATCTCTTTAGCTTCCACAGGAACAGATATAGCCATGTGGCATCATAGGTTTGGCCACATGAGTGAGAAGGGAATGCAGATTCTCCATTCAAGGAAGTTGTTGCTAGATTTGAAGCAGGTAAGTTTGGAATTCTGTGAGAACCATGTTTATGGAAAACAGAAGAGAGTCATATTTCTCAGGGTTGGGAAAAAGAAGAAGAATGAAAAGTTAGAGCTTGTGCATAGAGATGTATGTGGACCAGCTCAGGTACAATCTCTTGGTGGCTTTCATTAGTATGTTACATTTATTGATGATGCAACTAAGAAAACTTGGGTTTATTACATTAGAGAGAAATCTGATGTGTTTTCTACTTTTAAGAAGTGGAAATCTTTGGTTGAGAATGAGACGAGAAAAAGGTTCAAGTGTCTCAAATATGATAATGGAGGTGAGTACTGTGGCAAGGAGTTTGATAGTTACTATTCATACCATTGGATTCGTAGAGAGAAGATAGTCCGAGAAACACCACAATAGAATGGTGTGTCAAAAAGAATGAATAGAATGATCATGGAGTGTGCAAGGTGTATGAGATTATATGTGGGATTGCCCTTACAGTTTTGGGCAGATGCTGTAAATATCGTTGTTTACTTAATAAACATAGGGCCTTCAAGTGCTTTGGATGGTGGTATTCTAGATGAGGCATGGACAGATAAAAAGGTAAATTACTCATTTCTAAGAACTTTTGGTTGTGAAGCATTTGTCCATATTGATAAAGATAATAGAACAAAGCTTGAAGCTAAATCCAAGAAATGTACCTTTATTAGATATGGGATTGATCATTTTTGTTATTGCTTATTGGATTATGAAAATAACAAAATCATTAGGAGTAGAGATGTGATATTCAATGAAAAGGTCATGTATAAAGATCAGTTGCAAGGAAAGAAATAGGAAAGGAAAAACACAAAGTACACAGTACTTGAAGAAATTAAAGAAAATGAAGTTCCAAAGGTGCTAGAAAATCAAGAACAACATAAAGTACTTGAAACTCCTGCAACTGTAAGAAGATCTACCAGGTTAAGTAGACTCCCTAAACGATACTCTTCTTCAATGTATTATTTATTTATGACTGATGCTAGTGAACCGGAATGTTATGAAGAAGTGATGCAGGTGGAAACTAGAAAGAAGTGGGAGAAAGGCATGAATGAGGAGATGAATTCATTGATAGGAAACCAGACTTGGGATTTGGTTCAGTTGCTTGTTAGTAAAATAGCATTGCAGAACAAATGTATTTACAGGTTGAACGAAGAAGAAGGAGGTAAGAAGCGATACAAGGCCAGACTTGTTCTAAAGGGGTTTGCATAGAAGATGACTTCAATTAGGACTATTTTAAGTCTAGTGGTGGTAGAAGATTTGCATATTGAATGGTTAGATGTAAAAACAACTTTTCTCCATGGTGATTTGGAGGAAGAGATATATATGCAACAACCACAAGGGTATGAGGTCAAAGGGAAGGATAATTTGGTGTGCGGGTTGAAAAAGAGCTTGTATGGATTGAAGTGAGCTCCAAGGAAGTGGTATTTAAAATTTGACAGTTTTATGATAGAACAAGGTTATAGTAGATGCCATTCTAACCATTGTGTTTATTTCAAGAGGCTAGATAATGGAACATATATTATCTTGTTATTGTATGTGGATGACATGCTTATTGCAGGGTCTAACATGCAGGAAATAAATGTGCTCAAAATGAAGTTAGTTAATTCATTTGAGATGAAGGAGTTGGTTGATGCAAAGCAAATCGTTGGTATGAGAATAACAAGAGACAGGAAAAATCGCAAATTGACATTGTCTCAGGGTGAGTACATACAAAAGGTGTTGGAGAGGTTCATAATGCAGAATGCAAAACTAGTTAGTACACCTTTGGCCAGTCATTTCAAACTAAGTAAGGAAATGTGTCCCAAGACACAGGAAGAGATAAATTATATGTCCAAGATTCCATATCAATTAGCAGTTGGAAACTTGATGTATGCCATGGTGTGCACAAGACCATATATTGCACATGTAGTGGGAATTGTGCGCAGATATATGAACAATACAGGTAAAGAACATTGGAAGGAAGTACATTGGATTCTCAGGTATATGAGGGGTACTACCACTCATGCATTATGTTTTGGAGGTTCAGATACTGTTCTGCAGGGATATGTTGATTCAGATATGGTAGGTGATAAGGATAGCAGGAGGAGAACCATAGGGTATGTGTTTACTGTAGGTAGAACAACAATAAGTTGGATTTTGAAACTGCAAAAGGTTGTTGCACTTTCAACAACGGAAGCAGAGTATGTTGTTGTTATAGAGGCTAGTAAAAAGATGATTTGGTTGCAGAGATTTATGGAGGAATTGGGTAAGAAGCATAAGGATAGAAGGTTGTATAGTGATAGCCAGAGTGCCATTCATCTTGCAAAGAACTCACCATTCCATTCCAGGACTAAACATATACAGCTCAAGTACCATTTCATACTCTTTATTCTGGAAGATGAATTGTTGAAGTTGGAGAAGATACATACTAGCCAGAATCCTGTAGACATGTTCACAAAGCTAGTGACCAGAGAGAAACTGAGTTCTTGCTCGGTTTCAGTTGGCCTTCTAGCATGAAGGTGAAGATGAGAAATTTGCCAAGTTCAAGGTCCAGCAAGTACAGCAGCGATGGAGTTGCTATGAACAGTATCCAAGTGGGAGATTATTGGTTATGGAGACTGATCTTCCACTCTCATAGATGATGATTCAACCGTGTTCGTACCATAGGTTTGGTTATGATCCCTGCATGCACAACAGGGGGTCTGGGGGATTATGGGCCCATGGTTTTTGGTAACCTGTGGTACTTTCCCATCGTATTTCCCTTTGTAAGAAAGAAATTTGATTACACCTAGGGTTGATGTACTAGGTATTATGCATTGTAAATATCTCTGATATCATGAGGAGAGACTGTGAGACAGTGAAGAGGAAGTGCAGCGGATGTGCTGCAGGTTGTATCCCTTCATTTGCTGGATGGTATAATAATAAGGACTAGCAATTTCAGTGTGGTCGTAACCCATCTTAGGTGAACCATGATATATTGGTGTCTCTCTTGTAATATGTTTTTGTGATTGTATTTGCATCTTGTTTATTTTTATTTCTCTGTGAGGTGATAGAGGAGGTGTAGGAGGAGACGGATGAGAGGGTTCATGGTTAACTCGGTGACATGAAGGAGGAGGTGGAGGATCAGGAACTAGATGAGAGGGTCTAGTCAACCAATCCATGAGGTGAAGGAGGAGGTGGAGGAGTATCAACTTGATGATATGGTGCTTGGTCAGATCGATGTGGTGAAGGAGGAGGTAGAGCTAGATGACATGTTTCTTGGTCAACCAATCGTTGAGGTGAAGGAGGAGGTGGAGGAAGATGACCACCATCATGGCCATCCCTCAAAAGTATTATAATGCTAGTATATCTTATGATATGAAGCGTAATAAGCATAATATCTCCAGGAATGACTATAAAATCCTGAAATCCTTATCACTTTTAAGAGGAAATGGGGAGATTTTTTTTTTGTTTTTAAATCAACATACTAGCAATAATTGTACAATCATCAATTCACCTACCAAGGTGAATAACATTTAGACAATCAAATCGATAGCTTTACTACAATATGGAAATGTCTTTCCAAGCATGCATGTAAACCAAGTCTCTCTTTCTAAGATTATAAAGCATATTCTAAGCAGAAATACACTTTCAACTTCGTGTACAAACTTGGGTAAGAAATACCACACGATTTCGAACTTGGTGCAACATAGAAGGACACTCCTTCTACATAATAAGTTAGCTCCATAACTTGATGTTATCTTTAACACAACACTTTAACTGGAGTCATTTAACATCATAAGCATGCCTATGTACCATAAGTCTCCCATAGATAAAAACCAAGATATACACACCCATCTTTCCATATAATGACATGCAATATTGTTAGGAACCCATGTCAACCCTTTTATTTACTTTGTTAGTATATTTTTGTTGGACGCATATGCTTTGTAAGTCGCCACGTAGTATTTGTTGATCCATATTTTGTATTATTGTTGTTGAACGATTATGCTTTGTAAGTCATCCTATAGTAATTGTTGATCCATATTTTGTATTGGCCCATGGTTTGTATTGACACATGGTATTGACCCATGGTATTGGCGCCTAGACTTAGTATATAAGTTTGTGTTGATACCAATGAAGGTACCATGAAGTTATTTGTATTGAGCTTGCTCAAAGGAGGTTACCCCCTCGAAGTGGCCTGCGATCAATATAAAAGTGATTCTGAGTTCTTTTATTTCTACTATCTCATGTGTTTTCATTAATTTAATATTGCAGGTTCTTCACATCTGGTATCAGAGCACTTTCTTGGGCTCGTTGGGTGGAATTTCTACCAAAATGTTTTTTCACATCTGTTGCAAGTTCAGATCTGGGAATAATATCTATCCGCTTAACTGTGGGAAGCACTTGGGAATAAGCCCTAAAACTCATTGTGAGGAGTACCATAGGAACCCCAAAGTAGCTGGCCCATTGAGAGGACTTTCCAGCGAAAATGGAAATGACCCTTACCTGATTGACTAGTTCCCACCCGTGAGGTAAACCAAGAACTATCATTTGTGGCAAAGTGGTTATCAGTTTTACCTGAGCCGTGGAGTGAGGGGTACTGCCCCAATACGCAAGCCGTCAAACAGCATTGGTGGCCGAGTGAAACCACTAAATTGTTAGGAAGCCGCAAATACCTAGGGTCCATATCTATTTTTGTTAACACTCAAAAAGTGCTCACTACCTCATCTCCCTCATTACATGACTCATTTGTCCATATTTCCTGCCATATTTGCCTCCAAAACCTCAAAAACCCATTAAAAAGCCTCCAAAAGACCAAAAAAGCTTCCAAAGGGCCAAAAAACTATTAAAAAAGCCTCCCAAAAACCCTTTTTTCCCCCAAAATAATCCAAAATAGCAAAAACCCTCTAAAAAGGGAATAAATAAAAAATACAAAAAAGAGGAAAACGAAGGAAAAAGGAAGCAAAAACCCTATACAGCTGACCTAAACCATATGGTGCCCAAAACCATGGGCCAGCACTCCACCACTAAAAAACCTATAAATAGGTGATGGAGGCCCCCCATTGCACATCCACAGTCATCCATATCCTTACTCTGCCAAAATCATTCCTGAAACCCTAGCTCACCCTTGAGCTACTTTCACATTTGAATGCCCCTTTGGCCCATTTCCAAAACCCTTTGGAGAAAGAGAAAGGAACAACACTGGAGCTTGGAAGCAACCCTCTTGGACTGCTTCAAAGGATTCGTCAACCTTCACATTGGAGGTATAATCAATACAAAAAACCATTTTTATTATCTTTCAGTTATTTTATGCACATGCTTAGAGTAGTTTACTGTTTTATTGTACTGTCTTTTATTTACTGTATTTTTGGAACTACTACTAAGGAGTCCCTTCCCCTTAGTAGGTGCTCATTTGCACAAGATAGGGTGAAAACCCTAGCTACAGTTTTGGCGACTCCCATAGTGTTCCTTTGAATTTCTAGTTATAGTTTTATACGTTTTTAATTTTCTGCAATATTTTTCTATTTTTTCCTTTCGGTTGTCGTAAACCGCATCTTTTGCCGGCTGCCGTAGCGTTCCGACCGAGTCTTTCAAACTGTTACCTGCGATTTGACCACGGCTCTCAGACTGTTACCGGCGATCTACTGGCGGTTTTCAGGCTATTACCTGCGATCTGACCGCAGCTCTCATCCTATTTCATGCTGTCCGACCGCGGTTGTTAACCCATTTTCCCCTTTTTCTACTACCCGCCTATGCATTTCAGCCTTTTTCCCACGTTCCATTTGTGGCTTTTAGCCATTTTCCTGCTATCCGCTTACGTCTTTCGGCCTTTTTCTCGCGTCCCGCCTACGGCTTGCAGCCCTTTTTCTGCTACCTGCCTGCACATTTCGGCCTTTTTCCCGCGTCCCGCTTGCTGCTTGCACCCCTTTTTCTGCTACCCGCCTGCAACTTTTGGCCTTTTTCCCGCATCTCGCTTGCACCTTTCAGCCATTTTCCCGCTATCTGGCTACGTCTTTCAGCCTTTTTCCTGCGGTCCGCCTACGGCTTTCAGCCATTTACCTGCCTATGGCTTTCAACAATTTACCTACTATCCGCCTGCAACTTTCGTCCCTTTTCCCACGGTCCTCCTGCGTCTTTC
Organism: Larix kaempferi; assembly: GCA_027924585.1. NCBI lineage: Eukaryota > Viridiplantae > Streptophyta > Pinopsida > Pinales > Pinaceae > Larix > Larix kaempferi. The sequence goes on from BSBM01001179.1 coordinate 212,464, forward strand.
AGCCAAGTTCCCGCAATCTGCCCGTGACTGTCGACCTGTTTCCCGCGGTCCGACCACTCAGATTTGCCATATACCCACGGTTGCCACAGACCCATGATCTATTTTCTACACTTTTTTCCTGTTTTGAACCCAACACTTTGGTGCAATATTTTCTACACCTGCACAACCATCTGTCCTGTCTGCATCCTTACTTCCGTACAGCTTGTTTTCTGCAGTATTATTTATGTTCCATTTACAACACTTTTTAAAATTTCAGCATTTTAATTGAAAAGAGAAAATTTTGCATTTCAAAGTTTAATTTCTACATTGTTATTTTTAGTTAGAAAGTTGCCCACCCCATGGCACTTTTACTTGGGTTCATTATCTCACACGCACACACTCTGTCACCTAATTCAAGTGAGCCCTAAAATACTGCTTAACACAACCAACATTCTAACCCCACTTGGGGAACACATAAGAATCTTGTAGTTAGGTAGGATTGGGGGGATAGGCATCCAAATAACACCCCTCGGTTGCTTACACTTGAGACATAGCTATTGTCCATTACGGAACCAAAATCACCTAGTATTTTTTGACACGGTTTAAAACCAATTTATCGGGAAGGCCTCTCTCCTAGGAGGGTTGAAGTAGCCAGACTGGTTCTGGAAGCCTGAGTGGAATACTGCAATCCATTCAGTAACCGAAGAATACCTTTTGTAGTTCTCGGTGTATCACCTGTATGGGGATACAACAACGATAAAACCAAACTGCAGATTCACCCAAGCGAACGTGTCATGAACGGGGTATCTTAGTTTCTTTTCTTCTAGGATTGATTACCCGGTGTCCCTCCTGGTAGAGGGATATGTTTAGCCACTTGGCTCTACTATCCATATTGTCTGACTTGGATTTTATCACCTTGCATAGGATATGTCTAGTTGAGTCAGAATACTATTTAGCTAGGTGTTTGCATGCTCCCTTACCTCCTTTTGGTCTAGCGAGTCCACTATTTTTATTTTTTAGGAAACCTACTGCTTGTTGGTATTCTGACCATTTCTGTTGATACTCCACTTATTGTAGCACAGCTGTTACAGTAAGTGTTTTGAGCTGGTTGTTCGCCTGAGTGCCATATTTTCTAAGCTCTCCTTCTGCACACTCGGTTTTATTAGGGTTTTTTAGCTGTTTTTCACTCAACACAACCCCAGATACTTGACACTATCTATCATCACTGAGTCCCCGAGACATTCTCGGTGCCTCCGGGGAAATCCCCCACAGCACGGTTCACTTGACATCACCCGTCATAGATGTAGATCTTCATCACTTGATACTACTCATCATAGATCTCGATCTTTGTCACTTGACTCCACTCATCAATGGCATAGAACTCCATCACCCGATCTAAACGCCCCTTATTTTACCTCTGATTCTGAGGCACAGTCCGAGAACCCCAGTTACACTGCACCAACCAGCCCCATGGATGGCATGACTTCCAACCCTTTCTTTGTAGGGACCATTGGTGGAGCATCGACCACCATACTAGCTACCACACCTACTTTGGGTATGCCCTCGATAGGGCCCACATCTACCATTCCGATCACTGTACCCATTCTAGTAGCTAGCATACCCATCCCCACTCCATCAGTGACTCACACTGTCCTTGGAGGTGTAGGACCGTCCCATACCACATTCGTTCCTCCACCTAAAGGCAACATCCCAAACCCAGCCCCTCCACTCGGGGGCATGGGCCCCAACATGATCACAAGCTATAGTATGTCACATCCTTCTACTAGTTTTCCATTCATGGCTAGCCTCAACCTTCCTGACCTAGCTAGACTGACTAATGATCCCATCAGACACGACCCTACGTGGCCTCATATTCCCACCAAGCTTCCCTCCGACATCCCTAAGTTTGAGGGCAAAGCAGGTGAGGACCCCAAGAACCATATTATGTCCTTCCATCTATGGTGTTCCTCCAACTCCATAGTGGATGACTCTGTCCGCCTCCGTCTGTTACAGCGCACCCTCACTGGCTTTGAAGCTAAGTGGTACATCGAGTAGCCCCATGGGACCCATGCCACCTTTACTTCCCTTGCCTCCAATTTCCTGTAGTTCTTCCAGTTACCTGTCCGCTATGACGCGGGAGTTGAGATCCTACTGTCTTGCAGACAGAACACATCTACCAACATCACTGACCACATTCATGAGTGGCGTTGATGTCATAGCCTCTGCAAAATCAAGTTAGACGACCGTATCTTCTTAGATTGGTTTCTAAAATACCTCCTTCCTATCATTGCCAAGGATGTGGCATCCGAGCGACCCCAGTCCAAAGAAGAGGCCATCCTCAAAGCCCAACAATTTGACCTTATTTACGCCCAGTTGGGCTATCTATATTCCATCATACCTGATGGCCCTCGTGGTGATTCCTCCCGACACGATGCGCCGGGGGCATCTCATGCCGCAGATGGAATCATTGTCCGTATAGCCTCACATAACCAACCATTTTTTGTAACACGTCCTAGCCATGCCCCCAACCTTTCGCAGGTTACATCTTAGTCCAAAGCAACCAATTCGTATGCTCCCATGGCACATCACCATCATTCCCATGGACCCTCATGTCCACCTCAGTGCTTTGGCAATGCCGCCCCCGCTTACGCCCTAGCAGTCACACCTCAGCCATATTACCACCCACAGGATGCACCAGCTCCTGTGTCCTCTCAAGCCCAACCTGCTTATTACCCACCACAGGCAGCACCTGCAGCAAACCCACAACCCGTCACACAGACATATCAGCAACTCCCACAAGGTTCAGCACCTGCGCCACCTCCACCTACTTATTATCCACCACATCCTACCCCTACACCTGCACAACCCAAGAACCCACTTGCTTCCCAAGGGAAAGTGTATGCCCAACAGAATCTGCAGCAAAACCAAAATAACCAACGCCAACAGGGCCATCAAAATCGTGGCAAAGGTCGTAACCGTGGGAACAACCCCCCTCCAGACCAAGGCGGTCAACCTCCCAATCCCCCAAACAACAATAATGCGGCACCTGCCAACCAGAACCCTGATCAGCCACCCAAACAAGCCAAAAATCCTAATTTGCGAACAAACCATCGTTGTTCTATTTGCGGGGTCTATGGCCACTACACTTATGCTTGCCCAAATATGGAGCGACCTCGGCAACTCTCAACCGATGATTCCCATCGCCAAGGGCATGCAGCTCCTCAGGCGCCACCCAACCCCCCACCACCTCAACATCAACCCTTGGTGTTACAAAACCCCTTACCAACCCAGGGTGTAGTGAACATTCTGTCGTTGGCTCCCCCTCAAGGAAATGCGCCACCACAACAGCAAATCACTTATGCCGCTCCTTATCAACCCATGATATACTCAGGTACCCACCACTTGTTAATGATGTCGTCCACCGATGTCAACCTTCAAACCCGTCAGAACCAATATGGCTCCACCCCTGAAGCCCCTCCCGTCGACAAAAACACTAACGCTCATCCGATTGATCAGTCGTTACGTATCCCTCCGGCTCCACTAGATGGCGCCTCCAAAGCACCTCACTTCCCACTTCGTCACATCAATAATAATCCCAATGCTCGTGATGCGTCTAATTACAACATTGTAGATGACTTATCCCAGTCTCCTGCAGCCATGTCTGCGTTAGAGGTCTTAAAAAACTGTCCTTCACTGTGCAAGACTTTGCTCTCCGCCATTGGTGCTATTGTCCCAAATGATTCACAATTGATGGCCTTTGATTTGGACCAATCTGAACCACGCCTGCCTTCCACTTTAGCGTTCCAAGTTTCTGTTTCCGTTCGGAATCTTGTCATCCATCGATGCATTATCGATGAAGGTGCCTCTACATACATTATGTCCACATTCATTTGGCAGAAGTTGGGATCCCCTACTCTCCAGCAGTCCAGCACTGCATTGCGGGCCTACAACGGTCGTTCGGCTCAACCCCAAGGTCTCTTAGTTAATGTCCCCATCTAGTTGGTTGGCAAAACCGTGCTTATTGACATAGAGGTCATCAATGCCCAACTTGATTATAACCTCTTACTTGGCCGCAGCTACATGTATGCCATGCGGGCGGTTGCCTCATCTGTTTTTCATACCATGATGTTCCCCCATGACCGACGCGTGGTCAAGGTCGATCAACTCAACTATTACGATCCCAATGGCCCCGTTGCACCCGAAAATGTTCTCCCCATGGTTGAACAACCTGTTTGTGGTGCATATACCTCGTTGGTTCCCTCCGTGGGACTTGGACTTTACTCATATACGTGGATGACCTCAACATTCCAATCCATTCCACCCCCATCACCAGCGATCGAAATATCTAACCTATGTACCCTTTCCCACAATACACAAACACCCAACAGTCAACCGCCCTTGTTACCCAAACCACCATTGGTACCTAGTCATATTGGTGTTACACCCATCTACACAATCCCCTTCCTATTCCCTCCCTCGGGAGTAGTAAGCGCCCCGGTTATGGCTACTCTCAGCCTCCCCGGGTTAACCTTAGGATTACCCGTGTGGTATATTTCACCTCCCATTCCACCGCCGAAACCAAATGTCATCCTACAACCGGTGCAACCCATCGCCACTACTGGTCAACCACCTCCTAGTGTCACTACCCCTTCATCATCTACGAATCCCCCCCCTCTTATCAAGCACACTGGGGGCAGAGGCCCACAACCATACACTGCTGTACCCCAGCCCAAAACATTTAAAAACCCCCCCGTGTTTTGTGCTCCTCCCAAATGCTCGTTGTGTGATGAGTTAGGCCATCTGACTCATCAATGTCCACAATTACCTACATTACAGGAACACATGCAAATGCTTAACGACGACCCCAACATTCTGGTTGTCCAACTCGATCCAGCCCCTAAGCCTCATGATAAATCACTGCGTACCAACCACCCTTGTGCAATATGCGGTATTTACGGCCATTACTCACATCACTATCCTGATCTCCCAAATTATAGAGCAGCTCTCTACGAGATGAATAGTTTGGACCTTGAGACGGAATCCCCCACAATTGAGGAGATCCACCCCCCAGTATCACCCTCATTCGGAGAGATTAACACCATCTATATGATCTCTTCGACTACCACTCCCTCGTCAACCGATTTGATAACTCAAATTTTCCGCAATGATGAGGAGATTCTAGAGGCTCTCACTACCCCGGATTATCCTTGGGAAGACATGCACCATCGTTCCTATTTCCTCCCAGAAGACTCCTCCTCCACCACAGCCACCCAATTTGCAGTTGAGTCCAAAGATTTCCTTCCCACCAAAGTTGACTAGTTTAAGGATCCCATTCTCGCTCCTGGTTCCTTTGAGGAAGGTAACATGGCCAATATCTCACCCACAATCCAAATTGATATCTCCACCCCAAAAGGTGCCCCTGAACTCATCACTTTAGGAGCCTCCTGCAGTGAATATGAGATCGGAGAGTACAAAAAACATTTCCAAGAGTTTTGTGATGTCTTTGCCTGGTCTTATACCAAAATTCCTGGTCTCGACCCCCCTATTATAGAACACCACATTGACACATGGCCATATGTACCCCCTCTTCGCTAGAAACAGTGCCCCATTCATCCCTCAAAGCTCCCCGCCGTTAAAGCAGAGATTGAGAAACTTCGCAAAGCAGGATTCATTTATCCTATTGCATATACCACTTGGGTTTCTAACCCCGTCCCTGTTAACAAGAAACAAGGCACCATCAGAGTAGGTACTGACTTCTTCTATTTAAACCGATCCTATCCCAAAGACAACTTCCCCACGCCATTTATTGACCAACTCATCAATGCGTGTGCGGGGCATGAAGTCCTATCTTTCATGGATGGTTTTTCTGGATACAACCAGATTCAGATCCACAAGGAAGATCAGTACAAAACTGCCTTTACCATGCCATGGGGCACCTTTCCCTATCGCGTCATGCCTTGCGGCCTCAAAAATGCTGGTGCTACCTTCCAGCGGGCCATGGCCTACTATTTTCATGACTTGGTCCATATCCTGCTAGTCTATCTTAACGATCTTACAGCTCGTTCCTGGAAACGATCATACCACCTTAACGACCTCCTGCAAGTCTTTCTGTGTTGTCGCAAATATCAAATCCGCTTGAACACACACAAGCGTGTCTTTTGTGTTCCGGCAGGCCAGTTGTTGGGTTTCATTGTTTCCCAGAAAGGAATCGTTATTGATCCCCTGAAAGTCCAAGCCATCATAGACCTTCTTTCTCCTCGCACGCTCCAGCAGCTCCAGAGTCTGCAGGGGAGATCTAATTTCCTCTGTCGCTTCGTTCCTGATTATGCCGCCACCGTTCATGGTTTCTTATGCCTGCTTCATACCCACATACCCTTTGTTTGGGATGACCAGGCACAAGATGCATTCAAAGCCGTTAAGAAAGCTCTCACACAAGCCCTTCTGATCTCCCCCCGGGATTTCTCTCAAGACTTCATCCTGTACATCTCTACATCCGATTATGCCGTGTCCGAAGTTCTTGTTCAAGAAGATGCCACTCGCCATGAGCATGTCATTTATTACGCCAGCTAGACCTTGTCTGGACCACCCCTATGTTACCCATATGAGGAAAGACTAGCCCTTGTTGTAGTCTTTTCTGTCCAAAAATTATGACATTACATTTTATTCAGTCAAACCATAGTTGTCGCCGACTCCAACCTTATGGTCTATCTCTTGAACCGACACCTCCTGCAAGGTCACGTTGCTAAATGGGTAATTATACTCCAAGAATATGACCTCACTTTCACAACCCCTAAGAGCACTAAAGCCCTCGTGCTTTCCCAACTCATCACCAATCTCCCATCCCTCTTGCCGTCCCCACAAATCTCCGATGAGTTACCCGACAATCACTTGTTCATCATCTCGTCTGATGACCCGTGGTACAGTGATATTTTGTTATACCTTCGCACACAAAAGTTTCGACCCAACATAAATCGTGATGGACACCGTCGTATCCATCACCAGGCCTCTCGATATCTCCTCTTAGGCGATGTCCTTTACCGGTGAGGGGTTGACACGATTTTCCGTTGTTGTCTTACACACGAGGAAGCCGAACAAGTCCTCAATGACTGTCATAGCGGTGCCTCTGGCGGACATTTCTCTGGAATGGCCACCACCCAAAAGGTCATCTGTGCCGGATACTTCTGGTCCACACTCTTTACCGAATGCATCACAATGGTCAAACATTGTCATAATTGCCAACTTTTTGCCCCTAAGGTTCGGACACCACCCGCTCCGTTACACCCAGTCGTCACCGTTGGTCCCTTTTGTAAATGGGCCATCGACTTCATGGAATGTAAACCCTCATCCTCCAACGGCCATAAGTACATCATTGTCGTCGTCGACTACTTCACCAAATGGGCTTAAGCCATGCCCAACTTCAATTGTAAAGTTGACACCGCTGCCCGTTTCTTTTTTAACCATGTTATCACTCGATTCGGGGTCCCCAAACAGTTGGTCTCGGACCACGGTTCACACTTTGAAGATTCCATTTGGCGTGAGTTATCCACCCTACTGAAGTTCGAACATCAGTATTCCTCTGCTTACTACCCCCAAGGGAACGGCCAAGTAGAGGCCATTAACAAAATTTTAAAAACCATCCTCCAATGCACTGTTGACCAGCATAAGTCCAATTGGCATCACATGCTCTTCCCTACATTATGGGATTACCGTACATCAACCAAGACCGCCACCGGTTTTACTCCGTTTCATTTAGTTCACGGTGTAGAGTCTCTCCTCCCCATCGAGTGTCAGATACCTTCCTTACACATCGTCGTCGAGCTTCTTCCAGACACCTCCCCACTCGAGCAACGTCTGCTATCACTAGAACAAGCTGATGAAGACCGTCGTGCCACCCTCCAAACCATTGAAGCTTCCAAGAACCGCTCCAAAGCTAGTTACGACAAACATGTTCACCCTCGAACTTTCCGCGAAGGGGACCTCATCCTCGCCTATGACCAAGCCCACGACAAGACTGGTAAAGGAAAGTTTGAATCCATGTGGCAAGGCCCTTACATCGTGCAGACCTACCTCGGAAATGGGGCATACATTTTAACTAACTCAGAGGTTCACCGTTTGCACAACCCCCGTAATGGGTTGTATCTTAAACGCTTTTATCCTTAAACAAACCCGCGACCCCATTGGTCCCTATTGTACAATTTGCTTTCTTTTGTTTTTTACCTTTTCTACCACAACCTTACATTCATCATTTTTTGCATGATCACAGATGGACCATCTTCCACATCATTACATTGGCTTCGCTGATGGAGCAAGCCGCTAGTCTCCAAACTTGGCTTCTGCAACATGGGTCTTATATTCCCCTTCACATGAATTGATTCACCTTAACGGAATATGTATAGGCGCTGTACCAATAACCAGGTGGAGTATGATGCTATGACCGGTCTCCTGACCACTGCCCTTCAGATGGGCATATGTCACCTTCATGTGTTCCTTGACTCCCAGCTACTTGTCTCCCAGCTCAACAACTGCTACCAGGTGCGTGATCCCTACCTCTTTAGAAAATTCCTGCACACAAAACAACTCAGCCGACATTTTGAATCCATAACATTCACCCATATCCCAAGAGCTCAAAATAGTGTTGCAAATCAAATGGCTAACAACATCCTAGATTGGCATATCAATCACACCATGTAAAACATCCATCATGCATCATCATCCCATATCATCTCATCAAACATATATAAAAATCCAAAAAGATTGCAAGGGGCATCCACGTGCCCATCATCTTACACTACTTCCATCCACGTGCAGTACAAACATATAACAAACCATAAGCGCATCCACGTGCATACATTAAATCATCATCGCAAAAAGGTGCATCCATATGCATATATATATATCAAAAAATAAACGGCAATGTGCTACACATGTCCTGAGTACCTCCATACTTAGTTATACAAAAAATATCTATACACCAATAAGCCTCATAGAATACATGTCGTAGCTACAAAATCGGGGGGGAGTCCCCTGCACTCACTACTGAGAATCATACCCTCCATCACTTCCTGCATCAGCTTCCTTCGAGTCCTCACCCAGATCCTTCTCCAGTAGCTCTTCATCCCCTGCAAGCTCCTGTGCCTGACCCTTATCCGCCAAAATGGCCACCCGGATAGCGATCGATTGGAACTCCCATGGTGCCCTCAGATAGTCCTGAATCACCTCCGGATCCACGTCCCACCACCCATCATCAGTCACTCCAACCAGCAAACGATCGAGAAGCATTGGTACGGACTCCAGAGTCCCCTCAGCGTCTCGTCGATGCACCTCCCCTCGGCCTAGCAGGGATAGTATCGCCACATGCCCCCTGCGAGCTACATGTCCTGGTGGTGGTCTCGGGCCAACATCTTCAAATCATACATCAGTCAGTAACAGCATATCAATATCTCAAACCTATCATACACAAAACCTGACGTCAACAACAATCAAGCAAATCAATACATACCATCTGGTCCCCACGCCTACCCTGGTGGACGTGGTGCCTCCGGATCCCCTGTCTAGTCCATCTCTCTATATGGATAATCATCCAGCGTCAACAGGATCTGCAACCACTGTAGGTAGAGCTCTTAGGTGAAATACCTGCCCACCTCACCGTCACCTCGTCAGCGCATCATCTCTCCCCAAAGCACCATGCGCAGCTCCATAGGTCCTACTACCCTGATCGGCACCCGCGACCGTAGTGTAGGTACCCTCTTCATGACGAAGACACACAGAAAGGATCCATAACAGAATCCCTTGTCATATTCCTTCACCGAGTTCAGCTGCCACTGAACACAAGTGAGGAACATCTGGCCCTAGATGTAGTATACACCCTCTAGCACCCGCTCCACCAGCTGCATCTGGCCCCCTAACACCTTCTCAGGCGACTAGGACCCCAAAAACCCGAACCACGCACGCCGCAATCGCCCGTACTGATGGCTCCCACAGGTCCACAACCCGAAGTGCATTCCTCTACACCCTAGCCTTCGGACCGCAATACCGCTCCAACATATCCTTGATATCCACATCGGTGGATACTCATGGCTGCGTATCAGCCACCCTACCTAGACAAGGCAACCCCATCAAGAAATATACATCTGCAAGGATGAGATCCACCCTCTCTCCCTGCACCCTGAACGCATGTATGTCAGGCTCCCAAAAGCTCACTAATCGGTTTAGCAATAGTGTTGTTGAACGCATCATGGGCACCTGTACGAACTTCAGCAGCCCGCACAACCCCAACGTAGATCGCACATGTCGATCCCTTCGTATGACATCCACTATGTCATCTAGTACCTCCCGCTCTCGCCACAGCACTAACGGCATCCTATCAATCACATAAGGAAAACTCATCAGACTCATATCAAATAAGTAACCCTTCCCCACCCTCGGGAAAAACTTAAAGCTCGATCCCAATCGCAGCTTTAGGGCCCTTTGCTGCGGTCTCTGACCGCGGCTGTCAGGGCTACAGTCGCGGTCCGAGACCACACTTGTGGGAGCCGAACTCACAGTCCCGAACCGCAAATCAAGCCTTGGAACTCGCGGTACAAGACCACATATCCCGACCTAGAACTCGTGGTCCCCGTCCATGTGATCAGCCCCGGAACCCGCGGTCCCCGACCACGGTTCTACCCCACAAACCCTCGGTCCACCCCACGTAGACCGTACAAAAAATCCCCTCGGACCCACTACCCACCCCACCACCCCCCCCCCCGAACCCAATGAAAATGCAAGTATGAGTTTATGAGAATACCTGTAACTCCCGAATCTGAAAACAGTCGGCTGGATCGTCCAGAAACACCAACTAAGCTCTGGTCAACTCTGATCTCTAGTCAAAGTCAATAAGTCCAAATGACACTTGTCATTTTGGACCCACTTACTATTTATAGTCTGTTGACTTTTTCTTGTTTTGGCCATTTTGAACCCATACTAAGTCCATTTTTCGAACCGTTTCCACCACTGGAATCAGCACGACTAGACCGTCATGATGGTGGACATGTTTTCTTATTTTTTCTACATTGTTTTTTGAGCATTTTTCTAGACACCACTAGTCACCTCGTTTTGCATGCAACTTCGACTACTCTCCGTTTTTGACATATTTTATATCATCGGATTCATTTTTTCGAGCCCGTGATGATGCTTGAGATCATTTCTCGCTCTCACACACATATTTTTTCCAAAACACCCCCCGTCACCTCGATTTGCATGCCACATCGATCATTCTCCATTTTTAACACTTTTTATATCACCAGATCCAATTTTCCGAGCTCGTGATGATGCTTGAGATCATTTCTCACTCTCACCACATACAGTTTCAACATTGTATCCCGACACCTTGCTGCCTCGGTTTGCGCACCACATCGGCCGACATCGAATTGTTCCACATTTTTACATGAGCCATTCACTCCTTTCATACTGCAATTATTTCATTATTTTGCCACCATTCATTATCCCACAAGGAGGACCACTAGTGTTCCTGCCTACCCTCGTTCTTGGTCATCATCAATGTTCCTTGATTGAGCACTTCCTCCTTGCCTAACCATTCCTTTTGTTCGGTGTAATTTTATCCCTTTTTCAGGCCGAACAAGTCCTTTACGAAAAAGGCAGTTAGGGAGTTTCTGTTAAGCTCTTTTCTAACTCCTAAAACAATGAAAAGATAGTCGAGCAATCTTGCTTCCTTTCATGCTCGTTAAAGTACCTGAAAGAGCGCCTATCTGGTATAAGTTTACCCCTTTTTCAGACCTGGTAGATTAATTAAGAAAAATGAATACTCTAGTCACACTAGCTAGAAGAGTTCTTCATTGCATTCTTTTATGCTTCTTCGGGCCTTGGAGACTAACACACGACAAAGAAACCCCCTGGAGTCTTCTTATTGCTTTCAGACTCTATAAAATTGAAAGAAACCACGAGCATGAACTGTCCTGTGCTCGTACAAATCCACACGACAGTACCATTCCATTATTTCAGAGTCTTCTTATCGCTTTCAGACTCCTTAAAATTGAAAGCAACCATGAGCATGAACATTCTTGGGATCGTATAAATCCACACGATAATACCATTTTGAACACACTTCTTCTAGTTCCTTAACCCATGAAGAAGTTCCCCCCATGCCTCTCGGCACTGTGATCGATCATCTCGGTAGCACCCCCAATAAGGTCGCCTTTGTTCAGATTATTCTGTAGTCTCTTGCCATCTTACACCACCTTGAGTATCATTCATCCAAGTCACTATCCTTGATCCATTACAGCTATGATCCCTTTCCCACCAGTCAGTTTCATATGCTCCCCGATCATCCCCCATCATCATACTCTGAACAAAGAAAGTTTGAGTCCACCCACTCTACTTGCCCAGTCATCCCCTACAGTATGTCAGTCCTACCATCAGTACTCTCACACTTCGGTCCTCCACCTTGTGCTCCTATGAAGGAAACATCATTACCTTGCTAGTTGCACGTCTCCCTCTATCGATGAAAGCCCCTCTATTCCAGAGGATAGACCCAGAGATCCCTGCGCCTTGGACTCATCACCATTTGTGGTGAGTGCCTACGGACCATTTTGAGAGGATTCATCATTGCCTCTCTGAGTGGTTGCTTCTCACATGCTCGACTTCAACACCTTGATCAAATTACTGAGAATCGTGCAAGGTATACATCTCTTTAGTTATTGGTTGAAGACCCCGGATTTCCCCCAACTCTAGCACATTGGTGAGTCCCCTCGGAACGCCCAGTTATATGTTCCCATGGATGTCCGGGTTGTGTAGGTGATTGTATTCGGAAGCCATCCAGTTATATGCTTCCTCGATTACCCAGTTCAGTGTACCATTGAGGGTATGACTCCCCGTCACTATAATCCAGCAGCTCATCAGTTCCTCTGGTACCACACTCAGTAGTACTGTTGTTATTCTAGTGTATCAGTTCTTCAACTCAGACATGGTCAGCCCAGCAGTATGTCCCAAATTTGTGTCCCCTCTGGACTCTTATGATGTACACAGTGGTTCTCCATGTATCCTTCAGGCCCCCATTTTTGGGCCCCATAGTTATTTTTTATGTGTCTTGATACGAGCATGGGTATGCCCGCCTCGTCCATATATTGAGAGTCTTCCTCCTTTGAGGCCATGTATATTTCAAGTCCCCATTTATTGGACCCCCTTGTTATTGTTCTATATCTTGATACGAGCATGAGAATGCCCGCCTCGTCCATATGTTCAGATTATTCCTCATTCATTATTGATGTCATGTACTTTCATTTTTTGCAGTTTGTTCGGGACCATTGTTCCAGGATCTAGTTCATTTTTTCTCCTCTCCGCACCCCAGGAAAACCATAAAGGACTTATGATGTCTATCGGCCATACGATGAGCTCCTGTCCTCACACATCAGGGGGCAATCTGTTAACACTCAAAAAGTGCTCACTACCTCATCTCCCTTATTACATGACTCATTTGTCCATATTTCCTACCATATTTGCCTCCAAAACCTCAAAAACCCATTAAAAAGCCTCCAAAAGGTTAAAAAACCCCTTTTTCCCCCAAAATAATCCAAAATTCCTCCAAAATAGCAAAAACACTCTAAAAAGGGAATAAAAAAAAATACAAAAAAGAGGAAAAAGAGGGAAAAAGAAAGCAAAAATCCTATACAGCTGACCTAAACCATATGGTGCCCAAAACCATGGGCCAGCACTCCGCCACTAAAAACCCTATAAATAGGTGATGGAGACCCCCCATTTCACATCCACAGTCATCCATATCCTTACTCTGCCAAAATCACTCATGAAACCCTAGCTCACCCTTGAGCTACTTTCACATTTGAATTCCCCTTTGGCCCATTTCCAAAACCCTTTGGAGAAAGAGAAAGGAACAACACTGGAGCTTGGAAGCAACCCTCTTGGACTGCTGCAAAGGCATCATCAACCTTCACATTTGAGGTATAATCAATACAAAAAACCATTCTTATTATCTTTCTATTATTTTATGCACATGCTTAGAGTACTTTACTGTCTTTTATTTACTGTATTTTCTGAACTGCTACTAAGGAGTCCCTTCTCCTTAATAGTTAATCATTTGCACAAGCTAGGGTGAAAACCCTAGCTACAATTTTCAGCTGAACTGTTGCCGATCACTGCCGCGTTGTTTCAAGTCCAGCCGTTTCTGAAAGCCATTCTAGATCCAGTCGTTTCAGATCTATTTCAGATCCAGTCATTTTCGATCCATTCGACGTCGTTTCAGATCCCTCTATTTCCGATCACTTCCATGCCATTGCAGATCTATCTGTTTCAGATCCCTTCCATGCCGCAGCAGCTCCATTCTGGAAAAAAAAAATGGTTTTCTCTCCATATCTCCCTTGTTTTCACTCTATTTCCCCTGGAACCCCTGTAATACCATTCTGCATCTTTCATCCCTGAGGACCCTATCCCAAATTCCACTTCCCAAAGCCCGAAATCCCACATTTGTCTATTTTTAGGGTTTGCATAACTTCCTCGGATTTCACCCAATCACCTTCAAATTTTACCACAGAGTTCCTTTTCTAATTTGCTTCTTTGTCCCTCTCTACCAAATTTTTCCATTCTTTCACCCCGCTTCTGAAATCCTCATTTTCTGCTTCCCTGTCCATTCAACAGTGTCCGAAACCTAGTCAAACCCCAATTACCCTTCATATTTTTTCTCAAATCCAGATTTTCCTTTACTGAAATAGTTTCTGTTTTTGTTTTTCTACCCACTCAAGAAAAAAAAAACTCCTGGTTATGGTTGTCACCCACGCAGGAGGAAAAACCATGGAAGAAGCACTTGCAGCCATCCAAGCCAAACTCTAGGATCTTGATGAAAAATTTCTCGACCTTCATCTTGAACATTCAACCATGAACAACAAACGTCAGTTCGAGTCTTCATCAGAAAATGGGTTCTCTTCTTCCAGCAATTTCCGTGGTCTGAAGCTTGATTTTCCTCACTTTAATGGCACTGATCCGACTGGATGGATCTATCGTGCAGAATAGTATTTCAGTCTACATAACACTTTTGATGTCCAAAAAGTTCCAATTGCATCCTTTCATTTGGAACAAGAAGCCCTTCAATGGTACTGTTGGTACATCAAGGCTCATGACGAGCCAAAATGGATAGATTTTTGCCAACTCCTTTTGCAACGATTTGGTCCTAGTGCTTTTGATGACTTCACCAAAGAACTCACTAAACTTCGTCAAACTGGCACTGTGAGAGAGTATCAGATAGAATTTGAGAAACTAGCCAACCACACTTCAGGATTCTCTGATGACTTCTACAAGAGTTGTTTTATCAGTGGTCTTAATGATGAAATCCGCCCAGAGGTCAAAATGTTATGTCCCAACACAATGATGGAAGCCCTAGGGTTGGCTAAGTTGGCAGAAGACAAGATTGTTGCCCAACAGTGCTCCAAACCCACTTTTGTTCCCTTCCGAAATATGGGTTCTCAATGACCTCCAATCCCTCCAGCTCCTCGACCAACATTTATTAAGCATTTGTCCAAAACAGAGATGCAGGCACATAGGGAAAAAGTTCTTTTTTATAATTATGATGAGAAATTCACTCGGGGACATAGATGTGTTCAACAAAAGCTCTATCTCTTGGATGTGGATTCTCCGCCCGCCTCTGAAGTTGGTGAAGAAGCTCCAGATACACCGGATGATCAGGTCTACATTCAGGAGTTGCCTATTGACCCCCCATCTCAGAAAGACCACCTAGAGATATCTCTCCATGCTTTATCCGGCGTCACCATACCCCAAACAATGCGGGTCAGGGGTTACTTCAAGAAGATTTCCCTTACAATACTCATCGATTCAGGTAGCACTCATAACTTCATTGACCCTCGAATCACCAAATAGGCTGATTGTTTTTTCCATCCTTGCTCCAACTTTGAAGTCATGGTTTCCAATGGGGGCACCTTACCTTGCAAGGGAAAGTGTCACAATGTGCGTATCTCTTTGGATGATTATAACCTGCGCTCTAACATGTTTGCATTGTCCTTAGGCGGATGTGATGTGGTTTTGGGAGTTCAATGGTTACGCACACTTGGCCCCATCTTATGGGATTTTGCTAAACTTTGGATGCAGTTTTCAATCAATGGGACACAACACAAATTTATGGGCTTACAACCAGGGTCTCTCTGCATCATCAGTTCACATCGCCTAGAAAATATCCTTAAGAAGAATTCACATGGTGTCATCGCTCAGCTCCATTCCATTTAGATGCACCCATCAACGGTCTTCATTACTTGATTAGATATATATGCAAGTGTCTTTGTTGCACTAGTGGGATTGCCGCCTTCAAGATACCTTTCCGATAAGCATTTAGCCACATCTACATCTCAGCAGGACATGATGGCTATTTTGCATGCAGTATAGAAGTGGCAGCCATCCCTATTAGGGAATTATTTCTACATCAAGACTGATCTCTAGAATCTGGAACATGTTTTGGAACAATAGGTCTCCTCCCCAGCACACCGGAAATGGGTTATCCAACTCATGGGTTATGACTATGTGATCACTTATAAGAAGGGTAAGGATAATAGGGTGATCGATGCTCCTTCTCGCAAATTTGATGACCCAGTTTCTCTTACAGCTATTTCTCTGCTTGTTCCAAATTGGTTGCAGTCTTTTCAACGGGGCTATCTCTTCTATGCATTCCATGCTTCTTCATCGGCTGGGCACTCTAGGTTCCTCAAAACCTATGACCCGAAACAATGTAACTTCTTTTGGTAGGGACTGAAAATGAAAATTCACTATATGTTGGTTGAGTGTGATACTTGCCAGGTCAACAAGGGTGAAACGACACTCCTTTCGAGACTGCTCGAACCCTTTCCCATCTCTACACAGATTTGGACAGCTATTTCTATGGATTTCCTAGAAGCGCTCCAGTGGTAAAATACCACATCTAAAAGGACACCATATGAAGCAGTTTATGGACAGGCACCGCCAGTTCTTCTTCCATACACGCTCAGCAGCTCCCCAGTTCATGCAATTGACTCGGTTCTTCAAAACCGCAATCAGATTCTTCTCATTCTGCAGGACAATCTTCACATGGCAAGAATTCAACTGAAACAACAAGCTGATCAGCACCGTTCTGAGCACACTTTTCATGTAGCTGATATGGTCCTTCTTCGTCTATAGCCTTCCAAGCAATCCTCCATGAAACTCAAAAGGCATCAGTGGGATGGAATGCAACCCCAAGATGCTACAGGGGAACCACTCCTTCAGATTCTGCATCAATTTACACATCTAAAGCTTTGAGGACAAATATTTTTCTAAGGGAGAGGGGATGTTAGCAACCCATGTCAACCCTTATGTTTACTTTGTTAGTATATTTTTGTTAGATGCATATGCTTTGTAAGTCGTCCTGTAGTATTTGTTGATCCATAGTTTGTATTATTGTTGTTGGACGCATATGCTTTGTAAGTCATCCCGTAGTAATTGTTGATCCATATTTTGTATTGGCCCATGGTTTGTATTGACACATGGTATTGACCCATGGTATTGGCGCCTAGACTTAGTATGTAAGTTTGTGTTGAGACCAATGAAGGTACCATAAAGTTATTTGTATTGAGCTTGCTCAAAGGAGGTTGCCCCCTCGAAGTGGTTTGCGATCAATATAAAAGTGATTCTGAGTTCTGTTATTTCTACTATCTCATGTGTTTTCATTAATTTAATATTACAGGTTCTACTCGATGTTATCTTTAACACATCACTTTAACTAGAGTCATTTAACACCAAAAGCATGCCTATGTACCATAAGTCTCTCATAGATAAAAACCAAGATATACACACCCATCTTTCCATATAATGACATGCAATATATTAAATCAAATAACGAAAGATATATCGCGGTGGGAAATACTTTTGGAGTAATGAACCAATTCAACACTCAATCACACTTGGTAATTCTATCATTAAATACAATGGTGCACGACATACATTCATGTATTAGATTCCATATCATACAAAGATACTCATTCAAGAAGCTACATACTTAATCGACCTTTAGAAATCTTGTTGACACATCATTAATTCATAATGGAAACCTTTCCGAGAACATGTGTACGCCAACCAAATAATATTCAACATCATGGTGTCGTAGTTTCATTAATACGAAATTCAACTAACCATTCGACGTAAAGGTGCTATTAATCTCAGTATAAGACAATGACGACAAAGTTAAGCACTTATATATTAATATGAAAACATGTCAAGTATTTCTCTTACACCAAATGAATACTAAGTCAACCATAGACTATGTCGAAAGGTGTAATAATAACCGTAGGAAGATTTTGCTAGGTTATAATGGCTATTCTCCTTTATCTCAATCACAAATGCATGCAAACATGTTCTTTTCATACATACTCTTGCATCGTTCACACGGATCGAAGATAATGTTTCATTCTTAATCCACATAAGGTTTTACACATTTATTCAAGAGCATTAGAAGCATAACCATTCTTTTATTGCCTCCGCAATCACATGTTCACACATTAACATAATTTCTAATATATGTTTTCACATCCAAGACATGGAATTATAAAACCTTAAACATGCATATGATACTATTCTTCCCTAGGGTTAGCATCATACCGAAATCGCTTTTCAAACAAATCATGTAGTCTGTTTCTTGTGGTCGTCTAACCATCAACTTTACATGAATACATGAATAAGTAATCGTAATGGATATTACTCTACACTTGCATTAATTGATTACCATTAAAGACATGAGTAGATGAGTTAATAAACATATATCAATGAGTATGATAACTTTACAAGCATACTTCTCTTACCACCTCGGTAGAACTAGAGAGGGGTTATTCTTTCCATCGTCTTATCCCTGTATTCATCATTCATACTTACAACATGCATTAGTACAATAAAATATACTCCAACAACTCTAGATTCCATTTCATTAATCAAGATACATCAATTTAAATTACAAAAAATAACTATTTAATAAGGGGGAAATATTGTGGGCAATGCAATGCTCCACCCAACCGTAGGCTGTTCGATGGCATATACTCAGCCCATCCAAGGGCCACCCCCAAACTGGGCATGGTGATCCACAAAATAATACAAACAGTCTCTAAGTCTCGTCGCCCTAGAACTAATCACACACATCTCTAGGAGTTAATGTAGTACTCCTACAAGTCAAAAGGTAGTGCTCCTACCTATACACTACTCGTGTACTAACCTCATGCATAGCTGTGGTGTTGTTCTCAGTGGGCCCAAGTCTCTACTCCAGACTTGGGAATCTATTCCCCATGGCATATGCATATGCTAACCGACTTTCGTTCACGTAGTCGTACCATAAATAGTATAACTAGTGCCTTCGACAAGACATCCAAGCATTACGACATGCACTCAAGTCATTAAGCATACAATCAAACGATACCATGAGAATACAAGCATCATAGCATGCATATGAAAATATAAGAAAAGGACTGAGCATGCAAATCACGTGTTCAACATACAACCACAATATATCATGCAACTCAATTATCATAAGATGTGTATGAACATAAGAGGTGCATTCAACATGCAAGAGTGCATTCGACATGCGACCACCGAGTATCTTGCGATACAAACATCATTAATCATATATCGGTAAATTTTAGTCAATGCATATAATGCATTCAACATCTAACATAAGCATACTGAAATCCCAATACCATGACTATGTATAGGTTATCTTCGTCAATGAGCATACGCTCAACATGTTTGACGTCAAAAGGGATTTGAAAGGAACATCATAAGTATGTATGTAAATTAAATTAATGCATACTAAAATATACAGTGCATCATATGATTACATATTCCAAGGTATACCAAGCATCCATTATATATATATATATATATATATATATATATATATATGTGTGTGTTTATATAATACATATTCATCTAGCTATAAATATGTGTTATATATTTATGTATCATATGTTGTTACAATATATATATGCATGCACTCATGCTCTCTTTTGCATTTTTCTTTTCACCATTTCTAAAAACTATATACAATATAATCATTGTATAATAGTATATATGTAACCATTTATACTAGGTATATAAAGCATGACAAAAATCTTTTTTTTTTAAAAGGGTGGTTTGCCGTTTGTTAGAGGGCTAGTCCACCTGGGGAAATGGTCGCCACCTGCTATTCTAGAGAATCAAGGTGGCACGAATTACAATCATTACAATATGGGCTCAACAAGAGCAATATGTCACTTACAAGAATTGAACCTGGGTGGGGAGGGTAACAAACATTCCTCCCAACCACCCAGGCTACAACCAATGGACAAAGCATGACAAAAATCTTTATGCAATATCTATATATATATATATATCCCTTTTATACTCTATATATAAAAAATCCATTGTATAGATATAACCATCATATACTATATTCAAAGCACAAATCACCATGATATATGTATTTCACGCAATATATATATATAAATTCAAGCTTCTAACAGGGTTCCACCCTACTCCCATCGTTTACACTAAGATCCCAAACAGTAATACGATCTCCCTCATTCACTTGGGCAACAACACAATAACGAAAATAGAGCAACAACATTGTAAGCCTTCTCAACAACGGCATAAAGGTTAATCGCAACACATATATATAATTATAATATCTAACAGAGTTACCCTTCGGTGGTAGCATACAGGTTATAAAGATCATCACAATGTAAGCACAAGTAAACCACACCCACAAGTTCTGGTGGCAGCATGAATGCTTAATGAAGGTCCACGGCCATAACAAGAGACACATAAATGGTAGTACCAACATGGGTAACATTATAATTTGGTGGCCACATAACCACGTCAAACAAAATTATATATATATCTCAACAAAGAGCTAACGCAATATAAATATTATCACAGCGATTGAACTCTAATGGATAGTGGAAAACGCAAACAACAAGGAATAAGAAAAAACAGAGCGTCAACGCCCCCTTCTAGCTTTCACGTATGCAACAAAGGTTAAGAGATGTAGCTCTCAGGCATGCAAGGCATCCATGCTATCTTAGTGTTTTTTTTTTATATAAGTCGCGGGGTTATCACAGGTCAAGCTAGATGCTTTCCCAACGAACCCCTTCACAACAAAACACTTACCACAGAGTTAAAAAGCATTGAACCCAGCATAATCACACAATGGATCCAACGGATAGAGTCTACACACTGTCCATACGTTTTCCTAGTTTACAAAATATAATGAACCGCTTAAAGCATGCACTAACCATTTCGGTACAGGATAAACCCAAAGAGATCACCGCGATAGTCAGAGAGATAGAGCATCCAGGAAACGAACAGAGTGCAGAGCGTCCACATTTTACAAAGAAACGCGCACAACTCCCCAGCATTCACGCTGTCGTAGAGTACTCATCCCATGCAAGAAACATAGACACAAGCAACAAGAAGACATATGATGTCTCACCGCTCACATAACAGAGCATATCTCCAGCAGCCATGTGCACATAACACACAAAACAATAAAAGATACAAGCATTGGGGCTCCCAACCACCATGCTTTTGCTCAGCATTGAAATAAACAATGAGCCCAAAACCACCAAAAGCACTCAAAGCGTAAATATCTCTCTCTCAAACCTTCACACAACAGACAAACCCAATGCATTGCAAACCCACAGTGGAATGCCACAAGACGTTTTCCTTTTTAATATACAACTGCAAACAGAGAGATTAACAAATATATAGCTCGGTGTTTCTCTTGTCAATGGATAAATACAAACAGCAAAGGAAAGACAAAGTGCAAAAACATTTTTCTCCTTCTAGAACGAATGCCTCCCTCAATGCAGCAAGCAAGGTATTGCTCCCTCACACAGCAATCAAGGTATTGCTTTCACCAAAAATGCCTTTCTCCCCTGGGCATGAAGCTCAGCCCCCCCCCCCCAAAACAAATTAAGTCAAGACTTCTCCAAAAGAAAAAAGAAAAAAAAACATGCTACCCCAACTGCATTGAGGCCAAAAGAACCCTCCTCCTCCAGCTCCTAGGTCAACATATAGAAAAAAAATATATAATATGATTGCTCATAAAAGATCATATTAAAAATCTATAATATATATTTTATATTTAAATACATAATGCTATATAGCCCGTATGATAGCATTTAACATCAAAAAGTAGTAATAATGCAATTATTAAATTACAAAACATTAGCATTAAAGTATTTCCCCAATATATATATATATATATATATATAATACTTATATATATATATATGGGTGATTCCACGAAGGTGATTCACCATTTTTAGTGGATGGAAGCTAAAAAAATTGTTTTTCGAACCCTTGATCGAGGTATTTTTAAGTCCTCGATAGAGGTTTTAAAAGCTCGATCGAGGGTTTTAAAAGCTCGATTGAGGGTTTTAAAATAACTCGATCAAGGGTTTTAAAACCCTCGATCAAGCTTTTGAAAATACCTCGATCGAGGGTTTTAAAACCCTCGATCGAGCCTTTGAAAAGCTTGCAAAAGTTCGCAAAAGCTCGATCTAGCTTTTGAAAAACATAAAAAGGTTCATTGAGGCCCTCGATCGAGGTGTTGTTAAACCCTCGATCGAGGTATTTAGCTTGATCGAGGGCTTAAAAAACAGGCAGAGAGCCCTTTTCACTGCAGAATGAAAGTTTTTTCTTCCGTCCATAGAGTTAAACCATGTCATTAAATGCTCATTAATGAGCGGACTTGATACCATTGGATTCATCAACGAATCCTCTATCCAGATATATAAAATTTACTAATTTTTATCTTCATATGTCTGTTGTTTTTAAATTTCTACTAAAACTTGCCCTAAAAAACCATGCCGACAACTTCGATTGAGCTCAAAGATAAATCCACAACATTGAAAATACACATCCCGAAAATTTGAAAAAATGCACAAGCCCCAGATAAACGTGTCCTCTTTAAAAGGGTATTTTTAGTTTTGCAAATTATGTAAAAAATCAAAATATTTCATGCACGCACACACATGTGTGCAAAATGCGACTTAAATATTCATTGGTAAGTTTCAAAAAATAATAATAAATATATATTTTCGAGAAAAATTAAAAGAAAAATATGTAAGCCCCAGTGCACTCTGTCTAGATCATGTTCACATATTTCATTTTTTAAAATTATTATTTTAACATTAATTTATTGTGCACGCACACAAACTACTTGTTAATTGCTCTTCAAATTTTTAAGTACACACATTTCATTAAATGAAAATTCGACATGATATATGGCATTGGTATATTTCGAAAAAAATATCATTGGAAAGCCAACATAATTATCTACGTCTCGTTTTTCAACCGCATGTCAAAATTCATGTGGCAAGTATGAGTTTCGAGGGCTTCAATTTAATACATGGGTAAAATTTCAGTTTTTCACCGTCATATTTGGCCAAAAAGAGTTACCCATCTTCATGGAATCACCCATATATATATATATATATTTAAAATATTTATTAGCCAACATATATATAAATATATATATTTATATGTATAAATAAGATCTATGTAATTATAAAAGCATAATCATAAAAATTAAGATATACTAGCATCTTTATAGCATCTTTATAATTATAAAGGCATACTCATATAAAATATATGATCATAAAATATAATTGCATAAACATATAATAAATATATGTTATCAAAATAAGGCATATTTAATTAAAATCATGTACACACACACTATTGTTTGGCATTAGGCTAATGCTTAGTGCTTTGAAATCGCATAAGTAAAATATACGTTTCTCCACTTAAATATATAAGCATAAGCATAACGATAAAATATATCAAACATAAATTAACCTAACTCGAAAACAAGAGTTACACCAAGCCAAAGACTATGACGACATCCACGACTTTAAGACTCTCCCCCTTGTGGTTCACCGTGCCCTTTTTACACTCTAGGTTGCATTGTGGGGACTATTTTAGGTTCTAGGTAGTGCCGACATGCAAGATAAACAAAAATTGAGTAAATAAATCTTTTACCCTAGATGGATACATGAGAATGACCCTCACATATCCATGAGATCGGGATCTCACACGATATATACTCAACAAATATAGTGAGGACTCCCTATCCATCCATATATGCATACAATTGGTCAGTAAAATGATGTTTGTCTCTAGTAGCAGGCTTACGTCACATGTTGGCTCTCAGCAACTCCGAAACCTCACTTTTTTCCCCAACCTCATCCATCTCAACATCAGTAGGTTGGGTAGTTTGGTCTCCAACAAAGGTACCAATATCTGCAAAATATACAATACACAACAATAATTACACAATTTCAAAAAACAATTTAAATAAAGTGTTATAATTATTTTTATTTGAATTATGTGAGACAATAAAATGAAACTATATTAATTAAACATAACAATAATATTACCTCGAGCATCTGGTGGATCATCTAGGGTGAAGAACATGTTCAAACATCCTCACCAATACAACCCTGCATAAGGACACAGCACCATGTTCAAATTGTGCTCATCCTCACTAAATAGTAATTCCACTATGTCAAATGTGATCCTGGAAGGGATCATCGACTCACCTCTCTTGGGAATCATCTAGCCCCACATATACAATCATGCCTTGGTCATCGTCCTAGGAGGATGATTACCGAACAAAGACCTTGTGGCTGGAAACCTATCAAAAAATAAGCAAAACAAATCTAAACCAAAAGGGAATTTCGTCCTTCCCTCGAACTGTGCACGACATCTATCAAGAGAAAAATAGAATTGATGAAAAAAATGGTAGACCACCGAATGCATTTCGGCCTCTACACTAAAGAATCAACATAAAATAATAAAAGGAAACTAATGTGCTTCCCATCATTGGTGTAGTGTGCGATGGTCATCACCAGCAATGAGAGGCACTTATCCTCCTCTCCACTGTTATACCTGAAAGTCCCACTTTGAGAGCCATCCTGAGTCTCCATGTCATACCACCATGCGGAACCTAATGGTTATACCTCCTAGCAAGTGTTGAGACTCACTTCCACCATGTTGGCCCCTTCCATAGCCTTCCTCGGAGGAAACTTTAACTTATCATGGTCGAATTCCACCTCATATGATCCACTTTACCCATATTTTCGCGCCCTGCATGCCTACAAGGGGGTAAAAATTGCAACTTTTTCGCACTATGCTCAATGTTGAGGGTTCGAAAATCCCTTAACCACCTTATCACTTGAATCTTGGATCTTGGATTCGAAGGAGATATTTTTGTGATGGCGGTTCCTCTCGAATCTCACCTTCTTTGGTATGAATCACCTCCTTGATCAACCTTCCACTAACTTAGGTCCATTATTCTCTCCTAGTGGTTGGGATCCCAAATCCTATAAGAATGAGACCGTCCATGAGCTAAGGGGGCAAATTTTGGAGGCATCAAACCTATGGTCTTAAGGGATTTGCACAGGTAGCAAGAGGAAAAGCTTGGAAGTGGAAGTTGTTGCTTGGACATCAAGGGTAAATTTGTAATATTCTTCTTATCTTGAAGCCCTCAAAACTCATACTTGCCACATGAATTTTGACATGCGGTTGAAAAACGAAATGTAGAGAATTATGTTTGCTTTCCAATGATATTTTTTTCGAAATATACCAATGCCATATATCATGTCGAATTTTCATTTAATGAAACGTGTGTAGTTAAATTTTTGAAGAGCAATTAACAAGTAGTTTGTGTGTGTGCATAATAATTTAATGTTAAAGTAATAATTTTAAAAAATGAAATATGTGAACGGGATCTAGACAGAATGCACTAGGTCTTACATATTTTTCTCAAAAAATTATATTTATTATTATTTTTCAAAACTTACCAATGAATATTTAAGTTGCATTTTGCACACATGTGTGTGTGTGCACGAAATCTTTTGATTTTTTACATAATTTGCAAAACTAAAAATACCCTTTTAAAGAGGACGCATTTATCTAGGGCTTGTGTATTTTTTCAAATTTTTTAGATATGTATTTTGAATGTTGTGGATTTATTTTTGAGCTCAATAGAAGTTGTCGGCAGGGATTTTTAGGGCAATTGTTAGTAGAAATTTAAAACAAAAGACTTATGAAGATAAAAATTCATAAATTTTATGTATCTGGATAGAGGATTCATTGACAAATCCAATGGTATCAAGTCCGCTCATTAATGATCATTTAATAACATGGCTTAACTCTATGGAAGGCAGACAAAACTTTCATTTTGTAGTGAAAAGGGCTCTTGGCCTGTTTTTTAAGCCCTCGATCGAGCTATTCGCTCGATCAAGGTATTTAAAATACCTTGATCGAGGGTTTAACAACGCATCGATCGAGGGTTTAACAAAACCTCGATCGAGGTATGTTCAAGACCTCGATCAAGGGTTGTTAAAATAAGCTCGATCGAGGGTTTGTCTGTGTAAAAATATATATAAAAACGAACCTAGGCGAACCCAGGAAAGGAGTTGGCAACAATTAATGTTTCCAACTACCCTTCTCTCGTAAAAATATCGACCAACCTGTATATAAGCAACAAACAATTAATCAAAAACAATAATTTTACTCATTGATAAAAAATTTTCTCATTAGAGCTTTGTCATTTTGATCTTGTTGAATTAGAGCTTTAACATTTTCTTGTTGTTGAATTAGAGCTCATTAGACATGTAAGATTTCTTTGTAGGCATATTTCAAGATTTCATACTAACATATTGTGGTTTGCTATAACAATTTGAAATTTGTTTTGTTTGTTTTCATTGTAGATTAATGGGGAATAAAAAATAAAGACAAAGAAAACATGCTAGACAACAAAATGACAATGAAGAGAGTGAGAAGAATAGAGAATGAATGAGACAACAAAGAGCAAGGTTGAGAGAAGAAGAAGATGCACATTTGGTGCAACAAATTCCAATGGAGGACAACCAAGGTAAATTATTGAATTTTATGCTATCATAATTTAAATATAATGCTACATAATTTACAAAATTAGTAACAATTTTTCAATAAATTTAACTAAATTTCATAATTTAATTTGTTTCATATTTATTTGTAATAATATTCTTGTTTATTTCATCAATTTGTTATTTAAATTTGAAAGTTTTCAGCAATTTTTATGTTAAATGAGCAATTTTCAAGTGGCTAACAAATGTTAAATTGGAACAATTTTAAAATGAAACATGTAAATTTAAATTATATTTTCATGTTAATACATGTACATATTTTTAACTATTTTCAAATTATTTCAAAGTTACTAACAATTTTCAAATTATGTTTCAAAGTTGTTTTAACAATTTTTAAATTGTTTCAAAGTTGCTAACAATTTTCAATGTTTATTGTCCAACAATTTTCAAATGAAATGTACACTTAAATTCTATTTTCAAATTAAAATGTATGTATATATTAACTATTTTCAAATTTCTAAACTTTACTAACAATTTTCAATGTTCTTAGAATAATTTTCAAATTAAATGTACACTTGGACACTATTTTCAAGTTAAATTCTACATATTTAACTAATTGCAATTTTTTAAGTTACTAACAATTTCAAGTTAAATGTAATTTCAATTCTTGTTTTGTTAGAAAATTCAATTTCAAAACAAATGAATGAATATTTTGAAATGAACATGTTGTGATATAGTTATGTATTAGATATAATTTATTCAATTTAAAAACAAATGAATGAATATTTTCATAGTTATGGTGGTTGGCAATATTTTCATAGTTATAGCGGTTGGCAATATTTTCATAGTAATGAATATTTAAATACAAATGAATGTTCAAAGAGCTATTTAATTATAATGTTTACTTTAAAAAAATTTCATCTATCACATGTACTTTTATTTACATAACATGACATATCACCATGATAAGATTAATGATTAGAATTATATATTTTGTTAGGACAAATTGGAAATAATTATTTGCAATGTTTGCAACCTTGCATTGATATGTGAATCATTATTGATAAAAAAATCCTTAAATTACAACTTATGATAAAAATTAGAATTTCCATAATTGTTTATTGTTGAAATTGCAAAATCATCAACTATTGAAAATGTTCTTTTGCATTAAAAATTATGAATTTCTCCTCAATCATATATTTGTTGGAATTGCCAAATTTTTAATTGTCATGTAATTGTTGGAATGTCAAAATTGGAATTTAAGTTGAAATTGCAATTTGAATTTTAAATATTTATTTGTTTATTTTATACCATAAAGTTAAAATAACATTAAATTCTTGTAATGTAAAAGTAAAATGGACATAAATTGCATAAAGCTAATTTTCCCACAATTATATAATGTGATGATTATAAATGATATTAATTTTTATGCCCACAATAATTTTTATCAAATTATTAATAATTATCTTGAGTTAAATATATATATATACTTGATTTTCAAACTTTAATAGCAATTATCAAACTAAATGTACAATTTCAAGTTGCAGGTACATATTTAGTTAATTTTAAATGAAGTCACAACAATTTTCTTGTTTTAATGTATTTTCAATACTTATACATTTTTCTCAAGTCACTATCAATTTTCAATTTGTTAATTTACATGTACAACAAATTTCAAGTTACTACCAATTTTAAAGTTAAATTACAAGTTACTAGCAATTTCAAATTTTACTAGCAATTTCAAACTTTTATTCTAGAACAATTCTCAAGTTTAATTAAGTTAGCAATTTCAAGTTACTTGAGCAACTTCAAATTTCAAGTTACTAGCAATTTTAATTTTTACTTAGAACAATTCTCAAGCTAAATGTATTAGTTTGAAAATTCAATTCACGTGCAATTTTCAATTTTTCAATTTTTCAATTTACACATCAAATTCCAAGTTACTAGCAATTTTAAAGTTCAATGCACAACTATCAAGTAACCAATTTTCAATTTGTTAATTTACATGTTATGTAGGGAGAGATTATGGTCAAACATCACATCATGGTGATCAAGAATCACATGACCCTGTGCCCCCTCATGATCCTAATTAGCCATCACATGACACCTTTCCCTCTCACATTGAAAGTATAATTGGGAGTTGCAGTGGCGCTGGAAGGGGTGGAAATTTTCTAGAGGATTGTGCAGTTGTTTCTGCACAAGAAGAGATTGGGAACTCGATCCCTGGTCGGAGAGTTAGAGAGCATGTCAATAACATAATCAAGTCATATTTTGAACAACATTCAACGATGGCACAAGCTCAAATCCTACATGGGTTGATAAAACACAAAAAATTGAAACGTGCCACAAAGTTGTTGGGTTTTCAAGATGTTAAAACAAAAAAGACATGCGATAATGCAATAGAAAATGTAAGAACTGCATTATCTTCGTTTAGAAAATCAAGAAACAGCGATACCCGAGCTGCTCATAGGGAAATTACAATGGATGTTATGGCACAAAGCACCTCAACAAATCAAATGGTATCAACAATGGCATCTTTGCTCAATGTTTCGAAAAGAACATTGCTCAAATATACTAAATTCAGGGTCCGGATAGATGAAAATGATGAAGCTACTTGTTGGGCTCTTATTTGTAGGGAACCCTATAGAGGCAGGATGGCAACAGGCACTAGCGAGAAGGTGATAGAGTTTTGGGATAGCCATTCTCGTGCTATTCCAGATCGAAAGCATGTCCTGCGACAACATTTATCCAGAGGCATTTATCAGGAGCACGGTAAGCATGTGATGGAGATGATGGGAGTTGCAATTTACGAGGAATTCCAAGAAACCAATCCTGGTGTTCAAATATCATTTAGCATGTTCAACAAATTGAAACCGTGGTATATTAGGCCGAATACGATTCGCAACACTTGTTGCTGCCGGTACCACATTGAATTTCAACTATACTATGACACATTTCTGGATTTTTACAAAAGGCATTGGAACGATGTACTAGGTCCTCACACAGTGCGAGATTTTATTTGTATGATACTATGCAACAGGAATCCTGAACACGTGTTTTTCAATAAGAGGTTTGTAAGTGGGATAAAATGCCATGAATGCGGTGATTTGACATTGTTCCATAGGAACTTTCCTATTGATCCAACACACCATGGATTGTCAGATATCACCGTTAGGTGGAAGAGGTACGAGTACGTTACCATGAATCCAACATCTTCTTCATCTGTGACATCCAAGAGGATCGACTTGCTCGACGATGAGGTTCCTGTTTCAGATTTCATGGAGAAGTTTCAAAGTCAAATTTATTAATACATAAAGCACTCCCATAGGTCCAGGTGGAAAGCTTTAGAATTCAAACATTCCCATGAGGTATTTGAGCCAGGCACAATCTTATCAGTGGTATAATTTGCGGAGAACTACACCTTTGCTCCTCAGATAGAGATACAGAGTGAGTACTATCACTCCGACCAAGTGTCTATCTTTGTACATGTATTGTACAGACATGCTCAAGAAAACATTGATGGTAGGGATAGCACTCCTCAGTCACGTGAAGTGATCAAGGTGTACCATTTTTATGTTAGTGATGATCGTGAGCATGACACATTGTTTTTTCAACACTGCTTTGGGTTGATTTATGATTCATTCAGGCAGAGGCGTATCATTTACTAAAAACTGGATTTGGCCAGATGGGTGTGCAGGGAAATTCAAATCGGCATGCTCATTTTATTGGTTGAGTTGCCTTCACAAAGAGACAGTAATCCGACACACCTGGAGCTTTTTTGAGATAGGTCATGGAAAGGGTGAACATGATAGCGTAGGTGCATGTGTGAAACGAGCACTTCATAGCTACCAGATGGGTCATGGTGCAACCCGACTCAAATGCTCCACTGAAGTAGTTGATTGGTGCACACACCATTTGGGACATCAAGGTCGGGAACAAGCAAGGACAGTGTGCAGGTAATAAACTCCAAACTCAATTAATAATCTAATAACATTCAATATCATCATTTCCAAAAGAACACATACTCAATAGGAATTTACATATGACAAATTGAATTCCATGCAGGTTCTTTTGGGATGTTTCCCTTGGAGATGTTAATAGATCCATTTCGTGGTATTGTGATACCATCCCTGGTATGAGGGAATTACATTCTATTTGACGTAAAGACATGGGTGACATATTTTCCATTGAAACGAGGAAGTATGCCTGTTTTTGCAATTTTTGCATTGATGCAAATGGATGCGGGCTTGATCACTATGAAAATGATGTATATGCGAAACCATGGAAATATGTCTCTCTTAATCCAAAGGGCCCACATCCAATTCCAACATGGCAATAGATGCACACTGAAGAGGCAATGGTCTCATTAGATCATGATCGAGTTTCTGATATGGTTAGGGAAGGTACAAGAGTCTTCATTAAGTTAATTAGTTCATTATATATTACACATATACAAATGTTGTAGAAATGGACGTAGGACATTTGAATAATATTTGTAATGTATCTTGTAGGTGATGTGTTCATTGTCATTGCACCCCCCACAACCAAGAAAATGTGGCATACTATTTGATGCAGTGCACGCAAATAAAAAGTAGGTTGGTGCGACCCTACCAAGATGGGGAGTTCACATACCAAACATGAGACATGGTTCTAATGGGACACTTTTTTGAAAAAGTGAAAAAACAGGGTGATCATATTATTTACATAGATTTTATGCTTGGATATATATCATGTAAATACAGTCATTTGGTGGTGGCAGCTTGGATACATCTAACAGAAATCAAGGTGAAGAGAGGTGATCCAAAGAGATGGAAGATGACAGAAGCTGACCATGATCGTATTATGGAGACTTGCATTCCTATAACCCATTGGCCAGATGAATGAGTTACATGTATGCCACTTGCATCATTGGCATAGTTTTCATGTTGTCTTGTGTAATATTTTTTTGGAGATTTTTGTGGAGGTTGTTTTATACATGTATATTTGTAGATGCTTTATTTCCAAGAATACAAATACTAGATGGGAGGCTTTTGTGAAATTTGGGTCATGGTGCTCCAATGTGAATAGACTTGAATGTATGGTCAATTCTCCATAAACTTAATCCATAATAGTTTTATAGATATTTGTTTAGATGCTTTAAACACAATATTAAAGATCTAATAGATAGTTGAATTGTAATGTGTAGACAATATAATGTAATTGTAAAATTTCAATTTTAAATTGTAATGTACATTCTAATTTTAAATTTTGATTTCAAATACAATTGTAATGTAATTGAGAATTTAAAACACATCTATATACAATGTGGAATTGTAAAATTTAAATTTTGAATTGTACAATGTATTCTAATTTTAAATTTTGATTTCAAATTTGCAAAATCTTATACATTATAATCCATTCATTGTATTTCGTCATCAATTACATTGTATTTCATTATCAATTATATAAAAATATTATCAAATACCAATGTATTGAAAAAATGTTTCATTCAACAATAATCAATTTGTTTTGTTATCAAGAACATATCAAAGTTAGGACCAATTTTTTTTGCCTCTTCTCATTCCATTTAATAAAAATATTGGCACTTGGTGCTACATGGAATATAACATAGGAGATAGAGGGTACAATTCAACTAAAGGGCACTTACACATAATCTTTGAATATATTTTCATGCAAACAATACCCATTGTTGGCACAACTCACAAACATTCACTATACTTTCTAACCATCAAACATTCTCAATTTTTGGATTACATGCATCAAAAACCATCTTCATCGTGCAGTTTTGCACGCATAGGCATGGAATCTCTTTGATAGACATGGATTGAATGTAATAATGAAAGTTGAAACATAAATGTAATAATAACATGGGAACGTAATAACTTGTACATGCCTTCATATATGCAACTTACCTAGTTGGATCTAATGGTGCCATTATCTCCATTTGTCATCAAAACATAAACCATATGAAATAGTTGTACAAGCATAATTTCTACCATAGTTGTACAAGCATCTGCTATCAACATATTTTTATTTCTTATATTAACTAGGTGGTTATGCCCATTTCCAAGAACATTCTTATATACAAAAACATAATGAAATTACACATTAAATTTTCGAAAACATTTTTTTTTTGTAAGTTGCAGGTAGAAATTTAATTAACATAAGCAGAATATACATTGTGAGCAGTATAGTGTTTTGCAGATTGGGGAGGCCTCAAATAATGAAGCCACCATCCCAATTGCTCAAAAATACTAAAATGACTAACATAATACAAAATAAAGACCCTGTGAGTATGGTCTTCCCATAAAAAAATTGGGACTTGCTGCAAAAATAAATACTGATAGTATCTGATAGAACCATAAACTAGGCCATACAAAAAATAAAAACAGATAAGCTGATAGTCACAAAGATGACTAGGGGCTACGACCTTCCCATTAGCATTTTGCAGGCGAGTTCTCAAGCTCTTCCTCAAGGATGGGACAGGGTGCATAGAAAACCTCAAAGATTTTCGGAGGGGGTAGAGTTGGAGAGGGTGACCTGGGAGAACGCGTGTCATCTGAGGAGGCGCCATGCACAGCATCACAGGCAGCATCACGAACAGCGGCATCACGAACAGCATCACGAGCAGCAAAGGTAGAGTCTTTGTTCTTCTTGACCTTGGAGAGTTTCTTTGCAGACCCGGTGGCAGGGGCCTTAGCAGCATCAGTTTCCTTGTTATCCTGCTTGGCAGGTTCAGAATTGTTTCCCAGGGTAAAGATGTCCCAGGTCATATTGTCGTCCATTGTGTTAAAGTGGTCCGCCACCTCTTTTAGACTAGCATTGATCTATTCCTGACAATATTGTAGTTGGATTTCCAACTAGCTTCCATTTCCTCTATGAGGTTGCTCATCATGTTCTTGAGCAACCAATAATGATTAATAGTGCCTCCATTTTTGCCAGAGGCAAGGAGAGCTGCCACCTTACGAGCCTCCCACCCGTCGATAAGGCTTCGAGTTCTTGCAGAGATTCATGTAGCATAACCATCGATGACCGACCAGTCCATGGCGAACTTGGGCCTACGGTTAGAGATTTTCCTATCACTACCCCGATAAGAGACCCCCTGTTGCGAATTATCATGGCTTTGAGAATCGCAGAGTAAGCCACCCCTAAGATTTCAAGCTCTGCGCAATAATTTTCAAAGAGAAGCCTGAACTAGATGGTGGAAACAGAATGCATGTCGGCAGGGTGTTTTAAGGAGCCGAGGTCATAAATTTTACAGTCTGTCAACCTTGAGGAAGGTGGCAGAATTGAAAGCAGGATGCAGTTACCAAGGGAGGACGTCATTCTAAACACGCAGGAGCAGATCATCACCATTCTCTTCATCCTGCGATCTTAAATAAGCTCCGATGCTCAGGGTGGTGGAGTGATCCTCGATCCTGGTGGACATATGTGCGGCTACGATCGTCTCGTCCACCGATCCATGCATGTGAAGGGTCAGACCGACATTGCCATGTGCAGCAGTGCAAGGTGGCAGTTGTTCACGGTTGACATTGTACACGGCGTCGGCAGGAGGAGCACCTGCATCTGGGTAATTTTCAAAAACATTCTTATATACAACAACACATTGAATTTTCAATTGAAATTACACATTAAATTTTTCATGTAATTGAATTGGAATGTGGAAATTTAAGTGAATTGTAATGTGTAGACAACATAATGCAAAATGCCAATTTCAATTTTCAATTTCAAATGTATTCTAATTTTAAATTTTGATTTCAAATACAATCAAGAGAATTTAAAATACATCTATATACAATGTAAAATTGTAAAATTTAAATTTTAAATTGTACAATGTATTCTAATTTAAAATCTGTTTCAAATGCTATTGTAATGTAATTGAAATTGAACTTGTAAATTGGAACAACACGTTGAATTTTCAATTTAAATTACACATTAAATTTGAGATTTTAATTTTAAATTGTAATTGAATTGTAATGTGTAGACAACATAATGTAATTGTAATTTCAATTATTAATTTCAAATGTATTCTAATTTTATA
This sequence comes from Larix kaempferi, assembly GCA_027924585.1. Classification (NCBI taxonomy): domain Eukaryota; kingdom Viridiplantae; phylum Streptophyta; class Pinopsida; order Pinales; family Pinaceae; genus Larix; species Larix kaempferi. The sequence continues at coordinate 247,384 of BSBM01001179.1, forward strand.
TGTTGATTTCATTTATGCAATTGTAATGTAGTTGAAAGCGAGCTTTTAAATTGTAATTGAATCGGAATTTAAATTAGACATTAAATTTGAAATTTTACATTGTAATTGAATTGGAATTGTAATTTCAATTTTAAAACGTAATGTATGTATTCAATTCTAAATTTTGGAAGATGTTCTCTAATGTAGTCGAAATTTGCATTTTAAATTGAACTAAATTATAACTACACATTAAATTTGCATTTTAAATGACAAAACATAAATTTGTAAAGTTGTAATAACTATATCCAGATCTAATATAAAAAACAATTGATTTCAAATCATATACAAAATACACATGAAGACCAATATGATAAAATATACAAAATATCCAAAAGTCCATATCCAAAGTCCAGATATGATAATAGTCCATGTATAATTGATAGAAATCCATATCCAAAACGTGATAACGTATATATAGATCATCCAAAACATGAAAACATATAAAATATGAAAATATCCAAAACATGGAAATGTATAGATCATCAACTCATTGGCCACTACCCCCACGTTGCCCTTGATCATCCCTCTAACCGCCCTCGTGTGTAGTAGACCAATGCTGGCTATGAAATGGTAAACCATGAATGAATACATCCATATCTGTTGAGTCAATGGTGATATCCGAGATCTGGGTACAAATATGGGTAGATGGCCTTTCATCAGGAACATGTACTCGAGCTGGATCCCAATCATATGTGAAATCCATTGCAGCATTGACACCCATCTGTAGCGATGCCTATGTAATATTCCATTGCATGTAATAACTTAGATTTATTAAAAATTAAAACTGTTTAACATAATTTAAGTTATAATTCAAAAATTGAAAGATAAAGTACAAAAATGAATTACTAAATGTGACTAAATAACATGAATTGGAACATAAATTAAAACTCACATCTGTGTCTTGACCCGGCTCGTGAGGACCATTGATGTCCTCATGTCCATCATCAGGAGATACCCCCTTTCCTTTGCCTTGTACAATTTGAAATTCATTTGAAGTTAAGATCTAAAACATAAAATCTTGAAAATTAAAAAATAAAACTTAAATGATTTAAACTGGGAAATAATAAACTCAAATTAAATTATAACATAAATTATAACTTACCTCGACTACTGCATCCCGTGGGTTGGGACAAGCGGATGGACCAACCGATGGCTCACTGGTAAAGAGCTGATCCATGAATGTGCTTCCCTGCATGGAGCAATAGAATACAACTCCCTTTAGTATTATTAACCATTCAATTTACGACATATAATATGATGTAACATGAAGAACATATATACATAATTGTACAAGAGTATACTTGTCCTGTAGCTATGGATCTACGATATGACCAAAAGTATGCATCTTGGGATAACTCAGCATACCTCAGTAGGTCCTCTCCATCGAGAATCCTGAGCATGTCACTAGGTACATACTCTATCTCTGGCTCTGCAGGTGGAGGGGGTGTCCTAGATGCCTCTCCATGCGTAGCAACAACAACACTGCCCATGGCAGTGAACAACAAGTCTGCAAGGTTAGCTCTAGCCTCTGCAGCAAGCTGGGATGATTGTGCCACATCCCCCGACCTGATAACCGCCCTGTATGAAAGTGGTACCAACCTTGGAGCGGGTGGCACGAAGGTAGGGTCTCTCTGAGCTCCAGGACGTTGGTAGGAGCATCCCCTACCCGCCCCATAGAACGTGGACCCTGTTCTGGTGTAATCTGGGTGCATGTCCAAACCAAACTCTGCATAAACATGTTTTTCAAATTACAACAAGACCTGGTCATGGTGGGGAAACAGCCCCACGCTCCCACGAATATATGGTGGGGAAACAGCCCCACGCTCCCACAAATCTATCACATAGATGTGGTGCAGTGGCCTCCAACTTAAACTCCCTGAGTCTAAGCGGTTGACCAAAAGGGCGATTAGGTGGGATGTCGAACAAAGTACCCTTGACGTCATGCCCTCTTATGGTGACTTTTACGTCCTCCGATTTGTGGATCCCAATGACACCCTATCTCCTCCTATGGCATGAATGATGCCAAATGTCACTGAGAGGTCCCACCCTCTTGTAGAGGGCCAGCATCTCATCAACCGTTGATAACATCATGGATAAAGATCATCGTGTGGGAGAATCCTCCCTCAATGTACACACACATGATTTCACCAACTCTCACTAGGAAATGATATCAGCGAGAGTGATCTATGCGACCTCATTGTTGTACGATCCCCCTGATGGGGCACCTGTGATCCAAACCAAAACACAAATGTTACTAAAAATATATATTATAACTTGCAACTGAAATTCAATGCAGTATATACTAAAACTTTACTGAAAATGTATCTAACCCAAAATATGCACCTGATGCCCCTGATGCACTCGATTCTAGCCACCCATCCCCCACCTAGGGATCACCATGTATGTCGTCGAGATGAATGGACACACTAGCTCTCCTGCTGCTGCCACCAGCGATAGCCGACCTCGACATGGCCGCACTCGATGAACGGGATCACTACCGATGGCCTCCCTCTTGGGTGACGTCTGATCATTTCGTGCGTCGTGGAGCACAAAGCAATGAATATCTCTCTTCAGAACTCTGTGCATCACATTTCAATTTCTAATTCTAATTATCTTTCAAATTTCACATTTCAAATTCAAATTCAAATTTCAAATTCTATTTCAAATTTCGCATTTCAAATCCAAATTCAATTCAAATTTCAAACTCTATTTCGAATTTCACAATTCAAATTCAAATTTCAATTTCAAATTCCAAGTTTCAATTTCAATTTGAATTCTAATTACATTTCCAATTCTCAATTTTCATTTCTCATTTCAATTTCAATTTTTGATTTTCAATTCGAATTTCATTTCAAAATTCAAATTCAATTTAAATATCAATTTCCAATATCAATATCATTTTCATTTTCAATTTCAAATTTACATTTCAATTCCAGTTTCAATTTCCAATTTCAATTTCGATATCATTTTTATTAGCAACGCTAGCATCATAGGGGCCTAGGCATCAAATTTAGTTGTTCAACACTTGTTGTGACCACATATAGGTATGGGATGGAGGGGAAATGGAATCAAGCGTAATTCAACTAGGGCTCGCTACATGTTTGAGCCTCGATAATCTACCTTTTAAATTGAGCCATACTAACCTATGTAAAGGTATGATACATACTAACCTATTGTTTGATATTGTAATGATGATCCTACTTGATTATAGATAATGATCCAAGTTCTTCTTATGTAAAGGCATGATTGGTGAATGTGAAGTGTTAATGTGCGCATGGAATGGTTAGCAACAACATTGTAATCCTATGTGTTTATCATTAGGAGAGGGTTGGACTATGTGATAAATAAATTTAGTTGTATTCCATGCATATATAGGGTTATCACTCACATGAGGTAATTAACCAAGGTATCCCAAATGAATGATGCATCTACCACCAAAAGGAATTGTTTTATTATCTGGAAATGCTTCTCGTAATCGAGAATCAATTTGAATGAACAACCATGGACCTATAAATCTCATAAGTTAGTACTAGTCGAGCAATCATGGACCTATGGACCTCTACATTGGGCCCTAAAATAAGATTTTAGGAATCTAGGACCAATAGATATGGTCGACACACATGTCTTGTTGAAAATATTCATAGTATCTATGTGTAGCAATTAATGTCATTTTAAGGTTTTGATTACTAGTGATGGGTTTACATTTAAAGTTGGATATGGATGGAAACATTCAGTTTTTTGCACTAGGGATGGATTTTGGACCATGGTTCAGGAAGAAATTAAGGACTAAACAAATATACAAACACAATCAAATTTTAAGGAGAAATAAATTTAACATTATACTATAATAGAAATTCAACCAAACTTGAGATATTTTTATCATTTGGCAATGGCTACCTATTCATGTGGTTGTAATTGCACAACAAGATTATTACCCATTTTACAAATTCAAACTAGATATAATGACATGAAAACAATTTAACAATATCACTCTTAGTTCCAAAATTATGACACATAGCATAGAGTAAACCACATAAGAACTTGGATTGATAATTAATAGAGAATTTTAGGCTATTACATTTGTAAGTATAATCTAAATAGTGCATGCAAAGACCTTTGAATCTAGAGGTGAATGTCATATGTAAGGCCTACTATACATGTCATTTCACATAATGAAACAAATTTAAAATTAAATATTTACATTTCAACACTAGTGATTGTACATATTTGATATATCATTTATATTCATTCTTTCATTTATAAATTGTTTATTTTATAAGATAAGCTTCAATAACTATTAAATATATAGGTTATTGCAAAATATTTTATAAAATTATTAGTTTATATTAAAATATAATTATATTAATAAATATTGAATTTAATAAACATATTTAAATTTAATTACATAATATTTAAATTTATTTTTAAAATGTTATATAATATATATTATTAAAAAATTAATATATATATATATATATATATTGAATATTATTTAGTGTAGTGAAATAGAAGGCAACTTAGTGTGTATTCTACTTTTTTGGTTTCAATGGTGTTTTTTAGTTTCAATGGTTTTTGGTTTGGTTTCGATGGTGGTTTTACTTTCAATGGTTTTTGGTTTTGATGTTGGTTTTCGTTTTTCAATAGTTATATTCACAAATTCATAAAAACTAAATTAAATCTATGTTTTAAGCACCCATTTTTACATACAAAACAAATCAAATTTATGTTTTTTTTCAAAACAAAGAACAAACCAAAAGAAAAAAAATTGGGATTTTTTTTTAAACAAATAACAAATTTAAGTTTTTTTGAAAAACAAACAAAATGTGGTTGAAATCCACCTACCTTGTGGATTTGAATCCATGGCGGACGGAGGTGGACGAAGGTGGATGCACGGGCGTACTGTGTTGGCTGCAGACGTTCGGTCGAAGGGCTTGGAGCCGTTGTAGTCGGTATGGCCTGCACTTTCACTGTCGAATAGGGCCGGCCGATAGGTCGGGCCCTGTTTTTGTTTTTTGTTTTTTTCTGTCTCAAACTCTCGATCGAGCAAATAGCTCGATTGAGGGTTTAAACTAGCCCTCGATCGAGGTATTTTCAAACCCTCAATCGAGCATTTAAAACGTCGATCGAGGGTGTGAAAAACATTTTTTTTCGCTCCCGCACATCAAAAATGGTGAAGCACCTTCGTGGAATCACCCTTTCCCATATTGTGTTTCTTACTTGAGTTAGATACATGATATCTTTTTGCATAAATTAGATCTTAACCATTACATCTAATGCTTGGAGGTGTTGTTTCTTGTCTTGTTTAAACAGGTTCACCCCTTGGAGATCAAGTGTGAATCTAGAGCTAGGACAACTGACGAATTTGAGGTTAGTTTCATAATTCCTTCTCCTCTTAGTGTTTAAAAACTTATGTATTGTGTTAGATCTAGGAGATTAAACAACCACTTGTTTCACTTCTGTCTTAGATTAATATTTTTTAAACTTAGTTTAATCTTTGATTAGATTTAGCTATCCATAGGAACAATGTTCTAGAACATCCACAAAAGGAAAAGATGCATAGTTGTCCTCTGAAAACCTAAAAATACACCAGATCAAGGATTTCATCATGAACATATCTCAAATAGTAGGAAATATAAGTCTCTGACACCCCTACATCGATTGGGGCATCACAGAAGTGGGGAAAATCATGCCCTTTCCTATAGAGCCTTGTGATAAAATATATATCATCCTCAGTGGGCACGAACCGTTGATTGGGACCAACACAGAAGGCATGTCTCTGGTGATCCCATCGACGGGTCAACTAGGACAATTCCCTCCCCCTCTCTCTAGCCTCCCATATCCTTAAATCATTATATGGGTCACCTTGTTGCTCATGCTATTGATGCTCCTATGTGTGCTGATGTCTCTCATTAACAAATAAAATACATCAGTCTATTATATAAAATATAAAAAAAAAATGAGAATTAAATTTATAAACATGAAAAAATATTTGTATCCTAAAAAAAATTGAATTTCCAAACCAATGCATCTTGAAAACAGTCAAGCACTGCATACGATGCATATAAATACATACAAATTGGAAGCAGTGCACTAATTCTATGTAGAGCACTGTATGCATAAACGTTTTTTTAAATGTTACACTGTGTTTTTTTAATACAAAGCAACGGTGCATTCATAACATAAATAGCACCATCCCAGTGTGTATAAAAGAATAGTAAACACAACCAAATAACTAATAGGGGATATTCTGATGGTTTCAGTGCTTCCATAAGAAAGGGAAGCACTAGTGCTTCCATAAGAAAGGGAAGCACTAGTGCTTCCATAAGAAAGGGAAGCACTAGTGTTTCCATAAAAGGGAAGAACTAGTGTGTATGATAAATGTCGCTGCACTGCTAGCAATGCACACAAAGGAAGATAATGCACTGGTATTAGTCTATGCATTTCTAGGGATGGTGCATGTGTGCATGTTAGTGTGTTTAACTAGAAATTAATTGTAACTGGTGCGTAATGAATAACACTACGCACCGAAATAAAAAATTAATTTTTAATTACATCTTCACATGCACTTGGTTCAACTACCGCATCGTAAAGGTGCATTCTCATTTAGGTTTAAATGACGCATTGGTATTTAGTGTGCCTAATTTAATACATCTCACTGGGCCATTCTATACCATAGAACATACTGGTTAGATTTTTAATTTTTTTAAATTTAATATGGTGGTATTCTATCATTTAGTGCATTGTCCTAATGGTGCGCAGTGTGTATATAAAAATTAATGCACTCTTTATATTTTTTTAATTAAAATTTAATGGTGCGCTATACATAAATTAATGGACTGTTTTAAAAATTTTTATTAAAATTAAGCAATGTGTTATACTTTGAAGATGTAATGTACCTAAAAATACACCTTAAAAAAATTTGTAAAGCATCTTTAATGATCGTAAAAGCACATGATTCTGAGCAGTGAGATAGTACAATCTACTTGTTTGTAACCTGATTATTTATTTGTTTCTTTTGTCAAGGAGTAATCTGGTCTTTTATCTTGGTTCTGTATAATAATAATAATTGGGCCTATTTTAGTTTAAGGGATGATTGTAAACTTATGACTAGTCTTTATTTAACTATTATGTCTCAATAATATGTAAGTATTTTAAGGTAGGATGCTTTCTCTATGGGTGAAAACGTGATCTATTAGGAGCCTGAGTTTACTTAGTTGTAACAAGTTAATGTTGTATATTTATGTACTCTTATTGAAGGTAATGGAGTACTCAACCTGTGCTTTTAAATACCTACGACCTTTGTTTTAACGCAAGTCCTAAGTGTTAAGCAAGAACATGTTTTTATAAACAAAAGGCCAAGTAATACTTACCAAACATAAGTTTTATGAGAGGCTTAAGTATTTAGAAAGGTCGTATGATTCCCTATGTGTAACGAATTTCTTATGTATTAAAATTTATCAAATTCAAGGCCTTGAAGGTGGGACTAAGTTACATGCTAGTTCATGCTAAGAGAAGGTGTTTTGATCATGTTTATATTGAATTCATTGATCCCTGGTAGCCGAGAGTAAAGCGTTTAAAGTGGAGCTAGATCGATATTTTATGGTAGTCCACGTCATGGATAGGGAGGAAGAGAATATCTCATCTCCACACTGGAAACTCATTTAATATTCCAGCGTGAGGTAGGGTTTACTCGCTAATGCTCCTTCGGGAAGTTTCTCAAGGTCAATTGTCTTTACTGAAGGAGAGGGAAGCCAAGAGATTCCTCTCTACACTATCTCTGCAAATCGATGTGGAAGGACAAAGCTTATCTCTTGTATCTGAAGTGAAAATCATTTAACCTTCTAATGGAGGCATCATTGGTGCCTGCAAAACTTAATTTAAAATAGGTATGGATTTAATTTATGTTTTGAGTGTGAACTCTATTTTTAAGGAATGGCTCTGTAATTTTCTATTTTTAATGGCTTAACTAATCGTTTTGTTTTTCCTGGTTGTTTGTGAGGTATATGTGTAGGGATACTAACGATTGGGCTATCATGCTTGTGTTTCAAGGAATGGCTCTGTTTCTCAGGGTAAGCTCGTGGCTCTCTAAGGATTTGCTTTCTTCCATGGAGGAACATCTATGAAGATGTCTTGGTCTGTTATGTTTTGTTTGATGTTTTCTATTATGTTTTAACTACACCTCTGATGGAGAGACAAGGTATTTGGGCGTGTTATCAAATTCTTAGCAGGGTCTTACCATGTTTCCTTTTTCAATACAAAACTCTCCTCTTATGGGGATTCTTGATTAAGAAGAAAGAGATGTAATTATTTATTTTAGGTTTTCAAACCATTTGCTTTGCGTCCAAATAGATTGTTTCCAAGATTTTTAATATGTATAGTGGTGTTTGATCTATAAAGGAGCAAATCGCATTTTATTTCCAGCTGGGTTTGACAATTTTGTCTAAGTGTTGAATTGGTATTTTAAAAAGCTAGTTTCAAATGTCGCCCAAATGATGTGTGTGTATCAAAAAATTCAAAAGGTGGCATGGATTTGTTCCTTGTTGAAGTGGTTATGCATTCATGGTTTCAGTTTTCCATATGGAGGTCACAAAGGTGAAAAATCAACCTCCCAAGTTGACGAAAAACTATGTTTTACATAGAATCTGAATATGCCCGAACTAAGCATATGTTAAAAAAAAATTAATGCTCTTACAAGACAGGGATTTAAACAAGATGATTGCTCATCCAGTTATTAGAAAAAGTATTAAATAGAGTTAAGGAAAAACACGCAAGGTTTATTATTTAATAAACATAAAATTAATTCTTTTGAAGAGGTGTGAGTATGAAAAGACATGAGCTCAGTTTGAAGAGATGCAATGGTTAAAAGATGAGATAGATAATATATAAACAAGCATTTGATATAGAAGGAAGATGTCTCAAAGACCATATCAAAGAAGAAGAAATATCAAGTAGAGACAAATGAAAACGAAGAAACAAGATCATTTGAAAAAAAGAAGTTTTGGAAATCTGAAAAAGACATAAAAGGGTGGAAGGGTGGTGCTAGTGAAGGTTGCATATTGATAAGGGTGTTAAAGCATCATGTCATTTGTAGCTGACAAAATAGGGTGTTGGTGCATCCTTCAGTTGTAGCTGAAAAATTGGGTGTTGGTGCATCCAGCAAGTTGAAGCTTGCAAATTATTTTGTAAATATAATTTTGTAGTAATAGAAAGTTTTGGTGGTTTTTCCCAATTGGGTTGCCACGATAAAATTGTGTCTTCTATCTTCTTTGTTGATTCAGTTTTTAATTGTGATAAAATTTGAAAAAATAGTGTAATACTGATTCACCCCCTCCCCTATCAGTATTGCTTGATATTCCAACAGTAATGTATGATTGTGACACAAAAACTTGTGTTGCCCAATCTTATCCTTATGCATATTTTCTTGCAAACAAATACATCTATTATAAATATCATCAAATTGAGATTGAATTTATGCTAATTCATCTTCAAGAGTAATTGACTTCTCGAAATTGAAGTAGGGAAAAGAAAACTCAAGAAAAATTTGTTCTATATAAATTTTTTCCGAGCAAATTTGGTAATTGTAAAAATATTCTAAAAATGAAGAGAAATTTCCATGTCCAAACTTTTCTAACAAAATTTCCTCGCCATCTTTCAAACATTGTCTTATGGTGAGAAAGTTATCATTATTCTGCTTGTGATATTGTAAAACATGAAATTCCGATTCCACACAAATGTAGTGCTCTGGTTTTTACAGCATAGCACTAAGTAAATTTCTAAGTTAATTTCCCATGTAGTAATTCATTCAGGTATGTGTGAGTAAATTTTTGAAGAAAATTCTACATTTTTAAATGATGTTTAGCATACTGTGTTGTCTTCAATAATCATACATTCGCATTTAAATAGAATAACTATTATATCAATATTTTCTTTCAACAACTTGTAGTTTTTGCATAAGAATATGTTCATCGTAATAAATCATAAATCTGGAAGAAGGTATAAGCAGGTTTCAAAGTTCGTTTCCACATAATAATTTAATAAAATAAATAATCAAGAAAATTACCTGATGCCGATGCTAACCGTAAGTTGTAGCAGGTTGTATAACCTCTTAGGCAGCCAAACTGAAGTGTCCACCCTACCGAACAGCTATAATCTTGCTGGCCCTTGGAAATCAAAGGATTTCCAAGCCCCCGAGCCCACAATCTGATAATCCCGAGAGCAGTCTTTCCTTCTGTTCTCAAAATCTTTCTGTTCGCCAAACTTTCTGTTCTCCCAACTTCTGTTCTCCAACTTCTTTTCTTCCCCAATCAAAAAACCTCTCCCACCTTCAACCTTCTCCCCCTCTATATACATGTCCATCCTCGAGAAGACCTTGGGCTTACTCCACCGCCCCAAACTCCCCCTCTCGAGCCCCTCAAACCTTTACTCCTTTCCCTAGTTCATTCATCCACGTCTCATTATAAAAAAGTATAATTAATTATTCTTATGGAAAATTCCTTTGGTTTTGGATTGACGGTCGTAATTTTTTATTACGGTGGGAATTATCACCCCAAGGTTATCCATTCGGGACAGTTTCATTAAATACAAGTCTATCCGTCGTCCTTGATATTTTAATGTTATTAATGTAATTAATAAAATATTATATAATTAGTTGCCCCTTGTCAACTTGGACATGATGTGTCTTAATGATCCACCTTATCCGTCGAGGCTACTTTAGCTTGAGGTTTAAATTCCAAGATTAACATTGAATAATTAAATATCCATTTCCATCACATCACGGTTATTCCAAAAAGGATTATCTTGTTATGGCTAACTTTGAAATGGAATTAATCACGTAATATTAATTTATAAATCAATATTTTAAATCTTACTTATATTGCATTTGTTACGATAGGGATATAAATGTTGCTGGAATATCATTTATTAATTAATAATAATAATTAAATCACCCTTTGACAATAATAAAGGTGAATCGATCATAGTATTCTTAATTATTTGTTTATCACATGGGTACCCTATCATCAACATAGCATCCTTGTTATTATAAACAAAGCACTTGTGAGGGCTTAAACAATTTTACTAATTAATTAGACACTATCATTACCCTATTCACAACAGTTCTTCTATGACAATGTTAACTGACGATACTTGTCTTAGTTTATTATTACAATGTTTTCATATAATTACTAATTCACTTATTTACACATTGACAACCTAACCATTCATTACCTAAGTTGATTGATGTATCCTTAACTGAGTTATCTATGACATTTATACTACTATTCAAGCATGACAAGTATGTTATACACCAGTAATATTGTACACGTACAAGGTGTGCATGCATGGCCAGTGTATGCACATGTCGGACATGTACTATAAACAAAACCCATTCCTCCTATGCCTACTTGCTAACTAATAATAGTATCTACCCCCATGCAGAAGAGCACGCATAATATATATAGTATAATTACTTTAACATCCTCGGCTATTTAACAGTTAACCCTTTACGATTTAACATCATTGTCTTTATGTTTACATTAGTTTAATCAATCAAGTACAGGAAGGGTGCCTACTTCCACTAACTCGGAATCAAGGAATACTAAACCCCCAACAGTACTAACTACACATCCTCCCATCATAACCTACGTCCAGCATCCTCCCTATCCTCCCTCTGCTAGTACAACAGTGGATGTCGGACTCACCGATCTGACCACATAGAACTTGAGAGCGATAGCGTCGGCTGAACAGCGGACCTATCCTCCCCTAGCAGGCATCCGACCATCGTCATCACAACAACATGGGGAGCGTGTCTCAGCACGGCCCTCCCACGACCTCGGGTCTCATGGAAACATAGGGTGGGAAACACATCCATCCCTCTCAACATACTGGGCCTACGCCCTTATCAACTCATACTTGCTGCTATCGGGATTATCAGTTTGTGTTATCGTATCCTCATTTTGGCTGCTAAGGTTTGCTGTATGAACATGTTTTTCCTTTCCACTATATATCAGATCAAGTAACTGGCTATCCCATAGCCCCTGTGTCCTGTAGGTTAGTGTCTTGCAAAAATACAATTTATAGAAAGCATTTTCCATTGATCGCCAATTGATCCATGTTATCATTTTATTTCAGGTAACCTTTTAGCTCATCATAGATGCGTATGACATATAACATTTCAGCAATTCATATAAGAAGATGGTATCCACGTACCGAATCATATATTTCACATTTCATTAAGGAAAACATATAAACATATACTGCAATCGTAAAATAAGGAAATCATATGATAATCATGACATCATAACTGCATAACATAGTAACATCATAATCATGGTGAAATCATAAGACAGAGTAACATCATATAATGAGGTCCAATATAGTTTACTCAGTCGAGCTGAGTTTGACAAAATATATAAGAAATAAAGTACGGTGTGTCTAACTAATAAATATGCCGAATCAAAATATGGGCATTACATACACCCACCCTTCGGGAAACTTCGTCCCGAAGTTATGGTCAAAATAGTGAGGGAAAATCTCGACGCATGGTCTCTGCATCCTCCCATGTAGCAGACCCTGGGCTATACTTGTCCCATTGGACCTTAACTTGGTCCACATGGCGACTACGGAGCTGTCGAACCCTACGATCAAGTATACGTAATGGTTCGACCCTGAAGGTTCCCTCGTCCGAGACCTGCAATTCCTTCCAATGAATTTTGTGAGTCTCATCAGCTATGTAATGTCGTAATACAGAAACATGAAATACATTATGAGTTTTATGCAAGTGGGGTGGCAGCGCGAGACGATAAGCAACTGGTCCGATTTTCTCAAGAATCTCAAATGGACCTATAAAGCGAGGTGACAACTTGGTACCCTTCCCAAACCGAATGGTACTTTTATTTGGTCTGATGCGAATAAATACACGATCCCCTACTCCATAAGTTCTATCTGATCTGTGTGTATCAGCGTAACTCTTTTGCCTATCCTGTGCTTCCTTCAGCCGCTGCCTAATCTGTATCACTTGCTCTTCCATTTCCTGAATCAATTCAGGCCCAATTAAAACTCGATCCTCTAACCTGTCCCAACTGAGTGGTGTCCTGCACGGCCTCCCATACAATGCCTGATATGGTGGCATACCAATGGAGCTGTGATGACTATTGTTGTATGCAAACTCCACTAAAGGAAGATACTTCTCCCACTGTGTCTGCTGATCCATAACATACATCCTAAGCATGTCCTCCATCACTTGATTCACCCTCTCAGTCTGTCCATCTGTCTCGGGGTGATAAGCTGAGCTTAAGTTCAACTGTGTCCCCAATGCTGACTGCATGCTTGTCCAAAATCTGGAGGTGAACTTAGGGTCTCTGTCAGAGATTATCTTTTTAGGAACTCCATGAAGACGTACAATCTCATTTATGAATACCCTTGCCACATCTGTCACATCATAGGTGTCTCTGACTGGAATGAAGTGAGCACTTTTGGTCAGTTTGTCGACTACCACCAAAATAGCATTATGTCTCAGAGATGTGAGTGGTAATCCTACAACGAAGTGGAAATGACTTCCCATTTAGTCATAGGGATATCATGCGGTTGTAGGAGACCGGCCGGGTGACGATGATCTGCCTTCACTTGTTGACACTCAAGGCACTTCGAAACAAAATCCACTATATCCATCTTCATACCTGGCCAAAAGAAGAGTTGCTTCATGTCAGCATACATCTTCTTCACCCCTGGGTGCGCACAGTAATGCGATCTATGGGCCTCTCTAAGGATGGTTTCCCTGATATCACCTTCCTTAGGAACATACATCCTTCCCTGATACCGCAACAATCCATCTTCCTCAAGATGGTACCCCTCATACTTCAATTCCTGTTTCTTTCCATTCTGAATAGCTGAGGTTACTTTTAGATACCAACTATCGCCCAATAGTTGTCCTAGTACCCTTTCCCTCAAGTCAACCTTCAAGGGAATTAAGGAGAAAAGTCTCGGCCTTCGGCTTAGAGCGTCTGCCACCACATTCTCCTTTCCTTTGATGTAAGAGATACCAAAGTCATACTCACTCATGAACTCACTCCATCTCCTTTGCCTAGCATTCAAATCCCTTTGGGTAAATATGTACTGCAAGCTCTGATGGTCTGTTTTAAGGGTGAAGCTCCTACCAACTAGGTAGTGCCTCCATAATTTTAGTGCCAACATTACTGCTGCCAATTCTAGATCATGCGTGGCATACTGCTCCTCATGAGGTTTCAACTTTCGAGATGCATAAGCTATTACCCCACCTTCCTGCATCAACACCGCTCCTAATCCTTGCTTCGAGGCATCGGTGCATACCATGAAATCTTTATCCATGTCTGGTACCCCGCAAGATCGGTGCACTTGTCAACAATCTTTTTAACTCTGTAAAAGCGGCATCGCATTCATCGGTCCACTCATACCGGATTCCCTTGCGTTGCAAGGTGGTAATAGGTTTTGCAATTTTAGAAAATCCTTCCACAAACCTCCGGTAATAGCCTGCTAACCCCATGAAGCTGCGCACCTCATGAGCATTCCTTGGAATTGGCCAATCTTCAATGGCCTTTACCTTTTCTGGGTCCACAGAGATCCCTTCACCTGAGATGATGTGCCCCAAGTAGTGAATCTCTTTTTGGAAGAAGGAACACTTTGACAATTTACCGTAAAGTTTGTGTTCCCTTAAGCATGTCAAGACTAACCGCAAGTGTTCCTCGTGCTCCTTCTCATTCTTAGAATAGATAAGGATATCATCTAAGAAGACCTGAACAAAGTGGTCCAAGTATTTCCGGAAGACCCCATTCATGAGGCTCATGAATACAGCTGGAGCATTGGTCAAACCAAATGGTACCACTACAAACTCGTAATTCCCAAATCGAGTTCGAAAGGCAGTCTTAGGAATGTCGCCTTCCTTGATCCTCAACTGGTGATATCCTGATCGCAAATCAATCTTTGAGAAGACTGACGCACCTTTCATTTGATCAAAGAGGTCATCAATTCTTGGTATGGGATACCTGTTCTTCACGGTGGCCTTGTTCAAATCTCTGTAATCTATGCACAGTCGCAGAGATCCATCCTTCTTCTTAACGAAGATCACTGGTGCTCCCCACGGTGAGATACTGGGTCTAATCAGTCCCAAATCTAGCAATTCTTTTAACTGGATCTGTAACTCACGGAGCTCTGGAGTTGTCATTCTATAAGGAGTTTTTGAGATAGGTTCTGCACCAGGTTTTAGTTCGATTGTGAAATCGAGCTCTCTTTCTGGAGGTAGTCCTGGCAATTCCTTCGGAAATACATCCTTGAACTCGGAAAGTACTGGGTACGAATTCAAGGAAGGTCCTTTACTATCGCTCACGGCCTCCACTACGAACAACTGGCATCCTTGTCTTAGGCACCGCTTAGCTTTCACCATAGAGATGAAACGGAGGGATACCTTCCTCTTCAAGCCTTGGATTTGAATTGTCCTTCCCTCATCATCGAGACACAACACCTTCTTCGCATAGCAGTCTAAGAAAGCTCTATGGCCTTCTAACCAATCCATGCCAATAATGAGGTCATAAGTCCCCAAATTGGTGACATAAGCATCCAACTTAGTGGTGCATACTCCTAAGTCAACCTCACAACTTCTCACTTTAAGACCTACTGTTTGCTTAGCTCCTGAAGCCATTTCAACCAGTTTGAAATCATCGTGCTCGTAGGCTGCCAACCCACATTTATCTAATGCAAATGGTGAAATAAAACTATCAGTTGCTCCTGGATCAAACAAAATTTTAAGTTTGACATTGTTTACATTACCCGTGGATTCTACTACGGTAGACTGATGTTCTGCCTGGTGGTTATGCACCGCTGCATGAATCCGATGACTGTTACCCGAACTATCCATGGGTGCTTTTCCTTCCCTGTGCCTGCTGCTTGACTGACCCTTGGGACAGTCTCGCTGGAAATGAGGACCTCCGCATCCCCAACAAGAGAGATTGGGAGGGGCTTGCCTGTTGCTCGAAGGAATCCTCTGAGATGAGTTCCTTCCCCTGGTTCCTCTAAAACCCCTTGCTCCTCTATAGGAACTTCCCTGTGTACGTCCCTGGCTTTGGTGGGTTGCGGATGATGCCTGTGAGATTGAGTTAACTGAAGTATTGCCCCTCGGTGTGAACCTGTTACCGTAAAGAGGAGGCCTAGATTGTCCTCCCCTGAAGTAAGGGCGTGATGCCTTCCCTGTAACATACTGATTGGTTCCTGTCAACTTACTACCCCCTTTTCCATCTGACATATCAGCTGCATAACGAGCATACTCAACCGCCATGGCAACTGAAGTTGGCTTCCACATCCGCACAGCAGCTCTAATTTTGTAGTTAAGTCCATACACAAAACGCTCTACCTGACAATCATCTGCATCTAGGTAAGGAACATATTTTACCAGTTCCATAAACCGAGATTCATACTCCTCCACCGTCTTGTCTCCCTGTACTAAGGCATGGAGTGCACCTGCCTGTTCTTCCTTGTAATAATTTGGCAAATACTTCATGTGGAACCTCTCCTCGAACAGTTCCCAAGAAGTTGTAAGAGGAGTAAGGTGCAACTGCTTCTCGAGGTCTGACCACCAATTCAAAGCATCACCTTTAAGCTGAAAGACGGCCATCCTAGCCTTGGAACTAGATGTGTACTCATTCAATGCGAAGCATCTCTTCATGCCTTCCAGCCATGCCTCTGCATGCTTACCCGGGTCGTCCTCCTGAAAACTCTGGAACCTTTATCTTTTGTAACTCCCTCGATATGTCCTGAAGCGGTTCCAGTCTTGGGCCATGTGCCCTTTCAGAGTTCTCTCGACTCACTTGAGTGGTTTCCACCTCGGTGGCCCTTTCCGACTGCCTGTTCATCGTGGTCATAATAGCCTCCAATGACCTCATTATGATCTACATTTCTGGTGTTGAGGTTGGTTGTGGCGGTGTTGGCGGCGACGACGGTGGCGGAGGTGGCGGTGACGGTGGTCGACCTTGACCCCGACCTCGACCTCTGCGTGTTGTTACCATGATAGTTCCTGAGTTTGTTGAAAATAAAATCATGTCCTTAGTTGTTCAATCAAATACACGCGGAACTAAAATGTAGGTATTCATACACTTATACTTATGCATAAGAAATAACTTGCATCATGAGATAACAGATTGTCAGGATTAGCGCAGTAAAATCTATAGTCGTTTTTATTAAACAATCTTTGTCATGGTGTTCAGCTCGTCATGCTGGTCTTAACGGTGTCTTGTTTTTGAGATTTCGGGTCTCTTTCATCCCTTCGACTAGGAGTTGAAATCTCGGCAAAAATTTTTAATATCTCTATTTTAGTTAACTTTAAATGTTACCCTTTAATCTAAACAACCTAATTAACATTAATTTATCTTAAAATTCTGAATCCTTGATCAACCTTAGGTTTAATTAAAGTTACTCCTAAACATAGAGACTCTAATCATAATCTAACTTTTATTTATATGACTTTTAAATCAACCTAAAAACTATTACATGTGTATTGCATTAAATTTACAATTATATCTCTATACTTTTAGCAATATATATATATATCGTAAATATCAATTTTGAAAGAACTACAGATAAATTTAAATAATTTTAAACATTAATTATTTAGAAATATCCCACCATGCAGATATTTTATTTTACAACTAAAATTTGAATTTAAATAATTTTAAACATTAATTATTTCAGAAACATCCCACCATGCAGATATTTTATTTTACAACTAAAATTTGAATTTAAACAATTTTAAACATTAATTATTTTTAGAAATATCCCACCATGCAGATATTTTATTTTACAACTAAAATTTGAATTTAAATCATTTTTAAACATTAATTATTTCAGAAACATCCCACCATGCAGATATTTTATTTTACAACTAAAATTTGAAATTTAATAATTTTAAACATTAAACAATTTGAAACATTAAACAATTTATTTTCAAGTTTTAAACCATTTATTATATATATATAAATATATATATATATATATTTTTTTTTCTTTAATTTTTAAACATTATAACCTCTCACGCCGACTTCGACGCGCGTCCACCCTACCTACCTCCTCGTGTCTCCCACTCCACGTCACCTTCTCCTATCCCTTTCCACAATCGGCACCTCCATCCGCCTTTTCCAGCCTAGCCACACTTGCCCTTCCTCACACCCAAGACCTCCTCCACCGTTTGCCTATCCAATGGCACAAGGGAGCCCACGGGGACGGATCGGGCTGCATGCATGCCACGCGCTGGTGTGCATGCTACCAGGCGGACTCCGGCGAGGAGCCCCAGTTGAAGGCAATCTTCCTTATATCAATCTCCACCTCCCTCGCGCGCGTGAACTCCCCTTTTCCTCTCCTTTCTGGCTCGTCAACTCCGTGCCTCCTCTCTATTAATTTTGGGTCTGCAACTCTTATGTGCTCCAACGCATGGGCCGCAACATACCACGGATCATAACACTGGAGGCCCTGCTATTGGGAGGGGCGGCATTCAACCTGCGCATCAACGTTCTACTGAGGAAAGCGCTCTTCACATTCATCCTGACAGGCGCATATGAGAGTGACTATGTTTATCTGTACTGCTCGATTTTACGGTGTTTATCATTCCTTTCAGATTGATTTGACGGGGTTGACGTTGTGGAATCCAGTTTCTCAAATCTCTGCAGCTTGTTGGTGGCATCCAGGGATCTGGGCTTACTTATTCTAAGAAACTCAATTGCATAGATTGAAGAATTGAGGAGTTGTCTGTATACGTAGGTAAGGTAATGCGGAAAGAAAATGCGCAAGATTATTTGTCGTCCTGCTGTGAAAAGTGCAGTGGATGATGCGTGTTTCCCCTCGGCTTGGCGGATGATGCAGTCCTGATATATCTGTTTTATACAGGAGATAAAAGAGCATCTGGGCTAGACTCTTACGTGAGCTTAGCGCTTGGGCTGTAGTTTAGTGCGGCTGGGCATTTCGAATTTCAATAGTTATTGAGGGCATAGGTATGGGCTTGGGCAGGCGACTCCCAGTGGTGTTCCCTTGGCTCGAGAGGATAACCGTATTCAGGGCCCGATCATATTCTTTGGCAGCAATCTGCTTACAATTCAATCCCGCTCGGGTTGTTTTCCAATCCTGTAACCATAAGCACGTTAGCTGCTGCCGCTTTAGTGGACACACCCTTGCAAATGGAGGAAGAGGAGAGGGAAACCAAGTGCGCATTCCCCCTGGAGAGGGACTTCGTTGCCATCTGGCGGGCAATTTCTTTCAGGAAACACAGAAGTAAGGATAATCAAAAGGGACTGAGGAGGAGAGTGCACTTCGCGAGAATAATCGTGGGTTCGAATCCTCTCCCTGATTGGGCTAGCAAGTCATGCATAATGGGCATCGATGAAGCTGGCAGAGGCCCAGTTTTAGGTTAAGTACGCCTTCATCGACAACAATCTCTATCTGCAACATTTAACGCCAGAAATTGGCCTAATTAATCTTTGTTACTCTCAGGTCCCATGGTGTATGGATGTTTATATTGTTCAGCTTCTTACCAGGAAACCCTTGCTACATTGAAGTTTGCAGGTCATTCCTCTTTTCATTACCTTTTCTTTTCGTCTGTTAGAAACATAATTAACTAATACTGATTTAATGTCCACACTAAATGCTAGATGGCTTTCAGTATTAGGATGGCTTCTGTTTGATCGTGCAGGCACACAATTATGTTATTTGCCTCACTTGGAAAATGCAGGGCTCGACCTAACCGGTCCCCATTGCGTGAATTCTAAAACCTGAATACAATTAGTTTACATCAATGTTTATGTTATTCGCATCACTTGGAAAACGCAGGGCTCGACCTAACCGGTCCCCATTGCGTGTCTGGTTGGCGCACAACAACACATTTGGTCGTCTTTGCTATCAAGATTTTAAATAAATTCCCTGTAGATGAACCCATTAAGTCTGTTCTCTGCATCATCCTATTTAATTTCAAATTTTTTTTTTTTTTTTGAAAGTTGCATAAAGAAACGTGACCTGAAGTTGGCTCTGCACTGCAGAAAATGGGCTTCTCTGGACTTAGGTGCCAGGTCTGGTGGTTATCTGTTCTACCAAATTCACGTGCGACTTGTATCTAGCCTCATCCCTTTTTGATGTGCCACTCGGATGAGGCGATGAGGCAGACCATAGCGAAATGGGAATCCTGGCAGTGGCCAAGGGCCAGTTGGCAGTGCGTCATATTTTCATTCTTATAATTTTTAATGTTGCAGAAGAGAATCGACCTGCGGATTTGGATTGAAAGAAATGGACTGCCATCCATTCTTCTCTTACTCTCACAATTCAGAATTCGATTCCTAAGTCTTATAACGTGGTTCTTCACATTTAAAAGGGTTTTCCAAGGTTTGTGTATATCTGCATTTAGCCAAGCATTCGATTCTTCCGAGAAAGAGACTGCATAAATTTATGTGCAGTTTGAAAATCTTGTGCAAGCTTATCAAACGCGAAGGTAGGTATTGTACAATTCTTCCTTCATTCTTCTCGGGGAAATATTTGTTTAGCAGAAGAATTTGATGGATAGTCTATTTTTGGAACTCAAGGATGCTTTGCACCGACTGTTAATAATGCAAATTTATTTAAAGAGCACGCTATTCAATCGATTTTGTTAATGTATATCACGACACACTGTTAAGCCACTTCTAGCATGATCCAAGTTAACGTGCCCTAAAAAGGTGGCCCATAGTTGAATTTATATGCAGATAGATTGTGGTAAGTTCAAAATCACTGCTACTTGTTTATACTTAGGTTCTCTTTTATACAGGATTTTACATGGTGCCTCCATATATTTATATATATTTTTAATGTAATTGTCGTTATCGTTGTGCAGGTACCTCGAAAGATGGCTATGGATGGAGGTCAAGTAGGTAAAGTAGGTAAATTATCAAGTAAATTTTCTAGGTGAAGCATGAATAGGCCTCTAGGTTCAAGAGTCTGAACAAAGGCTCTGATACCATCTGTAGTGCTCTGGTTTTTACAGCAGAGCACTAAGTTAATTTCTAAGTTAATTTCCCATGTAGTAATTCATTCAGGTATGTGTGAGTAAATTTTTGAAGAAAATTCTACGTTTTTAAATGATGTTTAGCATACTGTGTTGTCTTCAATAATCATACATTCGCATTTAAATAGAATAACTATTATATCAATATTTTCTTTCAACAACTTGTAGTTTTTGCATAAGAATATGTTCATCGTAATAAATCATAAATCTGGAAGAAGGTATAAGCAGGTTTCAAAGTTCGTTTCCACATAATAATTTAATAAAATAAATAATCAAGAAAATTACCTGATGCTGATGCTAACCGTAAGTTGTAGCAGGTTGTATAACCTCTTAGGCAGCCAAACTGAAGTGTCCACCCTACCGACCAGCTATAATCTTGCTGGCCCTTGGAAATCAAAGGATTTCCAAGCCCCCGAGCCCACAATCTGATAATCCCGAGAGCAGTCTTTCCTTCTGTTCTCAAAATCTTTCTGTTCGCCAAACTTTCTGTTCTCCCAACTTCTGTTCTCCAACTTCTTTTCTTCCCCAATCAAAAAACCTCTCCCACCTTCAACCTTCTCCCCCTCTATATACATGTCCATCCTCGAGAAGACCTTGGGCTTACTCCACCGCCCCAAACTCCCCCTCTCGAGCCCCTCAAACCTTTACTCCTTTCCCTAGTTCATTCATCCACGTCTCATTATAAAAAAGTATAATTAATTATTCTTATGGAAAATTCCTTTGGTTTTGGATTGACGGTCGTAATTTTTTATTACGGTGGGAATTATCACCCCAAGGTTATCCATTCGGGACAGTTTCATTAAATACAAGTCTATCCGTCGTCCTTGATATTTTAATGTTATTAATGTAATTAATAAAATATTATATAATTAGTTGCCCCTTGTCAACTTGGACATGATGTGTCTTAATGATCCACCTTATCCGTCGAGGCTACTTTAGCTTGAGGTTTAAATTCCAAGATTAACATTGAATAATTAAATATCCATTTCCATCACATCACGGTTATTCCAAAAAGGATTATCTTGTTATGGCTAACTTTGAAATGGAATTAATCACGTAATATTAATTTATAAATCAATATTTTAAATCTTACTTATATTGCATTTGTTACGATAGGGATATAAATGTTGCTGGAATATCATTTATTAATTAATAATAATAATTAAATCACCCTTTGACAATAATAAAGGTGAATCGATCATAGTATTCTTAATTATTTGTTTATCACATGGGTACCCTATCATCAACATAGCATCCTTGTTATTATAAACAAAGCACTTGTGAGGGCTTAAACAATTTTACTAATTAATTAGACACTATCATTACCCTATTCACAACAGTTCTTCTATGACAATGTTAACTGACGATACTTGTCTTAGTTTATTATTACAATGTTTTCATATAATTACTAATTCACTTATTTACACATTGACAACCTAACCATTCATTACCTAAGTTGATTGATGTATCCTTAACTGAGTTATCTATGACATTTATACTACTATTCAAGCATGACAAGTATGTTATACACCAGTAATATTGTACACGTACAAGGTGTGCATGCATGGCCAGTGTATGCACATGTCGGACATGTACTATAAACAAACCCCATTCCTCCTATTCCTACTTGCTAACTAATAATAGTATCTACCCCCATGCAGAAGAGCACGCATAATATATATAGTATAATTACTTTAACATCCTCGGCTATTTAACAGTTAACCCTTTACGATTTAACATCATTGTCTTTATGTTTACATTAGTTTAATCAATCAAGTACAGGAAGGGTGCCTACTTCCACTAACTCGGAATCAAGGAATACTAAACCCCCAACAGTACTAACTACACATCCTCCCATCATAACCTACGTCCAGCATCCTCCCTATCCTCCCTCTGCTAGTACAACAGTGGATGTCGGACTCACCGATCTGACCACATAGAACTTGAGAGCGATAGCGTCGGCTGAACAGCGGACCTATCCTCCCCTAGCAGGCATCCGACCATCGTCATCACAACAACATGGGGAGCGTGTCTCAGCACGGCCCTCCCACGACCTCGGGTCTCATGGAAACATAGGGTGGGAAACACATCCATCCCTCTCAACATACTGGGCCTACGCCCTTATCAACTCATACTTGCTGCTATCGGGATTATCAGTTTGTGTTATCGTATCCTCATTTTGGCTGCTAAGGTTTGCTGTATGAACATGTTTTTCCTTTCCACTATATATCAGATCAAGTAATTGGCTATCCCATAGCCCCTGTGTCCTGTAGGTTAGTGTCTTGCAAAAATACAATTTATAGAAAGCATTTTCCATTGATCGCCAATTGATCCATGTTATCATTTTATTTCAGGTAACCTTTTAGCTCATCATAGATGCGTATGACATATAACATTTCAGCAATTCATATAAGAAGATGGTATCCACGTACCGAATCATATATTTCACATTTCATTAAGGAAAACATATAAACATATACTGCAATCGTAAAATAAGGAAATCATATGATAATCATGACATCATAACTGCATAACATAGTAACATCATAATCATGGTGAAATCATAAGACAGAGTAACATCATATAATGAGGTCCAATATAGTTTACTCAGTCGAGCTGAGTTTGACAAAATATATAAGAAATAAAGTACGGTGTGTCTAACTAATAAATATGCCGAATCAAAATATGGGCATTACAACAAACTTGTGTTTCATGATAAAGCAACTCATCAAGAGTATAAGAAATTTGTTTTTGATATTCAAAATTATTACCCATTGTCTTGGTAGCAAGTTAGTTTGCATAATCAAACGATAAAGCATCTTTACTCACATGATTATATAAAACAAAACTATTATTTTGGCATGAAATTTACCACTTGAATATAGGAAATCTCAAAGTAAGAATATCTATCTACTGATCAAAGATTGATTTGGTGTTGAGATGTCATGATCAGATTTATAGATTGAACCTAGACTTATCTTTTCCTCAAGTGAATCTCAATAGATGCTTCAAGGGAATAATGTCCTGAACAAACCTCGGCTTCAACAAAAGAAAAATACTGAAATGAAATTAATCCCATTTCGAAATTAATGGTATTTGGAGCAAGGTCAATGGTTTGCGAACTAATTTTAGGCTAAAAAAAATTGATCAGAATGATTACGGGATGGATGATCTTTAAAAGAACTTGAATTATGATCTTCTTCAAATATTTCAGATTCAGATTCAAAATAATGGGAAATCAAGGTAAATCATTCCTCATACATAGGTATTATAGGTGAAAGAGAATCGCATTCCACTTTATGAAATGCATTTACAACTAAGTTTTGATTTTGTTGTAATTATGTTGGTGTTGTATGCATAGCTACATTTTTTTCACTATTATGCATAATTGATTTACTGCTATGATTATTTAAAGACATAAGTGCATAATGCAACATTTTAACTTGATCCTCTAATTTAGAAATTCCTAAAATTGTTGATTCCCCTTCAACACATCTTTCATTTTTCATCGTATGAAAGAGTAGGAGGAAAAAGTTCCAAAGGGTACCTCTTCAAATCTTTCTCAAAATCGTTGGCATCCTCACATGCTTTTGTGAAAATTTGTTATCCGTTCCCACAAAATGAACATAGCTATAATTTTGGGAAGAGATCACACATACTAGCAAAACATGACTTCTGTTGAAGTCCTATTATCTTTGTGTAAGCTGTAGTATACTTGCTTGAAACGTGTGTTAAAATCATGAATGGATTATCCAACATCCCCCTTCCTTTGACTAAGCTATTGATAAATTTCAATCCGGTCATAATATTCAAAAGCATCTTTAGAAACCTTTTTGAACTCGAACCAGTTATGAATCATACTAATAGGTAAACAATTAAACCAATCCCATCAAAAGTGAAAGGAAATAACCTAGAAGTTATATCTTCATAAATAACATTAATAAGGCATAAAACATATTCATATTTTTTAATATGCTCAATAACTGAAATATTAATGCAATATCGGACTCCCACATGAATAAAAATGTAGCTCTTATTTTGGGAAACCTATCAGAGTTGGCCCTCCTTCTAGCACAATTTGTTGATGGGAAAAATTAATGACTCATCAACAAAATGGAGATAAACCAATCCGAGAAAATTCAAGTACCCCAAGCAAGGGTTTCCTAGCACCCAAGTCATTTGGTGTGGCTATATCCAATGAATTATAGGGCTCTATTTCCACAAATGTTTTTTCCTCCTTGGACATAGACATGTAATGATAAATTTCACTGATCCCGAAATGCAATCCTAATTTACCAAAAACTAGTATGTATAATTTACCAAAAACTAGTATGTATGACCTAACTTAATGTAGAACTTGAATAGTGCTATATGTCTAAGTGGCTTAACTACATGAAATTGATAATAATTCTAATTTAAATGAAATCTTGAACTGGGTAAATCAACTATCTAAGGATGAAACACATTGTATTCAATCATGAAAGTATTCAGAATTAAATAAACACATTAAAAGGCTAGACTCAATAAAACCAATAAAAAGATTATTGATTTAAGACAATCATTTTACAACTATTGATATTTTCTCAGGAAGTGAATAACATTCAATATTCACAAAGATATTCTAGAATATGTAACTAATGATTAAATTGAGAAATTAGATCTACGTTAATTAAGAAGAACCTACATGTTAGAAAACTAAACAAACAATGCAATAGATACAGATAAAAAAGATAGCAAAACCCTGCCTATTACTGATTAAAGTAAGATCAACGCTACAACAGATTATAATTTATGAAGTCTAGACATAGCCAATGAAATATGAATATAAGATAATGATCAATATATTCTAGAAATACATTGCAGGGATTATAATGAACAAACGTCAATTTAAGAAAAAATGAATAAAACATAAAAAATATGCAATTCTACCATGTGTTACCAGAAACGAGAAACGGGAAAGAGAACGAGAAATGAGAATGGTACGAGAAACGGAGTTTCCAGGTTTTGCATAGAAGAAACGAGGAGAGAGAAAAACAACAAAAAATAAAGTTCCCATAAGTGTATATGATTTCCTGCTACTCTTTATTTAAATATTCGGGTTTTGAATCTGAATTGATTAGTTTATGAATCTCAATTATGAGCTCTCAAGGATTCAACTTCCAATAGACCACAACTAAGACTGGTAATTTTCAATTGGGTTGTTGAGGATAAAGCTCTCCTATTCTCAAGCGTCCACATTGCCTTTGGGGAATTCGGGTATGGAAAGATATTGTTTCAGTCTTGTATCATTATGTGATCTAAGACCAATTTCTATGGGGTTGATATGAACTGTGATGCAGACTCCATATGTGGAAAATAGAGCAGAGAAAGTAGAGCTGCTGGATGGAATTATCCTTGGTAGTGAATCAATATGTATATCAATAAGGCTATGATAAGGCCAACAACTATTTCACATAGTTGTCCAAATCAAGATAAGCTTTCATGATCATTTAGGACTCCACACCTAAGGGTCAGTTTTCTGCATGCCAATGAAGTAGGCATTTTCACAATCCAATTATCTTAACAATACCTGGCAAATACAAACGTAGTACATGGTCGATTTTCTAATTTGACATCTTCTGTTAAGCAAAGATTTCTGCTTTCGCTCTATAGATCATAAAGCTTACCTTCATAAATTTTGAAGAAACTGAAAAATAAAAATAAATAAATAAATAAAAATTAAAAAATAAAAATAAATAAATAATTCCTCCTTCGGAATGTATTTCATTTATATATTTATTGTAATCCTATAGAGATGTATTATTCCTCTATACGGAAGTCTCGTCATTTGTAATGGCAAGTGTCGCAAGTGTGTTAACTTGCTGATGGGTTATTAGACCACCTTGTAAGGGGTCGGACCGATATAATGCAATATGAAGTTATTGTACCTAGCTAGATAAGTCGACCCCATAAGGTTATTGGGCAAACAGGACAAGTATAAATAGAGATCGGGATATCTCTATTTGGATCACTCAGAAACTCATTCTTCCTTCACTCAGAAAGTGGCGCACTTGTGAGGAGGAGGATCAGCTGCTAAGAGGAGTCTATCTCTTGTACTTTGGTTGTACTTTGGTTGAGTTATTGCTCTATCTATCTCTGAGGAAGTTGTGGGGTTTTTCACCTTAGGGTTTTTCCCACGAAAACTCTATGTGTCTATTTTCTCTCATGCTTTTGCTTCTTGTGATGATTGACATACTTGTTATGATTGATATGCATTGATATACTATACATGTTATTCTCTCAGTAAAGATCCTAGAGTATTGTGAATTAATGCTCAAAATTTAACATGGTATCAGAGCTAACCTGAGAAGAAGACATTGTGCAGTGATGGAAACTAGGGTTTCTTGCTTATTGGGTTTCTCTCCACAGATTTTGGAAAATCAATATAGTAGATTGACTCTACTCATCAAGGAGAATCTATTTGTCCAATCAGAATTCAATTCTGAGAATTTTCAGATTTGGACCTTAACATTAGGGTTTCCACAAAAATAGGAGTTTCTAAAATCTGAAGACATAGCTGGAAGCTCCTTGGAAAAATCGAAGTTTAAAGCTTTGGATCGAGATTTTTGGATGGGTAAATATCTGGGAATCTCAAACCCTAATTCAGGGTCCTCCTAAGTGAACCCGGGAAGACTAAAAGGCATTTCTGAAGGGTGAAGCTTTGCAGATCTCAAATTCTGAATACACCAAGTTGATCAGATCATCAAGGCGCATCTTTCTATCCTTTCAGAAAGTTGAAATTCACTTTTTGAATTTTTAGGGTTTTTTTGACAAACCCTAATCCGAGACTAGATCCAATTTTCAGTAAAACAAGTGGTAAGACCTAAATCTCTTCTATTTCCATTTGAAGTACTCTTTAAGATGTCTCACCACACCAAGCTTGAGGATAAGCTTGAAGGGGATGATAACTTCCGAGCCTGGAAGTATAGGATTGGGTTAATCCTCGAAGAAAATGAATTGGACTCCTACATTAGCTCTGAGGTACCTATCCCAGAGGATGAAGAGGATAAGGTATTGCATAAGAAGAACTTGGTCAAGGCAAAGAGAATCATTGTTGATTCTATCAAAGACCATCTCATACCACATGTGTCATCTCTAAAGACACCCAAGGAGATGTTTGACTCCCTAACCAAGTTATTTGAAGGGAAAAACATAAATCGGAAGATGACCCTGTGGAATCAATTGAAAGGGGTCAAAATGTTGAATGGAGAGACCATTCAATATTACTTCTCCAAGGTCTCTCAGATCAAGGAACAACTTGAAGCTATGGATGAAGTAGTGGACAATGGTGAAGTTGTTATGACCACACTAAATGGCCTACCCAGGTCATGGGATTCCTTTATCCAAGGAATCTGTGCAAGAAAGAAGTTGGTCTCCTTCAGTAGGCTGTGGGAGGAATTCTCTCAAGAAGAACCAAGGCTTGTGGCATGAGAAGAAAAGATTGGGAATGAATATCAAGCTCTCATAGCTCACACCAAGGGAAGCAAGTTTAAGAGGGAGAGATCTCATAACAAGAAACATTCTCACCCTCATCACAAGAAGAAAGATATATCTCATGTTCGATGTTTTGAATGCAATGAGAAAGGACACTTTGCTTTAGACTATCCCAAGAAGAAGAAAGAAAACAACAAAAACTTCAATAAGAAGAAGAAGAATAGAAAAATAAGATATCATGCTCATGCTGCTGAGGATGATGAACCTCCCAGGAAGAAAGCTAGAGCAGAAAGTGATGATGATGACTCATCAAGTGAAGAAGAGTATGTTTTAATCTCTGCTCTCACAGGTACTATCTATCATGGTTGTAATGATTGGTTAATTGACAATGGGCCTTCCAAACACATGACTGGGTTTAAAGAATCTTTTATAAATCTATTTGAACATGAATCACCCCATAAATTGAAACTTGGGGATGACTATCAATACCCTATCAAAGGAAGTGGTGAAGCCTCCTACAATCTAGATTCTAGAAAATCTTTGAAGATGAAAGAATTTCTCTATGTACCTGGGCTCAAGAAGAATCTACTCTCCATCTTTGCATTGGATGAAAAAGTCATGAGGGTTGCATTTGTAGATGGCCAAGTCCTAATGTGGCCAAAGGGTAAAACTATTGATGATGCAGTGGCGATTGGAGAACAAGAGGGAGGATTGTATAAATTGAAAGGACAACCTGAACATGCCATGATGCATTATTCCATAGAGCCAACTGAACTTTGGCATAGAGGACTTGCACATATGCACTATAGAGCATTACCAATTGCAAGTATAGTTGTAGAAGGTATTCCTGAAATTAAGACCAAGCATGAAGGTGTTTGCAAAGGATGTGCAAAAGGAAAGAACATAAAGAAGGCATTTCCAAGAAGTGAAAGCAAGGCAAAATATATCTTGGAAATTATCCACTCTGATGTATGTGGTCCGATGTCATCCAGTTCTCTGAGTGGATATGTTTACTATGTCTCTTTCATTGATGACTTCTCTAGGAAGAATTGGGTTTACTTCTTGAAGAACAAAGATGAAGTATTGGATAAGTTCAAGGAATTCAAAACCTTGATGGAGAACCAAACTGATAAGAAGATCAAAATATTCAGATCCGACAATGGTGCAGAATTCACTTCAGGTGACTTCAAGAAGCTATGCAGTGATTCAGGGATTAAGAGGGAGTTGACTGCTCCTTACAATCCACAACAAATGGAGTTGCAGAAAGAAAGAACAGAACAATCATGGAAGCAGCAAGGGCAATGTTGCATGATCGGGATCTACCTATGCATCTATGGGCAGAAGCAACTAGGACAGCTGTATATGTGCAGAACAGAACACCCCACAAGATATTGGACAACAAAACACCAGAAGAAGTCTTCTCTGGTAAGAAACATGAAGTCAGCCATCTCAGAATATTTGGTTGTCCAGTATACACTCATGTCCCAAAGGAAAAGAGGACCAAGCTAGATCCTTCAGGAAAGAAGGGTATATTTGTGGGTTACAGTGAAAACTCGAAGGCTTACAAAATATACTTTCCAGGGTTCAAGAATATTGATGTCAGTAGGGATGTGACATTTGATAAAAAATCAACATTGATCAAATCAAGGAAGACACCTGTTGAAGCTTATGAAGAACCTACGGAAACTAGATTTCAAGACACTACCATGACTGAAGCAATTCTAGATACAGTTCATGAAATTGAAGATCCGCAAGAACCTGTAGATCCACCCCATGAGAATAACTCTCACAAGAGGAAACCTGCATGGGCTAGAGAGCTCGTTCAAGATGTAGAAAGATTTGGCATTCCAGAAGAAGACCACAGAGCAAAGAAGAGAACTAGATCTCATACAAGCTATGTTGCTTTACTCTGTGACATCATAAACAAAGAACCTTCCATTTATGAAGATGCAATGGAAAAGAAAGAATGGAAGGATGCCATAGTCGAAGAATACCAATCAATAATGAAGAATGGTGTTTGGGATGTTTTCCCAAGACCTGAAGGGAAGTCTGTTGTGACTTCCAAGTGGATCTACAAGATCAAGCATGCTGCAGATGGAAGTATAGAGAAATACAAGGCAAGATTTGTATCTTGTGGCTTCTCTCAGAAAGAGGGAATATATTATGAAGAAAATTTTGCTCCAGTATCCAGGTACACTTCCATCAGATCAATACTTGCTCGGGCTGCAGCGATGAAATGGAAGATACACCAGATGGATGTCAAGACTTCTTTCTTGAATGGTGTAGTTGAAGAGGAAGTATATGTGGAGCAGCCACTCGGTTTTGAAACACATGATAGGGAGTCATATGTATGCAGATTGAAGAAATCCTTGTATGGTTTAAAACAAGCTCCGAGGACTTGGTATGGTAGGATGGATAGTTTCCTATCCAGTTTGGGCTTTACCAAGAGTAAAGCGGATTCCAACCTTTACTACAAGGTTGAGGAAGGGAATCCTGTGATTCTACTCCTGTATGTGGATGGCCTATTTGTAACAAGAGATGACAGATTGATTTCCGATACAAAGAGGAAGCTTACTGCCAAGTTTGATATGAAGGACTAGGGGATGATGCACTATTTTCTAGGTATGGAGGTGTGGTAGAGTGCAGATGGGATCTTCCTTGGACAAGGGAAGTACACAATAGATATTCTGAAGAGGTTCGGGATGATGGATTGCAAGGCCATGGCCACACCTATGGCATCGAATCTGAAGCGTCTGTGTGATGCTTCATCTGAGCCGATTGATGTCTCTATGTATCGTCAGATGATTGGGTCCTTGATGTACCTGACGAACACGAGACCAAATATTTGCTTTGCGGTGAACATATTGAGCCAGTTCCTGATGGATCTAAGGAGTGTTCACCTGATTGCTGTAAAGCATATTCTGAGGTACCTGAAGAGTACAATTGATTATGGGTTCAAGTATGAAGTGAATCAAAAGTTTAACATGCAGGGTTATGTTGATTCAGATTGGGCAGGCAGTGCTACAGATAGGAAGAGCACATCTGGGTGCTGCTTCAGTATGGGATCAGGTGTGATCTCGTGGTTTAGCAGGAAGCAGTCCTGCATAGCACTTAGTACAGCCGAGGCAGACTATGTTGCAGCCTGTTTGGCTAGTTGTGAGGCAATATGGCTTCGGAAGCTACTGTCTGAGTTATTTGATCTCCCACTGGACGCTACTGGTATCTTTTGTGACAAACAGAGTTGTGTGAAGTTGTCTGAGAACCCAGTGTTCCATGACATGTCTTAACAAATAGAGATCAAATATCACTATATCAGGGATATGATACAGAAAGGAGCAGTGAAGCTCCTATATGTTGCAACAGATGAGCAGATTGCAGATGTACTGACGAAGCCACTAGCCAGAGTGAAGTTCGAGTACTTCAGAGAGAGGCTTGGTGTTCTTCAGATTGATGACACTTCGAGGAATAAGTGATGGAGACATTTGCTGAAGCCATTCCAAGCACGTTGGAAGGAGGATCCTTCACATGGCTGTGGATGTAAGCACTGGATGATCAGCATCAGGATGATGCTCCAGTTACTGCTCTGTATGCATCATGTTGGATGCTGGATATGATCAGTTGGATCACTTATATGTATGTATGTATGCATCATGTTGACGCTGGATATGATCAGTTGGTTCATTTATATGTATTTATGTACACATCATGTTGATGCTGGATATGATCAGTGTGATCATTTATATGTATGTATGTAAGCATCATGTTGATGTTGGATATGATTAGTGTGATCATGTATTTGTATATGTATCAGGTGGATACTTTTATGATCAGTGTGATCATGCACTTATGTATATCAGATGGATGCATTGTATGATCAGGTGGATCATGTATGATATGTATCAAGTAGATACTGTGTATGCATCAGATGGATATATTGTTTGATCAGGGTGATCACACATGACGAGCTTCAGGATGTTGCTCCAGATGATATGCATCAGGTTGATGCTATGATGATTGGGATGATCACAGATGACGAGCTTCAGGATGTCGCTCCAGATGATATGCATCAGGTTGATGCTATGAGGATGATCAGGTTGATCATGTGATGATGTATGGTGAGTATCGGTTTGATACTATGTGTTCGTGGATAGGTTGTGTAGGTAGCATAGAAAGAATCCTGGGAGATCCTATAGTCTGTGCTAGGATGCTTTTTCGAGGTTTTGCTACAGGTAGCATAGAAAAGATCCTTTAAAAACCAGATAGGTAGAGCAGTGTGCTCGTAACATCCTTGGTTTCTCTATCGAGATCCTATAGTCTGCGCTAGGATGCTTTGAGTAGGTTTTGCTACAGTTTCACATAGAAAAGATCCTTTAAAAATCGGACAGGTAGAGCAGTGTGCTCATAACATCCTTGGTTGCTCTATCGAGATCCTATAGTCTGTGATAGCATGCTCTGAGTAGGTTTTGCGAAAGTTCACATAGAAAAGATCCTTTAAAATATGGACAGGTAGAGCGGTGTGCTCGTAAAATCCTAGGATGCTCTGTTGAGATCCATACAGGTAGAGCTGTGTGCTCGTAACATCCTGGGATGCTCTGAGTAGGTTTTGTGAAGGTCAACATGTAAAAGAACCTCTAGTCTGCGCTAGGTTTTGTTGACGCACGTAATCAGTCCTGAGATCCACAGTATGGCCATTGATGATGAAGACCTGCAGGTGGTGGGCCTACATCCAGTATGAAAAAGGACTGGCTCTGTAGAAATTCCTATGACGATTAGATTCAGAGATTGGTTGAGATAGCAGCAGCAGTGACGATGACGATGATACATGCATCGATGACGATGATCCAGAGAAGAAGACTTGTGCTAGCAGATATGTGTCGAGAAATACCTTCCTAGTTAAGAGGGAGTGTTGATGTATATGTAACTTTGGAATGTATTTCATTTATATATTTATTGTACTCCTATAGAGATGTATTATTCCTCTATACGGAAGTGTCGTCATTTGTAATGACAAGTGTCGCAAGTGTGTTAACTTGCCGATGGGTTATTAGACCACCTTGTAAGGGGTCGGCCCGATATAATGTAATATGAAGTTATTTTACCTAGATAGACAAGTTAGCCCCATAAGGTTATTGGGAAAACGGGACAAGTATAAATAGAGATCGGGAGATCTCTATTTGGATCACTCAGAAACTCATTCTTCCTTCACTCAGAAAGTGGCGCACTTGTGAGGAGGAGGATCAGCTGCTAAGAGGAGTCTATCTCTTGTACTTTGGTTGTACTTTGGTTGAGCTATTGCTCTATCTATCTCTGAGGAAGTTGTGGGGTTTTTCACCTTAGGTTTTTCCCCATGGAAACTCTGTGTGTCTATTGTCTCTCATGCTTTTTCTTCTTGTGATGATTGACATGCTTGTTATGATTGATATGCATTGATATACTGTACATGTTATTCTCTCAGTAAAGATCCTAGATTATTGTGAATTAATGCTCAAAATTTAACATCCCAAACATGGGATCACCTGAAGCCTTCATGCTATGGTTTGCATATTCTTCATTGCAACACTTGTCTTTGTAACTTGTAATATGAAAATGATACAGAATCAAAATAGAACAATACATAAAAACATATCTCAATTCATATATTCATTAAAAACAATAAATTCATATTATATTGACAATGGGTCATTTAAGTGTGGTGATGAAATTAGGAATGGATTATGTGAAGGGTATTTGTCCTTCACAGTCATAGGAAGAATTATTGCATTTTCCAAAGACAAAACCTCTGTAAAATCATTGACTGGGGATCCTTTTCTTATCAATTCAATTACCAAGGACAACTAAATAACAAATGACAAGAACCAATCATGGATATACGGTTATACCAATTGACTGAGGATTGCTGAATTGAGTTCATTTCTAATAGACACTAGTAACAGTCTTAGGCTACAGAGTTCGTTTTGATGTGGAGTTAGGAAAGCAAGCGGCAGAACACCTTCTCAAACTGCAACCACAAAATGTTGGAACATATATTCTTCTATCAAATATTTATGTTGCATCTGGGATGTGGGATGACACAACAAAGATGAGATCATTAATGGAGAACATGGGATTAAAAAGGATGTTGGATCATTAGGGGAGTTTTGAGGTAAAAAATGGGCCTCAAAACAAATAATATAGCATAAAAATTCACTTTATAAGAACCAATAGGATTCAATATGATGATGTCAAGTATAAGGGTAAAATTTGTAAAACAAATTGGAGGGGAAAAGAAAAAACTACTTTTCTTATCGTATTTTAGACATATCTCCTTAATGGTTTACCCAAATTTCAAGTTTGGGCACTCATTGGATGTGTAATTTAATTCCACATCCAACATACCCAAACTACATACTTCGGAGACACCCACGACATGAAAAAATCACAATTTCAATAAATTTGGGTACTCGTTAAGGAGTTTGCAAAACTTGAAATTTGGGTAAACCGTTAAGGAGATATGTCAAAAATAAAATAAGAAAAAATAGTTTTTCTTTTTCCTCTCTAAAATTTAGAACTCGTATTTTATTATTAAAACTCTTATTTTATCATTTCCCTTAGGAGGCCCATTTTAGACCTCAAAACTCCCCTAATGACAGTTGGATATAGATTGGAAACAAGGTGCATTCTTTTAGTGCAGGGGATAGATTACACCCACATTCAAATGTTATCTATGTAGTACTGGATATATTAGCTAAGCAGATAATGGAAGCATGATATGTGTCTGATATAAAGTTTGTGTTGCATGATGATGAGGAGGATCAAAAGGGAATCATATTACTCCACCATAGTGAGACGTTGGTCATAACTTTTGGTATAATAAACAGAACTCCGAGAATGCCCATTAGAATTTTCAAAAACCTTCAAGTGTGTGGAAATTTCCATACAGCAAGCAAGATCATTTCCAAGATTGTTGCAAGAGAAATTGTTATGAGAGATGTCATTTGCTTTCATCTGTTTAAAGATGGGTTGTGTACTTGTGGTGATTATTATTGACAAAGTAGAGTCGACTAATCAATGAGGACATGGTACGATGTTGAATAAGCATGAGACCAAATTCTTGTGCTTAAAACTATAATGTGCAATTCATCCACATTCATGGTTCTTCTACAAAGATATATTATGCATCTGGAGCATTGTTGGTTATTATGCATATTGAGAAAGCAACTTTTCTTTTAGAATACTTCTAGGCGTGTCCAACCATATTTGAATACATAAAGAATTGTTTGATTAAAATCCTCTAAATAGGTAGTGACATGCCTAAAATAATTGCAATATCAAGTAAAGGTATAACGTCTCAAAGGGTTTTCTCTAAGCATCCAACTAGTGTCCTAGACCCAATTCTACATTTGTGTCGAATATTAGGCCTCGATTTTCCACTATCAATGCTCAACCAAGCAATTGGGTAATTGAGGGAAGCATTTTTGGGTTAAGTTGAAATAACAGAAAGATATTGGTTACTTACTTTCTGGGTTCAAATATTCAACCAAATGCCATGCAAACATGCAAATATTTTACCTAATGATTATACAGGTTATGTGGACATTCAAACTTTAGGAAACATGGTATTTATAAATCAATCCATAGGATCTTCATTGGAAAATAATCAGTTGGCTAGTATTGGGAAGCCACAACAACATTTCATTAGAATCCGATTTCCTTCTACCCTACATTGGATGTATCTTATGGCATCATTGGAAATTTTAGGTGGACTGTGGAACACAACAAGCTGTTACGACAACTTTACTCTCATCCTAGCTTGTAAATCATGGTTACAACATATGGAGAAATGTGGGAAATGAGATTACAATGATCATTAACAACTCAAATTAGAATAAAATAGCACCATATGTCAAATTGTCAATACAGGGCACATTACATGTGTACAATGCAATTTATCCAAAATATGTTAAATCTGTAACTCAGTACATTACGATTTGTCCAAAATAACTTTAAAATTACTATAATCCACAATAAATACAAGGCACATGATTAAGTTAATTGATCAAGTCCATGTGAAAAGAGATTGCTGAGGCATCTAACTTCTTACGGCTGTGCGACCTTACCAATGGGGAGGAAATCTTGGAGATCAACCAAGATGGAATGTAAAGAGGTGGTAACAAAGTGGGGCACTGATCCAGAAGATGTAAAAAATCCTGTACACCCATATGATTAATAAATTTTTATGTGCGGTATAGCATGTTTCCCTTGAAGGGAATAATTTGGTTTTATAACTATGGACTTATGAACGTTGGATTTCAATTCCAGTTCTAGTAATTTTTTGTTCACTCATTAAAATGTAGTTAATGCGTGATAGAAAAAGGACCTGAATATGAAACATATGCAAACGTGGCTATTCAAATGGTTCAATGGATGCTATTAACGCCATGATCTATCATTAGCAACTAATCAGTAAGCCAGGAATATTGAGTGATCCGATGTATGGTGTAGCGACTAGCAGTGCTGCAGCACTACTCTGTAGCTCTCAGTGGTCAATCTTGCAGATAGCATGCCTCTTCACAAACAAACTTTAAAATCCACTGCAACCACCGCATATCCAGATAATCCAGCCAAAGCCGAGAAAGAAGATATCTAGATATGCTCAATCCTCAATGCAAATGGACAACATTGTTCCTTCTTCAACACTCAATCCTCAATAAATTCATCATTTACATGATCACTGACTTTCCACCCACCAAAGTCACCCACCCAGCCACCATTCATTAATAACTCAACAATGGTTATGAATTGACCCAGAAACTGCTAGCGACGGATTGAGTTCCCCTTAGAAACGAAAAATCATTTCTTCTGAAATCATTGTGGGAAATTATTTGTTTCGTAAGAAACGATTTCTTCATTCTAGAAACTGGAACGACCGTAGGAAACAACGGTTTTCATTCCATTGCCGTGCTCCGTTTTCACAAAAAACCGCAAGCCGTCTGGTAACACAAATTCTACTCAAAACATTGTAACCAGTACTGCGCACTGGCTCCAAATTCCATTAATTTGCTCCATAAAATATTATAGAATCTTATCAACAGAGAATTGGCAATGCCTCCTGCCTTCCTCTTTCCAATAAAAAAATTACAAGAAAGAACAAGCTTTTCATAAAAGAAAAATATTTATTGTGTAGATCCCCCCCTTTTGACATCCTAATGCTTTCTCTTTTTATAATCGATTCCTTAACTTCTAGAACCCCAAAAGATTGCTCAATTATCTGTATATTGATTGATTAATCCTTTCGCAATTAGCTACATCTTGACGAGTATAATATTTTAGAAAGATATTGCGATCAAATCTCCACGCTCTACTCAACTCATTTTTTAGTTAACTTTGTTTAGGTGTTCATAATATTTAACTTCTGATCCTTAATCTTTTTTTTTTTGTAGGTAAGAGAGAGAAACATTCTATTAAAAATAAGGTACAAAGATTACCTCAAAATACATAAGCCCAAGAAAAGTCCAGGACCTGCAAAAACCCATTCCAAAGGGGAGAATGGGGACCCAACCTGCCAACTAATCCAAAGTCTGGAACCAAATAGACACATTACAAAGATAATCCGATATCACCGGAGACCTCCCAGGATCGACAAACCACATTGATGGAGGCATAATTACAAAAAACTAGACAGAACACAAAGGTGACAAGGATCCCAGACTAAGACGAGTCGCACCAACCTAAGATCCGACAACTAGACTAGACATAAAAACGACAAAAACCAAGGGGCTAACCAACCTATTACTCGTGGCTGGAAGTCTCAGGGACTTCCTGGCTGGCCTCCTGCGGTGGATTAATACTGATATCTTCCATCATAGCTTCCAGAGTCTTGGTGTTCTCCCTATCAATATGCTGGTTTTCTTTCATTCCCGCAATGAATTCTTTCATGTTCCTCGATATGTTCTCTTTAATCTGAAGTTCTCAGGCCAGAAGAATGCGGCAAGCCCAGAAGGGACTCGCTGGAATTTGGTGACCAAGCCGAGACTCCACCTCGTCCAGTAGAGCTACCTCCATGAAAGCAATTTGGTTTCCAATATCCGTCGGTGTTTCCTCGAGATAGAAGTTGGCCCATTTAAAGCGAGGGATATTTGCATTCAGATGGGGCAAGGAATGAGAAGAGGAGGCTTCATCCGTCTATCTCCCCCTATCCCCCGAGTTTCTGCTACCACCTCGACTGCTTCTCATCCTGATCCTCAGTTGCATAATTCACAGGGACTTGGAGTCGTGCAACAGCGAAACTCTGACTAATCTGTGAGACCAAATTGATCAGTCGATACCCTCCAAACTGCTATTAGTAAACACTGAAATGCAGTTATCATGCGAACTGTAATTCTTCTTGTGGATACCAGTAATCAATTTATAACCATTGATCTTATGACAAGGGTTGGGACGAAACTCCTGCCATAAATTCTCATAATTGCGCCAATAAACCATTCTATACTGGTTGTTGATCTCACCACCCCGAAGTATGATGAACCTGCAAATAATGTTGCTAACCTTCTTTTTGTTATGATTGGAGTCATAACTACCTCCGTCACTATTCGCTTCATGACCACCTTTACTCATGCTTGAGCGATTACAAAAATATTTCGGGTGTTTGGGTGAAAAGCCTCGACAAGACCTAATATGAGTGATAAAAGGTGTTCGATTGTCTGCCACCTTTTCTCCCTTATGATGAAAGGATGTGAACAGGATACATTGCATCAGGATATGAACTCAGGACAGACATGCGTCCGATAAACTTCCACATTTGTCCTTGCTAACCCGCGTCCATGTGATTCACAGAACTCTGACCAGGTGGTATGGTGATTAGAATTTTGATCAATGGTTGTGATCATTTTGCATCCATCATGAACCGTGTGATATTCCATCTCGATCAAGGTGCTGGCTTTGAACGTAGCACTTGTCTTCACCCCTAAGTTATCCAATTCATCCGCAAGCTTATTTCCTCTGCGTCGGACATGGATGAAATTGATAGCTAGATGGGTGCTGAGAATGGTTTGAAGCTCCAGCAACCTGCCTTCCCATCTCCAATTTAGAGATACCTTAGAAATTGCCACACCTCTTTGAATATGACTTGCCATGGAAATAAGGATATTGGAATCCCCCTCCACCAAGAGAGGTACCCAGAATTTACTAACGGCCCATTTGATACCGCTTACCATTCCTTCAAGTTCTGCAACGTTGTTAGTGGTTTCTCCCAGATTTCGCCAGAAAACTCCGTCAACCAGGCCCTGGGAGTTTCTGATGGCTCCACCATAGCCAGTTGGTCCTGGATTTCCTTTAGCTGCTCCATCAAAGTTGAGCTTCCAGGTATTTTCTCGAGGAGGTTTCTAGAAGTCCGGGCTAGAAGGAGTAGCTCTGCGGTTCTGAACTTCATCGTTGCCTTGAGGTATGTTATAGATTCCCCAATCATTCAAAATAATTCTTTCGGCCGAGTCTGTATTACCACTTTACATCGAAGGGGTTTTGGCATTAAGAGTTTCCTTGATTTTTTTTTCAATGGTTTTCCATACAATCTCTAGGCTTCTTTTTTTTTCCTCAAAGATTCTCTGGTTCCTTTCCTTCCATATTTCCCATATCATAAAACCAGGAAACAATTCCCATATTCTGTTAAGGTATTCATTTTTTAAGGGAGATTTATTCTAGTTAACCAACGTTAAGTCCGGGCGATCGGGGACTCTGGATGTTTTCCTAAATCTTTCATCCCCCTTGTTCCAGAGAGAGGAGGCAAACGGACATTCATCCAGCAAATGGTTGATGGTATCCTTCTCTGAAGTGCACATATTGCATCGGGATGGCCCGCAAAAACCTTTTTTGAGAAGGTTATCCCAAGTTAGGATTCAGTGATGGATAAGAAGCCAGCTAAAAGTGGCTATTTTGGGCCAATGGTTTGTCTCTCATACTTTCTTCCACTTATCTTCCCTGGGTAGCCTTTCATGAGCATTTAGGTAGTGCATCGCTTCTGCGATATTGAAGTTACCCGAGTTTGTGTAGCCCCATCTGATTTTGTTTGGTCCCGTGGCCCAGGGTATTTAGCGTTTGATAAGTTCCTCATAGAATTTGTCCATATTTTCATAATTGATTAGGGATTTCCACCATTGAATGGACTTCCACTGTCTGAATCTTTGTTCCACATGTCCTATTACCCAGAAGTCTTTTACTTTCTCCCACGGTTTGCTTCTAAAGAAACCGATCACATCCTGATGGTCATGCTCTTCCGAGATTTTAGAACTTTGCTGCCAGGCATCATACAGAAAGGATGCTGAGTTTACTTCTTTGATTTCCCAAAAGCTATGATTTTTGACAAGGTCCATGTTCTCTTAGGATAACTTCCAAATGGTAGAACAAAGTTGGTCTTCTCCGAATCTGATTAAATCTTGGTGAGGCCATCTTGGAGCGTACTTCATGTGCCATAGTTTTGCCCAGGGTTACTCCTTGTGGCTAATCCAACGCCACCAAATTTTGGCTCCTAGAAATTTGTTAATGCAGACTGGATCCCTTAGGCTGAGACCCCCTAAACATTTCGGAGTGCAGAGAGTTTCCCACTTCACCAAGGCCCATTTACTCTGTTCAAGAGTTCTACCCCACAAGAATTTCCTCTGAAGAATCCTGATTTTCTTCAAGACAGCTTTGGGGGTTTCCAACACTGAGAACATGTAGACCGGCATGGCCTATAACATAGATTTAACCAAAATAAGCCGGCTAGGAAAGTTCAAGGCCCGAAAAGTCCATAACTCTTGTTTTGATTTAAGTTTGTCCAGTAGCTCTTTCCATGAAATTTGGCGGACGCTGGATTTAGATAAAGGTGCCCCTAGATATTTCGAGGGAAGGGATCCTTCATAGAATTCCAGAATGCGAAGGATATTTCTACGGTGGATTCTGAGGTTGTTAAAAAGATATACCTTCAATTTTTCTTTGTTGATTTCAAGACCAGTACCTTTGAGAAAAGTATTGAGAATTTCCTTGATGCTTCTGGCCTCCTGAATAGAGGCCAGCCCCATCATCATCGTGTCATCCACAAACTGCTAGTGGGTTTGAGGGATTAGTCCTTCTCCTAGATTCAGCCCCTTAATATCATTGTTCACCTGGGATGCCCGTATCATTTTGCCTAGACCTTCCACCATAATAGTGAAGAGGAAAGGGGAGAGGGGGTCCCCCTTCTGGATTCCTCGGGAAGCAGGGAACGGTTGAGAGGGGTTGCCATTGACCAGAATCAAGAAGAATGCGGTTGAGACCAAACTCATAATCCAATCAATCCATGATAAACTGAAACTAAAGGCTTTTAACATTTCAGCTAGGAAAGTCCAATTTATTTTGTCATAAGCTTTAAATAAATCAAGTTTAAGGAGCATACCAGGGATTTTTTCTGTTTTGAGAGAATGCATAGCTTCATGAACAAGGATGATGTCGTCAATGATTTTCCTTCCTTCCACAAACCCTGCTTGTTCAGGAGAGATAATTAAAGGCAGGAGAGGTCGGAGCCGATTTGCAATAACCTTTGAGATGATTTTGTAGATTACATTGCATAAATCTCTAGGTCTAAACTTTCCCGGATCCTCCGTCCCTGTCTCCTTGGGGATGAGCGTAAGAAAGGTAGTATTCAGGGCTTTAAGGATATTTCTGGAACGGCGGGAATCTTCAACAATGGTTATCACTTCATTTTTCAACCAATCCCAGCAAGCATGGAAAAAATTAGTGGTAAAACCATCCAGCCCAGGGCCTTTGTCATTCGCCATTTGCTTGATGGCTTCATCCAATTCCTCCATTCTTATAGATCCCATAAGGATTTTGTTATGATCCTCCGTTAGTAGGCTCGGGATATGGCTTATAACTTTCTCTCTTTCAGCTAGTCTATTGATGAGGGGTTCATTGAGGAGGTCTTCAAAATGCTCATTTAGAGTCTGTTCTAAATCAAGTTGAGTTTCCATGATAGTTCCACCTTCCTTCTTGAGTCTGACCACCGTGTTCCCATGCCGGTGTTGGATGGTGGCCTTATGAAAGAACTTGGTATTTCATTCCACTTCTCTGAGCCATCGATTATGGGATTTTTACTTCCAAAGAAGTTCCTCCTGGTGGTCTTTGAGATTGAGTTCCTGAAGCAGAATAAGTTCCTGATTTTTCAACTCAGTGGAATACCCCTATTCCATCACCTCCTTCTGGATCGCTTGGAGTTTAAGGTCCAAGAGCTTTTTACCTTGAAAGATATTTCCAAAACTGTCCTTGTTCCATTTTTTAATTTTTCCTTTGAGGTATTTTAACTTTTGTTGGAATTGGTACATCTTGGTTCCTATAAACGAGTCACAGGTCTACCACCAGTGCCGCAGTTGGTCAGAGAAGTCAGAGTGCAAAAGCCAAAACTGTTCGAACCTGAACGGTCTTTTGAGGTCTTCTCCTATCATGTGCCAATGCAGGCAGACTAGCCAATGATCCGAGCCTGCCGAGGGTAACATAGTAGCAGTCAGATCCCCACCTCCCAACATGATAGATTCAGAGATCAGAAACCTATATAATCTGTAAGCAATACTTCTGTCTCGTCCTCTTTTATTGTTCCATGTGTAAATACCATTGGATGTTTTAATATCAATCAGTGCTAAATACTCGATTAATTCTGAGAATTCCTCATTACAGGGGTGTAAACATCGTCTACCTCCTCTTTCCTCTTCAAGGTTTCTAATAAGATTGAAATCTCCCCCTATGATACAGGATCTGTCTCCTACTTCTTTTTTTAGATTCCTTATGGATTTCAGGAAAGCACTCTTATGATTTACCAATGAAGGGCCATAAACATTGGAGATGAAGCCTTTAACTCTAGTTCCTAAAATATGGAAAGCAACTGATAAGATAAACTTGGAGGCCATCCATTCAGACATACTTACCTTTTTAGGGTTCCAAAGAATAGCTACTCCACCAGTCGCACCAGCTGCGTCTATTGCAACCACACTGCATTGTTTCCATACGTTCTATCCAATACTTTGGAGTTCCATTTCCGAACACTTAGTTTCTTGAAGGAAAATGATATCCGGTTTCTCTATCTCTATTTTCCGATGTAGAAGTCATATTTTTAGATTACTTTTGCACCCTCTTATGTTCCAGGATGTGATCCACATATTATAACCTATTTGAGTTGGATATTGCTAGGATCGCATCAATGGTTGGGTATTGGCCTGATGCCACCAGGTTCCTCCCAATCATCTATATTCTCTGCATATTGCTTCGTCTACCTCTTTTCTCCCCTCTGGTTAACTTTTTCCCATTGTTTTCTTTGAAGGAGTCAGAGATTACTCCAAGGGATTTGCGATTCTTGGACTTACTTAACGTTTTCTCAATAAGGGCAACTTGGTGAGGTGTTATGGGATAGGGGTTTGGCGCCTTAAATGCCTCGTTTAGCCCTTCCAGATCCAGGTCCTCTAGTTCCATTTCGTCACCTCCTTCCTCTTGCGAGGATCCAGCATTACCCTGCTCCTCATTTGCCCCCGTTTGGATCACGTGATCTTCTTTTGGTTCTTTGTTTATCTCTTCATTCTTTTCTTTGGTGTCCTTCCTTTCATCTGCAAATCCTCCCTCAGCAGATTGTAGGATCTCAAATCTGTTACATGGGTCATCGTCTTTTTATGGATCTGCAGTCCTCTAACCTTCCTGGCTTTCCTTTTCTTGCTTGTGACTTTCTTGAACCCTTCTTTATCTTTACCATCCGATTCGGTTT
Organism: Larix kaempferi; assembly: GCA_027924585.1. Classification (NCBI taxonomy): domain Eukaryota; kingdom Viridiplantae; phylum Streptophyta; class Pinopsida; order Pinales; family Pinaceae; genus Larix; species Larix kaempferi. The sequence continues at coordinate 291,666 of BSBM01001179.1, forward strand.
TTCCTGCTGTCTGCTTGTTCAATGGGAAATCCCTGAAAAGAAGCCCATGCTCATGACATCTCCTACATCGAAACGAGATCTGTTCATAGTCAATCTCCTGGAACCAGTCTTCATCCTCCCAAGTTAGGTCTATTCCTACTGGCAAGTCTTTGCAGATATCCAGGTACAGACATATCCAGGCATAAGATGTGTATCTCATCTTCTTGGTTTGTTTATAGATTTTAACGAATACTCCCAGCTCATTACCTATCTCTGTCAGAATATCTTCCTTCCAATACTCCAAAGGCAAGGAATGGAGTCTTATCCAGACAAGGGCAATAGTTAAATTCTCCTTGTCAGGGTTAAACCTTTCTTTCCATGGCCTTAGATACAGACCCGCTGAATTGAAAAAATACGGACCATTGTCAAAGATCCGTGTACGATCCTCAATATTGAAGAAAATTACAGTAAAGAACCCTTTCGCTCCCAATTGGAGATCGTAGTGTCCCTGGGGCTTCCAAGTTGTATTGATCCACCATACCAAGGCTTTCTCAGCAGGCCAGATCCCTACAAATTTGCCAATGAGTGCATGATCTTTCATGTGCTGAATGTCCGTTCTGATTCTCACTGATTTTATTAGGAGTTTCGGAATTTTGAGTGTCTTAGGCAGACATTTCCCTGGTTTTCTTGATTTTGTCGTTGTTTGTATCAAGGCAACCTCTGAGCTGGTACCTTCCTTACCAACTTCATTCCCTGACCCCGAGATAGTATCTTGTATTACTTGTTTGTCTTTATCCATATTTCCCATTGAAGTCCGAGTCACCTCTCAGAGGTTGTGCCCATCACCTTCCCAACTCGCCTTCCAAAGAGGTCCCAGAGAGACCCCACACTGTTACCTGAATAGAGAACCTTCAAATCACCGTGCAGCCTTCCTCCTCACATCCGCAGAGCTTCCATCCAAGAAAAAATCAATTAACCAAGCAATTTCAATAAACTAATAGGCATCTCATCTTATGCATGTATCATATTGTAAATGCTCTTCTTATCCTTAATCTTAAACCTACAATCCTGATATAAAAATAATATATATTAAAAAAAAAAAAAATAGAATAAAATTTACGAAGATTAATAAAACTAATCCTAAACTGAAAAATAAGAACAGAACTAATATCTTAAAGATCGAAACCAAAATCTAATATAAAATCTAAAATTAAAATAATCAAAACAAAAACAACGTTAAACTAAAATATAAAAAACAAAAAGATTTGAAAGTGGATGACAGATTTATACGGCTATCCGATTTGGAATCTGAATTTCACATTCAAACAATCCGATGAACTGCTTTACTCGTTAAATGAGAAAATCTAATAATCCTCTTTCATGGCAGTTGTGTTGTGAAGATGTGTCGCATGTAATCTTAGTGAAAAATTAAGCCATGATTTAGGTGGATATATGCCTATCAACGTATTGACCATCACCTCAAAAATTTTGTTCAGATTTGTACTAGAGATAATAGTTCTCCGCACATGGTGATTAAGTTATAATTTGATATTCTTCCTTCAAGCAATTCGAAATGGTTAAAATTCTACTCAACAATTGGATAGCACAAAACTATGAACTCAATTCTCCTTTGGGAAACTTGAAACATGCCACGAAACCCTAATTAAGAGATATAGTGACACATATCTCAATCATTTCTGGTGGAGAATTATTTTATCCATCCGCCGATTTTGTGTACCAATTCTGGTAGTAACAATCACGTAACAAAATGCTAAAATGGCTGGAGATCAGCATTTTTTGAACACCTCTTTCAAACATTAATGTAGCAACTGGTTACATGTCGTGATATCTTCTCCAAACTGGGGTACATCGATACGAGATTATTGCAATGACTCTAATGCTGAAAAACCGATATTCCTCGAGATAACAACAGATATCATGCATCAATTACAATAATGCCAACTCCACTTCCTCAAGATAACAACAGACTCATACTTAGTAAATATATATTTACACCACATTGCATCCAATCTAAACCACCTCGAACTATGTGTCGATGTCAAATGGTCCAAGGAGTGATTCATGCCAATATTCCAGCAAGATACAAATGCAACAATAAGTAAAAACGAAATAAATCAAAACTGTAATCAATTATGAAGTGGTGTGCATGCAACTCTGGAGTGTCATAATAAATCGGATAATAAAATCCTATATTAATATGGTTAGATCTCCACTTGAATATCGTGGCAATACCCCCCTCATCAACCTATTTAACCCTAGATTACATGGAAAATTTAGCGATGAAATACTTTTCCACACCGAGGCTTCGCCAACTAGCTAAGTTTTGCCACATAATCTCCATAAAAGGTAATCAACCAATTTCCGAACACTCTAGTAAAGTGATTTGATCTATATGTATTCCCTTTAAATTTTACATCTAACATTTTTGGTTTAACTAATAGATGACATGGCTCCATGTCTCCTGGTGAAATGGTAAACGATCTCTTTTTTCATTCAGATCTGATGATCCACTAGTAAATGAAGTCTAGGTGGCATTGTATCATTGATTAGGTGGCGCCCTTTAGTGAGCTTATAACATATCAATCCCACGATTTGGATGAAGATTGAACACACGTCCACATTTGCGATTGATTGGGATTTAACTCCTCAGACAACCTAATAACCTGGTGCAACCTTTTCAAACTCAAACAAGAGTCAAGGAAAGTATGGATTTAAAGTGATATTTCCAATAGCTCTTTTATATACGTCAACCCATCATGTTGGATTGCAAATTCGTAATATTATACCGACAAACATTCGTACTGTAATGGTGATTCTTCATCGGCATTCAAGTTCGGACCCGAAAAAAAGGAAATATGCAATCGCAGAAAATCATCACAGGTCCACAACCTCGGGGCGAGCACTTCAGATTCACTCATTTTAACCCGAAACCCGAGAGCCTCATGCATTACCTTTTAAAACTTGACTTCAGTTCCATTCACATCGGCATTAATACTACAAAAAACTTCTTTGTCAAGTTTTGGACCCGTAAAGACTAATCCGAATAATTTTATATACCATTAAAAATGTGCCCTCGGGCCCATTCGTTGTAATTTGATCAACCCTAAAGCCACAGATTATGAGAAAATAATGATGCATAGAAAAACAAAATATGCATTTTAACATCCTATTTACATTAATAACATTATTTACATTAACAAGATTGATGTTCTATTTTTCAGGTTTAAATGCTCTGCAAAGAAAGGATGATTAGAGCCTTCTTTAAATTTTACGCAAAAGTGAGAAAATGTAAAAAAGCGTAGTTTTCAAGATTAACAAAATTTAATTCTTTGTTTGCAAATAAAAATGGTGAACCCACTTTAAAACTTTAAGATATTCTATTTTAAGGCGTGAGACTAATTTTAATAATAAGACTCCAATTTCATCATTTTATCCTTAACAAAGAGTGGTTAAATGTGAGAAAGCATTATTTTTTTGATAAAAGTAGAAGGCTCATAAAATTCATTAGTTCATGCAAATTTGAAACTAAGGGCTGGTTTCCCTTCCTAAAGGAATATTCTTCCAAAATGTATGTATCAAAATCTCTAAATGGAGCTTTCAATTAAATTATGTTGATCCGTAAAAGTTTCAGTGAAGTTTCCCCAATTTTGAAGGCTGGAAATTGGTGAGGTGGTCGAAATATCAAAATAACTCATTTTTTTCAAATTGAGGCATATAATCAATTTAGATTAGCTCAAAAAGGGATCATGCAAGTGTTATTAGATAACCAGGCAACCAAAAGACTCGATCGATGCAATCATTACTTATGAGAGGAAATGCGACAAATAATCGACTAAATGACACAACAAATTAATCAGAGAAACATAATCCTTTAATCTAGATATATGATGGAATATCAGTAATGCCCATGTTTCAACGCATCAGATCATTAGATGAAATCAAATCGAAGTCAGATAAATCATAGAAAGTCTACCGCAAAAGATCAAGGTGGAAAAAGAAACCCCTAACATGATAATTTGGTCCGATGGACCTGAACCGACAATTAACACAGATTAAAGGTGGACCTCAAGTTAGCAACATCAAAGCAAAAAAAAATTAAGAAAAGTTCCAACCCAACATCCAATACCCGACACAAAAGATCGGGATTATAATGTCAGAAAGATAAAATAAGTGAAGTGGTAGTTCTAATAATGTCGCTCCACATTAACAAACTCGTGGAAAAATGACAATGGAATTAAGGGTGCATGTCGAGTCCATAACATCGGCCCAAAAACATCGGGAAAAAAATTAAAGAAAAAGTTATCTTGAGGTAAGTGTCCCGATGTTGGAGACCAATGGAAATGTCAAGATGAAGAACATCGGAAACAATCTTAACTAAGATATAATTCCAATGTAATCAGGGTTAGGTATCAGATTGGATGTGAAGTGAGAAACATGTCAAACCGAAAAGGCTAGTTTAGTGATTTTTTGAATTTTGAGTGACGGGACCTTCATTTTTTTTGTCAAAAATGCAAGGGAATTGTTATAGGTACAATATGAAGGATAATTTAGCTACCATTGCCTCTAATCTCTCAGTTCATCTAACTAGCATGACTATAGGTACAACATGAAGGAAAATTTAGTTACCATTGCCTCTAATCTCTCAGTTCATCTAACTAGCTTGATTATAGGTACAACATGAAGGAAAATTGAGTTACCATTGCCTCTAATCTCTTAGTTCATCTAACTAGCATGATTACACATGGGCACATGAATGGAGGTTTTGGTCATTTCAAACTCCCTTTTCTAGATACAAGTTCAAATTAGACTGTATCCTTCTTATATTTATGCTTAAGAATGTTGGTGGACCCATTGGTTGATGAATTTGGGAATTTGTTATATGAGAAAGGGTCTTCAATACATCCATTGCATGATGCACTTTTACAAAATGAATGTTATGAACAATCTCAATAATATTATCAATGCCTAGAGCTTCCTTGAGAAAATTCCCACCATTTTTATTCTTACAACTCAACAATTGTGGACATGATAAGAAGAATCATTACCTCTTTTATTTTTAATCCATGATCATAGAAAAGAATATTTTTACAACCGTATATGTCATGTTCTTTCTAGTTGGTCACATGCATGAATATATAGATGGAACATATGGGAGGTTATCGACTCAATTGAAAAGACAAGATATATTATCACCACCTCAAATCATTGATAACTATAGATTAGTTCAAGATGAAAGTAATTCCACTCCATACTTGATTGAGGATGTTTATAACTTTAAGGCCTTTGTGGGAAAATCACTTATTGGATATAAGTTAGAATATTGTGGTATCAAATATTCCCAATGCTTAAAGTTCAGTATGGTTGATGGAACCCATGTAATGCAATATAAGGAAACTATTAGAGATGAGCATTGGTATAATTGCATAAATATATGGAAATAGGAGACTAATTAAAATGCATGCTTTCCTAAGGGGGGAACCTACATTGTCACCTTTCAAAAAAACTAAAAGAAATCAAAGATTTGAAGAAAGGAATAAAGTCATATATTACTCATTTCAGTGCAACAATGGAAGATGGATGGGAAGAATATTGGCTTCCAAAGACAACATACTGGGAAAATGTTTTAGAAGATTTTAAAGATGTCCCCTTAGTTAATCAAGTAATTTCAATAGGTTCAATTTCGCAAAAAACAAGACAAGAATCAAACACCAACCATGATACTCAACAATGACCTTATCTCATGGAATATTACTTTAGTCAAATGGTCCCTATTATTGATGAATTATGTGGTTTATTCTTGTAACAAGCTCACAGAAGAATTTGATCCAAGAAACTATGTGAAGAAATATCATATGCTCATTGTATGACTAGGTGATAATAATCCAATATGGTTTGGAACGGAATCAAGTGATGTCTACTATAATATCCTGATTTTGACCCTGTTACATTAAAATTGTAAATGATGTAAATATCGTTATAAAATCGTAGTGAGGAGCTCAAGGCCAAGGCTCTTCCATCGATTTATTTTTTTATGTATCGACAATTAAAAATCGATGCATATGGTTCTCATTCTACCCAATAAAAATAGAAATTACAAACATCATGTAAATATGCATTCTAATAAAATACCCACAACTAGTTATGCAATGCAACAAGAGTATGGAGGATTTACTTTTACAAGGAATGCGGAGGGAAAATATTCAAACCCTTCAGCCAATAGTGTCAATTCAAGTGTCAATGAGAGAACCTATAAACCATCAACTACCCATTTAGACTTATGCACCCAATCATTTATTTCTTCCAAGAGTTGGTTGAGGTAGTTAATGCTTTGGGGAATAGAGAGGTATGGTTGCCCAATTTCGTGTATGGGAAAGCTATCAATTTTGAAAAATGTGTTTATCTTCTTGAAAACACCCATGAATTTGCTTCCGAAGCCATTCGTCACCCATTCATTTTGTTCTCCCACGAGCTCTAGGCTAGCTGGGCGTTTTTCTTGAGTTTTCTCTCATTTTCCACAGCAGGGAAGTCGTTTTTGTGTTGCAGAGTGTCTGGGAGTAACGGAGTCATGATTTGGGGGTCCATAGAGGTCGTTTTTTCCCCTTGAATGCCCATATACATGTTGTAAAATCAAATTTTCCCACCAAGGTTCGAGTTCCCCTCTAACAATTCGTGTTTTGGGTACCCACGATTTTGGAACACTCATGTAAACCACATATTGGGCATCCCATAGTTAAAACGTTTTTCTTCATTACCAACATTTCTTTTTGTTGTTATGTGCATCCATGTTTTGGTTTGGACTTTTGAGTAATAAACTAGGAGTGGAAGAGGATTAGAATTGGTTTGGTAGACCTAGTGAAGAGAGTAACCTCACAGAAAGATCAAGGGATTTGGCTACTTTTCTATATGCACACCCTGAAGAGCACTAGAAGGGAAAGTATGATCTGAGGGCCTACGTAGCAGTGAAGGGAATACTTCCTTGTGTAGGGTGTGTAGGTATTGTGGGTGCCAAGTTAGCTAGATCTTATAGAGGTACCAATAGCTCTGTGGTTGAGCTCACTAGCTTAGTAATTTTTCCTTTCTACTTCCTTAGTAGCTTGATAAACCCAATTATGGATTCACCTGGATGAATTGTGATGCATTACTTGGCTATGTGTTAGTGCTTGTTCCCTTTTTCCTTGTGGAAATCATGCACATCTCAGGGGTGGAAACTGTGCTGAGCGATTGATGAGTACAATTAGCCTAGGGTTGGGTGGAATGTTGCAATTGCATAGCCAGTTGCTCGAGAGTACTTCATTTCAAGATAGGTAATCTCTCTTTTGTGTTAATTCTGCAATGTATTTAATTATTTATTGTTATGACTATGCTAATGAATACATGCTAGATGTATGTGTAAAATAATTTTTATTCCGCTATGTCAAAGTTAATCATGCATATGCGCACATATTTATTTTATTTGCTATGAATTTTGTTAATGATCATGGGGCTAGAATCCTAGACTTAGTGTCTGTCATATTCCCTTCCCGGAGTGGGATTGATAGTAGGGGACGTGACATCTAGAAAGATATAGATGATATCGATGGATACTGGGTTTTGATTCAATGGTGGAAACATAATGGAGGACATGCATGTTGGGATTAAAAAACTAGGTGGACAATTGGAAGAGATAAACATGATATCGTTGATGTGGATAGTATCATATGGGCATGGAAACTATAGAAAATGCAAAGGAATGTAAAGTAAATATAAATTAAATAGGACACATGGCAATTAAAATATATCGACAACAAGTGGGAAACATATGTGGTGATGAACGAGATTTTCTTGCTAGTGTTTGAAGAAAACTAATAATAAATTTTTTTGTGACCTAGGATGTGGGTTTTTAAGAGAAGGTATGAACACATTTCATATCTTCTTGTTTAAGTATCATGAATATTATTTAGTGTTGATATGCACACATTTTATTTGATATTGGATAGTTTGTTTGTATTTATTATTTATACTCCATAGAGAGCTAATTTGGAGCTCATGACTTTTGTGATTTTTGACATTCATTAAAGCATGAAATCTCAAGTATGTGTCTCTTCTACATCCTTGTGATATGAATGGTATAAGATGATTTAAATTCATTTGGAAAGAACAATTTATGTTGCTCCATGTTATGTGTGTCATGCTTCAAATGTTTAAATCTTACCCATATTGTAGGAAATTGTCATGGTGGAATGGATAAAATATCTTACCTTTATTTTGTTAATTTTTTACGAAGTATGTTTGTTTGACATGTTGAATAGTCCACTCTCAAGCATTATATCTATATAAATAAAATGTGTACCTAAGGGACATAAATTTCCATCTAAGTTAGAAAAGAGGAGCACCACCTATAATTTATGCATAGAGGGTATCTTTGCAAGGGTATCCTATAAGGTTGACTCTTACCCTTTAGATAGGTTCAAAGATCAACAAGGGGTCGGACTAACCATGAGCCTCAAGATATGGGAATTTTACTATATTAGGGTAGTAGTAATTGATAGTTCACGCATTAGGAGGCATAGAGCCTTCCATATCTTGAAATGTAGGAATTGGGGTGATGAGGAGAAATAGAACATGTTATTTCTCACAATTTAAGTGATGGGATTAAAATTTATGAATTTCAGTGATGAGGAAAAAGAACACATGCCCTTTCACACAATTTGGTGTTTGGCCATACTCACTATACATTCAACTTGTTTAGGCTCTTATTATTTAAGAAAAATATATCAAAAAAGATACTTCATCATTAGATAGGATTTTAAGTGAACATTAAAAATCACATGTTAAACCAACAAAATCCATTAGTTATATATTATAACAACGATAGAGTAATTTTGAAAAATGATAATCATACTATTGGAAATTGATAAGGACAACATTGGAAACCAATAATCACACTATATTGGAAACCAATAATAACACTTTTGAAAACCAATATTGTTACTTTTGGAAAAAGATAATCACACATCTAGAAACTGGTAATCACACTTTTGGAAACCAATAATCAAACTTCTAGAAACCAATAATCACACTTTTGGAAATTGATAATCATAGTAAGGAAAACCAATAATATCACTTTTGGAAGATGTTTTAAGTCTATATTCTCACTAGGTTGTCTAAGTTTAATGAAAGGGGGTTATACATGCAAAGCATATTGATGAAGTGGAGGTAGATGTAGTACCCCTCGATGTTTGTGGTGTAGTGTTTAGTATCCCATAGAAGTATATGAGAGATACGGTCTTCTTGAGGAGATCCAACCAATACGTCTTGATCAAGGATGGGAAATACATCATCATCAATGTCCACAAATGTAAATAAAATATCTCTCTGGTTAGTAATTTCGTTTTGTTTATGCAATGCACCATCTACATTTTGTGTGAATTTGATGGATGTTGTATTATGCCCTTTCTTAGATCTGTTTGCTATAGTATGTCTAGATGAAATATTGGTTTATAGTGGTACCTCGGAAGAGCATATCTCACATCTCAACTTTAAAGTAGGTGTTAGAGACTTTGAAAAGGAACTAGTTGCCGACTAATTTGAAGAAATGTGAGCTTTCCCAGTAGTCATTGGTGTATTTTGGGTATGTGATGAGTAGAGGGAAAGTCAATATTTGTAATATCCCCATTTTGACCCTTAGGATATATTGGATTTTAATGTAAGTATTGTATAGATATTATGTATGTTTCCCTAGCATGGAGCTCAAGACCAAGGCCCCGCTAGTGTATTCTCGGATTTTATTAGGAAGGAAAATATTTGATATTTTGCTATCCATGTGCTATTAAGCCATGGAACATTGTAAAATGATGTAAATATTAATATTGCAATAATAATACCAAAAACTGGTTATGGAAGCAACTAATAAGAGGGGGCCATGTGTATCCACTAGGGAGTGGTGAGGGGGATTGTGGGGTTAAACCATATGCTTCCAAATGTCATCTTGAGAATCCATTTGACTTTCATTGTTGACATTTAATTCAGTTGTAAGGAAGTAGTTGAAGAAATCAGTCCATGGCTTCAATGGAGCATGGGTAGCCCTGAAATTCATATGGAAGGTATAGGCTCTGTTTCCTTGACCCACAAGTCACTCTACCTCATGGGAATCCGTTCTTCCTCCTTTCCATTCCATTGTTGATTCCCGAAGCATCAATTTTCATCCATTACACATGTCCAACAGTGAGAAAAACCAGAAATCGTAACTCTGAATTAAACAACATTTTGAAGTGCCAAAAATGCCCAGAAATTTGTGTAGACAGTGAAATCCAATGGGGGATCCATAGAACTGAGCCTTGGGACAAATTTGAGAGTGTTATATGTTGATGTATATGTAACTTCGGAATGTATTTCACATATATGTATATTGTATTCCTATAGAGATGTTATTATTACTCTATACGGAAGTGGTTGTATTCCTATAGAGATGTTATTATTCCTCTATATGGAAGTGTCGTCATTTATATTGTAAGTGTCGTAACTTATACTTGATGGGTTATTAGACCACCTTATTGGGGTCGGCCCTGTATAAGTCATGTGGATCGAAGGGTTGTTAGACCACCCTAGTGGGGGTCGGCCATGTGGGTCAAAGGGTTATTAGACCACCCTATTGGGTGTCGGCCTAGTCAGCATTGTGTTATGTGGTTAAGTTAAGGCCTACCTAGTAAAGGTTATTAGGCAAGTCAAGTCTAGTATAAATAGATATCGAGAGACCTCTATTTGAACATTCTATTCTCTCACTGACACTATGGAGAGTGGCACACTTATGGAGGAGGAGGATCTGCTGCTAGGAGAAGAATATCTCTTGCATTCTGGTTGTATCATTGCTCTATCTATCTCTGAGGAAGTTATTGGGGTTTTTTACCTTTATGGTTTTCCCCAAGTAAACTATGTGTCTCTTGTGTGCTTGCATTATTGTGTCCATGACTAATATGTTGTAGATATGCTGTACATGTTGTTCTCTCAGTTAAGATCCTAGATCAGTTTGAAGTAAATTCTGAAAATTTAACATGGTATCAGAGATAGCCTGAAAGAAGGCATGATATGGCATGTATGACACTTGTTGCACTTACGATGCTAGGGCTTGATAGAACAAAAACCAGTCATCATAGCACTTTCGCTATAAATCCGTTTGGGAGAAGTGTTCGGGTCTGAAACGTTTACAGGTTGAATATTAGATCCCCATGTACCTTATGTCCAAGGGAAAACCTCTAATTCGTTGTACTTTGTGATTTAGGATCTGTACAATATAGGGTTTCTGCCGCTTCCAGATCTAAGTCAAAAACAGGTGACCTTGGAAAAAAGGTCATAACTTGGGCTAGGAAGCTCCAAATGAAATTTAGTAAAAAGTGATAGGTAGTACACAGACTATACTATCTCAGGGAAAATTTTCACAGGCCGAAGTTGAACCAGTGACACGTGGCACTCCGTAGAAGTTCGCTCTCATGTTTTATCCCATAAACAGGTCACGTTGCGACACTTGGCATAACTCTCTCTCAGAGAATCCAATTGAGGTCAGACGTATCAGGATGGAAATATGACAGGTCAGGCTATCTCAAAACAAATTTTTAGACCCTGTGGATCGAAAAGTTTGGAGTTACACCAGAAACAATCAGGTACATATTTCTGTCAAAACAGAATTATTTTTGAGCACCTTCATTCATGGCTTCTGGAATTTAGGGTTTCGAATAAAGTTGGCATTTTTGTAATCAAAGACCATGGATGAATGCTACTCATCAAAATAGAAATTTAGAGACCAAGATCAGAATTTTTGGTTGGGCAGAAGGCTAGGCTTGATCAGACCCTAGTTCGGGACTTTGATCAAAAAAGTGGAAAATTAAAGCTTATGCAAAAATGGGAATTTTTGAAATCTGTGACCACGGATGGAAGCTCCTCATAAAAATAGAATTTTAGAGCTTTGGATCAAACCTTTTGATTGGGTAGAACAGTGGGCTTCATCAAACCCCAGTTCGGGGTCACATCCAGTGAATCCGAAAGTTTCAAAGGCAAAATTGAGGAGTGAAACTTTGTAGTTTTCAAATTATGAATATACCAGCTTGATCAGCTCATCAAGGCACATATTTCTATCCTTTCGGAAGTTTGAAATTTTGGGGTTTCTCTGACAAACCCTAATACAGCTCTAGATCCAGTTCCTGCAAATCAATTGGATTGGTTTAATCCTAGAAGAGGATGGATTGGTCACCTGCATAAGTGAAGAAGTTCCTGTTTCAGAGGGAGATGAGGCTAAGGCCTTATATAAGAAGATTACAAGCAATCTCGACAGGTATGACTCATCCAGGTATGTCTCGAGATTTGTTCATGATTAAGTTTATGATATATTTTCTTCATGTTATTACGGTTAGAACAATCTTGATTTTAGATTTGTCGTATCACCTTAACAAAATTATGAATGCATGCATTATGGTGTTGACACTTATGATTGTACTAATGCATTATGGTGTTGTATGAGGTTTATGTTGTCTGCTAACATGAAAGGTACACCAAGAAAGAAAAATCATGTTCTAGTTAAAGAACATATGATCATGATGACATGAAGACAAAGATTCATCCATTGTCATGGATCACATAGAAGATCTAATTACGAGGTATGTATAACTTGGTTCTACAATGGTTAACTCATGAGACATGCAGGTTACTAGCACAAGTCATTGAAGAGAACCAGAAGACATTATGCAGGTATGTTAGACATAACTAGCTAGCATGCTAATCCTGGTATGTTTTTCCTATATCAAGCTAGAATCCTACCTTGTGTTAGGATCTTATACTGTTGTGTTGTTGATAAGGATTATTCATGAAGTCATAGGTTTGAATAGTCATGGTTGTATGCATATTATGTTTCCTACCATAATTGATGATATGACTAACCAGAAGAATCATGAAGGTATAGATTGGAGTAATCATGGGTTTATGCTTTGATGATTTAACTAATCAGAAGAGTCCTATGATCAAATAAGAATATGCATGAGTAAAAGAAGACTTCCCTGAAACCTTGAATACTAATGTTTATTTGAAATGATCATGACTATACATGCTTAAGATTATTGTGTTTTGATAGTATTAAGAATATATTAATGAATGTATGATTATGTATGAGACCTCAAAGATAACACAATGATGATACTAATAAGAATGCATAGGGATCTAGAATGAATATAAGTTCAGAATAGGTAATCCAGGAAGCAAAAATCAAGAGGGAGCACACTCCAGTGGTTTCTGCAAGGATGCAGATATTTCGAGGGAGTTGACCATCTATCTACATTCCACAACAGAAAGGTGTAGAAGAAGCTACTTCAGATTAGCTCCTGCAAGGAAGCAAAGACTCAAAGGGAGTCGACCCAACAAACAAACAAAGATAAGTATTTTAATTGTCATTTCTTGCATATTTGTTTGTTTAAATAATATTGTTCAATGATGTATATGCTTATGTTCCTAGATTTAGGATGTGTATTATGCATATTAGAATGATTGCATTAATGAACAGCTTACTACTAATATGCATTTGATGGGTAAGTGGCCTATGGCACTATCCAACATTCCATTGCTACTTATCTAGAATAAAACCTCTTTGCTGACATGTTAGGAGTTGTGCACAACCTTAACAATGTTCTGGTAGAGATTGGAAGGCATCTAGAAAGTTACGGGATATGGATAAGTGTTGTATTGAAGCATTGCCTAAGATAATTGCATGACTGTATGACATATTTCTTTGTGTAAGAATTTGTTCTGAAAACTATGAGATGTTTTCTAATCATGCAATTTAACTTGTTGTGTAGGAAAGATCGTATACCATCACCTACAAAAGAAGGACTACAACATTTGTTCAGCAACAAAGTTATCTATTGAAAATATTGAAGATAGATTGATTGCCGACACGCAGTGGAAGCTTGCTGCCAAGTTTGAGATGAAGAACTTGGGTATGATGCACCACTTTCTAGATATGGAGGTGTGGCAGAGTGCAGATGGAATCTTCCTTGGACATGGGAAGTATGCAGTAGAGATCCTAAAGAGGTTCGGGATGATGGACTCCAAGGCCATGGCCACACCTATGGCATCGAACCTAAAGCTTCTGTGTGATGCTTCATCTGATCTGGTTGATGTCACTGTGTATCGTCAGATGATTGGGTCCTTGATGTACCTGATGAACACGAGACCAAATATTTGCTTTGTGGTGAACACATTGAGCCAGTTCCTGACAGATCCAAGGAGTGTTCACCTGGTTGCTGTAAATAATATTCTGAGGTACCTAAAGGGTACGATTGACTATGGGCTCAAGTATGACATGAATCAAAAGTTTAACCCACAGGGTTATGTTGATTCAGACTGGGCAGGAAGTGCTGCAGATAAGAAGAGCACTCCTGGGTGCTGCTTCAGTATGGGATCAGGTGTGATCTCTTGGTTTAGCAGGAAGCAGTCCTGTGTAGCACTGAGTACAGCCGAAGTAGAGTATGTTGCGGCAGATGAGCAAGATGCAGATGTATTGACCAAGCCGTTGGCCAGAGTGCATTTTGAGTACTTCAGAGAGAGGCTTGGTGCACTTCAGATCGAGGTTCCTTCCAAAAGGAAGTGATGAGTCTGGAAGATGCAGATGCACATGAGATTTTCTAACATGGTTGATGTGTTCTCCCATGGTCATGATGTAAATGCTGAGCCATTCTCACATGGTGGTAGATGTGTTCTCCCATGGTGTAGATGTAAGGGTTGAAGCCATTTTTCACATGGTGGTAGATGTGTTCTCCCATGGTGAAAAATTAAGGGCTGGAGCCTTCCCCGAATGGTGGTAGATGTGTTCTCCCATTTCGGTGGTGTAAGTGTTGGATGATGTGCATTTGGGCTGTGCTTCATGGACGATGAGATGATCTGAAGAGGATGATGCTATGATGATCAAGAGGATCATGGATGATGAGCATCAGGACGATGTTCTAGTTACTGCTATGTATATGCATCAGGATGATGCTGGATTTGATCAGTTGGATCATTTATATGTACATGTATGTACGCATCACGTTGGATGCTGGATATGATTAGTTGGATCATTTGTATGTATTTTGTATATGCATCATGTTGGATGCTTGGACCATGTATCTGTATATGTATCAGGTGGATACATTGTATGATCAGGAAGATCATGTATGTTGATATGTATCAGGTATGATCAGGTGGATCATGTATTTGTATTTGTATCAGGTGGATACACTGTATGATCAGGTAGATCATGTATGATGATATGTATCAGGTAGATACTTGGTATGCATCAGGTGGATGCATTGTATGATCAGGATGATCATGATGATGAGCTTCAGGATGTTGCTCCAGATGATATGTATCAGGATGGTACAATGACGATGATCAGTGTGATCATGAGCATCAGGATGATGCTTTGTGCAATGATGATCTGTTGGATCATGAGTATCAGGTTGACACTTGGAGGTCAGAGATGATATGTGGCAGGTTATGCAAATAGCATGTAATCAGTCCTGAGAGATCTTTTCGATCGTGCTGCGGCACATAAATGTTCCTGGGATACTCTTTCCGGTATTGCTATGTAGTATGTAATCAGTCCTTAGATATCCGATAGGTTGAGCTGTGTGCTCGTAATCAGTCCTGGGATGAGGTACTACTACAGAGACATGTAATCAGTCCTGGAGATCCGAGAGGCTGAGGTGTGTGCTCGTAATTAGTCCTGGGATGCTCTTTACAAATCTTGTCGGTCGTGCTGTGGCACATAAATGTTCTTGGGATGCTCTTTAAAGGTTTTGTCTATCCACATGTTATCAGTCCTGGATATCCAAGGGGTTGAGCTGTGTGCTCGTAATAAGTCCTGGGATGGTCTTTAGAGATCTTGTCGGTCGTGCTGTGGCACATAAATGTTCTTAGGATGCTCTTTAAAGGTATTGTGGAGGAGATGCATGTAATCAGTCCTGGGAGATCTTTTCGGTCATGCTTAGGCACATAAATGTTCCTGGGATACTCTTTCTGATATTGCATCCGCAGATAAAATTAGTCCTGAGAGGCCACCTCTATCAGACCGTTTGCACAGATGATAAAGACCTTTAGGTGGTGGGCCTACATCCAGTATGAAAAAGGACTGGCTCTATAGAACTTCCTATGACGAGTAGATTCAGAGATTGATTGAGATAGCAATAGCAGTGACGATGATGATGACTCGATGACGATTATCCAGTGACGATGATCTAGAGAAGATGACTTGTCCTAGAAGACCTGTGTCAAGAAATACCTTCCTAGTTAAGAGGGAGTGTTGATGTATATGTAACTTCGGAATGTATTTCTCATATATGTATACTGTATTCCTATAGAAATGTTATTATTCCTCTATACGGAAGTGGTTGTTTTCCTATAGAGATGTTATTATTCCTCTATACGGAAGTGTCATCATTTATATTGTAAGTGTCGTAACTTATACTTGATGGGTTATTAGACCACCTTGTTGGGGTCATCCCTATATAAGTCATGTGGGTCTAAGGGTTATTAGACCACCCTAGTGGGGGTCGGTCATGTGGGTCAAAGGGTTATTAGACCACCCTATTGGGCGTCGGCCCAGTCAGCATTGTGTTATGTGGTTAAGTTAAGGCTGACCTAGTAAAGGTTATTAGGAAATTCAAGTCCAGTATAAATAGAGATCGGGAGATCTCTATTTGAACATTCTATTCTCTTACTCACACTGTGGAGAGTGGCGCATTTGTGGAGGAGGAGGCTCTGCTGCTAGGAGAAGACTATCTCTTGCATTCTGGTTGTATCATTGCTCTATCTATCTCTGAGGAAGTTATTGGGGTTGTTCACCTTTATGGTTTTCCCCAAGTAAACTCTGTGTCTCTTGTGTGCTTGCATTATTGTGTCCATGATTAATATGCTGTAGATATGGTGTACATGTTGTTCTCTCAGTTAAGATCCTAGATTAGTTTGAAGTAAATTCTGAAAATTTAACATTAGATGCCTAGAAATCCATAGGAAAATCTTGATTTTATAGCCCGAAAATCCAATTACGGGACATAGTTATTTGGTGACAGAATTGAGAAAATACAAGGGTGAATAACAGAGAAGAAGAGAGAACAGAGATTGGAACTACTTGATAAACCCAGTGAAGGCTAGAATCTCAAGGATTTAGTAGCTTGGACCTTTCTATGCCCACCCTGAATATTAATGGAGGGAAGGGGCACCTAAGGGACTATGTAGCAGAGAAGAGGACCTTCCTTGTGTTGGGTGTGGTAGGTATTGTGGGTTCCATGACTGTTTGATTTTAGTTGAGATGCATGTAGATCTTTGGTTGAGCTCATTGGCTTAGCATCCTCCTACTTTGTCTCTTGCATGCTTGATAAACCCAACTGTGAGTTGGCTTAGCATGACTGTTTGTGTGAAACCATGGTTGTGAGTGAGCTTGTCTAGTTCCTCCTTAGTGGATACACATCCCAGGTCGGGGGTGGCCTCTCAATAAAAGAATATAGGTTGGACAGGGACCTATGGTCAAGTGGAACATTACTCTCACATAGCAAGTTTTTTGGACAGATTCATCTTAAAGCTAAGTGTTCTCTGTGGTTAAATTATGCTTATTCTGTGTTCTGTTATGAATGCTTAATTATTCCTATAATTGAATGAAATGATTATCTTAAGTTAGTTGCAATGAAACCTACGTATACCATGAGAAGGGGATTAACTCTTTGCATGTTGTTTCATCATTCTTCTTGGGGTAAATATGCTGAGGCATTCCATTTTGTGTGTGTTAATATGTTTTAATTCCATTGTATAATTTAATTATGCATTTATTTTTAATCACGAACTTCGTTATATGGAATTGGGGAAGGATTAGACACACCCCTTGTTGCGTTCATGTTCCCTCTGTGGGTCGGGATGATGGGAGGGGATGTGAAAATATTAATCCTACAAATATGGAGACCATCACTAAGAGTACAACTCCAACAAATGTCACTGAAGTTAAGATATTTTAGGGGGAATAAAAATACCTTTGAAATTTCATAGATTCATTTTCGGCTATGGATGCACCTCTCCATGTCATAACAACTAGCATCAATGGGTTCTAGTGGGGAAAGAACCAAAATAAAGCCTTTGAATATCTCAAGTAAAAGATCTATGAAGAACTAGTTCTCGCATTGCTCAACTTGTAGAAGCCTTTCGAATTGGAGATAGATGCAAGTGGGTATGCCATGGGAGCAGTTCTGATGCAAGGAGGAAGGCTAGCATGTTATGATTATGAAATGTTTCATGAAGGAGTCCTAAATCACCTACCTACCACACAGAACTCCATGCCCTAGTTCTATATCTTAAGATGTGGAAGCATTATAGTAGACCATCATTCACACTTAAAGGGAAAGGAGACCATCATTCACATTAATCACTAGCCACTATATTATTTGCAATCTTGGAGTAAGATACAACATACCACACATTATAATTGGATGGATTCTTACAACAATTCCATCTAATCATGAAGTATAAGAAGGGTAGTACAAACAAGTTTCCAGACATGCTCTCAAGGCCACCTATAGCCAATATTATAGCTTCGGGAACTATTATGCACATGGATCCTTTTACCCATGATGCATACAAGTAGGAATATACAGAAGCCGAGGACTTCAACGAGGTATTTCATCAATTGCAAGGCCAATTCCATCTAGAAGAAGGTGATAGCAAGATTGGCTATCATCTCCAGGATGGGTTACTCTACAAGTTGAACAAGCTCTGTGTTCCTAAAGGTGAGATATTGCATCTTATTAGAGAGGAGCATGCATCCAAAGTTGCAGGCCATTTTGGTGTACGAAAGACAATTGCAAATGTTAACACCAAAAGTTTGTCCACTTTGCTTATCCACTAGCCACACCATATCATACATCATGTCCACTTTCCATTTCCACCACTTTGAACCTCACATGTCAAAAATATCATAAATATTGGTCCATCACTATTACTTCTTCTTTCCACAAAAGAGAGAAGTTGGCCCATTCCTAAAAAATGGGAAAAAAGGGAAAATCCCCCAAAAATACGAAATTCCCATAAACAAAAAAACTTCCATAAAAAAGAGAAAAAGAACTTGGATATAACCCACTCATAATTTTTATCCAAGTACCATTTTCCAATCCCATGGGCCACAAAATTATGGATCATAATATCTATATATATATATATATATATGTGAAGGTCCATCATTTGATGAGACAAATATTCTCCACCTTTTGCATGTCGTTAGTCTGCCAAAATTCCATTGAGTCCTTTTTACCCATATATTGAACTTTGGCACCTTTTGTAACGTGTAGCTGGAGATTATGGAGTTGTTACAAGAACAATGACACATTACTTCGAAAGGATGCAAGGGACCGCTTTTCTACGTATTCTTATGGTCCTAGATTGTGCTCTCATATTACAAAACCATTTTATTTCATATGTTCTATTGTTAAATTAGTATTGGCTCAATGTATGTTCAATGTAGATTTATTTTTATTGTTATTTATTTTGTTTGCATACCCATCTTTGAAACTGCTAGTAAGGATCCTCTAATCCTTAATAGGTACCTTTACGCACATGCTAGCGAGAAAAATCTAGCAACAACAAATTTATAGAGGTATGTTTATTGGCCTAGAATGCAAGAAGATGTGGCACATTTTATTAGAGGATGTATACTTTGTTGTATGTAGCAAGCCTAATAATAGGAAGAAAGGACTATACAATACCTTATCTATTCCTATGAGACCTTGGGAGAGCATATCCATGGATTTTGTGGGTGGTCTTCCAACCCCTAGGAAGGGACATGAATATTTATTTGTTGTAGTTGATAGATTCAACAAGATCTGCATTCTTATGCATTGTAAAAAGACCATCAAAGGATAAGAAGCATCAAACATGTTCTTTCAATAGGTATGGGTTCATCATCTCAGACACAGATGCCATATTTCTCAATACATGTTGGACTACACTTTGGGAAAACATGGACACTAAGTTGAAGAGATCTACATCATTCCATCCATAGATAGATGGATAGAAAGAAGTAGTCAATAGCCCTTTGGTATAAATTTTGAGGGGTTACAATCAGAAGCATCCAAAGACATGGGATGAAAATGTGATCTACATCCAACACTCTTACAATAGAGTAGTCCACACTTCCATTAGGAAGTCCCCTTTTGAAACTTGTTTTGGATGCCTACCGCATTCATTTCTAGATGTTCTTTATGGGAATCAAGGGGGAGTGAGGGAATAAATCATAGGTGAAGCATTATGAGCTGAAAATTTCATTGATAAGATTAGGTAGATTCATTTTCAAGTACAAGAAGCATTGAAAAAAAATAACAAGAAAAACACAAGGCTGGGCATGAACAACACAAGGTTGAAAAATCATTCAAAGTGGGAGATAGAGTATGGTTACACCTGAACAAGAAAAGACTATAGGGTCTTGGTAAGAAGATAAGGGATCTAAAGTATTTAACAAATATATAGATAATTCATACAGAATCATCCTACCCCCATATATGTGCATTTACTCAATAGTGAATGTGGAAAATATGAAACTCTATGAACCTTCCATGTTGGACCAAGAACCTGAGCAAGTCTTACCTTTTGTAGACGACTTAGCACCTGCAGCTCAAGTAGAGTTAGAAAAAGACACAATTTTGCAAAAGAAGTATAAAACAACCAGGTGACAACAGTATGAACTATGGCATGTGGGTTTGAAAGGACATTTTATAGGAAAGACTAAATTTTACTCAAAGCAAAAGGTAGAGGAAAATTTTCTTCACCTCATTCAGTAATATATTTTGGGGACCAAAAACCTCTCAAAATGGGGAAGTTTGGTCTGAAATGGATAAATATATAATCTGTCATCTATTTGGTTTGAATATTCCGGGTAAAATTGTCTAAAACCTTTAGGGGATATTTTGAAGTATTAAATGGTATATTTTCTACAAACATGCATAGAACCCGAATTTTCTATTCTACACACCGATTCCTTTCAAACGGTGCAAGAATCACCATAATCAGAGTATGTAAGAGGAATTTATGCCTCATGCAAGTTGACCTATCTAATTGACAACCATGGTACCAAGTGGATTCCACATTAGCTCTCATTTCTCACACATGTGAAGCTAGTCACATGTGGACTTTCAAGAACATTTTAGAAGGTCCAAAACCCTAACCCTAATATGGAGTTTGGGCATGCAAAAACCCTAGAACCAACCAAAAATGGCTATTGGGTTATGTTAAATACTGGGTCATTATGAGGAAAAGGGGATCCACACTTTTGATGTTATGTATTGTTCCACAATTGAGAAAAAACATGAGAGTGGATAGTAGAGCATACCAAAGGAAGTAGGACATCCCGCAGTAGCCATTTTGGTCGCAGAGTCATAGGTAACTCCATAGAGAGTACCACTTTCTTTGTATTTGTATGGTATATTTTGGAGAAGAAAATAGAAAGGCATAGTCCTCATTTCTAGATAGTTTTTTCCCCTTTAGTTGGTTTCCCCAAGGTATATCTTGTGTTATTTGTGTGGATGTGTGATTTTTCTCTAGTTATTTCTCTTTCGGTTCCATTGTATTTAGTATTTTATGGAATCAAATTAACATAATGAACTAAGTTGTAAGATATGTTGTAATGAACTACTCCAGTAAAATATCCACGACGGTTTATGGATCAACAAGGATATATAATTTATTGTTGATCATATATAATTTATTGTTGGAGAAGACTTTGTTTTTTCAAGTAATAATGAACCACAACATTGGAGAACATTTAAAAGTTAAATATGGTGATTTTTTTTATAATGTTTATGGTTTGGAGGATGATCCTCAAGTAGTAGGACACAATTTGGAGAATATTTAACAGTTCAAGAGGATGATTTCTATATAAAATTAATTCTATGGAAAGTAAGACTTTTGTGTTAGAAGAAACCCAAAATTTCGAAGGTTGGGTTTACAACATATCAAATAATTTTCATTTTTTTCTAGGTGAAAAGCCTTTGTTATTAGTAATGGCCTTCAAAAAGGAGATAAATGTGTTATTAAGTTGTTAAATGAGCTCGATTGCATTTTTTTAGGTCCATGTCATTAAACATGGACTTTGTGACAATTGTGGAGGTAGACAAAAGAAAATAAATGTAAAAAGTGCACATCCTTTGATGTCACATGAGAAGATGAAGACATCTATGAGAAACCCAAATCCTTATCCTATGGTTATTCACGAGGAGTATTATTCCTCATTTTAGTGTTGAGCACAAGGTTCAGGTGGAGAATATTTAAAAGTTAAAGATGGTAATTTTATATACCATGTCATTAAGCATGGACTGGACTCCATGATGATTGCAAAGGTAGACAAAAAAAAATGCAACAAGTTCACATTATTTGGTGTCACATGAGGTTATGGCGACATATATGTGGTACACCCAAGTCCTTATCCTCTAGTAATGCATGAGGAGAGTATTTCCTCATTCCAGGTTGAGTAGATGTTGGTGGTAGAGAATATTTAAAAGTTCTAGATGATGATTTTTATATAAAATTTATTTTTTAGAGGAGACTTACTAAATGGTGAAGTGGATGGACCATTTTGGGAACATTTAAGAGTTCAAGATGGTGATTTTTGTATAAAAACTAGGGTTTGGAGGAGTGTCTGCACATAATAGTGGATAATATGGAAAATATTTAAGAGTTCAATATGGTTAATTTTATATAAAATTTATGTTATAGAGGACAATACATAGGTAATTAAGGACCATTTGGAGAAAAATATATTAAGTGAAAGAAAGTTAGTGTTACAGTGGAGACGAGAAAAATGGTTCACAATTTGTTTGTAGTTATTACCTCTTCGTTATCGAACATGCATGTTGACATCAATTATCTTCAATGTCTCTTTTGTGAGTTTATTATTATTTTTATGAATAAATGTATTTCGAAGTGGATGGTCATTGATGTATTTGAATTTTTATTATTATTTCTCAGATCAAATTAAAATACTTCCATCTACATTTTGTTTACTTGATATCTATAGATAGTGTATTATTGTTAAACAATCATTATCTCAACACTACGCCCACACAGGTGTGGCTCATTAGCGCTTTGCTCGATATGAAGTCACATGCTGTAAACAGAGGTCACGAGTTCAAATCACACCCGGGCTTACCTGTGTCCCATGCTCGCGGGCGGTTGTGGGGCACCTAGGGGTATAGTGGTAGTGGGATTGGATCCATGGACCCCGTGTCATGCGAGTACCAGCCTAGTCTCCAGTTGCAAATTCCCGTAGTTACAAAAAAAAAAGCATTACAATAGGACTAAGTGAAATGTAATAGAGTAACAATCCATTGGCATTTATATAGATTAGTATTTTCTAGTAATTAGTATATTTCAGAAATATTTTTAAAATTGTTCAAGATCGTGCATTCAAATATTTCGAAAATATTTCAGAATCACACATTTAAATATTTTTAAAATTGTGATGATCATGAAGAAATATTTTCTAAATGTTTTAATATTTTTAATATTTTCAACATTTTCATTCAAGCCATATATGAGATGTTATGTTTATATTTCATTTTAGGAAACACACTAATGATTACATTTTATTATTTTTTTTATGTTTAAAATTTAAAAAAGATTGGTTGTGCATAGGTAAAAAATGCAAAGGATTGATAGTCTCGTCCAATTCAAGGAGATTCTATTTGTTAAAGTGGACCACAAAATTTGAGACTAGTTGAGCAATATAAAAATCACCATGTTGAACTTTCTAATCTCCCAACTCATTGGACAATATTTTAATGTTGAAGAGGGTGATTTTAAAGGACTCATCTAATCTATGGGAGAAACGTTAGTATGGCTTAAGTTATATATTTCATTTATTCCCCAAGAGAAAAATTAAAGATGATAATTTTATAGATATTATCTTAAAATAATTTGGATTTTCTTTTCTATGGGAAGAAAAGCATAGAAAAGAAAGTCCGCATCCTAAAATTCAGTTGGATTTGTTGTTTTCAATGTAAATATCATCCTAAAAGCAACAATATTTAGAAATGGCAAAATGTGTTAAGGTAACATTTAAAAGTGTATGTGAAAAGAGAGCAACGATATTTAGAAATGACAGAATGTGTTAAGGTAACGTTTAAAAGTGTTTGTGATTTATTAGGAATGTTACCAATGGAAGTTTGGTTTTTGATGTTTGTTTTTTTACTAAGTAAGTTATGATAAGTTAATGGTTTCTAATATGATAGAATAGGTAAAAGTAAGATCTAAAAATATTTAGTATTGATTAAATATAAGCATAGATTCATCTTAAAGGGGATCTACCAAGCGTCGAGAGAGATCAAATCTATCCAAGTGCAAAACTATTTTTAGAATGCAAATGTTGAGGAAGCATTTTAATTTATCTAATTTGTGTAGTTTTATATATATGTCATTGTAAATGTTATATATGCTATTGTAAATGTTTTAAATAGCCCACATGTTATTTTTTATAATATTGTATTGTTTTTTAGATGGACACATGTCAAATCTAGGATGAGCATAGAAGGAGATACACATCCCCCCCTACTTGGTTGTAAAATGTGCCGCTTCCACACATGAATATGTAAAAGTAAGATATAAAAATACTTAGTATTGATTAAATATCAACATAAATCCATCTTAAAGGGGATCTACCAAGCGTCGAGAGGGATCAAATCTATCCAAGTGCAAAACCATTTTTAGAGTGCAAATGTTGAGGAAGTGTTTTAATTTATCTAATTTGTGTAGTTTTATATATATGCCGTTGTAAATGGTTTAAATAGGGCCCACATGCTATTTTTTATAATATTTTATTATTTTTTAAAATGGACACATGTCAACTCTAGGATGAGCACGGAAGGAGTTACACATCTCCCCCTACTGGACTATAGAATCCTTCATTCTTCCATCCTAAGAGAGCTAAGGGAAAGGAGTACAACGTTTGTTGCATTATGGTAATCGTGGCTCGAGACATTGATGATTTAGCTGCTTTCCCCTTTACCCTGAGGGAGTGGCTTCTAGACGCAGTGTTCGCTAAGTATGGATTCGATACTCTTCAAGAAGTTCTTCCTTGGATTGGGTCTGGTTTTTGCACGCCCCTCATTTGGGAAACTTGGGATTCAAGAGTGTTGGAAGGGTTGAATTATCTAGCAAGTATGAAGCCTTCAGTTGACATAGAAGGAAAGGTCTAAGATCTTTTAGATGGCATCTGTGAAACCAGAGCAGATGTTCAAGCCATTTGAAGTAATATGAGGTGGATGAATTCTCATATCGAAGGATTTCTTGCGACTACTTTCCATATAATATCACAAGTGCCATCGGTGGACTCCCATCTTGAAAAAGTCGAACAAACTACCTTTCTGATCACTTATCATGCATTATGCATAGACTCACGTCTTGATGACATTGAGGGAAATGTTCACACCCATGAAGCACAAATTGAAGCAAACAAAGTCACTCTGGAATGCCATGAACCTCTTATAGCTGCAAAGCAATCTCAAATATTTGACTCAGGATGTAAGGAAATTAAGGATGCTAGGCTTTATTAGCTAGTCAATGTCATTGTTAACAGATCTCCAGTTCTAAGGAGCACAACAAAGATGTAGAGCAAAGTCAGGGCACTCAACCTATCGACAACAAGGAGACTGTTAAAGATAATCGTGAGACCCATGAGGAAGATTCTAAAGACAATCCTAAGGAAGATGAAGAGAACAATTGAGAAGACAAAGTCATGGATAATGACAATAGTATCTAGTTACTTTATTTTCATACAATTTTTTTTGCAAACTACTTCTAGGTCAATATGTTAAAATATACAACAATATAGGGGATAAAATATACAACAATATAGGGGAGCATGTTTTTTTGTTTAAGACTTATGTTATTAAGGATGATTGTAACTAAGCTCTATAATGCACTTAAACTTTTCATACTCTATTTAAAATGTATTATTATGCTGAAATTTCTTTCAACCTTTTAAAAATACAATTTTAGCCATTCTTTTAAAAAAACAAATATTCACTTATATTATTAGTATAATTAATATTAATTAAACATATTAACTCTATTTGTTAACTTGTACATGTAATTTAATTTTTTAAACCTATTTAAAAACGTTAACCATGAAACCCTTACATCCCACCCATCTTATCTATGCTACCTATAAAACTAAAATCGCCTTTGTGTTATCTTTCATCAAAAATAAATTCTTCTTATGTTAAAACATACTTGTTTTAACATATATTTAAAAAAGAGCAACTATATTTAGAAATCGCAGAATGTATTAAGGTAACGTTTAAAAGTGTATGTGAAAAGAGAGCAATGATATTTAATTTATCTAATTTGTGTAGTTTTATATATATGCCGGTTACATATGTTGTTGTAAATATTTTAAATAGTCCACATGTTATTTTTTATAATTTTCTTTTTTTAAATGGACACATGTTAACTCTAGGATGAGCATGGAAGGAGATACAGATATCCCCCTACTTGGTTGTAGAATGCACCTCTTCCACGCAAGAATATGTAAAAGTAAGATATAAAAATACTTAGTATTGATTAAATATCAACATAGATCCATCTTAAAGGGGATCTACCAAAGCGTCGAGAGTGATCAAATCTATCCAAGTGCAAAACCATTTTTAGAGTGCAAATGTTGAGGAAACGTTTTAATTTATCTAATATATATATATATATCGTAGTAAATGTTATATATACCGTTGTAAATGTTTTAAATAGCCCACATGTTATTCTTTATAATATTTTATCATTTTTTAAAATGGACACATGTCAACTCTAGGATGAGCACGGAAGCAGTTACACATCTCCCCCTACTAGACTATAGAATGCTTAATTCATTCTACCCTCCTAAGAGAGCCGAGGGAAAGGAGTACAACGTTTGTTTCATTATGGTAATCGTGACTCGAGACATTGATGATTTAGCTTATTTCCCCTTTACCCTGGGGGAGTGGCTTCCAGATGCAGTGTTCACTAAGCGTGAATTCGATACTCTTCAAGAAGTTCTTGCTTGGACTGGGTCTGGTTTTGACATGCCCCTCATTTGGGAAACTTGGGATTCAAGAGCGTTGGAAGGGTTGAATTATCTAGCAAGTATGAAGCCTTCGGTGGACATAGAAGGAAATATCTAAGAGCTTTTAGATGGCATCTATGAATGTAACATCCCGGAAAAATCACAAAAATTTAAAATTTTTCTATGTGACATTTATTGCCTATTTAATGTATGTGGAAATAGAATAACTCACAAAAGATTATCTTACTGTACTAAATGCCATACTGGTTACAATATAAGAATTTGCGACTAAAAGATTTCAGATTATGTCTTGATGTTATTCATATTCAGTTGTACTGTTGCAAACTTCTATTGTTGTTGTTTATGAATGATGAATTAACTGTTTTGACTAATGTGCTTTTGTTGATTGATGAAGGGGTCCTACGGACGCCCCGAGGATTACTTAGCATTCATGCTAAAGCATGTGAAAATGTTCTTGTCGCAGATTACAGGTAAGTTGTCCTTCACGTGTGACCAAAAAGGGTTTTAAGATAGTTTTATGAGTTCTTCTATGTCTCTTAAATTATCCTAAAATGTTAAAGTTGTGCAGGTGAGATCTCCATAAAACTTAGTCAATGAAATAAAAGTCTCATACATGATGTACTGAATAGAAACACTAACTACAGTCACTTGGTTAAACAACATGAAATCCATAAATCTCTTCTTTAAGCACTTGTTACTTGTAATGGAAATACTGTTGATACACCTGTAATTAGAAAACTGAGCCTAATATAGTCTGGCTAGAAACATTTTTGTTAGAAATAGAAAATGATATCTGGACTCTTATAACGTTTATGCAATATGAAATGGACTAACCTAGAAATGGGTGCAATTGTATCCATTACAATGTTGATATATGAACTAATTGCAAACATTAATTTATGCAATTTCTATAATGCCAAAAGTTTAAATATGAGAACAATTCCTATGCAAATACATTATGGTCACGTAGTGTGTACCAATCTTTGTGAACCATAAGATATTATATAAAATCATTTGATATGATAAATAGTGTTGTGTGCATTACGTGACCCTATGTGACATTAATTGAAATATTAACCTAGCAATATAACTATTTCTCTGACCTTACCATACAAACGTTGTTACGACTATATATATCATAGCTTACCATACTTGCGATGTGATTGATATTAAATGTCACAGGTTGGCATAGTGATAACTTTACTCAAGCATTGAATGTACTTAACTGTCAAGACAGTGGAGTTTCACCGTGGAGGGTCTTAATAAGCTGGAGCACATGAAAGCAATGTGGTGATAATAGTTTAAGTGATGAGTTGTACACATCCCTGTTTGAATGTTTAACAAGCTGGCTCCTTCGTGGCTTCTTCATGGCAGTAGTAATGATAACACAATAAATGTGGTAGTTGCTTGGTGTTTTGTGAAGCTACTCGGTGATCTCCACCGTTGATCAAAATGAAATCAAAGGATAGGGATAAACCCTAGCTCCACTACGATATTGTGTTTATTGATTACTATTTTCCCTTGTCATTCAATGGTAGTGTCTTTGAGTTTGGCCGACGGGCCGAGAGTTTGTAGGTTTTCTGTTGTGCGTTTTGGAGGCATGAAGCCTGGGTTTTGAACAGTTTGACAGTTTAGAGTCTGGTTTTAGAGGGTAGTTTCGAAACTCAAACCTGTCGAGGGTTTTTCTTTGAAGTTTAGTGTTATGGTGAAGTTTTAACGTTGCAGTGCTATTTCTATTTAAGTCTTTCGATGTGAAAGAACAACCCTTACAATAAATTGATACAGTTCTTGGCACTTCTCCTCAGTTTGCTGGTAATGAACTCTGCGTTAATTTCTTCAATCCTTGTAGTCGCTACTGTCTGTGGAGTTTGCAATAGCACTGGTCTGGCGTTTCAACTAAGATCTACTAAAGAAAGGTAATGTGCTTTGATATCCTTCTTGTAGCTTTACAATTTTGAGCGTTAACATGATGATAAGAGGTTGCTCCAAACTGAAATCATTTCTTTTGAAATAGATTGTGTTTGACCACGTTTTAAATGTCAATTGCAGGTACAGTGGTTCGAAGGCTTCTCTAGTTTGAATGTTGAAGGCATGGCTACAGCTACCCCGACTGGTAAGCCTCGGAGGTTTCCTTGTAACCCTGGTTTGATGGTGTTGGCTTTCGAAGGGTGTAATCCGAGATCTATGTGTTTATCTAAGATTAAGTGTAAACTGTCTACTTAGGGTTTGTAAGAAAACAATGTAATAGTTTTTGGGGAGGATAGTTCCTCGACCCAAGGGCTTAAACCCTGTTGTTTTTGACATGAAACCATCGTGGAGAAGGGATCTCATTCTCAGACTTTACTGAAGAGATGAAACTTGTTTTCAAAAGGGTTCTGCGTTTCGGCTTGATGAATAAAAAGTTACAGTTTGTGTAAATGAAATTGGGTACTTCTTTGATATCGTTTTCAGCTGTAGAAAATGACTATGAAAATAATGTAATGGTTGTGAGGAAGTTTTATCCAGACTTGGATATCGTGAATTCCTATGTTTTCTATAAATGATAGTAGATGAAAGGTCTTGGAAAAGAGTTCGGCCTGTGTGTAAATTGAATGATGCTGCGTTTATACGAAGAACAAGGGTTAGGGTTTGTCTTCTGTTTTGAGTGCAAGTTTTTGTAAATGCTCTTTGAAAATTTCTTGCCATTAAACTTGTATGTGCTGGTTCTGTTCTAGTGTTAATCCAAATCAAATGTAATAAACGGAAACCCAACGATGTTATTGAAAAGTAAGCTAGATTAATCTATGGAAACGAGAAACTAAATGAAAAACTACTAAGGTACTGAAGCCATAACTCGGTTCTGTCTTGATGTAAGGAATTTCTTTAAATGTTTTGTTGCTATCGTTCAAAGGTAATTTAAAAGTATGAAGGTTTTGAATTGGAAGGGAAAAGTATAAACCCTAGGTTTGAATAAAAACAAGCTTCTGTTTGTATGACAAGAAAATAAATGGAAACATGGAAATTCTCTGCTATCGTTTTGTAGAAATAGATAAATAAATATAATCTAAAAACTTTTAAAGGAATTACAGTGAAATAAATGCGTTGTGATGTGTGTGAAAAGGATAAAGACAAAATGTGTTCATCATCCTGAATCGTTAGGGTTTAGGGCTTTGTACAATAAACTATAACAATTGCAGAACTAAACATAGGCTTTGATTGCAAACTGCTTGGTATGTTGGTAAACATTTACGAGTTAATAAATAAAACAAACAATATTCTTTGATAAGAAATATATGGAAATCATAACATATAGAGTAGAAATGATTTCTTTATTTAGTATAAACACTGTTATTTTAAATGGAGTAGATTTACAGTTTTGATGAAAAAAAATCAATACTGTAATGAATGCAGATATAGGAAAACTTTAGAATATACTAACTCAAATTAACCACTAACAGTAAGAAATTTTAAAGGAATTAAACAGAGATGTTCTTTTCATCAATCTTGGCAAGTTGCCTATCATATCATTCTCTATTTAAATTATCTCTGTACTAGAGTACGATGCTGTTCCTTTTTGCATGGGGAAAAATGCAGAGACTATTTTATTCAATCAGATCGATTTTATACAGAATTATTAAATTATTCAGGAAACTGAAATAAACTTATAAAATAAACAGTAAAAGATAATAGACAACAGAACTTTAAAATATACAAAAATAGATGAGACAATGGAACCTGTAGATGAAAATAGGGCCGACAAACACCCAAGGAGGCATGTTCCTCCCAACCTATTCTAGAAGAAGCAGCTCAACTGCTGTCTTCTTGTGAATCCTCGAGCCTGATTACTAAACCAATAAGTGGGTGGAATCTGTGTAGAAGCAAGGCACTCAAAATGCCTCAGCACTCAGCATCAACCTCCTGAACTCAATAAGAGTTTGGCAGACTCACAACATGATCAACAACATAGCATATCCCCTTGTCAAATCTCTTGGGTGCAAACACAACAAAACCCCAAGGTAAATTTCCTCGTCAAGAAAAGTGATGAACCTCAGTTCAAAATTTGATGGCTATTATATAGACTGCCTAGGTCTTTAGCGGTCAGTTTGGAATAAATGAGCCTCAAGCTCCAATCCCATCTTTCAGGGCACTATGACCACATTTCAAGGGAGTTGTCCCATACCAACAGCTAGTTAGTTGCATCATGATGCTGCCACTTGTCCATTGCCTTCTACCCCAGATTCCATTCCATTTAGTGGATCAACAACAATTCTTTCAACAGTGCTCTTAGGTGTTTGTCTCCTATTTTATTTATTTAATAATAATATATTGTGCAAATTACAGTCATCCTTGGACACCTGTCCAACATAAAACTTTACAATAAAAGTTATCATAATGTTTGCTAACGCAAAATGTTTTCCAGCAAAAAGGGTATGTTACAGTGAAACCAGAGTAGATGTTCAAGCCATTTAAAGTAATATGAGGTGTATGAATTCTCAAGTGGAAGGATTTCTTGCAACTGCTTTCCAGATAACATCACAAGCGCCATCAGTGGACTCCCATCTTGAAGAAGTTGAACAAACTACATTTATGGTCACTTCTCACGCATCATGCTTAGACTCTCATCTTGATGACGTTGAGAGAAATGTTCGCACCCATGAAGCACAAATTGAAGCAAAAAATTCACTTTGGAACGTCATGAATCTCTTTTAGCTACATAGTAATCTCAAATATTTGACTCGGGAAGTAAGGAAATTAAGGATGCTGGATTTCTTAGTTGGTCAATGTCATTGTCAACATCTCCAGCTTGACTAAAGAGCACAACAAAGATGCAGAGCAAATTCAGAGCACTCAACCTATGGACAACGAGGAGACCGTTGAAAATAACCGTGAGACCCAAGAGGACGACTCTTAAGACAATCCTAAGGAAGATAAAGAGAACAATTAAGAATACCAAGTCATGGACAATGACAATAGTATCTAGTTACTTTATTTTCATACAATTTTTTTGTGCGCGCTACTTCTAGGCAAGTATCTTAGAATATGCAACAATATAGGGGAGCATGTTTTTTGTTTTAGACCTATGTTATTCACGATGATTGTAAATCAACTCTATAATGCTCATAAACTTTTCATACTAGGTTTAAAATGTATTATTATGCTCAAATTTCTTTCAACCCTTTATAAATACACATTTACCCATTCTTTAAAAAAACAAATATTCACTTATTATGTCTATGACATGTTGTAACCATTTTACCCATATTAGTTCATCCGTACCTATTTCATTTTCTAATTTCTAAAGTTTTGCAAAGTAAAACAATTTATAAAAGACCTCCAAGTTTGAAGCGGGGATATCCATTGACATCTGTCCCCTTCACGTCATCGTTGGTTTTTGTAGCTTGGGGCTCTGTGCTGTAGGTGAAGGCCAACCGCATTTAACAATGTTTCAAATCAAATTGTCTTGGAATTTGGACTGCATATGGCAGCGACTAGGGATGTAGGTAATTGTACAGTGAGATCTAATGCATATCGTCGGGTCTCTCCTTTAGTCGGCTGTTTACAAGGGCGTATAAGGCTTGATCAGCGGCTGGTGCAGTACAGTCTCAGAAGCTCAGACCAATTAAGCTTGAGTATGAAGATGGATCAGCTCCTGCAGCTCCCATCCTTCTAAATAATGAGAAAGCAGAACAAGCAAATTGGTCAAACTTGGCACTAAAAGGATTGGCCATCCAAAACATAGAAATACAAAATAAAATGCCAAGGTCCACACAGGTTGATTCTCTGCAATATACTTGCAGAAAAATTCATGATGAAGTTCAGCATATTCGTTTAAATACTGTTGAACATATCCCAGTCTCTGCTCAAGAAGTCAGAACGGCAAATGACTCTCTAAAGGATGATTTGACAGATACCATATCTGACTTAGATAGGAATGTAGGGGAAGCCTTTTCCTACATCGCAGAGAAAGTCAATTACACTGCCAAAACAGTTGGCAGGATCCAAGCAGAAATTGCTAAGCCAAAAATTGATGCATCTAAGCTTAGCCATCCTGGTGAATTATCTCTTGCTAGTTCACTACCCATCACACTTTCTGCTCCTCTCACTCCGAAGACCTCTGGCAAAGAAGTCATTCTCATGACTGCAGAATCAAGTTGGAATTATAATAAGCCACGCAAATTTGTGCCTCCAGATCTCCACAAAGAAGATTCAGGCTTCCAGGAATCTTTTAACCCAAAGAATTTTTATTCATGGAATTTGGATGATAAGAATGAAGGTGAAATATTAGATATGGTCAATAAAATGATGATATGCTTTCAAGCTTATATGTCTACAGGAAAACATGACCATGCAGAGGCAGTCAATGTTATTGTCTCTGGATTCAATGGCAATTTGGGTGTTTGGTGGAATACCCATCTCCCAAATGTTCAGAAAATGGAAATTCAGACCAGTACTAAAAATGGTGAACCAAATATCATTGGTGCGCTCCTGGCTGCGATCATTGCAGAATTCTGTGGCTATAGTGCTACGATTGCAGAAAAACATAAACAGATCCTGCTGCAACTCAGAATCAAGACAGTATCCCAGTACCACTGGTATCATAAGCAATGGATCAGGAGAATCTATAAGATTGAGTTTGATAGAGCAGAAGAAAGGGTTTTCAAAGAAAAATATTTTGCTGGTCTGCCCTCAGGATTCCGGGAACTCCTGCGCGATAAATTTGAAGAAGATCTGTCTCTCCACACATGGGGCCAATTCAGAGCTGCTGCAGAAAAAATCTTCTTGCAATACTGTGAAAATAAAAAGCTCGATAAAGACCTCTCCCACTCGGTCTCTTTTCGTGGCGGTAGGGAAGTTTGCCGGATGTTTGGAATTGAGCCTCCCAAAAAAGCTCACAAACATCACCTCGGCCATAAAACAAAAAAGTATAAAAGAAAGCCTGCTAGCAGATGGAAGGAAAAGTATCCTCTAGACCCAAGAAAAGAGCCAGAAAAAAGAAAAATGAAATGCTTCTATTGTGGCAAAGAAGGCCACTCTGCTTCTGAATGCTACAAACGAAATCAAGATTATCAGAGGAAGCAGAAAGGAACAAGGACGTGGTCTAACAGAGAAAAGGTATTCCCCAAGGTGGAACCTTTTGATGATAATCTCAGAGGAATACCCAGAAGAGCCCCTCCAAGAAAACACAACTTGATGCATATAGCAGCATCAGAAGAAGAGAACACAGATGAGACCACTGCAACAGAAAACAGTGAACCAGAAAACACTGATCTCATGCATGTCCACCAGATGTACAATAATCCTTGTAAATGTGGTGGCAAATGTAGTGAATGCCGAGAAGAGCAAGTGACTTATGACTCAGATAGTTCTTTGCAATCACATGAACAGGAGTTGTTTGCCGCTTGGACTAAACAAAATACTCGAACAGAGTCTTCCTCTTCCTCAAGCGACTCGGAAGCAGTAAATTGTTTCATGGCTGGTACTGACGATGAAGATGAAGAAGATCCTAAAGAGTTGATGAAGAAAGCTATTGCCAGAATGAAAGAAGGCAGTAAAAAGAATGACTTGGTAAATAGCTTCAACAAGATTTTCTTGGACGACAAGAAAGGCAAAGGAGGACAAAGCTCGAAGCATAAATTCAGGAGAAAATATGTCCAAGAAACAGAGTCAGAAAAAGAAAGCTCAGGAGAAGAAAAATTCAGATGGTCCTGGAAAGCTGCTAATCTCCCGAGCATGGAAAAAAACGTATACCCTCTCTTGGCTCAAATGCAACAAGAGCCACAAAAGATTGACCTGGCTACCTTACATAAGGAGCATCTAAAGCTGGTACAGGAGGTTAAAGAGCTTAGGCTCTTGATTGAAGAAATGAAACAACAACCAGAATCATCACGATCAAAGCCTGAACAGTCTGAAGAAGATATGCATTTAATGGTCGCCGTACACCAGCAAACTGTGGTCAACTTGCATATCAAAATCCATGAAGATGAAGTCCAGGTACTTGCACTAATTGACTCCGGAGCAGACCTGTGTTTCCTAAAAAGGAAATATGTTGATCCTCACTACTGGGAACCATGTCGAACTCCAGTGCGGGGATTTGGAGGAAGAAAAGCAATTGAGTATAAAACCAGCTTTGGAAAGGTATGTCTTGGAAATTTTTATATAAACTGTATCTTTCTTCTAGTTGAAGATGACTTTACTCATGAATGTATTATTGGAACTAGTTTGCTATCTACCACAATTCCCCATGGTGTCAAGTATAATAGCAGAGGCCAAATTGGTTATCATTTTACTGTTAAAAGAAAAGAAATATTTCTTCCACTAGTGTCATCTGAAGAAAATACCTACTCTATCTGGACCCTAGAAGTAAATTCTGTGAAAGAAAAGATAAAAGAAAAGGGGATCCAGATTAGAGCAATCAAGAAAGCCGAGCACATATACAGGCTAGAAGAAGAATTAAAGAATCCTAGTATACAGCAAAAAATTGAAGAAATAAGAAAAGAATTTGCTGACAAGGTTTGCCATACATCTCCTAATGCATTCTGGCATAGGAAGCAGTTCTGGGTAAACCTAAAATACAGAGAAGAATTCCAAGGAAACCCTAGCAGAAGTAGAGCCATCCCAATGAATAAGGAATACAGACAACTCTGCAAAAGGGAAATTGAAGATTTGCTGCACAAAGGACTCATCCAAAGATCAAGAAGTCCATGGTCGTGTGCAGCATTTTATGTCAACAAACATTCAGAGCAGGTTCGAGGAGTTCCTAGAATGGTCATCAACTACAAACCTCTGAATGATGCATTGGAATGGATACGGTATCCAATTCCAAACAAATCTGATTTGATCAAACGAATAGCAGGAGCCAAAATCTTTTCAAAGTTTGATCTCAAGTCTGGCTTTTGGCAAATCGGCATAAAACCAGAAGACCAGTATAAAACAGCCTTCAATGTGCCTCATGGACAATATGAATGGAAGGTAATGCCATTTGGTCTGAAGAATGCCCCTTCAGAGTTCCAGAGGATTATGGAGTCTGTTCTGGAACCATACATGGATTGGCTGATGGTATATATTGACGATATTTTAGTATTTTCAAAATCCATTGAGGAACACATAAAACATCTTAGAACACTATTGCATGTTATACACAAGAATGGGTTTGTTCTTTCGGAAAAGAAAATGAAATTGTTCCAAACTGATATTGAATTCTTGGGACAGAGAATTAAACATGGAAAGATAGAAGTTCAGAAGCATGCCATTGAATTTGCAGAAAAGTTCCCTGATGTAATCACAGATAAAAAACAATTACAGAGATTTCTAGGATGCTTGAACTATGTTGCAGCTTACTATGAAAATTGTGCTCAAGATAGAAAACTGCTTAATAAAAGATTGGGAACAAACCCTCCTCCATGGTCAAAGCAGCACACTGAAGCGGTTCGAAGGATAAAAGAAAAGGTGAGAACTCTTCCTATCCTTCATGTTATTGATGAAGATCTCATGAAGATCCTTGAGACTGATGCTTCAGAAGAAGGCTGGGGAGCAGTACTGAAGCAGTGCAGGAACGACTGCAATGGTAAAGATGAAGAAATAGTATGGTTCACTTCAGGAACTTGGAATGATGCACAGAAAAAATACCATACTATTGATAAGGAAATAAAGGCTTGTCTAAATGCAATCCAGAAATTTGAGATTCATCTAATGAATAAGAAATTCTTAATAAGAACAGACAGCCAAGCAATGAAGTTTGTATTGGAGAATCCAATACGAAACTCTACTGCTAAAGCAAAATTTGCTAGATGGCAAGCATTGTTTTCTCAGTATGAGTTTGAAATTAAGCACATAAAGGGTTCTCAGAATTGTATTGCTGATTTTTTAACCAGAGAACATTTGCAGGAGAAATATGGAATCCAGACCCCAAGTTGCATGGTGATTATCACAGAATGGCATGAAGGAAGCAACACATGCAGATACTTAGATGAACAAATGAGCTGGAGTGACTACGCTAGCCAATGGAAGCCAACCTGGCAGCTTAGGTCTACAGAGGTACTGGATGAAAATCTGCAGCATCCCAACCTATTAATAAACTTGGTCCCAGAGCATCGACGGTATCCAACGTCAACAGTCACCGTCCCAAACATGGTTTACGGCAGACAACTCCGACAAGCCATAGATGCCTCCCATACTCTCCAGACACATTTCCAAGACTTGTGTCTTATCAGTACAGAATCTGCTTTAGGACAAGTCCTTGAACAATATTATTGTATTAAACAAATGCGTGGTCTGGCAGCTTGGCCAAGAAATGATGGTACCTTAAGATTCCCCCTCACGGATATCAACTACGGCAGCTACCAGAGGATGTGGTGGGATTTCTTAAAAAAGGACAATAGAGACCATGAATACTTTGCCAAAATCAAGTTTGGCCTCCAGCGAGCCCATGTGATCCATGAAATTCCTGACTGGATTCATTGTTGGTGGAATGATTTCGGCCTCAGCAAAAGCGGAGTGGACCCTGCAATAATTCAGCACGAACATAGCCAGTACTGTATCCCGTGCTCCAAGGTGGAAGACATGTATATAAGTGATGTGTGTGATAATACTCATTTACTACATACTTTTATTTCAAATAAATTCCAGTGGCTTGTGAAGACCAAAATTCAAGTACAAAACAGAAATGGGCAACGCATCATCATCCGGAGCATCTATACAAAAATGTGGGACCCCACTTATCAGCGTCAGTATGGCCATCCATACGACGATATGATAGAATGGCCCCAGACTCGTACTGCCTACAGTCTTTTGATTGATGAAAATTGCTAGTGTCCTCATCATGAAAGGGTTTTCGTGGGTTCCCTCTTTCAAAATCTCCACTGTGTAATGTCACTTCTGTCATAAAAGGTTTTCCGTGGGATTCCTTAATAAAAATCTCCACTATGTATTGTCATCGCGATCATAAGTAGTTTCCGTGATCTCCACTTTGTAATAGCCACGTTCATGATTTGTCACATGGAGACTCAGGACACTTTCCTGACTTCTGGTGCGGTTTGACCCACATCTCCGACACAAATCTAACTGGCCATCTTTAAGGACGATTTGATTCGATTTCACGGGACCTACATTGGATCCTCCCAAAGGATCCAAGGCTCTTCCATGTTATAAATATGGGCCTGCCCTCTTCATTTGGCATTCGCATCCTTAGAGAGTCTAGAATTTGAGTCTGCAAGTGTTTCAGTAGTTGAAGCTTGCAAGGTCTAATAGGTGTCGAGGCAAGATTGTATGCTCTGCGAGTTGCCAGCACTGGTATAACATCGCACCAGAATATCTTAGCCCGCGTGTCCTAGATAGGTGTCGAGGCAAGATTGTATGCTCTGCGAGTTGCCAGCACTGGTATAACATCGCACCAGAATATCTTAGCCCGTGTGTCCTAGATAGGTGTCTTTCTGATCTGTCTGCGCAGTGCTTCCAGAAGCCTTCGAGTAGGTTCGGCGCTTCGGCCCTTACCCAAAGATAAATGAGCCTGCGTGCATAAGGCAGAGGAAGTCTGAGAACTATTTGTAATCTGAAAGCTCTGTAATTTTTCCGCTGCAATTAATACAAAGGCCTGGGTACCATTCCCAGTTTCGAATTTGTGCATTTCTGGTTTGTCTAAGCCGTATCACCCATTAGCCCGGGGCTGGAATTCCTTGCTATCTCATAAGATTCATTGTTCTGGTCGTGAATAGCAGTAAGTCACAAAGTAAGTCTCGAGGGAGCAGCAGTGCATGTTCGGCAAGTTAAGGAGCGATCGAAGAAAGATAGCAGGCGTGTGAGTTTCAGTCATTCAAGGTGTAGAGGGAAGAGAATTTCAATGAATGACTGAAACTCACACGCCTGCTATCTTTCTTCGATCGCTCCTTAACTTGCCGAACATGCACTGCTGCTCCCTCGAGACTTACTTTGTGACTTACTTCTATTCACGACCAGAACAATGAATCTTATGAGATAGCAAGGAATTCCAGCCCCGGGCTAATGGGTGATACGGCTTAGACAAACCAGAAATGCACAAATTCGAAACTGGGAATGGTACCCAGGCCTTTGTATTAATTGCAGCGGAATAATTACAGAGCTTTCAGATTACAAATAGTTCTCAGACTTCCTCTGCCTTATGCACGCAGGCTCATTTATCTTTGGGTAAGGGCCGAAGCGCCGAACCTACTCGAAGGCTTCTGGAAGCACTGCGCAGACAGATCAGAAAGACACCTATCTAGGACACACGGGCTAAGATATTCTGGTGCGATGTTATACCAGTGCTGGCAACTCGCAGAGCATACAATCTTGCCTCGACACCTATCTAGGACACGCGGGCTAAGATATTCTGGTGCGATGTTATACCAGTGCTGGCAACTCGCAGAGCATACAATCTTGCCTCGACACCTATTAGACCTTGCAAGCTTCAACTACTGAAACACTTGCAGACTCAAATTCTAGACTCTCTAAGGATGCGAATGCCAAATGAAGAGGGCAGGCCCATATTTATAACATGGAAGAGCCTTGGATCCTTTGGGAGGATCCAATGTAGGTCCCGTGAAATCGAATCAAATCGTCCTTAAAGATGGCCAGTTAGATTTGTGTCGGAGATGTGGGTCAAACCGCACCAGAAGTCAGGAAAGTGTCCTGAGTCTCCATGTGACAAATCATGAACGTGGCTATTACAAAGTGGAGATCACGGAAACTACTTATGATCGCGATGACAATACATAGTGGAGATTTTTATTAAGGAATCCCACGGAAAACCTTTTATGACAGAAGTGACATTACACAGTGGAGATTTTGAAAGAGGGAACCCACGAAAACCCTTTCATGATGAGGACACTAGCAATTTTCATCAATCAAAATACTGTAGGCAGTACGAGTCTGGGGCCATTCTATCATATCGTCGTATGGATGGCCATACTGACGCTGATAAGTGGGGTCCCACATTTTTGTATAGATGCTCCGGATGATGATGTGTTGCCCATTTCTGTTTTGTACTTGAATTTTGGTCTTCACAAGCCACTGGAATTTATTTGAAATAAAAGTATGTAGTAAATGAGTATTATCACACACATCACTTATATACATGTCTTCCACCTTGGAGCACGGGATACAGTACTGGCTATGTTCGTGTTGAATTATTGCAGGGTCCACTCCGCTTTTGCTGAGGCCGAAATCATTCCACCAACAATGAATCCAGTCAGGAATTTCATGGATCACATGGGCTCGCTGGAGGCCAAACTTGATTTTGGCAAAGTATTCATGGTCTCTATTGTCCTTTTTTAAGAAATCCCACCACATCCTCTGGTAGCTGCCGTAGTTGATATCCGTGAGGGGGAATCTTAAGGTACCATCATTTCTTGGCCAAGCTGCCAGACCACGCATTTGTTTAATACAATAATATTGTTCAAGGACTTGTCCTAAAGCAGATTCTGTACTGATAAGACACAAGTCTTGGAAATGTGTCTGGAGAGTATGGGAGGCATCTATGGCTTGTCGGAGTTGTCTGCCGTAAACCATGTTTGGGACGGTGACTGTTGACGTTGGATACCGTCGATGCTCTGGGACCAGGTTTATTAATAGGTTGGGATGCTGCAGATTTTCATCCAGTACCTCTGTAGACCTAAGCTGCCAGGTTGGCTTCCATTGGCTAGCGTAGTCACTCCAGCTCATTTGTTCATCTAAGTATCTGCATGTGTTGCTTCCTTCATGCCATTCTGTGATAATCACCATGCAACTTGGGGTCTGGATTCCATATTTCTCCTGCAAATGTTCTCTGGTTAAAAAATCAGCAATACAATTCTGAGAACCCTTTATGTGCTTAATTTCAAACTCATACTGAGAAAACAATGCTTGCCATCTAGCAAATTTTGCTTTAGCAGTAGAGTTTCGTATTGGATTCTCCAATACAAACTTCATTGCTTGGCTGTCTGTTCTTATTAAGAATTTCTTATTCATTAGATGAATCTCAAATTTCTGGATTGCATTTAGACAAGCCTTTATTTCCTTATCAATAGTATGGTATTTTTTCTGTGCATCATTCCAAGTTCCTGAAGTGAACCATACTATTTCTTCATCTTTACCATTGCAGTCGTTCCTGCACTGCTTCAGTACTGCTCCCCAGCCTTCTTCTGAAGCATCAGTCTCAAGGATCTTCATGAGATCTTCATCAATAACATGAAGGATAGGAAGAGTTCTCACCTTTTCTTTTATCCTTCGAACCGCTTCAGTGTGCTGCTTTGACCATGGAGGAGGGTTTGTTCCCAATCTTTTATTAAGCAGTTTTCTATCTTGAGCACAATTTTCATAGTAAGCTGCAACATAGTTCAAGCATCCTAGAAATCTCTGTAATTGTTTTTTATCTGTGATTACATCAGGGAACTTTTCTGCAAATTCAATGGCATGCTTCTGAACTTCTATCTTTCCATGTTTAATTCTCTGTCCCAAGAATTCAATATCAGTTTGGAACAATTTCATTTTCTTTTCCGAAAGAACAAACCCATTCTTGTGTATAACATGCAATAGTGTTCTAAGATGTTTTATGTGTTCCTCAATGGATTTTGAAAATACTAAAATATCGTCAATATATACCATCAGCCAATCCATGTATGGTTCCAGAACAGACTCCATAATCCTCTGGAACTCTGAAGGGGCATTCTTCAGACCAAATGGCATTACCTTCCATTCATATTGTCCATGAGGCACATTGAAGGCTGTTTTATACTGGTCTTCTGGTTTTATGCCGATTTGCCAAAAGCCAGACTTGAGATCAAACTTTGAAAAGATTTTGGCTCCTGCTATTCGTTTGATCAAATCAGATTTGTTTGGAATTGGATACCGTATCCATTCCAATGCATCATTCAGAGGTTTGTAGTTGATGACCATTCTAGGAACTCCTCGAACCTGCTCTGAATGTTTGTTGACATAAAATGCTGCACACGACCATGGACTTCTTGATCTTTGGATGAGTCCTTTGTGCAGCAAATCTTCAATTTCCCTTTTGCAGAGTTGTCTGTATTCCTTATTCATTGGGATGGCTCTACTTCTGCTAGGGTTTCCTTGGAATTCTTCTCTGTATTTTAGGTTTACCCAGAACTGCTTCCTATGCCAGAATGCATTAGGAGATGTATGGCAAACCTTGTCAGCAAATTCTTTTCTTATTTCTTCAATTTTTTGCTGTATACTAGGATTCTTTAATTCTTCTTCTAGCCTGTATAGGTGCTCGGCTTTCTTGATTGCTCTAATCTGGATCCCCTTTTCTTTTATCTTTTCTTTCACAGAATTTACTTCTAGGGTCCAGATAGAGTAGGTCTTTTCTTCAGATGACACTAGTGGAAGAAATATTTCTTTTCTTTTAACAGTAAAATGATAACCAATTTGGCCTCTGCTATTATACT
The DNA here is from genome assembly GCA_027924585.1 of Larix kaempferi. Classification (NCBI taxonomy): domain Eukaryota; kingdom Viridiplantae; phylum Streptophyta; class Pinopsida; order Pinales; family Pinaceae; genus Larix; species Larix kaempferi. The sequence continues at coordinate 334,119 of BSBM01001179.1, forward strand.
TGACACCATGGGGGATTGTGGTAGATAGCAAACTAGTTCCAATAATACATTCATGAGTAAAGTCATCTTCAACTAGAAGAAAGATACAGTTTATATAAAAATTTCCAAGACATACCTTTCCAAAGCTGGTTTTATACTCAATTGCTTTTCTTCCTCCAAATCCCCGCACTGGAGTTCGACATGGTTCCCAGTAGTGAGGATCAACATATTTCCTTTTTAGGAAACACAGGTCTGCTCCGGAGTCAATTAGTGCAAGTACCTGGACTTCATCTTCATGGATTTTGATATGCAAGTTGACCACAGTTTGCTGGTGTACGGCGACCATTAAATGCATATCTTCTTCAGACTGTTCAGGCTTTGATCGTGATGATTCTGGTTGTTGTTTCATTTCTTCAATCAAGAGCCTAAGCTCTTTAACCTCCTGTACCAGCTTTAGATGCTCCTTATGTAAGGTAGCCAGGTCAATCTTTTGTGGCTCTTGTTGCATTTGAGCCAAGAGAGGGTATACGTTTTTTTCCATGCTCGGGAGATTAGCAGCTTTCCAGGACCATCTGAATTTTTCTTCTCCTAAGCTTTCTTTTTCTGACTCTGTTTCTTGGACATATTTTCTCCTGAATTTATGCTTCGAGCTTTGTCCTCCTTTGCCTTTCTTGTCGTCCAAGAAAATCTTGTTGAAGCTATTTACCAAGTCATTCTTTTTACTGCCTTCTTTCATTCTGGCAATAGCTTTCTTCATCAACTCTTTAGGATCTTCTTCATCTTCATCGTCAGTACCAGCCATGAAACAATTTACTGCTTCCGAGTCGCTTGAGGAAGAGGAAGACTCTGTTCGAGTATTTTGTTTAGTCCAAGCGGCAAACAACTCCTGTTCATGTGATTGCAAAGAACTATCTGAGTCATAAGTCACTTGCTCTTCTCGGCATTCAGTACATTTGCCACCACATTTACAAGGATTATTGTACATCTGGTGGACATGCATGAGATCAGTGTTTTCTGGTTCACTGTTTTCTGTTGCAGTGGTCTCATCTGTGTTCTCTTCTTCTGATGCTGCTATATGCATCAAGTTGTGTTTTCTTGGAGGGGCTCTTCTGGGTATTCCTCTGAGATTATCATCAAAAGGTTCCACCTTGGGGAATACCTTTTCTCTGTTAGACCACGTCCTTGTTCCTTTCTGCTTCCTCTGATAATCTTGATTTCGTTTGTAGCATTCAGAAGCAGAGTGGCCTTCTTTGCCACAATAGAAGCATTTCATTTTTCTTTTTTCTGGCTCTTTTCTTGGGTCTAGAGGATACTTTTCCTTCCATCTGCTAGCAGGCTTTCTTTTATACTTTTTTGTTTTATGGCCGAGGTGATGTTTGTGAGCTTTTTTGGGAGGCTCAATTCCAAACATCCGGCAAACTTCCCTACCGCCACGAAAAGAGACCGAGTGGGAGAGGTCTTTATCGAGCTTTTTATTTTCACAGTATTGCAAGAAGATTTTTTCTGCAGCAGCTCTGAATTGGCCCCATGTGTGGAGAGACAGATCTTCTTCAAATTTATCGCGCAGGAGTTCCCGGAATCCTGAGGGCAGACCAGCAAAATATTTTTCTTTGAAAACCCTTTCTTCTGCTCTATCAAACTCAATCTTATAGATTCTCCTGATCCATTGCTTATGATACCAGTGGTACTGGGATACTGTCTTGATTCTGAGTTGCAGCAGGATCTGTTTATGTTTTTCTGCAATCGTAGCACTATAGCCACAGAATTCTGCAATGATCGCAGCCAGGAGCGCACCAATGATATTTGGTTCACCATTTTTAGTACTGGTCTGAATTTCCATTTTCTGAACATTTGGGAGATGGGTATTCCACCAAACACCCAAATTGCCATTGAATCCAGAGACAATAACATTGACTGCCTCTGCATGGTCATGTTTTCCTGTAGACATATAAGCTTGAAAGCATATCATCATTTTATTGACCATATCTAATATTTCACCTTCATTCTTATCATCCAAATTCCATGAATAAAAATTCTTTGGGTTAAAAGATTCCTGGAAGCCTGAATCTTCTTTGTGGAGATCTGGAGGCACAAATTTGCGTGGCTTATTATAATTCCAACTTGATTCTGCAGTCATGAGAATGACTTCTTTGCCAGAGGTCTTCGGAGTGAGAGGAGCAGAAAGTGTGATGGGTAGTGAACTAGCAAGAGATAATTCACCAGGATGGCTAAGCTTAGATGCATCAATTTTTGGCTTAGCAATTTCTGCTTGGATCCTGCCAACTGTTTTGGCAGTGTAATTGACTTTCTCTGCGATGTAGGAAAAGGCTTCCCCTACATTCCTATCTAAGTCAGATATGGTATCTGTCAAATCATCCTTTAGAGAGTCATTTGCCGTTCTGACTTCTTGAGCAGAGACTGGGATATGTTCAACAGTATTTAAACGAATATGCTGAACTTCATCATGAATTTTTCTGCAAGTATATTGCAGAGAATCAACCTGTGTGGAACTTGGCATTTTATTTTGTATTTCTATGTTTTGGATGGCCAATCCTTTTAGTGCCAAGTTTGACCAATTTGCTTGTTCTGCTTTCTCATTATTTAGAAGGATGGGAGCTGCAGGAGCTGATCCATCTTCATACTCAAGCTTAATTGGTCTGAAGGGTGGGAAGTTTGCTTCTATGTAGATTTCTTCACCCTGGAGACTTTTCCATAAATGGCCTTTCTGAGTCCTTTCTCCTTTGGACTCAGGCTTCTTGTCCTCAGGTTTTGCAGAGGACTGCATCATGGCCAGTGTCTGTTCGAATTCCTTCCGCCATTCATAGAAGGAAATCCATTCATTTCTTAGGTCCATCTCAAAGTGCCATCTTTCAGACATTCTTCTCCTTTCTCCTGGGGGCAAAGTTTGTTTCCAGAATTCTTCTGCTTCTGGATGAGTGTAGAGATCCCAATAGAACAGATTTTTCATAATCTTATCCTTGGGATCAAAAGGAGCATGGCCAAACTTAATTATCTCAAATATTTCTTTCTGGGCCAAGGAGGGTTCTTTGATGTCTTTCCTGGTACAAGGTTTCATTCTGGATGGCGGGAGTGCCATTCTTTGTTGAATCCTATGTTCTCTAGCCTGAAGTCTGTATTGCTCACCTTTTTCCATTTCTCGAGCAGGCAGGTCTAGCAATTTTTTGGTTTGGCTAGAGAGTGGGCAGAATCCTAGGCCAGATTTATCCAGGTGGGGTTTCTGGACAGACAAAATACGATCTAACTGGGATGTAGCATCAGAAATTTCATCCTTGTGGATTTCAGTGATACCTGTAGATGCTTTCTTGAAATTCTCTTCCCACCAGTTAGAGGGAGATGATGCCATCATGAACTCAGATTCATGTGGATATTGACTTAGGGGAGAAGGTTCACACTCAGGATTTGGGCATGGATATTTATGTGAACTTTCTTTAGGTTTTGGTTGTTTGGGAGGGACTAAGTCCTGACAATTTGGACAAACAACAGAAAAGGGAATATTTACAGGAACTTCTTTATGTAAGCAGGCTCGTCTTAAGAAAGGTTCCTTTTCGGAGGAGGTCCTGCTTATGGGGCGTTCAGAGGAAGTTGATGAAGTTGTGCGGAAAGAGGTAGATCTGGGTAGAAGATTCCCACCACGCTGGGCTGTTGGAGGAGGGAAAGAGATAACGGCAGAGGAGGAGTCTTCACGAATATCGGAGGTGGTGACAGACTGAGAAAGAGGCTGTTTTGGAGCATCCACCACCCACTCAGGAGGAAAGCTGAGTTGGTTCCAAGAAATTTTTGAAGGGACGAGGGAACCATTCCTGGGGTCGCTTCGAACCAAGACTGCAGCCGTGTCTTGGTCTCTGGGATATAACTGATTGATGGGATTCTGAGTATTAGTGAATCGTAGGGCAAGAGAATGATGAATCCGGAGGTTTAAGGCTCCAGGCTTCATATCAAAACCAGATGTATAAATCTTGACCTCTAATACTTTGTGAATCCAGGGATCATTCAGAGAGATGTTAAAGCCAGGAATTATATCCAGATATTGAATGCCATTTGAGAGTGGCATTTGGACTCCACCAATTAATGCATCCATGAACTTATTGTGTCGATTATCCAAACAGCAGACAAGGGCTGTGGCATTTATGCCAGGGCGGACCAAAGGTTCCACTCCAATGAGGGCTCTACCAAGATTAACAAAATTCTTTCCATATTTTTTCTTATAATTTTTTACTTCTGCTGGGTCAAGGAGACCAAGGGTCTGACCGGCTGAACTATTATTTACAGTCACTTCGGAAACACCTTCACGAACTTGGAAAAGTTGTCTAGACTTAAAATGAAACATAGACATATCCTTATATATCTGATCTGCTGAGAGTCGGGGTAGTTCAAAAGGTTTTGTAGGATCATTATTAACAAACTCTGAACTACCATGATTTATCCATTGAATATCACGACTGGGAAATAAATCATTCATAGAGGAAGTAGAACATTCAGTAAAACATTTATTTCTCAGCTCATCATAAGGAATATGGGAATCCATGAGAACCTGAGTATAGATGATCGATGGATCTGATACCAATTGTACGCAGGGGCCTCTACACCTGGCAGACTGGAGCAACTTCCAGCGTCGGGCTTGCTTTTCCTGGCTTGAATGACTGAAACTCACACGCCTGCTATCTTTCTTCGATCGCTCCTTAACTTGCCGAACATGCACTGCTGCTCCCTCGAGACTTACTTTGTGACTTACTGCTATTCACGACCAGAACAATGAATCTTATGAGATAGCAAGGAATTCCAGCCCCGGGCTAATGGGTGATACGGCTTAGACAAACCAGAAATGCACAAATTCGAAACTGGGAATGGTACCCAGGCCTTTGTATTAATTGCAGCGGAATAATTACAGAGCTTTCAGATTACAAATAGTTCTCAGACTTCCTCTGCCTTATGCACGCAGGCTCATTTATCTTTGGGTAAGGGCCGAAGCGCCGAACCTACTCGAAGGCTTCTGGAAGCACTGCGCAGACAGATCAGAAAGACACCTATCTAGGACACATGGGCTAAGATATTCTGGTGCGATGTTATACCAGTGCTGGCAACTCGCAGAGCATACAATCTTGCCTCGACACCTATCTAGGACACGCGGGCTAAGATATTCTGGTGCGATGTTATACCAGTGCTGGCAACTCGCAGAGCATACAATCTTGCCTCGACACCTATTAGACCTTGCAAGCTTCAACTACTGAAACACTTGCAGACTCAAATTCTAGACTCTCTAAGGATGCGAATGCCAAATGAAGAGGGCAGGCCCATATTTATAACATGGAAGAGCCTTGGATCCTTTGGGAGGATCCAATGTAGGTCCCGTGAAATCGAATCAAATCGTCCTTAAAGATGGCCAGTTAGATTTGTGTCGGAGATGTGGGTCAAACCGCACCAGAAGTCAGGAAAGTGTCCTGAGTCTCCATGTGACAAATCATGAACGTGGCTATTACAAAGTGGAGATCACGGAAACTACTTATGATCGCGATGACAATACATAGTGGAGATTTTATTAAGGAATCCCACGGAAAACCTTTTATTACAGAAGTGACATTACACAGTGGAGATTTTGAAAGAGGGAACCCACGAAAACCCTTTCATGATGAGGACACTAGCAATTTTCATCAATCAAAAGACTGTAGGCAGTACGAGTCTGGGGCCATTCTATCATATCGTCGTATGGATGGCCATACTGACGCTGATAAGTGGGGTCCCACATTTTTGTATAGATGCTCCGGATGATGATGCGTTGCCCATTTCTGTTTTGTACTTGAATTTTGGTCTTCACAAGCCACTGGAATTTATTTGAAATAAAAGTATGTAGTAAATGAGTATTATCACACACATCACTTATATACATGTCTTCCACCTTGGAGCACGGGATACAGTACTGGCTATGTTCGTGCTGAATTATTGCAGGGTCCACTCCGCTTTTGCTGAGGCCGAAATCATTCCACCAACAATGAATCCAGTCAGGAATTTCATGGATCACATGGGCTCGCTGGAGGCCAAACTTGATTTTGGCAAAGTATTCATGGTCTCTATTGTCCTTTTTTAAGAAATCCCACCACATCCTCTGGTAGCTGCCGTAGTTGATATCCGTGAGGGGGAATCTTAAGGTACCATCATTTCTTGGCCAAGCTGCCAGACCACGCATTTGTTTAATACAATAATATTGTTCAAGGACTTGTCCTAAAGCAGATTCTGTACTGATAAGACACAAGTCTTGGAAATGTGTCTGGAGAGTATGGGAGGCATCTATGGCTTGTCGGAGTTGTCTGCCGTAAACCATGTTTGGGACGGTGACTGTTGACGTTGGATACCGTCGATGCTCTGGGACCAGGTTTATTAATAGGTTGGGATGCTGCAGATTTTCATCCAGTACCTCTGTAGACCTAAGCTGCCAGGTTGGCTTCCATTGGCTAGCGTAGTCACTCCAGCTCATTTGTTCATCTAAGTATCTGCATGTGTTGCTTCCTTCATGCCATTCTGTGATAATCACCATGCAACTTGGGGTCTGGATTCCATATTTCTCCTGCAAATGTTCTCTGGTTAAAAAATCAGCAATACAATTCTGAGAACCCTTTATGTGCTTAATTTCAAACTCATACTGAGAAAACAATGCTTGCCATCTAGCAAATTTTGCTTTAGCAGTAGAGTTTCGTATTGGATTCTCCAATACAAACTTCATTGCTTGGCTGTCTGTTCTTATTAAGAATTTCTTATTCATTAGATGAATCTCAAATTTCTGGATTGCATTTAGACAAGCCTTTATTTCCTTATCAATAGTATGGTATTTTTTCTGTGCATCATTCCAAGTTCCTGAAGTGAACCATACTATTTCTTCATCTTTACCATTGCAGTCGTTCCTGCACTGCTTCAGTACTGCTCCCCAGCCTTCTTCTGAAGCATCAGTCTCAAGGATCTTCATGAGATCTTCATCAATAACATGAAGGATAGGAAGAGTTCTCACCTTTTCTTTTATCCTTCGAACCGCTTCAGTGTGCTGCTTTGACCATGGAGGAGGGTTTGTTCCCAATCTTTTATTAAGCAGTTTTCTATCTTGAGCACAATTTTCATAGTAAGCTGCAACATAGTTCAAGCATCCTAGAAATCTCTGTAATTGTTTTTTATCTGTGATTACATCAGGGAACTTTTCTGCAAATTCAATGGCATGCTTCTGAACTTCTATCTTTCCATGTTTAATTCTCTGTCCCAAGAATTCAATATCAGTTTGGAACAATTTCATTTTCTTTTCCGAAAGAACAAACCCATTCTTGTGTATAACATGCAATAGTGTTCTAAGATGTTTTATGTGTTCCTCAATGGATTTTGAAAATACTAAAATATCGTCAATATATACCATCAGCCAATCCATGTATGGTTCCAGAACAGACTCCATAATCCTCTGGAACTCTGAAGGGGCATTCTTCAGACCAAATGGCATTACCTTCCATTCATATTGTCCATGAGGCACATTGAAGGCTGTTTTATACTGGTCTTCTGGTTTTATGCCGATTTGCCAAAAGCCAGACTTGAGATCAAACTTTGAAAAGATTTTGGCTCCTGCTATTCGTTTGATCAAATCAGATTTGTTTGGAATTGGATACCGTATCCATTCCAATGCATCATTCAGAGGTTTGTAGTTGATGACCATTCTAGGAACTCCTCGAACCTGCTCTGAATGTTTGTTGACATAAAATGCTGCACACGACCATGGACTTCTTGATCTTTGGATGAGTCCTTTGTGCAGCAAATCTTCAATTTCCCTTTTGCAGAGTTGTCTGTATTCCTTATTCATTGGGATGGCTCTACTTCTGCTAGGGTTTCCTTGGAATTCTTCTCTGTATTTTAGGTTTACCCAGAACTGCTTCCTATGCCAGAATGCATTAGGAGATGTATGGCAAACCTTGTCAGCAAATTCTTTTCTTATTTCTTCAATTTTTTGCTGTATACTAGGATTCTTTAATTCTTCTTCTAGCCTGTATAGGTGCTCGGCTTTCTTGATTGCTCTAATCTGGATCCCCTTTTCTTTTATCTTTTCTTTCACAGAATTTACTTCTAGGGTCCAGATAGAGTAGGTCTTTTCTTCAGATGACACTAGTGGAAGAAATATTTCTTTTCTTTTAACAGTAAAATGATAACCAATTTGGCCTCTGCTATTATACTTGACACCATGGGGAATTGTGGTAGATAGCAAACTAGTTCCAATAATACATTCATGAGTAAAGTCATCTTCAACTAGAAGAAAGATACAGTTTATATAAAAATTTCCAAGACATACCTTTCCAAAGCTAGTTTTATACTCAATTGCTTTTCTTCCTCCAAATCCCCGCACTGGAGTTCGACATGGTTCCCAGTAGTGAGGATCAACATATTTCCTTTTTAGGAAACACAGGTCTGCTCCGGAGTCAATTAGTGCAAGTACCTGGACTTCATCTTCATGGATTTTGATATGCAAGTTGACCACAGTTTGCTGGTGTATGGCGACCATTAAATGCATATCTTCTTCAGACTGTTCAGGCTTTGATCGTGATGATTCTGGTTGTTGTTTCATTTCTTCAATCAAGAGCCTAAGCTCTTTAACCTCCTGTACCAGCTTTAGATGCTCCTTATGTAAGGTAGCCAGGTCAATCTTTTGTGGCTCTTGTTGCATTTGAGCCAAGAGAGGGTATACGTTTTTTTCCATGCTCGGGAGATTAGCAGCTTTCCAGGACCATCTGAATTTTTCTTCTCCTGAGCTTTCTTTTTCTGACTCTGTTTCTTGGACATATTTTCTCCTGAATTTATGCTTCGAGCTTTGTCCTCCTTTGCCTTTCTTGTCGTCCAAGAAAATCTTGTTGAAGCTATTTACCAAGTCATTCTTTTTACTGCCTTCTTTCATTCTGGCAATAGCTTTCTTCATCAACTCTTTAGGATCTTCTTCATCTTCATCGTCAGTACCAGCCATGAAACAATTTACTGCTTCCGAGTCGCTTGAGGAAGAGGAAGACTCTGTTCGAGTATTTTGTTTAGTCCAAGCGGCAAACAACTCCTGTTCATGTGATTGCAAAGAACTATCTGAGTCATAAGTCACTTGCTCTTCTCGGCATTCAGTACATTTGCCACCACATTTACAAGGATTATTGTACATCTGGTGGACATGCATGAGATCAGTGTTTTCTGGTTCACTGTTTTCTGTTGCAGTGGTCTCATCTGTGTTCTCTTCTTCTGATGCTGCTATATGCATCAAGTTGTGTTTTCTTGGAGGGGCTCTTCTGGGTATTCCTCTGAGATTATCATCAAAAGGTTCCACCTTGGGGAATACCTTTTCTCTGTTAGACCACGTCCTTGTTCCTTTCTGCTTCCTCTGATAATCTTGATTTCGTTTGTAGCATTCAGAAGCAGAGTGGCCTTCTTTGCCACAATAGAAGCATTTCATTTTTCTTTTTTCTGGCTCTTTTCTTGGGTCTAGAGGATACTTTTCCTTCCATCTGCTAGCAGGCTTTCTTTTATACTTTTTTGTTTTATGGCCGAGGTGATGTTTGTGAGCTTTTTTGGGAGGCTCAATTCCAAACATCCGGCAAACTTCCCTACCGCCACGAAAAGAGACCGAGTGGGAGAGGTCTTTATCGAGCTTTTTATTTTCACAGTATTGCAAGAAGATTTTTTCTGCAGCAGCTCTGAATTGGCCCCATGTGTGGAGAGACAGATCTTCTTCAAATTTATCGCGCAGGAGTTCCCGGAATCCTGAGGGCAGACCAGCAAAATATTTTTCTTTGAAAACCCTTTCTTCTGCTCTATCAAACTCAATCTTATAGATTCTCCTGATCCATTGCTTATGATACCAGTGGTACTGGGATACTGTCTTGATTCTGAGTTGCAGCAGGATCTGTTTATGTTTTTCTGCAATCGTAGCACTATAGCCACAGAATTCTGCAATGATCGCAGCCAGGAGCGCACCAATGATATTTGGTTCACCATTTTTAGTACTGGTCTGAATTTCCATTTTCTGAACATTTGGGAGATGGGTATTCCACCAAACACCCAAATTGCCATTGAATCCAGAGACAATAACATTGACTGCCTCTGCATGGTCATGTTTTCCTGTAGACATATAAGCTTGAAAGCATATCATCATTTTATTGACCATATCTAATATTTCACCTTCATTCTTATCATCCAAATTCCATGAATAAAAATTCTTTGGGTTAAAAGATTCCTGGAAGCCTGAATCTTCTTTGTGGAGATATGGAGGCACAAATTTGCGTGGCTTATTATAATTCCAACTTGATTCTGCAGTCATGAGAATGACTTCTTTGCCAGAGGTCTTCGGAGTGAGAGGAGCAGAAAGTGTGATGGGTAGTGAACTAGCAAGAGATAATTCACCAGGATGGCTAAGCTTAGATGCATCAATTTTTGGCTTAGCAATTTCTGCTTGGATCCTGCCAACTGTTTTGGCAGTGTAATTGACTTTCTCTGCGATGTAGGAAAAGGCTTCCCCTACATTCCTATCTAAGTCAGATATGGTATCTGTCAAATCATCCTTTAGAGAGTCATTTGCCGTTCTGACTTCTTGAGCAGAGACTGGGATATGTTCAACAGTGTTTAAACGAATATGCTGAACTTCATCATGAATTTTTCTGCAAGTATATTGCAGAGAATCAACCTGTGTGGACCTTGGCATTTTATTTTGTATTTCTATGTTTTGGATGGCCAATCCTTTTAGTGCCAAGTTTGACCAATTTGCTTGTTCTGCTTTCTCATTATTTAGAAGGATGGGAGCTGCAGGAGCTGATCCATCTTCATACTCAAGCTTAATTGGTCTGAAGGGTGGGAAGTTTGCTTCTGTGTAGATTTCTTCACCCTGGAGACTTTTCCATAAATGGCCTTTCTGAGTCCTTTCTCCTTTGGACTCAGGCTTCTTGTCCTCAGGTTTTGCAGAGGACTGCATCATGGCCAGTGTCTGTTCGAATTCCTTCCGCCATTCATAGAAGGAAATCCATTCATTTCTTAGGTCCATCTCAAAGTGCCATCTTTCAGACATTCTTCTCCTTTCTCCTGGGGGCAAAGTTTGTTTCCAGAATTCTTCTGCTTCTGGATGAGTGTAGAGATCCCAATAGAACAGATTTTTCATAATCTTATCCTTGGGATCAAAAGGAGCATGGCCAAACTTAATTATCTCAAATATTTCTTTCTGGGCCAAGGAGGGTTCTTTGATGTCTTTCCTGGTACAAGGTTTCATTCTGGATGGCGGGAGTGCCATTCTTTGTTGAATCCTATGTTCTCTAGCCTGAAGTCTGTATTGCTCACCTTTTTCCATTTCTCGAGCAGGCAGGTCTAGCAATTTTTTGGTTTGGCTAGAGAGTGGGCAGAATCCTAGGCCAGATTTATCCAGGTGGGGTTTCTGGACAGACAAAATACGATCTAACTGGGATGTAGCATCAGAAATTTCATCCTTGTGGATTTCAGTGATACCTGTAGATGCTTTCTTGAAATTCTCTTCCCACCAGTTAGAGGGAGATGATGCCATCATGAACTCAGATTCATGTGGATATTGACTTAGGGGAGAAGGTTCACACTCAGGATTTGGGCATGGATATTTATGTGAACTTTCTTTAGGTTTTGGTTGTTTGGGAGGGACTAAGTCCTGACAATTTGGACAAACAACAGAAAAGGGAATATTTACAGGAACTTCTTTATGTAAGCAGGCTCGTCTTAAGAAAGGTTCCTTTTCGGAGGAGGTCCTGCTTATGGGGCGTTCAGAGGAAGTTGATGAAGTTGTGCGGAAAGAGGTAGATCTGGGTAGAAGATTCCCACCACGCTGGGCTGTTGGAGGAGGGAAAGAGATAACGGCAGAGGAGGAGTCTTCACGAATATCGGAGGTGGTGACAGACTGAGAAAGAGGCTGTTTTGGAGCATCCACCACCCACTCAGGAGGAAAGCTGAGTTGGTTCCAAGAAATTTTTGAAGGGACGAGGGAACCATTCCTGGGGTCGCTTCGAACCAAGACTGCAGCCGTGTCTTGGTCTCTGGGATATAACTGATTGATGGGATTCACAAAGTATTAGAGGTCAAGATTTATACATCTGGTTTTGATATGAAGCCTGGAGCCTTAAACCTCCGGATTCATCATTCTCTTGCCCTACGATTCACTAATACTCAGGGCGATTTCTCGTCTGCAGTCACTTCCTTGCGGTGATATCGGCCTGCTGTGTAACACTGTTGTGGAGAATGTGAGGCCACTGTGTAATACTTTTGTGGAGAATGTGAGGGAGCTGACTGGTTATGAAAGGGTCGTGGTATACAAGTTTCATGAAGATGAACACGGGGAAGTTGTCGTGGGAATGAGGCATTCAGAATTGGAGCCCTATCTTGGGTTGCATTACCCGGCCAACAAAGGTTCTATTGCTTCGCTTGCTATGACTGTGATTATTAATGGGAATGGTGAAGGAGGAGGGAGTGGGCGAAATTCAATGAAGCTCTGGGGTTTGGTTGTGTGCTACCATACGTCCCGACGGAGAAACACATTCTTAGGACTCAAATGCTTCTGTGTGATATGCTACTCCAAGATGGCCCGACTGGAATTGTAACTCAGTCTCCCAGTACCATGTATCTTGTCAAGTGTGACAGTGCTTCTCTTTACTATGGAGGTATGGCTTGATGCTGGGAGTGACCTCAACTGAATCTCAAATCAAGGATATTGAAGACTGGTTACTTGAACACCACGGGGATTCAACAGGCCTGAGCACGGATAGTTTGGCAAATGCAGGTTATCCATGTGACCCCTCTTGGAGATGCAATCTGCGGCATGGATTCCGCTAGAATTACTTCAAAAGATTTTCTTTTTTGGTTCAGATCCCACACTGCAAAGGAGATGATGTGGGGAGGTGCAAAACATCATCCTCGTTCATCTTTCAAGGCATTCCTAGAGGTGGTCAAAAGAAGAAACTTGCCATGGGGCAATGTGGAAATTGATGCAATTCACTCACTACAGCTTATTCTACAAGGTTCATTTCAAGATATTGATGACAGTGGTACTAAAACCATGGTTCATTCTGGACTAAATGATTTGAGATTGTAGGGAATGGACGAACTTAGCTATGTGGCTAGTGAGATGATGCGTTTGATTGAAAAAGCTACAACACCTATTTTAGTTGTAGATTCTAATGGACTTGTAAATGGATGGAATGCAAAAGTGGTAGAATTGACAGGCGTTCCAGTTGGAGAAGCCATGGGCATGTCACTTGTTTAGGATCTTGTGTGTCAGGAGTCCGTGGAGAGGACTGAAAAAATGCTCTACAATGCCTTAAGAGGTATACCTTACCTTTTTCCGATGGAACATTGATTCTATTAATCGATCAATTGAGTTATACACATATAGGCACCTATAAGTGGTTCTGGGCTAACATTATGGCCCGGACTTGTATGCCTGTAGCCATGAAGTTTAATAAAGCCAAGCTTGTTCCATTGTATTGGTTGACTTTAATTTGATTAGTGTTGCATCTGAACCATCAATGAGGAGATATATGGTGTTCATTGTTGTAAATTATATGGAACTCTCTATTCTTGAAGTCAAAGACGAACAAGGTTTTCTTTGGAAACTAATTATGCACCCTTAGTTTGTAGTTATGCAGCTGCTTTTTAACAAAATAACATTACCATTGCCCTTTGTCTCTTTTGCAGGGGAGGAAGAGAAAAATGTTGAGATGATGCTAAGGACCTTTAGCCCACAAAAGTAGGAGGGGGCTGTATTTTTGGTTGTCAATGCTTGTTCAAGCAGGGATTTTATAGACCACATTGTTGGAGTATGCTTTGTGGGCCAAGACGTTACCGGTCAAAAGGCGGTCATGGATAAGTTTGTTCGAATCCAAGGTGACTATAGGTCCATTGTGAAAAGCCCCAATCCTTTGATCATTCCCATATTTGCTTCAAATGAATCTTCTTGTTGCTTTGAATGGAATGCATCGATGGAAAAAGTAACAGGCTGGACACGAGATGAGGTTATTGGGAAAATGCTTGTTGGAGAACTTTTTGGTGGTTGCTGTCGTCTAAAAGGTCAAGATGCAGTGACCAATTTTACCATTGTTGTGCATAGTGCAATTGATGGATAGGAAATAGAGAAGCTCCCATTTGCATTTGTTGACAAACAAGGGAAATATGTGGAAGCACTTCTAACAACAAACAAAAGAATAGATGCAGATTTGTCGAATTACTGTGTCATTTTGTTTCTTGCAGATTGCCAACTCTGAACTGCAGTAGGCCTTAGAGGTTCAGAGGAAACAAGAGAAGTACAGGGCATGATTCAGTGGTGGTTTGAAATTTCAATGTGTTCATTTTGTTTTCATTTGGTATATTATTTGGTGAAAAGTCGTGCAACAGCTGAAATTTAAGATAAGGAAGACTTTCAAACATCAAGAATTTGTAGATAGTGGTCAGCCTAGCCGACACAGTTGAGTTTGTCTCGACTCCTAGATTGCGCTCATCATGGCCGACACAGTTAAGTCTCTTCCAAAACTGAGCTCAGAAAAAAAAAAAAAAAAAAAAAAACTTTAACAGGTTGTAGAATCTGCACATTATCGTGGTGGCATAAAAAAAGCCTAGGGAAGGGCATCACGATGTATCTAGGAATCACAGTGCTCGGCGACCCCATGTTCAGAATGGACCATCTTTTATTGCATATACAAAAGCATCCCTCATAAATAAGCACCGGCTCCGACTTGATCCAGACACAAAGGTTTTCTTCATGTATAAGTTTTGGTTTATGGAACCCCGAATTGTATGGCAATTATTTATAGGACATCGATGTGTGTAGTTCAATGCATTTTATCTCCATCCTTGGTTGGTGGCTTGCTTTGGTAGATGTTTACTACCCATTAGAAATACACAGAAAATATATATGAAAGTAAAGATCGGGTCTGGATAATGTTTTTGATCGGATGTTTACTCAAATTCAATGTTTTTCGAGTTGGATTAGTGCTTTTTCTCTTTCATCATTTTGCTTCATTTAGTTTTTAAAACTCTGGAGGTACGCAATTCGACTCGATCCAAGCACGTTAGGACTGTGCATTCGGATTCAGTAATTATATCTCAGATGAAGAAGATGGTTGTTAAATTGTGTTGAAATCAACCTTGACCATTTTGATCGGATGACAAAGTCTCTACGTAGGCTCGCTATTTCTTTATGCAACTGTTTGACATGAATTGAATATAATCTTGACTTATTCAAATTCAAGTTAGTAATTGAAACCATATGGTTTAAAGCTAAGAAAAATATTTTAGAGCTTATTGCAGGCTGAACCCTAGAAAATTATGTTTTTTTTCCTTATACTATGATCATTTAAATCGAATTGAAATGCACTTACAACGAGATCTAAACATGGTGACCTTGCAATAATTTGTTATTGTCTTGTAAATGTTGTTTATTGTTGGCTTTGAGCTTTCCTATTCAGTTGGCGTATGAGCACCTAGGGTTTACCAGGGAAAAAAATAGATTCATGGGCCATGATAAAACTATTTTGAAAGCAATGAACATCATCAGGAGTGCATGAAATCATAGACAATGTGCACGTAATAAATTAACTAGAGGCGTGCAGTGAGTGAGATCTGGCTGATCTCTGCCTTTGGTCTCCATGGTTCTGGATCCGAATCTGCACACTACATTCCAACTCTGGTTTCCTTCCCTGCGAGTAACAAGAATGCAGAACCTCCCTTAGAAGATGTTACAACAACATCATCACATTGCTACATTAATTCCGAGCTATACTTCTTCCAGTTTTGTTAAATTTTCCAATGTCCGATTTTGCCTTCCAAGGAATCATGCAAAATGTTGTTTCAAAGTTTTATGTATCAAGTGTTTTCAATTTTTTTATTAATGTCACAATTTGTAGCAACATTTTTAACAAAAAAAATTGCGTTGCACTAGCAGCCACCATCAGTTCTAGCTTGATGATGTTAATTGACTCATTTAATAATTATTCAACTATCATATTCAAAACCCTCAAACAAATTGCCACGGGGCATAAAAATAAAGTCCATATGTACAAAAATTTGGAACTCCGATGGCAGGTACAAAAATAAATTTCAACTTAATCAAAAGGACATAATATCAAGCCTGTTGTGGGGATTAGTTAGTGGCAGGACCATCTATGTTATTATTTGGAGGCCCTTCTCATCCTTGAATCGGCGGAGAGGGCTCAGGTGCATGAATTTCCCATCAGTGATTCCCTTGTGCCAACCTTCTAGGGGCTTCTCTTCTTATGAAATTGCTAGTTCCAGCATGGGAATTTTATTATTTTCCAACTGAGAGGGGGGCTGAGAAGGCAATTGTATCGGTGCTTTCAGTGATCCCTAACAGCCTGGCCTGCTTTGCGCCAAGGCCAGCCAGAATTCTGCTGTGATGGCTGAAAACATACTAAGGGAGCTAGAGACTCTGTAGGGTTCCCTTGGCTTATGCTACATGGGGCTGCCCTCCAATAATCAATCCAGAAGCTATTGGATCTGGGATACATCCAGCCCAATGTTTCTTTTTTTTTTCCCAAATTGTAGCTTTAAAATGTTACACCTTTTTTCTCAACACAGTCTTGAATACCAGAAGAATCTTAAGGGAATTGGAATGGACTGCGAAAGTCTATTCAACAAAATGTAAAGATGTTGGAGAGAAAACCAGGTTTCCACGGATCAAAATTGAATAGACTTTCCTTGATATTTGTGCCAAATGCCAAGCTATTATATTGCATAATCTGCAGACCTTTACATATATCCCAAATGCATCCTCAAAATAATTTGGCTTTTATATGGAAAAAGTTAAACCTAAAGGCACATCAAGGTATAGCAAGATTGTACATATCAATATTGAACTGATCGACTTTGGTATCATTGGTAAACACTGTTGCCTTTTATGTATCACCTACAAAACTTTTCATAGAAGGTCATTTCCATGGTGATGTACTTTGCTAGTGCCAATGATGTCTGGAATACACATTTACATTATAGTAGTTATTCTTGGATCTCAAATGCAAAGTGAAATGCTGATAATTTTGCTTTTATATGGAATAAGTTTAATTTTGCTTTTATATGGAATAAGTTAAACCTGAAGACAGAACATGATATAACAAGATTGGTACATGTCAACATTGAACTAATCGTCTCTAATATCATTGGTAAACACTGTTTCCTTGTATGTATCACTCATAGACCTTTTAATAGAAGGTCTTTTTCATGGTGATCTATTTTTCCATTGCTTAGTGAGGTCTGGAATACACATTTACATTATAGTAGTTATCTTCGGACCTCAAGTGCAAAGTCAAATTTATATGTATGAAAACGACTCCTTTTTACATAGTCCAAAGTTCTTTATTAGATTATGACAATTGGCCCTATACTATATTTTACTAAATACACATTATATTAGAAAGGTTTTTAATCCTTTACCATTATAGGTTAAAGTTCATGACATAAAAAAGGCCTTTATCCTTAATCATGCTTTCCAGCTACCTCATATTTCTCTTGTGAGGTTGCCATAATTATTTTCTATGTAATCCCATAAAGCTTTGCTATAATCGTCATATTTTAATATTTGGAGAAGATAATGAGATTTATGCCAAGGGAGTGCACAGTTATATATATATATATATATATTTGTAATTTGCATTTCAGAGTTTATAGCGTAGTTTTTATATTCTGCTATTTTTGGACTCAATGAGTCAATAACTCAACAAATTCAACTTTCATATGAATATTTTTTTATTCAATTTTTTATTTGGTTTATATTTATGGAAGGTAAAAGTTTGGTTTTGATTTAGTCATCAAAATCTTATAACGATTGAAATAATTTTTTTTAAGTAAAAAAGTAAAAATCTATAAACAATACTTAAATTTGCAAAATTGAAATCAATAAGGTTAGGAACCGATCTATTCTCTTTATTAAATGCTCACTAATACTTGATTTCTATTTTCTTTTTTGTCCAGGTCTATGGAGTCTGTAGGCTGGCAATCAACACTTCTAGAGTCCCTATCTCCATTTTTCAATATATTTTAGACTTTTCTACTTCTAGGGCAAGTGCCCAATGGGTCCCTCAAGATAATGCTCACTCTATCTAGAGGTTAGACTCATGGGGTTGATTGCTTGTTGCACCGAGTGAAACGAGGTGCTCTACAGCCGAGTATGGGGGAGATGTTCTAGCATGCATGTAGCGTTACATCTAATAAAACTTAAAAAGTAATTTTTTTAATTAAAAAAAATTCATGTTATAAAATAAAAAATTATGGAAAGTATTTAAAAAAAATCCATGTTGGTTCATAAAATAAAATATTATGAAAAGTAATTAAAAAATAGATGTTCGTTTATAAAATAAAAACTTAAAACTTAAACCCGGATCTATAAATTAAGAGAGATCAATTTTTTTTAGTTTAAATTTAAAAAAAGAAATACACCTCAAGAAATTGGTGCTTGATAGATAGATGGATCTATATTGGTGATATTAAAACCCAATGTTAAAAAGGGTTTGATAGCACAGGTTTCATGGTAGACAATGCATGACACATGCCACACATTAAATTTCAAATCCTGGAAACATTTTTTTAATCAAAATTTAATAAGCAGACCGTGCACAGCAATTCAATTCACTACTTGCTATTGTCATAGACATTGCTGCATACAACTTTTGTATTATTAATATAATTAATACTAATTAAACATATTAACTATATTTTTTAACTTTTACATGTAATGTAATTTTATAAACATATTTAAAAACGTTAGCCATAGAATCCTTACATCTCACCCATCTTATCTATGCGACCTATAAAACTAAACTCCGTCTTTCATCTTTCTAAACACCATATTCCCAACTGTTTTGTGTTATCTTTCAACAAAAATAAATTATTCTTATGTTAAAACATACTTCTTTTAACATATCTTTAAAAACAGAGCAACGATATTTAGAAATGGCAGAATGTGTTAAGGTAACGTGAATGTGTTAAGGTAACGTTCAAAAGTGTATGTGAAAAGAGAGCAACGATATTTAGAAATGACAGAATGGGTTAAGGTAACGTTTAAAAGTGTTTGTGATTGATTAGGAAGGTTACTAATGGAAGTTTGGTTTTAAAATAAGATGTAAAAATATTTAGTACTGATTAAATATTAGCATAGATCTATTTTAAAGGGGATTTACTAAGTGTGGAAAGGATTAAATTTATCCAAATGCAAAACCATTTTTAGAGTGTAAATGTTGAGAAAATTTATCTAATTTGTGTAGTTTTATATATATGTCATTGTAAATGTTGTATTGAAGGAGTTACACATCACCCCCTACTGGACTATAGAATGGGCCTCTTAAACACAAGAATATGTAAAAGTAAGATATAAAAATACTCAGTATTGATAAAATATCAGCATAGGTTGAGATCAAATCTATCCAAGTGCAAAACCATTTTTAGAGTGCAAATGTAGAGGAAGCGTTTGTAAATGTTGTAAATAGCTCACATGTTATTTTTTTATAATATTTTTTTATTTTTTAAAATAGACACATGTCAACTTTAAGATGAGCACGGAAGAAGTTACACATCTCCTCCTACTGGACTATAAAATGCACCCAATTACAAAACAATTTTAAGAGTGCACATGTTGATATGTTGTTGTAAATATTTTAAATAGTCCACATGTTATTTTTTATAATATTTTATTATTTTTTAAAATGGGTAAGTGTCAACTGGGAGTTACACATCACCCCTAATGAGTTGTAAAATGCACCAAACAATAATAATAATGAAAATATAATCTTTAATAATTATTTAATTTAATAATTGTTTAATTATTTAATTTTACAACTAAATTGTAATAAGTTTTACCATATTTAGATTTCTATGTTATATCTATATATGCTTAGTTAGACGTGTTAAAAATGTTGAATGTGTGAAGCACTATTAGTTAAGTTTACATATCAATTAACCAAACAAACCTTTCTTCGAGAAAACATTATATTGACTTTGTAAAGAACATTATATTGTTGAATGTTGAACATTATATTGTCTACACACAAACCTCATATTCAAAGGCTTGAAAGTGTATGATCTTGAAAAGACTTGAATATGTGGCCGCAAAGACTATGGAGTCACATTGACCCGGTAGATACCGCGTCCCGGGTTTTCAAGGCTGCCAACGGGCTTCGTTGTTATTATTTTATATGAACTTGCAAGAATCAAGAGGGGTATGTCGGCCGACTCAGACTTGAATACTGATCTGAGAAGAGATTAAAATTTGGCGTGACGATGGGAAAAAACAGGATTGGCAAATGGACTGTTTGGATGGTGATGAGCGCGCTGTTGCTGTTATCGGCTGTTGATATTTACGCTGAACCAGGTATGATCGAACATTCTAAAATAACTCATTTGCGTTCTTCCCTATTTTCTTAGGGATATACTTATTTAGTTTTTTATTCATTTGCTCTCAAACATACTATTTCCTTAATTAATTGAAATCTGGGGCACCAGAATTTCTGAGTATCCAATGCGGTGCCAACACAAATTATACGGACGAACATAATATCACATGGGTTACTGATGCCAACTACATGGACGTGGGTGAGGCATTAGACATAGGGGACGGTGCCGGCTCTTACTTACATACTCTACGATTCTTCCCAAAGCCTCTCAAGCCTTGCTATCAGTTGAACGTGGCAGCGAATGTGCCCTACCTCTTAAGGCTAGTGTTTGCTGCTGGAAACTACGGTGGATTCCAGAAATTGCCAAGCTTCGCTTTCTCTATTGAGACACTCGGCTTATTAGCTTTTGGAAATGTAACACTAAAAAGTCGCCTAGAGCAATATGTTTACGAAACCATCCTGGTTAGTTCTGGCAGAATGCTCTATATTTGCCTCATCAGAACCTCTGAGACTGATAATCCCTTTATCTCTACGATTGACTTGAGTGCCCTCCTAGATGGCATGTATCCACAAGCTAAGCCCAGAACGATGATGGCTTTAATCCGAAGAACTGACGTCGGTGGAAACGTGGACCGAAAAACGATTGTTAGGTGAGTATTTTCAACTTTATAGGTTGAATACCTTTATAAATCTTGTACATGATATTTATGGCAGTTCATTTTTTATCAATTATAGTGTAAAAGTCATTCCAGTCTTCACAAATTCAGTTATTTTAGTATTGGTGGTGAGAAAATTTTGGAGTAAAAGTATCTTTGGCAGTTTATGCGGGGGAAATATCATAGTTTATGGGGGTTTTCTCTTTGGCTTTTTAATAATTAATAGTAAAAAATAGACTTCTAGAGAGCAAAAAATCACACCCATAACATATATCCCAAATTAAATAAATTTCTATTTCTGAAAAGGCCAATTTTATGTCCATGATTGAGCTGAATAACTTTGTATGGTGGGTTAAGCAGGTATCCTCAAGACAAGTTCGACCGCATATGGAGATCACATATAAATATTGATAATTCCAATCTTGTAAATGTCTTACAAGCAAGTTCCGAGGAGTCTATATCAACAAACAATACCAAAAATCTTCCTCCAACTGCAGTCATGCAAACAGCTTGGGTTATAAACAGCTCGGGACCCTTTCCATTCAAACCGGGTCGATCATCCCAAAGCAACAAATCATTACTGATGTTATATTTTGCAGAGGTCAAGAGGCTAAATATGTCTGAATCGAGATCATTTTACGTGGCAATAAATGGTGAAAGACGATCTGAAACCATTACTATCGTACCAAATTATTCTGCGGTAGAGCTAACAATCCCATTAAATGAAACAGACGACTTCAAATTTGAGCTTGTGAAGGCCACTGGCTCCATCAATCCTCCTATAATCAATGGCTATGAATATTACTCGCTAGTTGATACACAACCCGCAACATATTCACAAGACAGTAAGTTTCAGTAAGTTCTAATTAATATTAAAATTGCTGATATATAATACAATGTCTAACCAGTAGTTCTTAAACTGCAGTTGAAGCTCTTTACGCTATCAAAAAGAAGTTTGATATAAAAGACTGGATTTCGGATCCTTGCTATTTGATCCAGTGGGAAGGAATTGGTTGTGTTAACCGAGCTTCGAACATTAGAATTTCTAGTGAAATGTAAGTTTGATTCGTGGATTTGTTTACTGTGAAATTGGAAAATTTTATAATAAATTTTTCTGTATGCAGAAATTTGTCCGGAAAGAATCTTGCTGGACAAATACCCGACGATTTTGGACTGTTTTCTGAACTAGTTAAAATGTAAGCATAATGAAATAATTATGAAATGTTCTTGTAGTGCTAAAGTGAAATAATTATGTTCCCTAGCATTCTTAATATCGTGTTAAAAATAGAGTTTGATGGTGCCGCTTCTATTTCAACAACATCATATTGTGTTGAAATTAGCAGATCACTTGACAATAATCATCTATTCGGACCTTTGCCAAATTTCTCCAATTTAACCAAGTTGGAGAGAATGTAAGTGCTCTTCTAAACATAAACGGTCACTTTCTCGTTCATTTAATCTTCACCCAATTATATGTTTAAAAAAAAAACTCAAATATTATAAGAAACTTGTGGTTATTTTGTTGGTCGGTTGTGCACACATCTACAAAACAACAACTTGAACGGCACAGTTCCAGACTGGCTTTCTGAACTTAAAAACCTTAAAGAGTTGTATGTCTCTGACTTGTGACAACTCCTGTTCAAAATAAAACGGATTTTTAGTACCAATATCGTATAACCATATTTTTTATCCTTGTGGCAGGTTTATAGAGAACAACAATTTCAGTGGTGTAATTCCTACACAACTTCTCAACAAGACTTCGTTGAAACTCAAGTAATCTGATATCTCATTTTCTTCATAGCATTCTGTT
The DNA here is from genome assembly GCA_027924585.1 of Larix kaempferi. Taxonomy (NCBI): domain Eukaryota; kingdom Viridiplantae; phylum Streptophyta; class Pinopsida; order Pinales; family Pinaceae; genus Larix; species Larix kaempferi. The sequence continues at coordinate 356,972 of BSBM01001179.1, forward strand.
TACACGCAGTGCAATTAATGCCGCAAACAATGTTAATACCCAAACGGTTGAAATTCCATTTAATCTTAATCTTATTGAAAATCTCTTTATTTCGATGCGTTGCAGATACTCTGGTAATTACTACCTCTGTATGCATAAGGGGGAACGTATGGTTCCGTCAAATCCAAGAAAAGACAAAGCGAGGGTTGTTCTCGGAATAACGATACCCGGAGCTATAATAATCACTTTAGCATTAATGGTGTATATTTGGAAGAAATCCAGGACAAAACATCGTATAAATAAAGGTAAGGAAATCTTGATTTTTAGGAATATGCTGATATGAATTAATAACTTGAATTTTATGAATATTTTGATATGATGTTATGACACATCGTGGGAATATCTCTTATGAAACTACCTAAGACTCTTGTTTCATATTTCGAAAAAGTTGCAGATCACTGGATGATTATGGTTCCAAATCCAACAATAGATGATGGCAGCCACTCAAAACTTTAGTCGGAAGATAGGGCAAGGTGGATTTGGATCAGTTTTCTTTGGTAAGTTACGGGAAGGAGATTGCGTAGCAGTAAAAGTGCTATCATTGTTCTCCAAAGGAGTTCAGCAGTTCTTGAATGAGGTAATTCTGAGATTGTGAATGCATGTAATATAATTCAATTTCCTTTGACACTCAGAAGAAAAAATATATGTTGTGTAATAAAATTCATCTAAGCGGCTTGACATGGTAAACAGGTCGATCTTCTATCTAGAGTCCATCATAAAAACTTGGTATCTCTACGAGGTTACTGTAATGAGTGCAGGGAGCTTATGCTAATATACGAACACATGCCTGGAGGCTCCCTAAGTGAACGCCTTTATGGTAAATATATTGCTTGATTTGATTGAGTTGCTACATATTAATATCAATACTAGAATATCCCATAAAATTTTCTTGACTCTGAATTTATTTTGCCAAGTCGTAGTGCAGGAATTTCCAATCTAAACTGGAAAACAAGGCTCAAAATTGCTTTAGATGCAGCGCAGGGTAACTCTCTAAGAAACTTGAATACATATATTTTTCTGATTGAAACGCTGCATCATTTTATCTTACAATGGACAATTCATGCCTTACCATATTATCATCTTCTTATGCACCTTCGATTTGTGGTTGGAGGACTAGAATATCTTCACGTAGGTTGCAACCCGAAGATAATTCACAGAGATGTCAAATCTGCCAATATCCTTTTAGACAACAATTTGAATGGAAAACTGGCCGATTTTGGTATTTCAAGACTGACAATTGACGGGGAGGCTGGTCATGTTACCACTACGGTGAAAGGAACGGCAGGATGACTGGATCCAGAGTATATTCTAGACTTTTCTGCAATATTCTTGATACCGAAAGCTCTCAATGAATTAGTTATAAAAGCTTGCTTCTACTGTATTTGCTTACCTAGCTTCCCGTGGTAACGTTTTACAGGTATTTTAATTCTCAAATGCTGACGGAGAAGAGTGATGTGTATAGTTTTGGAGTGGTTTTGCTAGAGATCATATGTGGTAGGCCGCCCATAAATTCCAAGCTACGAAACCTCGTTCGATGGGTAAGGGATTGCATCATTTAACATCCCAAAAATATGATCGTGTAGTGCAATATCTTCTACTACAAACTAAGAATGATCATGTGCTTATTTACAGGCGACACGGTATCTCGATGTGGCGATGGATGAAAATCCTGACAGAATAGCGGAAATCGTAGACAAGAGGTTGGCTAAAAATTACAACATGAAATCCATTGCTCATGTTGCCAAACTAGCTATTTGGTGTGTTGAAGGTGAGCCCTCGTTTAGGCCGGCCGCGAGCGAGATAGTGGCAGGGATCAAAGAGGCTATCACACTTGAGGCTGATACATATCTGGAAAATGTTGAACATGGCGTCTCTTGACGACTGAGTTCCAAGTTCCAGTGGACTCCAACACACCAAGTAGGAGGAGAAGACTTGAAACGTCAAGAACATGTATTAGAAAGGAGGACTGGTAGTGGTGGAGTGGACAAGCATATCAAGCCAGTCTTGATTTGCCCTTACGTGTGGACAGGTCGAGCGAGTCAAGTCAGCGTTGTTGATTTGATTGAATTTCCGTACATTCAAAAGTATTATGGAAATCACTAAGTATTCAACGATGTGGACCTGTAAAGCATGATGAGAAAATCTGTCGACGACTGGCAAAGCAAATCAAGTCAGCAGTCTTCATTTCATAGAAAGTGGTTCAAAGAAGATGGAGTCCAAAAGGGCATAAATTCAATTCAATGTTGGTTCGTAATGCAAGTCAATAAAATGATTATTTGTTGTTATTAATATCTATTTTTCATAGACTTTGAGTCATGTGACTTTGAAATATTTGTACTAATGGGTGTCAAAGTATGAACGTGTAATGTGAATCAAAATATTTCATATTTAACGATGAATATCTATTCAGGATTAAGTATCTATATAAACGTACGTTTATAATATTTTGATTTAATAACCTTTTATTCGGAATTCACGAGACTCAATCAGTTAAATTACAATATTAATATTGATTTCTCTAAAGACATTATTGATTTCTCTTTATAAATTGCAAGGAGTATTTTATACTCTCATAAAGCATGCCAGGATTGCGTGTAAAGCTAAGAAAAAGGCTCTCAAAGCGTGATGGTTTGAGACTAACAAATATTGGGGAAAACGTCTTTGGGATATGTCGAGATGGTGAAATTGGGGTTCCCCATGCAGGGAACAAGACACATGTGCGGGAAATGGTCGGTGAACAAAAGCCTATTCAAAACAATTTTTATCCGCACAACCATAATGTTGGTTCTAGTCATGCGTAGTCACTAGAAATATACAAAAATACAGCAAATGGAAGCTCAGAGGTGATGGAGAAAGGATGGTTTTGGGTCGATATGTCGGTCTAGAAGGGATTGTAGGATTATCCCTAAGAGCATTGGTGTGAAAAATAGTTATAGGGCAATGAATGCTCGGGATATTGCACAATAGACCTCTGCTATACGGGCTTCGGTAGTAGGGTGTAGACTTACCATTTCGATATTACCAAAGGGGTGGTATGAGTTTGTTTTCGGAAAAGAGGAACGTGGGAACTTTATTCTCCAAAAAACCTATGTCAAAGGGAATGGGGGTTTGATATTGAAACGCTGGCATTTACATTTGACTAGAAAATAGAAAGAATCAAGTACAGACACATATGGGTCCATCTTCCTGGTTTTCCACAGGCCATGTGGAATAAAGATGCATTTGAAGCAGTTGGAAACCATATTGGTCGATTTCTCCATGTGGGTGATGAGACATTGTATGGACAAACGGGTGGGATGTATGCTTGTCGAAATTGATATGTCAAAGGGCCTACTCGAGAAATTAGAGACTGAATGGCCGGGGGGAACTTACTCACAGGTATTGGACTATTGGGGATTACCTTTTAGGTGCTTAAAATGTAAGGTTGTTGGGCATCTTTGGAGAAAATGTCCAAATGCTAGTTCTGATTCAGAGTGCAAAGATTGATCAGAGGAGGTACAAGCCTGTTCCTCGGATGATAGTGGGGACATTGAATGTCCTCTTGAAGATGATAGAGGTGTTGATGTATCCACTTATGGAAATGGTATGATGGCTTTGATAGTCTCCTCTTAGCTAATTGGTAAGCTTTGTGATCTAGATCTTGCTTTTGTTTCTTCTTTTTTGATTGGAGAAATTGATTTCATTACTTCACTTGAAGCAAAGGGGGATGTTGTGGGGGAGCCTACTATGGGTGGGGTTCCTTTTTTCTATTTAGGGGTTTCTTTAATGGGGAATGCCTTATCAACAAAAGACACTTCGGAGATTCCTGGATATGGGAGTGAAATGGCGACCCAAACTGACCCTGTTGAAATATTGTAACTTCTAAGAATATTATATTTGTACTTTATTATTCCGAAGATGTTTCATTCCTCCGTGAAGACCTTATTGTAGATATGTTTATTCCTCCGTCGGAATGTGGTAACTTGGGTTATTAGACTTCCCTAGTGGGGTTGGCCCAAAGTCACTTGTAATGCGGTGTTTAAGTCCCCAGTGGTTAAAGTTGGGGCTAACCTAGTTAGTAAGTTAAGTCGAAGTAGTGTATAAATAGAGGTGTGTTCCTCATTTGAAACACTCACACACTCATTCACTCACTTGTGAATTACGCATGGGAGAGAGAGAGATCTGCTAAAGAAGGAGCTCATGTTTGGGGATTACATCTTTGTATTTGCTGGTCATCTATATTGAGGAAGCTTTGATAGGTTTTCTACCCCATGAGGGTTTCCCAGGATAAATCTGTGTCTCTTGTGTTTATGTTGTGCTTGTTATTCTTTTAGTGATCATATATATGCTATTGTTGTGAAATGGAATGTAATACTGATATTTTCTATCTTAGCATATTGAATCTTAACATGGTATCAAAGCTAGCCCGAAGGAAGGCAATGTATGGCACTTACAACACTCATCTCATTTGCGACAATTTGCAAGTTAGGGTTTTGTATAGCAAAACATAGTCATCGTGGCACTTTCTCTATAAATCCATTTTGGGGAAGGTTCAGGATCTGAAAATTCTACAGGCCAAAGATAACATCCCCCTGTACATTGTGTCTAAAGCTCAGCCTCAGATTCATTGTACTTTGTGATTTATGATCCGTACAAATTAGGGTTTCTGCCTCTTCTAGAATTCAGTCCTAAACCTGTGACCTAGGGAAAAAGGTCATATCTCGGGATAGAAAGCTCCAAATCAAATTCTGTACAAAGTGGCAGTTAGGGCACGAAATGTAGTTTGACAGGTCCGCTTTTCATAGGACAAAGTTGAAACAGTGACACGTGGAATTCCATACATGATCGCTATGTTGTTTCATCCCATAAACATATCATGTTGTGACACTTGGCATAACTCTCTCTCAGAGAATGCATTAAATCTAATACCTATTGGGTTGGAAAATTGACAATTCAGGCTACCATAGGTCGAAGTTTCAGACCCTGCAGCTACGAAATTTCAGAGATGTACCAGAAACAATACGGCACATCTGAAATGGCTCAACGGAGGAAATCTATGAAGAGGACGAAGAAGCTCTCACTTAGGGTTTTTAGTTTTTAGGTATGGAAGGACCTGATACAATGTTGGAGACACCTGATACAACATTGGAAGCTTTGATAATGGATTTGGAATCCATTCATCATAGATATTATTCCTCCATCAAAATGTTGTGGGAGGAAGGAGATTGAAGATTAGGGTTTCCAAGTACGAAGAAACCCTAGCAATGTTGGGAGACTCATAGGGAAGAGATGAAGAAGGTTTAAATGGCATTGATATTCCATCATCCTAGCACCATGAACATATACAATATGTTTTACAAGTAATCTACCTTGGATTGTTAGGGTTTTACCCCTATAGAGAAGATTACTCGTCAGGTATGATTTGAGAAGGCACAAGTATGTTTTGAAATATGATTCTTGATTAAGTTCATAATATGTTTGTCTTCATGTTATTGAGGTTAGTACAATTATGATTGTTTGATAATGAATGCATGTGAGTGATAGAAGACATTCGTTGATTACGATTATGACACTTATGATTGTACTAATGCACCTATGGTGTTGTATGAGGATAATGTTGTCTGCTAACAAGATACAGGTACATCAAGAAAGACAAATCAAGTTCTATGACCGTGATGACATGAAGACAAAGACTCATCCATAGTATTTGACCACATAGAAGCTCTGCTTATGAGGTATGTATGACTTTGTTCTGCTATGCTTAACTTATGAGATATGCAGGTTCTAGCACAAGGTCTCTAAATCATTGAAGAGAACAAAGAAGATATTGTTTGGGTATGTTAAGACATAACCAAGCATGATAATCCAGGTATGTTTTCCTATATCAAGTTAGAATCCGACTTTGTGTTAGGATCTTAGGTAAGTATACATGTGTATGAAATGATCATGACCATACATACTTAATATTATTTAGAATCATAATGTTTTGATAGTATTGAGACTACACTAATGAATGTATGATTATGTATGAGATCATGAGGATTACACTAGTGCACACTTGAGCATGCATAGTGGTCCAAAATGGATAGAAGTTCAAAGACATATAATCATGATGCTATCATAAAGACAAAATAGAGATCAAGCGGGAGGCAACCACACAAACATAAAAGATAAGTATTTGAGTTGTTATTTGAATCTCTGAATAGTTAATGATATTGCTCGTATATACCATGCATAGTATAGCATTGAACAATATACTACTAATATGCATATGATGGGTAAGTTGGACAAACATTTCATTGTTTCTTGTCTAGAATGAAATGTTGAGAGCTGTACACGCTCTTGATAGTATGTTCTGGTAGAGATGGAAGGCATCTAGATAGCCACTATATGCATATAGGATATGGAAAAGTGTTGTGCCAAATTATTGGTCAAGATAGCTGCATAACTATGTGAATCATATATGTATGCATAATAGGTTATCATGTCAACATGATTTGATGATTATGAAGTATTACTAATCATGTAATTAAATTTGATTTGTATGAAAGATCATGTGCTGTGATCTACAAAAGAAAAGAAGGATGATGAACACTGAAAAAGTGATGGATGTTCAACAAGAAGACTTACAAATCAAACGTAATATAGAAAGCTCGTGGCTAGAGGATTCTCTTAGAAAGAGGGAGAGAATCATGACGAGATGTTTGCTCCAAGTGGTTAGACAAGACCGTTCTCTTAATGGCGTAATTGAATAAGAAGTGCGAATCGAGAAAACTCTCGGGATTCAATTGAAGAAATATATGTATGGGTTCAACATGCACCCAGGATTGATAGTCATTTGATGAGCTTAATGATCACCATGGGTGATGCAGAATTCAACCTTTGATACAAGGTTGAAGATGGTGTCTATATATAGATGACATTCCTCTCTTAGATGGATGCAAGAAGGAACTCACCATAGAGTTCGAATGATCTTGAGGCTCATATCTGTAGATCCATTTGAAGAGAGATGGCATAGATAGATATGCAAAAGATCACTCAATGCAGAGTGTGAATGATGTTCAGTCACAGAGGGAGAATTGATAGCTTCTTGACGAGCTTGGGATTTACCAAAAGTAAAGTTGATCCTAACCTTTACCTTAAGGTTATGGATGATGAATCTATTATACTATTGTTGTATGTGGAGGATCTCTTTCTGACAGGGAGTGAGAAACAGATCATGGAAAGCAAGAAGACGCTAGCTACAAAATTTGAGATGAAAGATCTCAGAATGATGCATTACTTCCTAGGTCTGGAAGTATGGCAAGGCCCAGAAGGAAACTTTCTCAATAAGGGAAAGTATGCTGTGGAAATCTTGAAAAGATTTGATATGTTGGAATGTAAAGCTATATTCACTCCCATGGATTCCAACTTGAAGCTGTTAGCCATTGACTCATCAGAGTTAGTTGATGTAACTCTGTATAGACAAATTATTGGATCATTGATGTATCTGACGAATACCAGGCCAGATATATGCTTTGCTGTGACCACCTTGAGTCAGTATCTGGTTGAGCCCAGACATGTTCACCTGATAGTTGCAAAGCATCTGATGAGATACCTAAAGGGTATGATAGACTTTGGTCTATATTATATTGGAGATCATGACTTCAGATTGTATGGCTACACAGATGTTGATTGGGAAGGAAGTGTATCAGACAGAAAAACCACATCGGGTGGATGTTATTGTCTGGGATCTTCCCACGGGGGATTCACTTAATAAACCACTATCATAGCACGTTCGTTCGTGGCATATGAAACAATACCCCTAATTTCACTAAATATTGGAAAATACCTTCCAAAATTGTTTTTTTAAACCCCCTCCCAATATGCCTTCCCAATTCAAAAAAACCCCTATTTTCACTAGATATTGTAGGTATCAATTTTTTCATTAACATTTTTTATACCCCTTTATATTTCTACCTAGTATATTGATATGATACCCCTCTTATGACCCAACATGCATTCTACAGTGCACCTTGCTTCTTTCGATGTATATTGTGGATGCACATTACTTCACCCACAATGCAATTACTCAACCACATATCATTATGATTTGCAACATCTAATGGTCTAATGAAGAGATAGGAGATCACTTCTTGTATGTCACTAGAGCCAATGCACATAGTACAACATTTAGATTGCATGTTGCAGTTCCCCAATTGCTAACTAAGCCTTTTGTGGGCTAGGTATCCAAGCCCCCAGGGCCTGTAACAAGCTCTAGGAGGCTGACTAAACTCCCAAGGCCTGTAATAGGAACGAGTGTTTGGGTATTAAATCCCCCAGGGCCTATCGAGGGCCTATAACAGGCTCTGGAGGCTTAGAGCCTCCCAAGGCTATTGGTAACAATTGGCTGTCAATGAACAGTATCTCTCGACTATGATCAACTGGAAACCCACTTCACCACGAAACCCCTGGCCTCAAGCATGTCTCAAGACGTGATTTCCCTGTGTACTAGTAAGCCCGAGCCTTGCCTCAACCCGATTTCTCATCTGGCTGTGATCCTGCCATCTCCATTTGCCGGATATTTGTCAACCCGCCCATATAAAAAAGACCCCAAAGTATTTTTGTATTGTTACATTAAATAAAAACAACTCTTTGCCTCTTAATATATAAGCAATATAATTTTTAGGTTTCATGAATATTAAATACCGCAATATGAATGAACATGATATTATATTGCCTTCTAGTGAATCCCCCGTGGATCTTCCATGATCTCGTGGTTTAGCAGGAAGCAGTCTAGTGTGGCTCTCAACACAGGTGAAGCAGAATATATAGCTACTTGCTCTGCTAGTTGTGAAGCGATATGGCTTCAGAAGTTGTTATCGGGATTGTTGGACTTAGAGATGGAACCCACTGTAATCCTATGTGACAACTAGAGTTGTATCGAGATGACAGAGAATCCAATTTTCCATGGTAAGTCAAAGCACATAGAGATCCGATATTTTTATATATGGGAGATAATGTATAAGCACTGACGTACAAGTTGCTGATATATTGACCAAACCTCTGTCTCGAGTAAAGTTTGAGTATTTCCGAGACAAGCTTGGTGTAGTTCAGAAGGACCCTCGAAAGGGGGAGTGATATGGTCGATGATGATATGAGGATATTGGTATCGATGTGGATACCTGTATTGATGATGAGTTTGCCTACATCGATAGTAAGGTCGATGATGTGGATACTTGTATCGATGATGAGTATACTTGTATTGATGATGTGGATAATTGTATCGATGATGAGGATACAAGTATCGATTATGGGGTTACATGTTCCGACGAAGAGGTTGATGATGAGGTTACCTGTCCCGATGATGAGGTCGATGATATCAACGATAAGGTTGATAAGTGGTCCTAAGACTTGGTCTAAGTAGACGAAGGGATTATATCATTCCCAGACTTCGGTCCCTGAATTGATCCGTAGACATATGTCTCCGAGAAGTGGTCCCTAATGGAGGAGAGGGATTGTATCATCCCTAGACTTTGGTCCCTGAATTGATCCGTAGAAAGTTGTCTATGAGAAGTGGTCCCTAGTGGATGAGAGGATTGTATCATCCCTGGAATTTGGTCCCTAAATAGATCCATAGACAGATGTCTCCGAGAAGTGGTCCCTAGTGGACGAGAGGATTGTATCATCCCTAGACTTCAGTACCTGAATTCATCCATAGACAGATGTCTCCGAGAAGTGGTCCCTAGTGGACGAGAGGATTGTATCATCCATGGACTTTGGTCCCTGAACTGATCCGTAGACAGATGTCTTCGAAAAGGGGTCCTTAGACTTTGTTTAAGTTGATGAGTGGACTGCATCGTCCCTAAACATGATATGGTGTCTTAAATGGATGGGGATTGATCATCCCGTAAAAAGATCATGTGTGTTGCAGGGTATACTACTACATTGCTGTTGATCGGTAGATCCAGATGATGAGGCTATTGATCGAGAGATCCAGATGATGATGTTGATCGGTAGATCCAAGCGATGAGGCTGTTGATCGAGAGATCCAGATGATGTTGTTGATCGAGAGATCCAGATGATGTTGATCGAGAGATCCAGATGATGTTGTTGATCGGGAGATCAAGATGATGATGCTGTTGATCGAGAGATCTAGATGATGCTGTTGATCGAGAGATCTAGATGATGCTGTTGATCTAGAGATCTAGATGATGATGCTGTTGATCAGAAGATCCAGACGATGAGGTTGTTAATCAAGAGATCCATATGATGATGATGTTGATCGAAAGATCCAGACGATGAGGTTGTTGATCAGGAGATCTAGATGATGATGTTGTTGTAGCTGATCGAGTGATGCAGAAGATGAAGACTCAGTACTGAAGATGTTGATGTTCCAGTATTGAAGATCTTGAAGATGTTCCAGTAACTGTTTGAGTTACTGATGAAGTATGAAGAAAGCTTCCAATGATTTATAGATGTATCATGTATCATGTAGTTGATGACTCCTTGCTCCTGTAGATGTTGTTATAATATCCTTCTCGTGAAGGGGGAGTGTTGAAATATTATATCTTCTAAGAATATTATATTTGTACTTTATTATTCCAAAGATGTTTCATTCCTCCATGCAGACCTTATTGTATATCCGGAGATGTTTATTCCTCCGTCGGAATGTGGTAACTTGGGTTATTAGACTTCCCTAGTGGGGTCGACCCAAATTCAGTTGTAATGTGGTGTTTAAGTCCCTAGTGGTTAAAGTTGGGGCCAACCTAGTTAGTAAGTTAAGTCGGAGTAGTGTATAAATAGAGGAGGTGTGTTCCTCATTTGACACACTCACACACTCATTCACTCACTTGTGAATTGTGCATAAGAGAGAGAGATATCTGCTATGGAGGAGAAGGAGCTCATGTTTGGGGATTACATCTTTTCATTTGCTGGTCATCTATATTGAGGAAGCTTTGTTGGGTTTTCTACCCCATGAGGGTTTCCCAAGATAAATCTGTGTCTCTTGTGTTTATGCTGTGCTTGTTATTATTTCAGTGATCCTGTATATGCTATTGTTGTGAAATGGAATGTAATACTGATATTTTCTATCTTAGCATATTGAATCTTAACAGACCCCATATCTCCAAATGGGGAAAAAAATGGTACTGGGTCTTTGGAATCCTCAGGCCTAGCAAATGCGTTGGGTGTGGATGACGGTTTTGTACAAGATTCACTACAAGATGTAGGTGGTTCTTCGAGTTTCCATGAAGAATAGAACATTCTGATGGGTTCTACAAATATTTCAATGGACAATGGGGGTACAATGGTTTCTGAGATCTCGTCGATGGAGACTAGGGATCTGGCCTATACTCCTTCATATTGTGATATTGTCAAAAAGACCCCGTTATAATCTTTCATTGAAAACAAGCCTTTTGAGTTTGAGGAAGTTGATGGCTTGCAAGTGGAGACAGGGAAATGATCTACCAAGCCACTAATTCAAAAGGGTGTTAGAAGAGGGGGATTGAAATGGGACATTTCTCCTATAAAAACTCGAATTGGTAGGAAGGGTTCCTTTCAGCATCAGGGAGGTAATATTAATTAAAATGACATATTGGATAATGTGGCATGCACTCCTTCTACTAGTACAAGGGCTCTTAGAGATCTTAAATCCTTGGCACGAGTTAAGAAATTATTTGCATATCACTAAACATCAAAGGAATGGGGGGCCTCCCAAAATCATTAACCCTCAAAAGACTTATTGAGAGAATGAGATCGAAAATTATATTTCTACAGGAGACAATGGTTTCAGCTGAAAGAGAAACGGCCTTTATTGCAAACATTAAACCTGATTGGGCCATATGTTCTACTGATTGTATTGGGCAGTTAGGTGGATTGTTATCCGCATGGAATTCAAAATGTTCCCAACTGTTGTTTTTCAGCACTTAGTCTCTAGGCATTCTACTTACGGGTAATGTTTTGGGATTCACTAAACAAGTCAATATCGTCAATTGCTATGGTCCATGCCTTGGTAGGAAGCAATTATGGGACCAAGCAGTTTGGAAGGGAATTTTGTAGATACTATACTTGATATTAGCTGGTGACCTAAATTTGACTTTAGCTGCCTCAAAAATTTGGGGGCATCATGCGAGAATGGATCATCGTAGCAATTATTTTATGGAAATATTCTCTTTTGTGGGGCTAGGTAATGTTGAACCTGTGCCAAAGGAACCTACTTGGTGGAATGACCGTAATGAGGAGGGTGGGGTTGCAAAGAAAATTGACAAATTTCTGTTGGCAGAGCAACTTATGGACAAAATGTTTAGGTATCAATCTTGGGTGGACTCTTCATCTATATCAAATCACTACCCAATTGCTCTGGAATCCAAATTTGATGGAAAAAAGAATTAATACCCTTTCAAATTCAATCACTCATGGTTGATGGAACAAGATTTCAAAGACCTGGTTCGTGTTGAATGGAAAAATTTTGATGTGGACAAAAATGAATCAGTCATGTATAATTTGGTCCAAAAAATGAAACATCTTAATAATGCAGTAAAAAAATGGGAAAGGAAAAATAAAAAAGCTCATACATATGATTTTATGAAGATTGAAGTGCAAATTGAAGAGATAACTAGGGCCAATAATTCGGGAACGTTCTCAAAATCGGACCGGGAGACCTTGGTAATGTTGGAACAAAGAAAATTGAAGATTCTAAGAATTGACAAGAAACATGGTGCTTTAAAAGTAGGGATATTTAGATCTCTCTTGGAGACCAAAATAATAATTTTTTCCACAAATATGTAGATTGTAGAAGAATTCAAAACTCCATGGACATTGAAGGATGATGATGGAAACTTGATTGGGGACATTGATACACTTCAAAAGAAAATGTAAAATACATACAATCCTACTATCTGGATCTTGGGGGTTTTCAGTTTCAGAACAACTCAAAGTAATCAAGGAATATCCACATTTTTCCTTGGAGGAGTAAGGGCACAGTGTGATTGCCGTTGTTACAGTGGATGAGATTCAGAAGGTACTGAAGGATTTTGCTCGTTCAAAGAGTTTGAGTCTAGATGGGTGGACGATGGAGCTTTTTCTATATTTTTTTACATCATGGGAGTAGAGATTCTTGCAGATGTCGAAGAGTCAAGAATTTCAGGTAAGATCTCAGTTGCATTAAAGTCTACTTTCATTGTGTTAATTCCAAAATCTTCTAACTCTTCACAATTCAAGGACTTTCAGCCTATATCTCTATGTAATTTTAAATAAGATAATATCCAAGGTTATTGCTTGATGGATCAAACCAGTCCTATCCAAACACATTTCTATGGAACAATTTGGCTTCTTAGAGAACATGCATATTTTGGATTCCAATGGGGTTGTGCAGGAAGCCCTACACAACATAAAGAACAGAAACTTAAAAGCACAGATTTTACAATTGGACTTGTCTAAAGCATACGACCGGGTGAACTGGGTCTTCCTTAGGATGGTCTTGGTACAAATTGGACTTCCATGTGAAGCGGTAAAATGGATCATGGGGCCTGTTTCATTGGTAATTTCTTTTGTTCTCATTAATGGAATCCCCACTAAATTTTTTACATGCTCGAGGGGACTACAACAAGGGTGTCCACTCTCACCATTGTTGTTTCTACTTATGATTAAGGGTTTAAGAAAAATTATACAAAAGGAAAAAGTCGATCTCCGCATAAAAGATATGAAGATCACTTCTGGAATTTCTATCACACATTTGATGTTTGTGGATGATGTTTTGATTTTAGGAGATGGAAAGGTTAGTGAATGGAACAATTATCTTATTATTCTAGATCTTTTTTCTAGGAGTATTGGTATGGTTATTAATGTCACAAAATCCAGTTTTTTGGAGCATAATGTTGAATAGGAGAGATTGAGTAGATTGTATAGATCACGCCTTATCACATATCCTCCATTGTTGATGGAACTAAGTATTTGGGATATTTTATCAAACCAAACTTTTACTTGACAATGGACTGGAAGTGGCTCCTTAAGAGGTTTGATAAAAGTGCAACAAACTTGTCACAATTCATAGTAAAAGGTTGTATTTTATTTTTATTTTTTATGATAACTCTACTTTAACCATGAATTAAAATACCTTATTCAAATAGATCCCTAATCAATGAATACATAACATTTATATAACTTTTCCTTTTTAAACAATGACTATACTTTAATAAGAATTACACTATCATTTTACCATTATTCTTGATCAACAAATATATCTCCAAACTTTTATACATTTTTAAACGAAAATATTTATTTCAACTAAGGATTTGAATATCCAATTCAAGTTCTCCCAATCCAACCAATGTATAAAACTTATATATATATAGTCACGTCCCCATTTTGACCCTCTTCGCATTAAATCGTAAATGATGTAAATATTGTTATTTAATCATGGTGAGGAGCTCAAGGCCAAGGCCCCACCATTGATTTAGCGTTTTATGTATAGGCAATTAAAAATAGATGCCTATGGTTCTTGTGCTAGATAGGCACAATGTAAATTAAGACATCATGTAAATACGAATTTTAATGAAAAACCCACAACTAGCTATACAATGCAACAAAGAGATGGGGGCATGATTCTACAAGGAATAGGGAGGGAAATTATTCAAACCCTTGAGCCAATGGTGTTAATCCATGTGTCAATGAGAAAACCCATAAACCACCAACTACCCATTTTGGGTTATGGACCCAATCATTTAATTCTTCCAGAAATTGGTTGAGGCAGTTAATGCCTTGGGAATGAAGAGGTATGGCAGCCAATTTCGTGCATGGGCAAGCCATCAACCTGGAAAAACATGCTTTTGCTTCTGGGGGAAAGAAAACACCCACGAAATGGTGCCCAAAGCCATTCTGAACCCATAGTCTTTCCTCTCTCACGCAGTATGAACTACTGGGTCTTTCCCCATCACGTTTTTCACCATTTTTCCTGCATTTTCCATGCCTGGGAGCTCGTTTTTGCATTGTACAGCAGCTGGGAGAGAAGGGCCATGATTTGGGACTATGATGGAGGTTGTTTTTGCCCCAAAATGCCCATGGACATTTTTCTGAAAATGATTTATGCTCTCCAGGGTTGTTCCCCAATTGCCATTTCGTTTTTGGGCTTTCCCACATTTTTCGGAATTGGTAGAAACCCCCTCTTTGGGCATCCCACTGAAGAAACGTTTTTCCTCATGCCTAGCAATTGTGGTTCTGCTGTTATGTGCATCCTTGTTTTGGTTTGAATCTATGAGCAAGAGATTTGGAGTGGTAGTGGACAGAATTGGCTTGATAAACCTAGTTGGGGGGGCAAATAACCTCTCAAGAAGATCAAGAGGGATGGCTACTCTTCTATGCACACCTTAGACACTCTAGATGGAAGGTATGGCCTGAGGGACTGTGCATTGGTGAAGGGAATACTTCCTTGAGTGGGGTGTGTAGGCATTGTGGGTGCCAAGCTAGATAGATCTTGTAGAGGTATCCCTGACTCTGTGCTTGAGCTCACTAGCTTAGCAATTCTTCCTTTCCATTTCCTAGTAGCCTGATAAGCCCAATTGTAGATTGGCTTGGCTCATCTTGGTGTATGCTTGGCTATGTGTGAGTCTGCTATTCCCTGATTCCTTGTAGAGATCATGCCCAGCTTGGGGGTGGCAGTGTGTGGATATATTGATGATCACAACTGACCTATGGTTGGGTGGAACATTGCAGTTGCATAGCCAGTTGCTTGGGACTACTTTGTTATAAGATAAGTCTTCTCTTGTGTTAACTTTGCAATTATTTATTTGATGAATATCTTGAATGTATGATGGATGTGTAATTGAAATTACTTCCATTGTGTTTTCTTATAATTATACATTTCCATATGTCTTTTATATTATTGAATGCTTATTTAATAAGTTCATGGGGCTAGATGCCCGGTTTTAGCATCACGATCCTCTCCATTGCACTAGTATGATGGGAGGGGACGTGACATATATATATATATATATATATATATATATCTTGTTCCAACTAAGAATTATAATATTTAAATTCTAAAATTTTATTAGTCCCTTCCTGTCTGCAGAGCAACATGGACTATAGGAATCGATTTCCTTCATTCGTATTAGTTTGGAATAGAAACCAAATCGTTTTAACCTAATGCTTTTGGTATTATTTTGTGTTATGGCCAATTAACTATTTGGAGGCCTTAATTGGCCTCTATTCGAGGCAGGCCAATGTACGAGGGACAAGCGTGGTGCGTGGTTAGCTGCATGTCATGTGCGCTTCCCTAGCATCCCTCACCGCCAACCCATCCCACCATGCCAACTACACGTTGCATTCTCACTTCCAACTATCTGCACCATCTCGCTTCCTCGCTTCCAACTTTCTACACCATCTCGCTTCCTCTGTTGTTGTTGAATACTTTGCCAGAACTATATATGGAACTACTGATGAAACCGTTGTCGTTGTAAAGATATGTTCTGCAAGTCTGTGCATGTCTGGATATTAGAAAGAGGGCCCTTGAAGAAAGAGTGACATATTACTGCTTGAATGAAGAAGTTCAGGACATAGCGACATGCTGGAATGAAGACGTTTAGGACATAGAGACATACCTGGTCACCATTAACATGTAGCTCGTCTCTTTAGCTAATATCTGGGATTTATTTGTTTTTCATTCTGATATGTTTCTATGTAAAACTAAGTGAGCATCCCTTTAACTAAGCTCATTGATGAAACATATTTTTATCCAATAGCTTATCCAGTTTATTCTTTTTATTATGTCGATTAAAAAGTTTATTCCGTAGTAAATTCAGTTGTTGGTTCTGTAAAATTCCTTCTTGTCACAGCATCCCTTCATTCCCTTTTCTTCCACAAGGCTTCCTCATGGGACGAATAGTTGGGCAAGGAGCATTGTTTTGTTGCAAAGTGCTCTGAGCAACCCTAATGCTGAGGCTTCTTCCGGGATCTGTCATTTGGAAGTGTTGCATGGGGCTATATACAGTTATTCCCGCGCATAGCAATGGTGGTGCTGCATCAAACGAAAACCTCTCTGGGATCTTCACTACAAACCTGTTTAATTACACACCACATAATTGATTACAATTGTATTTGGGAAAGATCTAAAACAAGTTTGTTTACACTGCATGAATTTGTAAAACTATATATATATATATATATACCTTTGGTCACAAACCATCCAAGATGAATAACCTCCAAAGGTGGGAGATCCATCCACATAAATGACGTTATACGTCCAAACAACCTTTTCACAGTACTGTTCTTGATTTTTGCCACAAGAATCACATTGTTGGCAACTCCAAACCATGCAGCCTACACCCACGTGATCTCCAATAGAGAAATTCTTCACCTTTGATTCCACTTCAAGTACAGTCCCTACAATTTTGTGTCTGCAATTTCATACAAGTAAATGCAAATTATTATTGGGCGGTCATCGCTAGGGAGATAAGGTATGATTGGTAACAAAAGAAAATAGAAAGACATTACCCAAGAACCATTGGGTATTGAGAATTTTTCCATTCATTCTGAATTTGATGCAAATTAGAGTGACATACTCCACAGTATGCGACCTTAAAAGTTACGTCATGGGATCCAGTTTTCCTATCAACATAAATATAAATTTTCAATGAAATAAAACGGAATTTTCTTATCTCGTACAAATGGAAAATGTTAACTACATGCATTAATTTTCCTGTAACCTGCAAGTGGAGTTGAAGGGCGAGAGAATGCTAGAGTCGTCCTTGGAAGCCCATCCTTCAACTGGGCCTGATTCTTAATGCTCAGTCCATCCTCCTCAAGTGTCAAACCTTTCCAAGTGCCATGACCCATTAGATGTGGCATTGAATAACAATAAATTTAGGTTGTAGGTAAACTATCGTCGCAGTTCCAAGTGCCATGCTGGTAAGTACTAGCATTTATGACAATTGATGGACATGTCTGGATGTCAATTTGACGGTTCTTATCTTTGGATGCATGTAGATGTTGATGTGTGGAATCTAATCTTAAGTATCAAATATGTTCCAGTTTGCAAAATATGTCTCACATGACATCAAATTCCATGCCTGATCTTGCATCGTCTTATTCTTGGGATTCGGCTTTTCATGTTGCCCTTATAACCTACACCTTCCTCCCCTGACACCTTGACAGGGATTTTCCTTTTCAATAGAGTATTTGTAGTCTAGGTGCATGCAATGCTCCACTTGGAAGTCAAGGTATCATTGCAGAACAACAAAAATTTAAAGGTGCATGTAGTCAAGGTGGATGCAACAGTCCACTTGCAAGATGAGATAAAATTAAACATTGCTAGTGTTTGACTCATAATTCATGGCATATGTAGATCATGCATTTTCTATCAAAAGGAAAATTTAGTCATTTATTACGCTAGACACAACAGTTCTTTATAGCTTCTATTCTTATATGTTTTTTTTTAAGTATTAGTATGTGTAAGCAT
Source organism: Larix kaempferi (assembly GCA_027924585.1). Lineage (NCBI taxonomy): Eukaryota > Viridiplantae > Streptophyta > Pinopsida > Pinales > Pinaceae > Larix > Larix kaempferi. The sequence goes on from BSBM01001179.1 coordinate 375,423, forward strand.
TCTCTCGATCTTCGCTACAATAGAAGATGGTAAGAACATTTGATGTGTTGACTCGTCCCATAAGTGCTTCCTCAGGGGATGAATCGTCTGGCAAGGAGCATTGTTTTGCAGCCAGATAAGTGCTCTATGCAACCCTAATTCTCGATTGTTGTTGTCCTTGTCAGCCATGGATCCCAATCTATGAGGGGACCATTTTCCTCCTCCAAACTCTGATGTTACGGCCTTTTACACCCTGGTTCAATCTTTGGGAAAAATAATTCAGAAGTGCCATGCCTCATATCATGTGAAAAAAATGGATCAGATTCTGGAAGTGACTCTCCCTTCTTCCTCAGCTTGAAAGAAGGCTTTAGATCTAGCTTACAGGGGACTTATTGGGCAGTTCTCTAACATTTGGCCTTCGTGGAGGTCAATAGACATATAGATCACCCATGGGAGCAAGAATTCTTGCCCTTCTAAACTGACAACTTTCATTTTCGTTGCTGCTTATTATTTTAGGAAGGGACTTGCTGCTTAGCAACCTTCCTTGTTCATTTTAAAAGCAAATCTTTATTTCAAAGTGGGATTGGAATATTGAATTCAAATTCTCTCAATCCAACAATTATATGAATCTTTTATCTCTCTCTCTCTCTCTCTCTCTCGATATATCTATATCTATATCTATATATATATAAGTTTGTTTCCAACTAAGAAATAAGACATTTAACTAAGAATTAGAATATTAACCAAGAATTGGAATATTTAACTAAGATTTAAAATATTAAATCCTACATTCTTCCCATGCCAGTAATTGTAAGTTTTAAACCTTAACAATGAAGTACAAACTTATATTGATTCTTAAGCATTAACAGAAAATACACAATGGCACGCACATAACACAGAGATTTTCACCTGGAAACCCTTAACCGGGAAAAAACCAACAAAACTTAGAGCCGCACTACTCCTTTTCATTATATGTGTTTTTTCAACCATTTACAAATACAATATATGGTATTCCGCAACATCTAAAACCCTAATTCGTTTACCTGAAATTAGGTTACAACCCTAATCCCTTTTACCAGGATTAGATAGAGTACAATGGATCGTGTTGTACATGCAGTGACCATGTGAAGAGATATAACATACCCAACATTCTCCCACTTGTTGTTCTCTTCACATACAGGAGAAATTTATGACTTCAACAATTCAGTGCAACAATGCCCATGTTCTCTTTACACCAAGAGAACTTCTGAGTACTCACAGACTTTGTCAAAGAGTCTGCAACATTTACCAAAGTGTCAACCTTCTCCAGCAACACTTTGTTTTGTTCAACCATGTCTCTGACGAAATGGCACTGCACATCAATGTGCTTTGTCCTCGAGTGATAAGCAGGGTTCTTTGCCAGAAATATTGCACTTGAGCTATCACATCCAATCTTTACTGCATTCTGAACAAAACCAATACCTGAGCGCAATCTTTGCAACCATACTTCCTTACTTACATGGGTAGCTTCCATGTATTCAGCTTCTGTAGTTGAGAGTGCAGCTACAGCTTGTCTTCTACTCATCCAACTGATTGCTCCTCCAAATAGATTAAAAACGTAGCCACTTGTAGATCTTCTATGATCAAGATCTCCAGCCCAGTCAGCATCAACAAATCCTTGTATATCTATCTCTCTATTGAGACCGGGTCTTCCTTGGTAGCAGATTGCAAAATCTGTAGTGCCACGAAAATACCTGAAGACCCTCTTTACTGCAGTCCAATGTTCCTTTCTTGGTTTTGACATGTATCTACTCAAAAATCCCACTGCATGGGCTATCTCTGGTCTAGTACACACCATGGCATACATCAGACTGCCAACTGCACTAGCATAGGGAACATGAGACATGTCCTCTACCTCTTCTTGTATCGTGGGACACTGTTCTGCAGATAACCTTACACCTACAGGAATGGGCACCTTCACTGGTTTGCTTTCCTGCATATTAAATCTCTTCAATATCGTTTCAACATATTTCCTTTGATTTAACCAGAGTTTCCTGTTTTCACGATCTCTTTTTATTTCCATGCCCAAAATAAAATTTGCAGCACCAAGATCTTTCATGTCAAATTCAGATGACAACTGATTTTTGACATCCTTGATGATTTCCTTGTTGTTTCCAATTAGCAACATATCATCAACATACAATATTACATAAATAAAATGATCACCAGTTAGCTTAAAATAAACACAGTGATCAGCTTTGCTTCTTGAGAAACCAAGTCCCAGTATATAAGTATCAAATTTTTGATACCACATTCTTGGAGATTGTTTCAATCCATAGAGAGATTTTTTCAGCTTACAGACAAGCTCCTTTCTTCCTTTCACCACAAACCGTTCTGGTTGCTTCATATAGATCTCTTCATTAAGATTTCCATGTAGTAAAGCCGTCTTTACATCCATCTGTTCTACTTCAAGGTCAAAAGTAGCAGAAATAGATAGAAGAAATCTAATAGAAGTCAATTTTGCAACAGGTGAAAAAATCTCACCAAAATCGATGCCCTCAATTTGGGAATAACCTTTCGCTACTAGTCGAGCCTTGCACTTCTCCACTTTACCTGTTGCATTTAACTTCTTCTTGAATACCCATTTTGTTTCCAATAGGATTTCTTCCTTCTGGCAACTCAACCAGATCCCATGCCTCATTTTTGTCCAAGGCATCCATTTCTTCTATCATGGCCTTCTTCCATAGTTTACTATCTTCTGAATCCATTGTCTCTTTAGCAGTTCTAGGATCATCATCAGTAATAGATAACACAAAATTAGAACGAAAATCAGGGGGACTGTACCTTTCAACTTGCCTTCTTACTCGGTCAGATCTCCTAAATAACGGAGTCTGTGGATCCGCCTCTTCATCTGATTCAGATGATTCTGCCTCCTCATCTGATTCAGACGAATCTGGTTCCTCAAAAGAATCACCTCTTTCATCCTTGATATCAAAGTGTAGCTTCTCTGAATCCTTTTCCTTTGGGACATCCTCAATCTTGGAAGTGCTTTCAACTTCTCTGAAGATCACATCTCGACTATAAACTGTTTTCCTTTTTACTGGGTTCCACAGCTTGTAACCTTTCACTCCATCCTTGTAACCAATGAAGATACATTTTCTGCTTTATTATCCAACTTGCTCCTTTTCTCCTTTGGAACATGTACAAAAGCATCACACCCAAACACTCTGAGATGAGAGAGAGAGGGTTTCTTACCAGTCCAAACCTCATGAGGTGTCTTTTCAACCAATGCTGATGTGGGTGTCCTGTTCACTAAGTAACACGCAGTGTCAATAGCTTTTGCCCAGAATTGTTGTGTTAGCCCTGCACCACTAAGCATACTCCTTTCCTTCTCCATCAATGTCCTGTTCATCCTTTCTGCAACCCCATTCTGTTGAGGTGTGTATGGAGTAGTCTTTTTCCTTGCTATTCCACATGTTTTACAGAACTCCTCAAATTCACTTTCACAGAATTCTCCACCATTATCTGTTCTGAGTACTTTTATTTTCTTTTCAGTTTGATTCTCTACAAGAGCCTTAAATTCTTTGAATCTTTTAAAAACCTCATATTTCTTACGCAGGAAATAAATCCAAGTTTTTCTTGAGAAATCATCTATAAATGAAACATAATACATAGATTTACCTAGTGATGGAACAGGCACAGGTCCAAAAACATCACTATGTATTAACTCTAAGATTCCTTTAGCTCTTACAACACCAGATGAGAATCTTACCCGATTCTATTTACCATATAAGCAATGTTCACAGAAATCAAAATCTAATGTGAAATCAAACATGCCTTCATCCATACTTTTACCTTGTAATAGTTGAAGACCATTCTCTCCAATATGTCCCAGCCTTCAATGCCATAGCGATGTCTTCTCACTAGAGAAAGTAAGGACTCTGTCTCCTTCATTTTTACCCTTAGGAACAATAGTACTGTTACATCCATTTTTAAAGGTGCTTCCTAACAACTTGTATAGAGTTCCAATCCGAACTCCCCTCATCAGCACCAGTGATTCTCGAACCATCTTGCATGTGTTCTTTTCAAATAAAGTTTTCACACTTGCATCATCCATTTTACTTATAGATATAAGGTTTCTAGCCAGCTTTGGAATGTGCAGAACCCCTAGAAGAGTTTTAACCCTTCCATCTTTGAGCAGTAACTTGATCTTTCCTCGACCTATGATTTTCGCCACCGAGTTGTCTCCCAGAAATACATCTCCTCCATCATACTTTTCATATTCAGAAAACCACTCCTTGTGAGGAGTCATATGATAAGACGCACCTGAGTCAATCAACCACGAATCATGCTCTGCATGTGTACTTGAAGATGCCAGATACACATCTCCTCCTTCCTATGTAGATTCTTTCCCATCTGCGGATGGAGCATCATTAGGTCCTCTTCTTTTATCAACATTTTTGGATTTACAATCCTTCTTGTAATGCCCAGTTTTACCGCACTTCCAGCATTTTCTTACAGAAGGTCCTGGAGATTTAGATCTCCCTCTAGATTTAGATCTACCACTTGAAGACTTATTTTTAGATCTGTCTCCAGGGCGACCTCTTACAAATAAGGCATCCTTGGTTGAACTATCCATGGATCTCCGCCTCATTTCCTCCGATAGCAAGGATGCAACCACATCATCAAAGTTTAGCGTGGTTGCATTACTCCCAATAGCTATAACCAGATTATCCCATGAATCTGGCAAAGAGCAAAACAGATTAATACATTTTTCATCATCAATAATCGTAATACCAACAGATGTCAACTGACTTGCCAGAGTATTGAAGGCGTTTAGATGCTCTGACACAGAGTCTCCATCAGTCATCCTCATAAAGTACAATTTCTTTCGCAGAAATAACTTATTTACCAGGGACTTTGACTGATACAGATTTCCCAGTTTATCCCATAGCTTCTTTGCACTGTCTTCTCCAGATACGTTCACCAATACCGAATCTGCGAGGCAAAGACGAATGGTGCTCCTTGATTTTCTTTCCAACTTATCCCATTCTTCTTTTACCGCACCAGTGGGCATGGTACCTGGATCTACTGCGATCCATTGTTCTCTATCTACCAGAAGATATTCCATCTTGAGCTTCCATAACTCAAAGCTCTGGCCATTAAATTTCTCAATCTCGAATCTAGAACTGCTCGCCATTCTTTAAAAATAAATCACCGCTGCAAAGCTCCCACTGAAACCAGGTTTATCACAAATCCAAGATCGAGCCAAACCCTTGGAAACAAAGGCGTCCCTCTGAACCCAAAAATGCTCTGATACCAAATGTAAGTTTTAAACCTTAACAATGAAGTACAAACTTAATATCTTCCCATCACGCTTACAGTTAATACCTAACTCCTACTCTTGGATTTCTTTGACCTGAAATAACTAGAGAATTACATCCTACAAGCTAGGGGTAGGGAGATTAATATCTTGCTATAACTTAAGTTTATCTTCATCTCTAGTAAGACTAAGTGTGCATGGTGGCGGTGGTTGCGCGCAGGTGATTTAGGAAATACATGGCTCGGAAACTTGGTGAACAGTCAAAGCAGCCACAGGATCTCAAAATTATGCCAAGGCCGAGCTAAAACAAAGGTGAGTCTTAATGCATGGGGAGGAGTGCTCTAGGGATGTAAAGGATGGAAACATAAAGTGTTGGAAAAAAAAAAAGATACACAGACATATTCTTTTTCTTCGATCTGTCAGTGGTTTATAGGAAGTATTCATTTTCTACCATCCATTGCTCTCAGGTGAAGGTGTTCAACCTATCGACTAAACCCGAGTGAGGGACAAGATTCGAAAAGTAGTCACACATGATCAGTTTCACATACAAAGTACACTAATTCTCATACAACTAAGAGATAGTCGAATGATTTACGGGTTAATGTTAAGGATTATCCATCCAGAATGCATAAAATTTAGGTTCAAATAAAACAAGAATTTATACAATGTAAAGACAGTGAAAGGAATTTGACTAGTGGATTGCATCCATTTGATCTAGATAGGACCAAAGCCAAGGTGATCTAACCAATAGTTCGTGGGAATGTCTTCATTTGATCGAATGTGATCTGAGCATAGAGTAAAACCATTACACATTTCTTTTTTTCTTTAAAGGGTTTAACTAGCGCATTAAAATCCACTGGTTCTGGATGAGGTCAGAGCCAGACTAACACTACTATGTTGTTAGCAGGAATAATATCATCATGATCCCTCCAATCAGACTAGGATCGGAACATAAATATAATTTTTTACATAGCTAAGGGTAAGATTAATCCAATGTATTGTATCCACTCGAGGTTGGAGTAAGATGGAAATATCACACATCTTTTAAATAAATTTGAATAATCGTAAAAGCATTTGCTCAATCTAAAAGATATTTGATCCCAAGATAAAATCGTTACTCAATTTATAACAATGGTTAACCAATGCTCAATACGAATAAGATCAGAGCTAAGGTAAGACCATTACACAATTACTAAATAAATTTCATAACCATAAAAGCATTTTCTCAATCTAAAAGAGATCTCGGCATAGATAAAATCATTACTCATTTTATAAACAATGTTTAACCACAACTCGAACTGAATAAGATTGGAGCTATGGTAAGACCATTTCACAGTTACTAAATAAATTACATAACTATTGTAATACCCCTACCTTGCCTTAATAATTATTGGCCTCAATACGAATATTGTGTATATGAAATGTGTGTTTTCCCTAGTGTGGAGCTCAAGGACAAGGCCCCAATAGTGGCTTCTTAAAGTTTGTTGCATAGGCAAGTATTTGACATTTGAACTATTAATGTGATACTAAGCCATGAGATATTGTAATTGATGTGAATGTTTAAAATTGTAATGAAATACTAAGGAAACAGGCTAAGTGAGGCAGCTAATGAGAAGGGGCTATGGTATCCACTAAGGAGAGGTGAGGGGGTTATGGGATGGGAACCCATGCTTCCACCGATACAAGAGAAACAGTTTTGATTCCCCATCATGACACAGAATTCGGTTACAGAGAGTGGGGGGAAGGAAGGTCGGCGCAGGGGGGTTTGGGGGATAAAAAACACCCTTAGATCCAAATGGGGGTTCTATTCATTCACTTTGGAATCCATTCAATCATCTGAGAATACAAAACCCTGTTATGCTATGCTGCAGTTACCTAGAATCCCATGTGGTAAGAATTACAGATCCAACCGTGAAATAGAGAAGGAAAACGGGATTTTATGGAAAACTGAAGTTACGAAGCCGAATGTCATAGAAAAACCTGTGTGGATGCACTATCTATTGATAAATTCCTTGTAAGCAACCTTAGAAGAAGTTATAGAGCATTAACAGCTGGAGGAAGTCGCGAGAAGACTGAAATCGGTGTGAAGAGATCCGAGTTGCAGGATAGAGTCAAGTCGAAAACCCTGTGAAGAGCCCAACTTGTTTAATAGGGGTAGAAAGTCAACATTAGGGTTGGAATGCTTGATAAACCCAGTGAAGGTTGTAATCTCATAGAACTAGCAGTTGGACCTTTTTATGCCCACCCTAAATAACACTGGAAGGGAAGGGGCCTTGAGGGACTGTGTAGTAGAGAAGAGGGCCTTCCTTTTGTTGGGTGAGGTATATAATGTGGGTGCCATGTCTGTTGAGTGTTGAGATGCCTTTAGTTCTTTGGATTGAACTCACTGGCTTAGAAATATCCTCCTTGCTTCCCTGTATGCTTGATAAACCCAACTATAGATTGGCTTAACATTGAAGTGGATCTTAACTATTATAAAACCTAGTTAGCCCTCCTTAGTGGATACACAACCCAACTTGGGGGTGGTCTCTCAGGCGAAAGAGTATAGGATGGATAGAGACCTAAGGTTGGGTGGAACATTGCTCTCACTTAGCCAGTTGCTTGGACAACTTCAAGATCCAAAGATAAGTGTTTCTGTGGAGTGAATGTTGTTATTTCATGCGTTATATTATGCTTGTTTTGTTCAAGTTGTTGAATAAATGTTTATAAGAATGTGAGAAATAGGTGTACTATGTATAAGCCTAAGTAGAAGGTTGAGTTCATGTTGGATTCCTCATCCATTTGCATGAGTTTAACCCATTATAAATCTTACATGTGGTAGATGTATTTGTTATACCTAACTTCATAAACCTTATGCATTGTTATGCTTGTCATGCCCTAGATTAATGAATGGATGGTTTCATGAACTTTATCATTAGATAGATAAGTATGGGAACGAGGTTGAATGTATGATTGAATGTGTGTTGGAATACTTCATTGTTCCATGAATGATATGCATGGCTAACCACTGTGGGTGGTCAACATGTTAACTAGCTTAGTTCAGTAGATATGTTTGTTTATGCATTGTATTCACCCTTCAAAGGATGATTGGACTTCACCTAGGATTTGGGGAAGGAAAGGGGGTAACCTTTATGTGTCCAGGACCCCTCTGTAGTTCAAGTGGGGGAAGAAGTTATGACAGGAAGGAGGAAGAAACCTTGTAGAGGGCTAAGTCACCTTGGTGGGACTATGAAAAGAAACTCATTTGGATAATTGGCATGGTTGGAGTGCTAAGATGGAGTGGGTATTTGCACCATTGGATAGGCTCTCCAAGAGATTTCCAATGGTACTAGCCTTTCCCAATTTGGATGAAGGATGAGGAAGTTATCACCCTCTGAAGTTTCCTTAGAAGTTTTATGGAGCAGGGGTTAGTGGCCCTGGCGTTTTTGCACCCGCAAGGACCATTCCGCATCGGCAATGTGGGTTGTGGATTGCAGAGGTTGGAGACCGACTGTCGGAGTGGCGTATATGGGCTTCTGCATTTCCACATCCGCAATACGGATTGCGTATTATGGAAGGAAAAGTTTCTCAGTATGGATTTATGCATTTCCACATCCACTTTGCGGATTGTGGATTGCAGAAGGAAAAGTCACCTGGTGTGGATTTCCACATTTCCGCATCTGCACTGCGAATCATGGATTGCGAAATGCGGAAAAGAGAAATTGCTGGAAGGATCAATTGAGGATTCCGCAATGCGGATTGCAGAGCGTAATGGGGATTGCGTACCTGAGTACATTGCGACCGTGTGTGGAAATTTGATGAATTAGAACAAAAAAAATACATAGAAGGGTCCCCCGTGGCCTTTCAAGGCCACAAGGGAGGTTAGGGGACGTTACAAAGTTGTATCAGAGCTTCAGTTACAACACTGGAGCTATTTGGGCCAAACTGTGGAAGAAATCGCACACAAAGAAATGCCCATGGCACTGTCTTTAACTTAACCGAACTCTTATTTATTAACTGTTTAATGAATAATTTCCAGATTGTATGGATGTTTCAAGTTCTATGATGTCTAATAAAAATTTATATCATGCACAGTGATTGCAACAATTTATGGTTGAATCGTATAACAAGGCCGTGTGCAGGAAAGAAACAATGGTGACTGTTAATGATGCACAGGATCCCTACGAGCCTGAAGAAGACGTGCTAGGGGAAAATGTGTAGGAAGAGCACGCTGAAACAACGTCTAGTGGAAGAAGGGGGCAGGTGACTCCCTAAAACTTGGTTGAGACCATGGTAAGTTTTAATGAGAGGTTGATAAAGGTTCATGAAGAGTAGCACCAACTCAATGCAGCCATTCTGCAGAGCCTTACTGACATGCATTAGAGGGTAAATTTGGGGTCCAATCCAAGTAATATGGGAAGAGAAGAAAGGAATGCAGTTAGTCACTCTAGAGGTTGTTCTAGGAAGAGGAGTCCAAGCCATAGAAGGGGTGTTGCGAGCAGAAGGCACATAAAATCCTCTTCGGGATCTCCTTCCAGCAAGTCAAGATGCTCTAGAGACTCTCAAAGGAGCCCAAGGCACACTTACTACAGGACTGAGAGAAGAAGGAATTTTAGAGGGATCCCACAAGGAGAATTTAGGAAATCAAGGCCTCTTACCTTTGACGAAGAAAGTAGGACATGCCAAGAGGGAGAGGCATGGCTACTTGGAATGAAAAAGTACTTCAAAATGCATGATTATTCAGAAAGTGAGAAATCTAGGGTTTCCATTTACAATCTGAATGACAGTGCCTCAATTTGGTGGGAACACCTCATGAAAGTGAAGAGAACCAGTGCAATAAGGATCAGTTGGGAGCGATTTAAAAGATACTTCCAGGAAAAATACCTATCAACTAGGCATTATGAAAACAAGAGAAATGAGTTCAATCAACTCAGGTTGGGGAAGAATTCCATGGAGGAGCATGTTCATAAATTCTTGGAATCCTACCACAAAATTTTAGAGATAGGATCGAGTTTGTCCATCCACCAAGTTTCGATGAAGCCATTAGAATGGCAATTCATCGTTATGAGCAGAGTAAAGGAAAGTCAGAAACTCATCCAACATGGAAACGAAATCCCAAAGGAAAGTTTGAACCAAGGAAAAGTGGCTTCAATCCACCATTTAAGAATCAATCTAGAACCTTTCCATAAGGAAATCAAACAAGAAGTGGATTCAAACCAGCTGTGTTAGCAGAGAAAATATCAAAGAGACCACTTTAGTGCTGAGGATGTGGAGACAACCACACACTTAGAGATTGTCCACATCGAAGGGAGAACACCCGAAGCTTGCACCACCTAAGATAAGAAACCAAAGTAGAAGATATGGCCATAACAACACCTCGAATCTATGTAGCGTTGGATGATCACCAAGTAGAACACCAATCATCAATGTTAGAAGTGGAAGGTAAGATTGCTAAGCAATTTATTTATGTTTTAATTGACCCAGGATCTACTCATAGTTATGTGTCCCCTAAGGCGGTTTAAAGTTGTTCTCTTATTAGAGTGAATCATAGTAAGTCTTGGTTAGTTCAGCTAGCCATTGGGACTAAGAGAAAGGTGAGTGAAGTAGTGGTGGAGTGCCCCATAGTGTTGACTGGACTTCTCACCAAGGTGAAGTTGAATGTCCTACCCTTAGGATCTTATGATGCACTAATAGATATGGATTGGTTGGAAAGTCATAGAACCAAGCTTGACTGCTATAAGAAGTTCCTTGAGTGCATTGATGATGAAGGAAGACCAATGTTGGTGAAAGGAATCCAAAGCAAGTTTCAGTAAGGAATATTTCAGCCATACAGCTGAGAAAGTTCTATAAAAAGGGCTGCCAACTATATGTTGTTCATATATCAGATTCAACAGAAGATAAAGGACCAAAGTTAGAATACTTTCAGCTATTATAGGAGTTCCAGGATGTATTCCCAGATGAAGTGCCAGGACTACCACCCAAGACAGACATTGATTTCTCCATTAATCTTGTTTCGGGGCAGCACCAAGCTCCAAATCTCCTTATATAATGAGCACACCTAAGCTGATAGAATTGAAGATGAAAATACAAGAATTAATGGACAAGGAATATATCATACCAAGTGTATGTCCTTGGGGTGAACCTGTGTTGTTTGTTAATAAGAAGGATGTAACTTTGAGACTATGTATAGACTACGGGCATCTAAACAAGGTAACAATCAAGAACAAGTATCCATTGCCAAGAATTGATGACTTGTTTGATCAGATGAAGGAAGCTAAAGTATTTTCCAAGACTGAATTAGGTTTGGCTACCATCAAGTGAGGATAAAGGATGAAGACATTCACAAAATAGATTTCTGAACTAGACATGAAAACTATGAGTTCACCGTGGTGCCATTTGGTCTCACCAATGCACCTACTACTTTCATGTGTCTTATGAACAATGTCTTCAACAAATACTTGGATAAGTTTGTGATTGTATTATTGGATGACATTCTGGTGTATTAAAGGAATGAAGAGGAACATGATGATCATTTGAGAATGGTATTGCAAGTCCTCAGAGAACACCAACTGTATGCAAAGCTGAGTAAGTGTGATTTCTACCAACTGAAGGTACAATATTTGGGTCACATTATTTCAGCAGAAGGTATTGTAGTAGATCCAAAGAATATTGAGGCCATAATGGATTGGCCTAATCCAAAGAATGTTACATATGTTAGATATTTTATGGGCCTTGCAGGTTACTACAAAAGGTTCATTGGAGGCTTCTCCAAGACAGCTCACCCAATTACATCATTACAGAAGAAGGAAGTCAAATTTATATGGTCTGAAAAAATGTGAAAGAATCTTTCATCAATTAAAAGAATTACTTACCAGTGCACCTATTTTAAAGATTGCAGATCCAAGTAAGGACTTCGTGGTGTGCACAAATGATTTCATTGAAGGGCTAGGTGGAGTGCTCATGCAAGAAGGGTTTGCAATCAGCTATGAGTCAAGGAAGTTGAAAGAACATGAAAGAAACTACGCCACAAATGACTTGGAACTAGTAGCCATAATGCATGCTCTCAAGAAATGGAGGCATTACCTTTTGGGGAGGAGTTTTGAACTCGGGACTGATCACATGAGTTTAAAATACCTATTTGACCAACCAAATCTGAATGCTAGACAAACTAGATGGATGGAGTTTCTTTTTGAGTTTGATTTGGAGATTAAACATGTCAAAGGTAAAGAGAATAAGGTTGTCGATGCACTCAGCAGAAAATTTCATATTACAACAATGAGTGTTTGTAAATCAGATTTGAAGGAAAGGATCCTTGAAGCTCAAGATATTGATGAAGCTTAACTCCAAATCAAAGAGAAGTTGCAACAAGGTGATGTGGATGACATGTGTGCAGGATATCATACTGGAGAAGATGATGTTCTTATGTATCAAGATACCAGACTGTACATCCCAAATTGAGTAGAATTGAAGGAGCTTGTGTTGGGTGAGATACACCAAAATCCATATTCTGGCCACTCAGGATATCATAAAACTATAACAGCAGCAAGGAAACAATACTTTTGGCATGGAATGAAGAAGGACATAGTAGAGTATATTTCTAGGTGTCAAAAGTGTCAGCAGGTCAAGGAATAACATCAACATCCAACAGGATTGTTGCAGCCATTGCCCATCCTAGAGTGGAAATAGGAAGTGATCTCTATGGATTTTATAACAGGTCTACCCATGATTGTGAAGAAGCATAATTCCATTATGGTTGTAATGGAAAAGCTATCAAAAGTAACTCACTTTATCCCTGTTAAGTATACTCACAGGGAAAATGATATTGCAAATATCTTCATGAAAGATATATTCAGGTTGCATGGATTTCCCAAGGCAATAATTTCAAACCGGGACACAAAATTCACTTCCAATTTTTGGAAGGGGTTATTTCAAGAATTGGGGACTAAGTTGAATTTCAATACAACCTATCATCCTCAAACAGAAGGTCAGACTAAGAGAGTAAACCATATTCTTGAAGACATGTTAAGGATGTATGTGATGGATAAGCCATCCAAGTGGGAGGAATACCTACACTTGGTAGAATTTTCCTACAACAATGGATATCAAGCATCATTGAAAATGAGTCCTTTTGAAGTCTTGTATGGTAGAGGATGCAGAACTCCAGTGAATTGGGACATCCCAGTGAACATGGTAGTGCTTGGACCAGAAATGATTGAAGAGATGGAGCAAAAAGTTGTTAAGATTAGGAAGAATTTGAAGGTAGCATAGGACATGAAGAAGAGTTATGCTGATTTGAAGAGATTGCACAAAGAATTCTAGATTGGGGATCATTCTTACTTGAGAGTGAGACCAAGGAAGAGATCCACGAAGTTGGGAAGTTGTGCCAAGTTGGCACTCAGATATTTTGGACCATTTGAAGTCCTTAATAAAATAGGACCAGTTGCATATAAGATTTCATTTCCTGCTAGCATGAGAGCTCATAATTTTTTCCATGTCTCTTTTCTTAAGAATTATGTATATGATCCTAATCGCCTCATTAATTGGCATGTGATACAGGTGGAACTCGAGGGAGAGTTCCAAGTGGAGACTCTGTGCATTCTCGACAAGAAATTTACCTTACTCTGGAAGCGAGCCATAGGACAGGTAAAGGTGCAATGGAAACACCTTCGTCCAGAGGAGGCTACATGGGAGCTGGAGGATGCCATGAGAGAGGCATTCCCATTTTTGTTTAGTTTTGAGAACACCGAGGATGGTGTTGTTCTAAGGAGGAGGGAGTTGTAATACCCCTACCTTTCCTTAATAATTATTGGTCTCAATGTGAATATTGTGTATATGAAATGTGTGTTTTCCCTAGTGTGGAGCTCAAGGCCAAGGCCCCACTAGTGGCTGCTTAAAGTTTATTGCATAGGCAAGTATTTGACAATTGAACTATTCATGTGCTACTAAGCCATGAGATATTGTAATTGATGTGAATGTTTAATATTGTAATGAAATACTAAGGAAACTGGCTAAGTGAGGCAACTAATGAGAAGGGGCTATGGTATCCACTAGGGAGAGGTGAGGGGGTTATGGGATTGGAACCCATGCTTCCACCCATACAAGAGAAACCATTTTGATTTTCCATCATGACCCAAAATTTGGTTACAGAGAGTGGGGGGAAGGAAGGTCAATGTAGGGGGGGTTGCTGGGATAAAAACCGCCCTTAGATCCGAAATGGGGGTTCTATTCATTCGCTCTGGAATCCATTCGATCATATGAGAATACAAAACACTGTTATGCTATGCCACAGTTACCTAGAATCCCATGGGGTAATAATTACAGAACCCAACCGTGAAATAGAGAAGGACAACGTGATTATGTGGAAAACCGAAGTTACAGAGCCGAATGTCATAGAAAACCTGATGTGGATGCATTATCTATTGATAAATTCCTTGTAAGAAACCGTAGAAGAATTTACAGAGTGTTAACAACTGGAGGAATCTGTGAGAAGACTGGAATCGGTGTGTAGAGAACCGCGTTGCGGGACAGAGTCGAATCAACAACCCTGTGAAGAGCCCAGCTTGTTTAATAGGGGTAGAAAGTCAAAATTAGGGTTGGAATGATTGATAGACCCAGTCAAGGATGTAATCTCATAGAACTAGCAGTTGGACCTTCTTATGCCCACCCTGAATAGCACTGGAAGGGAAGGGGCCTTGAGGGATCTTGTAGCAAGGAAGAGGGCCTTCCTTGTGTTGGGTGAGATAGATAATGTGGGTGCCATGTGTGCTGAGTGTTGAGATGCTTGTAGTTCTGTGGATTGAACTCACTGGCTTAGAAATATCCTCACTGCTTCCTTGTATGCTTGATAAACCCAACTTTAGGTTGGCTTAGCATTGAAGTGGATCTTGACTATTAGAGGACCTAGTTATCCCTCCTTGGTGGATACACAACCCACCTCGGGGGTGGTCTCTCAGCCGAAAGAGTATAGGCTGGACAGAGACCTAAGGTTGGTTGGAACATTTCTTTCACTTATCCAGTTGCTTGGACAACTTCAAGATCTAAAGATAAGTGTTTCTGTGGAGTGAATGTTCTTATTTCATGCATTATATTATGCTTGTTTTGTTCAAGTTGTTGAATAAATGTTTATATGAATGTGAGAAATAGGTGTACAATGTATAAGCCTAAATAGAAGGCTAAGTTCATGTTGGATGCCTCATCCATTTGCATGAGTTTAATGCATTATAAATCTTACTTGTGGGAAATGTATTGGTTAGACCTAAATTCATAAACCTTATGCATTGTAATGCTTTTCATGCCCTAGATTAATGAATGGATGGTTTCATGAACTTTCTCATTAGAGATATAAGTATGGGAACGCGGTTGAATGCATGATTGAATGTGTGTTGGAATACTTCATTGTTCCATGAATGATATGCATGGCTAACCCCTGTGGGTGGTCGATATGTTAACTAGATTAGTTCAGTAGATATGTTTGTTTATGCATTGTATTCACCCTTCAAAGGATGACCAGACTTCACCTAGGATTTGGCGAAGGAAAGGGGGTAACCCTGATGTGTCAAGGACCCTTCTGTAGGTCAAGTGGGGGAAGAAGTTATGATAGGAAGGAGGCATAAACCTTGTAGATGGATAAGTCACCTTGGTGGGACTATGAAAAGAAACTCAGTTGGATAATTGCATGGTTGGAGTGCTTAGATAGAGTGGGGATTTGCATCATCGGATAGGGATCTCCAAGAACTTTCCAACGGTACCAGCCTTTCCCAATTTGGACCAAGGATGAGAAAGTTATCACCCTATGAAGTTGCCTTAGAAGTTTGTGGGAGCAGGGGTCAATGGTGTTGGCCTTTCCACACCCGCAAGGACCATTCCACATTTGCAATGCGGGTTGTGGATTGTGAAGATCGGGGTCCGATCGTCAGAGCGGCGTATATGGGCTTCTGCATTTCCGATTGTAACATCCCAAAAATTCATAAAAATTTAAAATTTTTCAGCGTAGCATTTAATGTATAAACTAACTGTGCGGAATTATAATAAATGCTTTCTATGTCATCTTGCTGTACTAAATGTTTGAATGATCATAAATGTACTATTTGCGATATGAAAAGAAAATAAATTATAGTCTACACTAAGATGCTAAAGGATGTTCAGTTAGATTTTTATAATACTTATGTCCATGTTCTGTCAATCATAACTATTTACAAGTACTAACTGTTGTTCTTCTTTTGATGATGAAAGGGGTCCTGAGGGTACCCCAAGGCTTACTTAGCATTCGTGCTAAACCATTTGAATCATTCCTTTCGCAGATTACAGGTAAGAGATTTAATGTTTATGAAGTGTGACAGAAGAGTTCCTAACTAGTTTTCGGTAATTCTCCCTGTGTCTTAATGGTTTTAGAGAATAATGTCGAAATGCAACCGGTGAGATCTCTTCAGTTAATAATCTGGTTTTCATATTAATATGTATGATTGCTATGTACTTAATGCTCTATGCTATGTTAATAATGCAAACTTCATGTAAATACCAAACTGGTTCTATTATATACCACTATATGTAATTATCGTATAATTACTTTGATATATAGACTATATGCAACTATTATGAAAGAGCTATATGCAAATTCATATGCATGACATGTAGTATAAACTATATGTTATTTTACAAATTAATACCTAGAATGTAAAATTATATACACTTTCTTTGTATTATCTATAGTCTAAAACTATATACAACAATTTATGCAATTCCTATTTGAAAACATATGATTTCATGCAATTCTATTTTACCATGTCGACTATATGCAATGGGCTTATGTAATGTCCTAAATTCATACAACATATAAACAACGTGACCAATATCGTGACCCTTTCATAGCCCAGAATGATACTTTGTAATTTGATACTATAAGACTTACGATAAGGTTTATATTATGACAGGGTTGCATCATAGTTCACGTGTCGATATGTGATGAGACCGGTTATTAATATGGTGATGGATAATTGCTGGGAGGCTATCGTATCCAATCTTGGCATTTAAAGCTCCTATCTACCTGCTTAGTCGAAAATCACTATGGCTACCATCGTGGTTCATCACATGAAGGTAATGTGACGAGGCAGTCTACTTGGTCGAGTTGTATTTGATCTAGCTTGAGGGTTGTCCTAGCTATCTCCACAGTGGCAATGTTGATTAACACCCATCATAAATATGGTAATTACTTGGGGATACGAAGTGTTGATCAAGTGAATCTCCACCCTTGATCATACGTGGGTCTTGGATTTTGAAACTTAACCCTAATATCCACTATGTTCGAAGTTATTGCTTTCCTTGGCACTCGTTGTTTGTTGAGAGCAGTTTTGGGGAGAGGCCGACAGGCTGAGAAACTCCAGGGTTTCTCTAGCAGGTTTTAGTGAGCTTCATCACGAATTGAACCCATGACTTGTTGGTATTTCCTGCTACTTGATGATAGTTTTGAGAGCCGAGCTTACTATGAGAGTTTACAGTTCTTGAAAAGATAATGGGAGAGCTCTTTGGATGATAGTAATCTTGTGTGTAGGTTGAATCCAGTGGTCGGTCTTCTGTATGTTATAATGTAGAATTTTTGAGTTATCTTCGATCTCTGCTGAATTCAGAAGTGGAGTGGTGGCTAGGTTTAACAATGGTTGCGATGTCTCTGCTCCCGAAATAGCTATCAAGGTAATGTAACAGGTTTCAAACTTGTCCCTTCTAATTTGTTTAAAAGTTGTAGTTAATGCTATTTCGTGTTATTGAAACTCCTATCGTGATGTTCGTTTGACCATAAATTAAATGTTTTGGCATGTTCCTTCGACATTTGGTTTTCAAGTTCGAGTTTGGTTAACTGGCAGTTGCTTAAGAATTGGTAAGCTTCGGTGGTTACCCTATTTCTTTGGTTAGGTGATTGTTGGGTCTTTATGTGTTCTTAACTGAGACTTCATGTTTATCTTGGGCCACCGTCGAATTATTATGAGCTTTCTGGTAGCCTGGGGAGGATGGAATCCTCAACCGATTTGGCATCAACCTGTGGCGTAAATAAATGTAACTGCTAAGAGGGTTTTATCCCTTTGCTAAATTGGATAACAAAGATTTTGGTTTTTGTAACTTGATAATCTTTACTTGTGTTGAAAACTAATAGCCATGCTCCAGGTTCCTGATAATTTGATACTTGAACTATCATGCATTTATAATGGCTATGTGCCAAAGGGTTCGACCTTGTTCCAAGCAGTCGAAACCCTACCCTGTAGGTTGCGATGGTAGGTTTTGCTTGCTCTGTGTTTAACTAAAAACTATGCTATCGTTTTGGTAATGGCCGAGAGCCAACTCAATGTTTTTTATTTGAAAACCTTGAAATAAAATCTAGTGTTCATGTAATCATATGGTTTGTTTTCAATAAATGTTTATGTAAGTATTCAACGATGTTTGAACATGAAATATTAATCTATTTGGAAAATGATAATATCCATGTTGCTATTTCGAATATAAGGGTTTGACCGTCGAATTAGTTATGAACCTGTCACGTTGCTGCAAAAGATTTGTTTTACCTATTAAGTGTTTTGTGTTAGGATATCTCATCATTCACTTATGTACCTTGCATGCAAGGTACATAAGTGAATGATGAGATATCCTAACACCCCCCCTCAAGCTATACTATGATGTAAAAAAATAAAATGTAGAGCCTTGGTTACTGAGACCAAAGGTCACCCTGATACAATAATCCAAAAAATGCTGAAAATAAGCTAAGTGTGGAGAGAGGGAAAACCCAGTGGGAAAAAGCCCCCCCGCAAGCTAAACATAAAAAATGGATCTAATCTATCTCCACCATGATGGAACTCACCCCCAACAGTGAACGGAGGCAAGAGAACTTATTCTCAGTGAAGCTCTTGGTAAAGATGTCTGCAATTTGCTCATCGGTAGGGCAATATTGCAGAATGATGGTGTGATCATGCACCAACTCTCGAATGTAGTGCATATGAATCTCAATGTGTTTGGTCCTCTGCCACTGAACTGAATCGGTGGAGATATTAATAACACTTTGATTGTCACAAAATATGACAGTCGAAGTAGTGCTACCAAGATCAAACTTGGAAAGAATACCATGCAACCAAACTGCCTGAATGCAGGCATTGACTGCCCCTCGATACTCTGCCTCTACTGAAGAAAGTGCAATGGCTGTTTGCTTTTTGCTTGACCAGAAAATAGGCCCATGTCCAATCATGAAAACATATTCGGAAGTGGAATTCCGATCTATGCTATCACCTGCCCAATCTAAATTAGTAAAACCAATAAAATCTAGCTCAAAATCTGCAGCATAATGAATGCCAAAATGCTTCGTACCTTGCACATACTGCAAGATATGCTTGGCTACCCGCCAATGGAGCTCATGTGGCTGCTGCATATACCTTGATACATCACTCACAACATAAGATATATCAGGCCTAGAGTGTGTCAAGTAGAGAAGTGAACCAATCAACTGATGATACACAGTACAATCTGCAAGCGGTGTAGTGTTTCCCTCTTCAAGACTGATTCCTGAGAGGAATGGAAACATAGAAGCCCTACATTCTGCCATATTAAACTTTAATAGCAGGTCTTTAGCATACATTTTTTGAGATATAGTGATCCCATCAAAGTTTTGAGCTATCTCCAAGCCCAAAAATTGCTTAAGCAATCCTAGATTGCTCATATCAAAAGCTAGATTGCTCATATCAAAAGCTAGATTGAGAGCGGTTTTCAACTTGTTAATTGTAAGAAGTGTGCTACCAGTAATAAGAAGATCATCCACATATAAAACAACAATCAACAAATTACCTTTGACTTGCTGTAGGTACACATTTGGATCTAATTTGCATCTTTTGAAATTTTCAGAAAGAAGGAAGGAGTCCATCTTTGCGTACCAAGCTCTTGGGGCCTGTTTCAAACCATACAAAGACTTCTTCAATCTGCAAACCAATTGTGGATCTAACGTGTATCCCTTTGTTTGTTTCATATATAACTCCTCATCAAGATCTCCATGTAAAAAATCACTCTTCACATCCATGTGGTGCACTTCCCAGTGCTTGGATGCGGAAATTTCCAAAACTAGGCAGATGGAATCCATCTTTGCAACCGGTGCAAAGGTCTCAGTGTAGTCCACAGCTTGGACTTGGGAGAAACCTTTTTCCACCAACATAGCTTTGTATTTTCTAATAGAACCATCAGCAGAAACCTTTTTGTGGTAAACCCATTTACATTGGACCAATTTCCTTCCAGGTGGAAGAGAAACTAGCTCCCATGTGTTGTTCTTTTGAAGAGATTGGTACTCTTCATCCATGGCTTGTTGCCATCTTGGATCTCGATGGGCATGGTAGAATGACTTGGGATATGAACCAATAATTAAATAAAATATCTCAAATAACAAGGATAAGAGATAGAAAGAGCCGTACCTTCTCTTTGAAAGTCTGCTTTTGTTCTCCTTGGATCAGCAGGATTTTCAATATTTGGAGCAGCGGATTGATGAGTGTTTTGTGCCCACTTTGGTAACTGAGGAGGATCATTTTGATCTGATTCCGAACCTGATATGTCATGGCCATCAAAGTATGATATAATATCAGAAATATCAGGTCCAATACTTTCTTCATAATCACTTGAATCCTCTTCTCGTGGAGGGTGCAGATCGGCAGTGTTTTCCCCCACTAGTTTAAGATCTAGCAATGGTTCTTCAAACTTCACACTTCGCTCTATGAATATATTTTTGGATTTGATATTCATGAGTTTATATGATTTTTATTCTTCTCCATATCCTATTAGGATACATTCAATGCTTTGTGGATCCAAGGCTTTGCTCTTTTCAGAAGGGAGTCTAGCCCATGCGGTGGAGCCAA
The DNA here is from genome assembly GCA_027924585.1 of Larix kaempferi. Lineage (NCBI taxonomy): Eukaryota > Viridiplantae > Streptophyta > Pinopsida > Pinales > Pinaceae > Larix > Larix kaempferi. The sequence continues at coordinate 396,552 of BSBM01001179.1, forward strand.
AAACTCTCAAATTTGACACATCCGGTTTGTGACCAAAGAATGATTCGAAAGGTGTCATACCTTTCGCGGATGCATGTGGTATTCAGTTATGAATATAGGCTGCAAAATTAATGGCTTCATCCCAAATATTTTCCGCCAAACCTTTAGACTCAAGCATACAGGTAGCCATCTCTTTCAGTGACCGATTCTTCCTTTCCGCTACACCGTTCTGTTGGGGTGTGTAGGGAACTGTATGTTGGATCTTGATTCTGCTTTCAGCACAAAGTTGTAGCAACTAAGTCTTGATATATTCTCCACCATTATCAGATCTAAGAGCTTTGATATTTCTCTCAGTGGCGGTCTCAACAAAAGCCTTAAAATCCTTGAATTTTCCAAGCACCTTTGACTTGTTTTTGAGAAAAAATACCCAAGTAAAGCGGGAAAAGTCATCGATGAATGTCAGGATGTACCTCGAACCATTCATGGAAATATTGGATAGTGGACCACTGATATTAGAATGTATGAGACCCAAAATTGTGGTATCTCTGTTAGCTTTGCCGCGGTCGAATTTGTGCTCAGGGTGCTTCCCAACAATGCAACAGGGGCAAATTCCCTTCAAGGAATGGATTTGCGGAAGACCTTCAACCATGAAATTATTTTGTAACAGCAGCAAATACTTATAGTTAAGGTGTCCAAACCTTTTATGCCAAAGCCTACTAACCTTGTTGCCATGAGTGAGGAGAGCAGAGGGCTTTTCGAGCGGCAGAAAGTGAGAAAACTCATAATATTTTGCAGTGTGGTTTGCCTTTCCGACTACAATAAGTCTTCCACTTTTGATATCAGAAATTTCGACATTGTTAGGGCTGAATGTAACTTTCTTAGGTTCACCGATGTGTGTCATTTGATACACAGAAAGTAGATTTGAAGCCAAAGATGGCACATAGAGAACATTCTAGAAGCTTCCATGCTCAACATGGATGGTACCTTTACCCTTTGAAGAAATTTTTGAGTCATCTACCAAATTGATGGGGATGGAGCTATTTGGATCGAATGATGAAAAATAATCAATATTTGCAGCCATATGATTCAAGGCATCAGAATCTATCAATAGAGTGGTGGGTTTCGAAACAGTTGCCATGAGTGCTTGACCTCTTTCATGATCATCATTTCTATCCTTCTTCCATGCACCGTCGGGAAGACATATGTTGTTCTTTTCCAAAAGGAGGGACATTTGATATATGGTTTTCTTCATGCATGAACTTTCAGGATGAAATCCATGGTTGCAATAAGAACATTTAGATTTTTCTTTGCCCTCTTTACCGTTTTGCTTGTTCCTCAAACCAAATGGTGCATCCGATTGCTTTCCTTTAACCTTTTGCTTGTTAGGTTCGAATTTGGGCTTCTCTTTCTTTTGCTTTCCTTTTCCATTCGAATTCTTTGGTCCTTGAACAAATAGGGATGAATCTTTGGAGTTTATGGACCCCATTTGAATCAACTTGTCATGCTCTTTTGTAATGGATTCGATGAAGGCATTCAAGGTAGGCATCTTCCAATTCGGGGTAGTTAGCCGACTAGAATTGAAAGTAGAAACAAATATCGAGTAATCTTTCCCAAGCTTTGAGAGAATGGAGAGGATCAATTGCTTATCCTCTTTCACAACTCCACCATTCTTTAACTGCAAATTCAAGTGCTTGAATTTAGTGATGAAGTCATTGATGTTCTCGAAATTCTCAGGACTAAGGGCAATCAATTCATTTTCCAATTGAAAAGCCCTAAGCTCGTCCTGCTTGCCAAATAGATTGTCAAGTTGCTCCCATATGGATTTTGGAGTCTTCAATCCATTGAGATGGAAGTGAAGATCTTTGGAATTAGAGAGGCAAAGAATTCCATAAGCTTCATCAAGCTTATTGTAGTGTTTTGTTCTTTCTGCCAATATGCTTGGCTCCAATTCAAGGCCAACAGTGACTCGGTAGAACCCTTTTGAGCACAATATAATCTCCATATCATCTTTCCATTCAAAATAATTGAAGGGAGTAAGAACGGGCTTTGAAGAAGATTATTCCATCTCAAATGGCGAGTGCACTTGATGTAGAAGAACTGTCAAACACAAGAGTAGCGAATGCAATTGATAGATATGATTAACCTGCAAATCACAATCAAAACAAGAACAGTAAGGTCAAACAATCCACCCTTTTAGAGTTGCATCACACCTGGGATTGGAGATCAAACAATGTTGAAGGGCTCCAATGTATCAATTCCAAGAATTATGTGGAAAACTCAAGCTTCTGGAGTGGTATTGGAGTTTTTTTGCTGCTTTGCATGCACATGAGCGAATGCACATGAGATATTTCATGCCAATTTTTTTTCAAAATTGAGCAATTTCACTCAAATAATCATGTAGAACACCTGTAGAAGAGCAATCGTGTCCTTGCAATTGCTCTGATACCATGTAAAATTAGTCACAACAGATCTAATGAACAAGTAAATCAATCACAATAGATGAAACTCAAAAAATATGGTATAAACTGTGCAAGAACATGCATCAGTGCTCAATATCCCAATAAGGGTGAAAAATAAAATACAATCATGTCACAATGAGTTAGCAATTTGAATTGTCGAAGGAGGTCATTTGAATATATTGCATGGCATAGCTTGGCTCCAACTAGGAGTCCTCATCATCATCAGTGGTGGTCATCAATCCACAAGTAATGGTCACATAGGTGTCAAACTGAGTCTAACTGAGTGTAACTAAGTGTAAATGATGGTAGTGGCACTAATGTACGGAAGGAAGCTCATTGGAGGGCACATGAGGAGTTAAATTCACTCAGAACAGGTGGTCATGTCTCATTAGAGGTCAATCGGAGTGATAACTGCAGTGAGGAGTCAGTCTTTCCTAAAATAAAGTAAAGACTAGTGGCTAACTGAAGTGAACTAATTGTCAACTAGATAAGGGCACCTTTCTCATGTGGAAGGTGAGAAGGAGGGCGCATGACTGGCTAGGAAGGCTGAAACTAAGTGGCAAGTGGCTCTCGAGTCCTGGGATACTAGGGACTAGGTGCTGGAGGTACCACACTGATGACTGGGAAGCATGCAGATGCATGCAGAATGAATGCATGCATGCAAAATGCATGCAAGGTACATAAGTGAATGATGAGCGGGAAGCCAAGTGGATCTTGCAGTATGTGCAAGGTACGAAGCATTTTGGCATTTATTATGCTGCAGATTGTGAGCTAGATTTTATTGGTTTTACTGATTCAGATTGGGTAGGTGATAGCATAGATCGGAAGTCCACTTCCGGATATGTTTTCATGATTGGACATGGGCCTATTTGCTGGTCAAGCAAAAAGAAGGCAGGCATTTCACTTTCTTCAGCAGAGGCAGAGTATCGAGGGGCAGTCAATGCCTGCATTTAGGCAGTTTGGTTGCAGGGTATTATTTCTAAGTTTGATCTTGGTAGCACTACTTCGACTATCCTATTTTGTGACAATCAAAGTGCTATTAATATCTCCACCAATCCAGTTCAGCGGTAGAGGACCAAACACATTGAGATTCATATGCACTACATTCGAGAGTTGGTGCATGATCGCACCATCATTCTGCAATATTGCCCTACCGATGAGCAAATTGCAGACATCTTCACCAAGAGCTTCACTGAGAAGAAGTTCTCTTACCTCCGTTCACTGTTGGGGGTGAGTTCCATCATGGTGGAGACAGATTAGATCCATTTTTTATGTTTAGCTTAAGGGGGGTATTTTTCCCACTGGGCTTTCCCTCTCTCCACACTTAGCTTATTTTCAGCATTTTTTGGATTATTGTATCGGGGTGACCTTTGGTCTCAGTAACCAGGGCCCTACATTTTATTTTTTTACATCATAGTATAGCTTGAGGGGGGGTGTTAGGATATCTCATCATTCACTTATGTACCTTGCATGCATTTTGCATGTATGCATGCATTCTACATGCATTGCATGCATCCGCATGCTTCCCAGTCATCAGTGTGGTACCTCCAGCACCTAGTCCCTAGTCTCCCAGCACTCGGGAGCCACTTTCCACTCAGTTTCAGCCCTTCTAGCCAGTCATGCACCCTCTTTCTCACCTTCCACGTGAGAAAGGCGCCCTTATCCAGTTGACAGTCAGTTCACTTTAGTTAGCCACTAGACTTTACTTTATTTTAGGAAAGACTGACTCCTCACTGTAGTTATCACTCTGATAGACCTCTGATGAGACATGACCACCTGTTCTGAATGCAGTTAACTCCTCATGCGCCCTCCACTGAGCCTCCTTCACATTAGTGCCACTTCCATCAGTTACACTTAGTTACACTCAGTTAGACTCAGTTTGACACTCGCGTGACCGTTACTTGTGCATTGATGACCACCACTGATGATGATCAGGACTCCTAGTTGGATCCAAGCTATGCCATGCAGTATATTTGAATGAACTCCTTGGACAATTCAAATTGCTCACTCATTGTGACATGATTGTATTGTAATTTTCACCCTTATTGGGATATTGAGCACTAATGCATGTTCTTGCACAGTTTACACCATATTTTCTGAGTTTCATCTATTGTGATTGATTTACTTGTTCATTAGACATGCTATGACTAATTTTACATTTCGATCTTATGTCTAAAGTAATGCAAAAGAATGCTAAATAATAAATGAAAAAGAGCTAGGGTTCTGCTTATGATGAAAGTGTTTGAATTTAATAAATGTAGTTGATAACTAAATCAAATTATGAGATATGGATACTGAAATGAAATAATAATATTTAGTGATGCTATTATTTGCAAATGATAAGTGTCTAATTATTGTTATAAGTACTCAGTAGCAACTCTGTGTAAAAGAATATTTAATTTACAGATGTTAAAATTTTAGGAAAGATGATGTCTGAAAAAGTGGAATTATAACACCTTACTATTGGAAAGAGTAATAATAGAATGCATAGCATTAGCTTTAAAAAAAATAGATAGTGATAATTGAAAACCCTAGTTCTGTGCAAAGATGGAATGTTTACTTTTGTTACTAAGTAAAGAAAATACTACAACATCTATTTTATGATATGTTGTTCTATATTCTGAGTTTATACATATATAACTGATATTCCAGATTTAAAAGAAACGCCACAGTGTTAGTCTAAATATTCAATTGGAATTTTGCCCATCAGTCATCTATCTTAATTCTACTTCTCTATACTAGAGTACTATACAGAAAACAGTATGGGAAAAATGTAGAGAAAATATTTAATCAATCATCTCATCTACTTAACCATTTTTATACAAAATCATACCTAAGTCAGAAATTGAAATAGTTACTTTTGTATGCCATTAACTGTAAATACTAAATCTACAAATGCAGAAATCATTTAACTATAAATAAATAAGACAAAATAGTAGAACGTGATGAATGTAGGAGGAACAAACAACCCAAGGAGCCTGTTCCATGCAACTTACTCCTGAAGGAAACCAAATTACTTGCCTTAGGACCCCCGAGCTTGTTCATTGAACCACTAGGAAGAAGAATCTGTAGAAGCTTTATGTCATCAACTTGCAGCAACAATGGAGATCATTCAGTCATATAGAATTAGCAGTCAAAGAGACCTGCACCAGCACCTCTAGTTTCCTTCTCAAAATAAATTCAACAGACTCACAATGCGCATTCACTTAGCCTCCCTATTCAAATCTCTCGGTGATCACCTGATACACTTGAGGAATTATTTCTGCAGAAAATAATCTGGAGCTCCTTGCTCAATTCGAATTGCCTTATCTAGGCTACCTAGGCCTTTTTAGTGGTTAACCTGGTCATTAATGAGATAACAACTCTGTTCCACCCACCTGGGGGATAATGCCACAAATTTAGGGGTAGTTGTCCCATAACCAACAACTAGTGGTGGAGTGCAAATGTTGACACCTGTCCCATGCCTTCTAACAACTTCCATTCCTCCTAGTGGGTCAGTGAACACTCATTTAACAGTTCCCTTGGGTGTTTGTCTCCTTTTTAATTTATTAAATAATAATAATATGTTATTACAATCATCCTTGACTAGATTTGGTCATAATTACAAAACTTTGTAATTATAATTTAACATAATGTTTTTGCAAATAAAATAAATAGTCTCAAAATTTGGGTAGGTGACATGCATCCACAATGAGGATTGCGGATTGCTAAAGGCAAAGTCGTCCGGTATGGTTTTCCGCATTTTTGCATGCACAATGTGGATTATGGAAGGAAAAGTCACCTGGTGTGGATTTCCACATTTCTGCATCTGCAATGCGGATCACGGATTGCGGAATGCGGAAAAGATAAATCGCCGAAAGGATCATCTGAGGATTGCACATTCCGAATCCCGCAATTTGGATTGCGGATTGCGGAATGTGGATTGCAGAGCGCAATGGGGATTGCGGAACCAAGTCCATTGCGGCTGTGTGTGGAAATTGGATGAATTAGAACAACAAAAAATACATAGAAGGGTCCCTCGTGGCCTCTGGAGGCCACAAGGGAGGCCAGGGGATGTTACAATCATAAAAAAAAATTCTTGATCTACAAAGAGATCTAAGCATAGATAGAATCCTTACTCAATTTATAGACCAACTGTAACAACTGCTCGATTTGAATAAGATCGGAGCTATGGTAAGACTATTACAAAATTTGTAAATAAATTAAATAATCATAAAAAACATTCGCTCGAATAGATAAAATCGCTACTCAGTTTGTAAACAACGTCAATCCAAGGCTCAATCTACATACGATTGGAGCTATGGTAAGGTTGCTACATAGTTGGACAGCTCCTAGTACAAATATAATCATTACATAGTAAAAATATTAAATCCAAGTAGAACTAACAATGATATGAGTATTTCATGCAAAGAGTACTAAAATTAGTCTTTACGTCGACCATTCAATACCAAAATAAATTTGTAGCATAAATCCATTATAACTTCAATACTTCATACTAACCATTCGCATAACTGATTTACACGTAAAAAGACATATTATGTAATCATTTTAAATAAAAAAACCATAATGAACTTGTCAAGATGGTCAATCTTGCAACTGACGGAGATGTTGAGCCAGTTGTCGCTCCAATCCAATCACAAACTCTCGATGAAGGTATTGACTGACTCCTCGGTTGACCTCCCTGCCACACTAGGAGTAATATTCTTCCTCCCAGTCCCCCGAGCTAATGGGGGTTGTAAGAATAACATACAAGCCCAAATACTTAGTCGTGACCTCCCAATCGCCAAAGTATTTCTGAAGCCAAACTCACATAGACACACGTATTCTCAAACATTCATTACGAAAGTCATCCAACATTAGGGAGAAAAAAGGTCCTTTGCTTCTCCAAGCCTTCTTTCTTAAGTAGAAAAATCCTTGGCGACATGTGTCATCCAATGCAAAATTATTTATTTTATTAATTTTCAATATTAACTCTCCTTCAACCATGTATCACCTTCACATGAGGGTGCACATAAGTTCCACAATTTTCTCTTAGTTGTCCCTTTATCCTACAATCCCAATCCCCAAATTAGTGGGTGCAAGTGGAGTTTAATTCAAAAATGTCTCCCAATCTAAATTTTCTCCAAATCTAGATATCCTTTATTTATTTATTCTTGATATTTTTATTTAATGCATGCCTCCCTAAATCAATGGGTGCACATGAAGTCTATCTCAAAATATCTTCCATCAATATTTGCTCAAATTTAAATATTTTTTCCGTTTAATTATTCTCAAATTTAAACGTTAATATATGAACAATTCAAATTTATATCTATGTGTTAGTGCAAGCATGCATATAGTTTATTTCTCACCGTTGTCTAGGTACCACGTCCACAGGTCCTTTAAACAACTAATTTTTTCTTGTCCTTGTGTGAGGAGTGTGATGTAGTGATTAAAAGTCGTTATCATAATCCATCTGCTACATTCTATGTGAGAATAATGGTGGTTGAGAAACCAAGAACATTTATTCACATCTACGGAATAAGAAAGCATCATTTTCATTTATTCATAACATAAAATTTATTTCAAATTTCTCAATCTACTAAACAAGATCATCAATTGCTTGACAATCAACAATTTTTATTCAATAAAAAAATATAAAACATTTTTCAAATTTATTTAGCCGAGTCACTTCAATACAAGTTCCCTCAAAATATAATCAATCAACTCAGTCAAAGGTGGGAATTACAAAAAGGATACACCATTGATGTTGGAGATGGTTGTCCACTAGGGGCAGGTTAACATTGGCCAAATCAGTACTGGAAAATATACAAAATTACAGCACTAGAAATATGCAAAATTACAGCAAATGGAAGCTTAGAGGTGATGGAGAAAGGATGGTTTTGGGTTGATATGTCGGTCTAGAAGGGATTGTAGGATTATCCCTAAGAGCATTGGTGTGAAAGTTTAGTTATAGCGCAATGATTGCTCAAGATATTGCACAATCTACTATATGGGCTCCGGTAGTAGGGTATAGACCTACCATTTTGATATTACCAAATGGGTGGTATGGGTTTGCTTTCAAAAAAGAGGAACGTGGGAAATTTATTCTCCAAAAACTCTAGCTCAAAGGGAATGGGAGTTTGATATTGAAATGTTGGCATTTGACATTTGACCCGAAAATAGAAAGAATCAAGTACAGACACATATGGTTCCATCTTCCTGGTTTTCCACAGGCCATGTGGAATAAAGATGCCTTTGAAGCAGTTGGAAACCATCTTGGTCGATTTCTCCATGTGGGTGATGAGTTATTACATTGTATGGACAAACGGGAGGGACGTATGCTTGTCGAAATTGATATGTCAAAGGGCATACTTGAGAAATTAGAGATTGAATGGTGGGGGGGGACATACTCACAGGTATTGGACTATTGGGGATTACCTTTTAGGGGCTTAAAATGTAAGGCTGTTGGGCATCTTTGGAGAAAATGTCCAAATGCTAGTTCTGATTCAGAGTGCGAAGATTGATCAAAGGAGGTACAAGCCCGGTCCTCAGATGATAGTGGGGACATTGAATGTCCTCTTAAATATGATAGAGGTGTTGATGTATCCACTTATGGAAATGGTATGATGGCTTCGACAGTCTCCTCTCAGCTAATTGGTAAGCTTCATGATCTATATCTTGCTTTTGTTTCTTCTTTGTCGATTAGCGAAATTGATTTCATTACTTCATTTGAGGCAAAGGGGGATGTTGTGGGGGAGCCTATTATGGGTGGGGTTCCTTTTTTCTATTTGGGGGTTTCTTTAATGGGGAATGCCTTATAAACAAAAGATACTTCGGATATTCCTGGATATGGGAGTGAAATGACGACCTAAACTGACCCCATATCTCCAAATGGGGAAAAAAATGGTACTAGGTCTTTGGAATCCTCAGGCCTAGCAACTGCGTTGGGTGTGGATGAGGGTTTTGTACAAGACTCAGTATAAGATGTAGGTGGTTCTTTGGGTTTCCATGAAGAATAGACCATTATGATGGGTGAGCTCTCATCCATGGAGACTAGGGATCTGGCCTATACTCCTTCATATTGTGATATTGTCAAAAAGACCCCGTTATAATATTTCATTGAAAACAAGCCTTTCGAGTTCGAGGAAGTAGATGGATTTCAAGTGGAGACAGGGAAACGATCTACTGAGCCACTAATTCAAAAGGGTGTTTGAAGAGGGGAATTGAAATGGGACTTTTCCCTTATAAAAACTCAAATTGGTAGGAAAGGTTCTGTTGACACTATTTTTCAATATTTGAAGAAGATTTGAAGAAATTGCCACAAATTTTCCTAAGTGAAAGGGATATAGAAATAAGTGGTTAAATAAATAATTTGCTAAAAGAAAAATTAGCAATGAAAACCCACAAAATGCAATAGTTCGCGAAAAATTATTAAAAGGGTTAACTTCCTGTGAAATCCGATGGTAGAGATGATTGGCAAAGGATCAACGGTTGTTATGAAGTGCCGCACCGCCAAATAGCGAGGTTGCAAAATGTTATGATTGGTTGCGGACAACATACCACCAGACTATGTGGCGCACTGGTATTGCTCCGCATCGACGCAATAGTGGTATCGCAAACCACTAAAGTGCTATGCGGAAATAGCTGAAAGTAATGTGGAAAATAGGTGGGCCAGGGCACGTGGCAGGCACTTAATATTGTAGGAAGTGCGCCAAGTATCGACAGTGATCGGATGGTCAAGATAGGTTAAGGGAAGATTAAGGGACAAGAACCCGTCCGCATGGAGAAAAGTGCACGCTCGGTGGACTGGAAGGTGGTTGCGGATGCAAAACCACCTTAACAGGTGTCAGCCAACAATTGATCCACATGGACGTATAGCCGGAAAGGAAAACCACTGTTTGGAGTTGCAGATACCGCCAGAAGGAATAAAAGGGGAAACAATCTGACGGCTTAGGTTATCAATGCATGTGATCGACGGCTGATGACGGCGCGTGTGTGGAAAGTTGCAAGAGAAATAAAGAAAAAAGCCTATATAAAATAAAAAACTTTCAAAAACGGCACATTATCTATGTGTTGCGGTGCTCAGAAGCTTCGAAGACTGGTGCAGTTGCCAGTCACACTAGGAGGATAACGGACGTGTCTGAAACAGGTAGGGTCTGGTGACCTGGCTCATATTTTTTAAAAAGAAAAAAGAAATTTGTTTTTAAAAGAATCTAAATGGAGACTGTACATGACATTGATATTTTTAAGTTCAGAGAAGCCCTAGAAGACATGGATGGGGACATCTACGATACCCTAGTTAGGTTTCCGGTTGCTGAGGTCAAACTTAAATTGTTAAAGTTATTCAAGGAGGGTATAGACGTCCACAAAGTCCACTAGTCGTCCTTGTTAGTTTCCTGCCTCGACCAGACCCCATCTTTTCCAGAGTTTGTGTCATGGTGCGTCGATAATTATTGTAGATAGGAGAGGGTTTTCTTGAATAGTCAAAAGATCCAAGCCATCTACAAAGTCAGACCCTCCACCATAATTGAAGCCCTAGAAATAAATTTATCCTAAACCCTCGAGTCTGAAAGTTTCTCCGAAACCTCTATCATTGATTCTTATCGTCAAATCCTTCTAGAGGATAGGGAAAGGTTCTTGTCCACTTGTCTTAAACCAGAAGAAAGCATTTCCGATGTCCCCTACCACGTAGATGTTTCATTGTTTGATGAGAACACCCAACTGGTCTTATCATTGTTGGATTTAGTGCTAGGTTTTGATACTGACTTGTATGTAACTAAGTTTCAATTAAGCCTTTTATATAGAATGAGTATAGCTCCACTAGGGATTGATGAAAGTCAAATCCCTCGACTCAACTTTGAGTAATTTTTAGTAGATGAAATCCATTGGTAGATGGCCAATTTCCCTGCCCTCAGGCACTTCAAGTTCCAGTCGTTTCTGACAAAAATGGTCATGATGGCTAGCCATGAAGAATTGCATTTTCTAGAAATTATTTTCACAAGTCCATGGCAAATAATATGTTCAATTTTATAAATTATATGCTCTCAGAGGTTCATGGGATGATTTCTGGAGAAAAGATGCCCAGGGTATTGCCAGAAATGCAAACATTTCTGCAATTGAGCACTGAATTTGCTATGGGAGATTGGTTTATGTCGAAAGACAGTACAATGATTAGGTTGTATGGATTCAGACATAAACTTTATGTTTTATCGGCATTCCTTACCTTAAGGGTTTTCTCCCTGGAATTTCTTAGACTAAAGTTAATTGTTGAAGATAACAATTTCTTATTTTTCAAACAAGCATCAGATATCAAATATCCATTTACAGTCGGCCCTTTCACTGTAAAAAGAAAAAATGCTATCGTTTCCATAGAGAAACTGTTGAAAGATATGGAATTCGAAACTGATATAGATATTGAGTATGATCCACTGTCCATAATATCAAATCAGAGGGTGAGTCACCGTATCAGACCACTGGATCATCAAAATATTGATGGAATGTTTGACAGGGCAAACAGGTTGGACTATGAAGAAGATAAAGACACAGTTCCTGTTTCTCAAGGGAATGAATTGGTGATGACAGATGTGACAACAAAAACTCGAAACATGATAGACACTAGAATGGTTGGATCTAAAAGAACCATCCATGATGTAGTCAACCTTGAAGATGAAGAAGGTCAGAAAGTGAAAAGGTTAAAAATAGATGAGCATCAAGATCTGGTGACATTCACAGAAGATGAAAGAAGGCCTGAAATTAAAATACTAGAGGTCACAGTAACTGAATATAGTCTGCAAGAAGCCCAAGCAAGAGATAATGTAAATAGACCATGTAATATATTAGATGTTTTTAATGAGCACAACCAAAATAAACAGGAATTGTCTCAGAAAACCAGTCAATTGTTTCCAAAGGTCAGGAATATTTCTAGTACAGAAATTAGTTTATTCACCAGAAAGGAATGTTAAGGAAAATTCTTTAAAATTATTGGTGGTTACCAAAGACAAGATTTCAAAAATGAAAGTTGATCTGTCAAAAATCAATGCTCCAGACAAAATTCCGCTACACAGACAAACAAGAGAAGTAATATACGCGGATTTCCTGGAAGCAATTCTAAATGTAGATAAGTTGAGAAATGTGGCAGACAAATTGAACAATCAGTTGAGACAGGAGAAGATCGAAAATAAGTCTCGACAGCAGTAGATAAAGAAATTGCAATCAGATCTAATAAATAAAGGAGGAAGTGTAGGGGCAGACTTACTCAGAGAAAAAGACAGCATAATTCAAACAATAAGGAAGAAGCTGAAAATCCCCAAAAATCAACTTATCCAAGGAGCCGAATTGCCCGTATTAGAAAAAGAAAAGGAAGAGATGTCAGATCAAGTGAAAGATGTCACTGCAAAAATGTTGAAACTTGCCGAGGAGAAAGTTCATTTGGAAAAGGGAAAGACTTGTTTAGAAGAGCAATTAGAAGATGTGAAGAAGAAATTGTTGGATTTAGGCCAACAACAAACACACGCTAGTTCAGGTGGAAGTGAAAGCGGAGCAGACAGTCTCTTGCAAGCCATGTCGCAAATAAGTTTAAAAGATGTTGAAATTAAGGAGTTAAAAGATGAAATGCAGAGACTGAAAGAGGTAAATGAGACAAAAAATAAAGAAATTAAAACTTTGCAAGGAAAAAACCAAGAATTGTCTAATAATAATAGAAGATTGGCAGCTCATGTGATAGGACAAGCTGCCATGCAAGGGTGCAAACATTTGGTATGGGACCAGATAATAAAAGAAGTTGAAAAATTGAGGCCATACCTTGATTATATGAGGACTAAAGAAAAAGTAGCAAAAGATGCTTTTGAGAGTGGCACAATGGTCAGGGAGAATTTGAACAGAAAACCAAAAGAAACAACACAAAATGCTATTACATTTTTAAATAGCTTGACTGAGGCAGATTTGATAGTGATGAACATTAAAAACAGAATTTCAATCATCACATGGGCCAGAAGGATTATTGGAAAATATTCACATGTTGATAATATTGAAGCTAAAGCTGGAGAAATGAGGGAGAAAGTAATATGTTTTAAAAAGCAATTTGAGAAGCTAATGGTCAAAATATTCCCTGTTTTCTGGGATGCAAACAACAAATTAATTGCCCCAAATGAGTACAAGAAGCTGTAACTGTTTGATATATGAATGAATCATGAGAAGTTTCAACATTTGGAGCACTTGCTTACAGGGAAAATATTGATGGAAAAAGTTGTAGGAGACTTTGAAATGTTAAATATGATAATCTTAATTTGTGAAAATATTCCCCCTGTTTCTTATGCATATCACATTGAAATGTGAGTCTTACTAAAAGAGATGGCAGGTTATGATCTACCCATGGACGACCAATGGAACCACATAGACAAATACAGAAGAATGAAGTACACTGTTCGTACATGAAGTTGCTCTTGCGCTTTTTTCCAAGTGGCAAACATTTATGTAATTCATTTTTCAAGAAATTTGTAATATTGTTTGAAGACTTTTATCTTTATGTTAAGACATTATCAGTTACTTTCAATTACTAGTTAAAATAAGCAGTTATGTCGAGCTTCTTCCAAATTTTGTATAAAAGACAATATGAATAATTTTTGAAGGTGTTGGAAACCTCTTGAGAGGCACATAAGTGTTGAGATCAAGTTTTGATGAAGTGAATAAAGAGCCATACAATGATAATACCTATTTTTTGAGACCAGAGATTCATGTGTTAGTCATTTTTACAGTTTGTCCTTTCTTTATCTTTATATGTGCATGTTTACCTTCTTCGTTATATCTTCTGTTATGTTCTTCTTCTATGCTTAAATGAATGTCTGAAGTAGATTGGGATTCATACTAGTTATGTCTCAATTTATCGTGTTTAAGTATCCATTCATTTCTCTAAAGTTGACAATGGATTCATCCTAGATAGATGCCTATTGTTGATGGACTGTCATCTGTTTCTTTCTATGTCACCTGCAAAAATTAAATCGACTATGATATGATAACTATCTTGCCATTGTGGAAATGTTTTTGGAATAAATCACCTACTGGTATATCTGATATATGAAATATTGACTCCATGCCCAATGTCTCCTGTTTCCTTTTCAACCAAGTAAATCATTTTGAGAATCTGAGTGTGTTTCTATATATTTTAGCCTTTACATATATTTTATGAGAGAGCCCTCTCTGGTGAGAAAAATGTCTCATTTTTCTACCTAAAGATTGGTTTGAAATAAGTTACCTTAGGTATTATTCTCTTACAACCATGGATAAAATCTAAGTGTTAACAGGTTCCTTTCGACATCATGGAGGTAATATCAATGAAAATGACCTATTAGATAATGTGGCATGCACTCCTTCTACTGGTACAAGGGATCTTAGAGATCTTCAAGCCTTGGCACGAGTTAAGAAATTATTTGCATATCACTAAACATCAAAGGAGTGGGGGGGGCTCCCAAAATCATTAACCCTCAAAATACTTATTGGGAGAATGAGATCGGAAATTATATTTCTACAGGAGATAATGGTTTCAGCTGAAAGAGAAAGGGCCTTTATTGCAAACATTAAACCTGATTGGGCCATATGTTCTACTGATTCTATTGGGCAGTCAGGCGGATTGTTATCCACATGGAATTCAAAATGTGCCCGATTGTTGGTTTTCAGCACTCAGTCTCTAGGCATTATGCTTAAGGGTAATGTTTTGGGATTCACTAAAGAATTCAATCTCGTCAATTGCTATGGTTCATGCCTTGGTAGGAAGCAATTATGGGACCAAGTAGTTTGGAAGGGAATTTTGCAGATACTATACTTGATATTAGCTGGTGACCTAAATTTGACTTTAGCTGCCTCAAAAATTTTGGGGCATCATGCGAGAATGGATCATCGTAGAAATTATTTTATGGAAATATTCTCTTTTGCGGGGCTAGGTAATGTTGAACCTGTGCCAAAGGAACCTACTTGGTGGAACGACCGTAATAAGGAGGGTGGGATTGCAAAGCAAATTGACAAATTTCTATTGGCAGAGAAACTTATGGACAAAATGTTTAGGTATTGATCTTGGGTGGACTCTTCATCTATATCAAATCACTACCCAATTGCTCTGGAATCCAAATTTGATGGAAAAAACAATTCATACCCTTTTGAATTCAATCACTCATGGTTGATGGAACAAGACTTCAAAGACCTGGTTTGTGTTGAATGGAAAATTTTTGATGTGGACAAAAATGAATCAGTAATGTATAATTTGGTTCAAAAAATGAAGCATCTTAAGAATGCAGTAACAAAATGGGAAAGGAAAAATAACAAAGCTCATAAATATTATTTTATGAAGATTGAAGTGGAGATTGAAGAGATAACTAGGGCCAATAATTTGGGAACATTCTCAAAATCAGACCAGGAGACCTTGGTAATTTTCGAACAAAGAAAATTGAAGATTCTAAGAATTGACAAAGAAACATGGTGCTTTAAAAGTAGGGCAATTTAGATCTCTCTTGGAGACCAAAATATTAAATTTTTCCACAAATATGTAGATTGCAGAAGAATTCAAAACTCCATGGACACTGAACGATGATGAAGGAAACTTGATTGGGGACATTGATACACTTCAAAAGGAAGATGTAAAATACTTCCAATCCTACTATCTGAATCCTGGGGGTTTTCAATTTCAGAAAAAAACTCAAAGTAATAAAGGAATATCCACATTTTTCCCCGTAGGAGGAAGGGAACAATGTGATTGCCCCTGTTACATTGGATGAAATTCAGAAGGTACTGAAGGATTTTGCTCGTTCAAAGAGTCTGAGGCCAGATGAGTGGACGATGGAGCTTTTTCTATATTTTTTACATCATGGGAGTAGAGATTCTTGCGGCTGTTGAAGAGTCAAGAATTTCAGGTAAGATCTCAAATGCATTAAACTCTACTTTCATTGTGTTAATTCCAAAATATTCTAACCCTTCACAATTCAAGGACTTTCGGCCTATATCTCTATGTAATTTGGTAAATAAGATAATATCCAAGGTTATTGCTTGACGGATCAAATTGGTCCTATCCAAACACATTTCTATGGAACAATTTGACTTCTTAGAGAACATGCATATTTTGGATTCTATTGGGCTTGTGCAGGAAGCCCTACACAGCATAAAGACCAGGAACTTAAAAGCACCGATTTTACAGTTGGACTTGTCTAAAGCATATGACCAGGTGAACTAGGTCTTCCTTAGGATGGTCCTGATACAGATTGGACTTACATGTGAAGCGGTAAAATGGATCATGGGGTGTGTTCCATTGGTAATTTATGTTGTTCTCATTAATGGAATCCCCACTAAATGTTTTACATGCTCGAGGGGACTACAACAAGGGTGTCCACTCTCACCATTGTTTTTTCTACTTATGATTGAGGGTTTAAATTTTTTTATAGAAAAGGCGAAAGTTGATCTCCGCATAAAAGATATGAAGATCACTTCTGCAATTTCTATCACACGTCTGATGTTTGTGGATGATGTTATGATTTTAGGATATGGAAAGGTAGTGAATGGAACAACTATCTAATTATTCTAGATCTTTTTTGCAGGACTATTGGTATGGTTATTGATGTCACAAAATCCCATTTTTTGGAGCATAGTGTTGAATAGGAGAAATTGAGGAGTATTGTACATATCATGCCTTATCACATATCCTCCATTGTTGATGGTACTAAGTATTTGGGATATTTTATCAAACCAAACTATTACTCGACAATGTACTGGAAGTGGCTGGTTAAGAGGTTTGATAAAAGTGCAACAACCTTGTCACAATTCGTAGTAAAAGGTTGTATTTTATTTTTATTTTTTACAATAACTCTATTTTAAGCATGAATTAAAATACCTCATTCAAATAGATCCCTAATCAATGAATACATAACATTTATATAACTTTTCCTTTTTAAACAATGATTATACTTTAATAAGAATTACACTATCATTTTACCATTATTCTTGATCAACAAATATATATCCAAACTTTTGGACATTTTTAAAAGAAAATATTTATTTCAACAAATATATATCCAAACTTTTATACATTTTTAAAAGAAAATATTTATTTCAACTAGGGATTTGACTATCCAATTCAAGTTCTCCCAATCCAACCAATGTATAAAACTTATATATATATATAACTTGTTCCAACTAAGAATTATATTATTTAAATTCTAAATTTTTATTAGTCCCTTCCTACTTGCAGAGCAGCAGGGACTATAGGAATTGATTTCCTTCTTTTGTACTAGTTTCACACAAAAACCAAAGAGTTTTAACCTAATGCTTTTGGTATTATTTTGTGTTATGTCCAATTAACTATTTAGAAGCCTTATTTGGCCTCTATTGGAGGCAGGCGCGTGGTGCGTGGACAACTGCATGTCGTGTGCGCTTCCCTAGCATACCTCACCGCCAACCCATCTCACCATCCCAACTACACGTTGCATTCTCGCTTCCAACTGTCTGCACCATCTCGATTCCTCGCTTCCAACTTTATGCACCATCTCGCTTCCTCTGTTGTTGTTGAATACTTTTCCAGAAATATATATGGAACTACTGATGAAACCATTGTCGTTGTAAAGATATGTTCTGCAAGTATGTGCAAGTCTGGATATTAGAAAGAGGGCCCTTGAAGAAAGAGTGGCATATTACGGCTCGAATGAAGAAGTTCAGGACATCGCGACATGCTGGAATGAAAACGTTCAGGACATAGAGACATACCTGGTCACCATTAACATGTAGCTCGTCTCTTTAGCTAAATTATATTTGGGATTCATTTGTTTTTCATTTTGCTATGTTTCTGTGTAAAACTAAGTGAGCATCCCTTTAACTAAGCTCATTGATGAAACAGATTTTTATCAAGTAGCTTATCCAGTTTATTCTTCTGATTCTGTCGATTAAAAAGTTTATTCCGCAGTAAATTCAGTTGTTGGTTCTGCAACATTCCTTCCCGTCCTAGCATCCCTTCATTCCCTTTTCTTCCGCAAGGCTTCCTCATGGGACGAATCATTGGGAAAGGAGCATTGTTTTGTAGCGAAGTGCTCTGAGCAACCCTAACGTTGAGGCTTCTTCCGGGCTCTGTCATTTGGAAGTGTTGCATGGGGCTGTATACAGTTATTCCCACGCATAGAAATGGTGATACTGCATCAAATGGCAGGCTCTCTGGGATCTTCACTACAAACTTGTTTAATTACACACCACAAAATTGATTACAACTGTATTTGGGAAAGATCTAAAACAAGTTTGTTTATAATGCATGAATTTGTAAAACTATATATATATATATATATATACCTTTGGTCACAAACCATCCAAGATGAATAACCTCCAAAGGTGGGAGATCCATCCACATAAATGACGTTATATGTCCAAACAACCTTTTCACAGTACTGTTCTTGATTTTTGCCACAAGAATCACATTGTTGGCAACTCCAAACCATGTAGCCTATGCCCACGCGATCTCCAACAGAGAAATTCTTCACCTTTGATCCCACTTCAAGTACAGTCCCTACAATTTTGTGTCTGCAATTTCATACGAGTAAATGCAAATTATTATTGGGCGGTCATTGCTAGGGAGATACGGTAGGATTGGTAACAAAAGAAAATAGAAAGACATTACCCACGAACCATTGGGTATTGAGAATTTTTCCATTCACTCTGAATTTGATGCAAATTAGAGTGACAGACTCCACAGTATGCGACCTTAAAAGTTACGTCATGGGATCCAGTTTTCCTATCAACATAAATATAATTTTTCAATGAAATAAAACGGAATTTTCTTATCTCGTACAAACAAAAAATGTTAACTACAGGGATTGATTTTCCTGTAACCTCTGAGTGAATTTGAAGGGCGATAGAATGCTAGAGTCGTCCTTGGCAGCCCATCCTTCAACCGGGTTTGATTCTTAGTGCTCAGCCAATCCTCCTCGAGTGTCAAACCTTGCCAAGTGCCGTGGTCCATTAGATGTGGCATTAGCTAACAATAAATTTAGGTTGTAGGTAAACTATCGTTGCAGTTCCAAGTGCCATGCTGGTAAGTACTAGCATTTATGACAATTGATGGACATGTCTGGATGTCAATTTGACGGTTCTTATCTTCGGATGCATGTAGATGTTGACATGTGGCATCTAATCTTAAGTATCAAATATGTTCCAGTTTGCAAAATATGTCTCACATGACATCAAATTCCATGCCTGATCTTGCATTGTCTTATTGTTGGGATTCGCCTTTTCATGTTGCCCTGATAACCTACACCTTCCTCCCCTAACACCTTGACAAGGATTTTCCTTTTCGATAGAGTAGTTGCAGTCAAGGTGCATGCAATGCTCCACCTGGAAGTCAAGGTATCATTGCAGAACAACAACAATTTAAAGGTGTATGTAGTCAAGGTGGATGCAACAGTCCACTTGCAAGATGAGATAAAATTTAACACTGTGAGTGTTTGACTCATAATTCATGGTGTATGTAAATCATGCACTTTCTATGAAAAGGAAAATTTAGTCGGCTCTTACGCTATACACAATAGTTCTTTAGAGATTCTATTCTTATATATATATTTTTTGAAGTATTAGTATGTGTAAGCATTCTCTCGATCTTGGCTACAACAGAATATGGTAAGAACATTTGATGTGTTGACTCGTCCCATAAGTGCTTCCTCAGGGGACAAATCGTCTAGCAAGGAGCATTGTTTTGTAGCCAGATAAGTGCTCTGAGAAACCCTAATTCTTGATCGTTGTTGTCCTTGTCAGCCATGGATCCCAATCTATGAGGGGGCCATTTTCCTCCTCCAAACTCTAATGTTACGGCCTTTTACACCCTGGTTCAATATATGGAAAAAATAATTCAGAAGTGTCATGCCTCATATCTTATGAAAAAAATGGATCAGATTCCGGAAGTGACTCTCCCTTCTTCGTCAGCTTGAAAGAAGGCTTTCGATCTAGCTTATAGGGGAATTATTGGGCAGTTCTCTAGCATTTGGCCTTCGTGGAGGTCAATAGACATATAGATCACCCATGGGAGCAAGAATTCTTGCCCTTATAAACTGACAACTTTCATTTTTGTTGCTCCTTATTATTTTAGGCAGGGACTTGCTGCTTAGTAGCCTTCCTTGTTCATTTTAAAAGCAAATCTTTATTTCAAAGAGGGATTGAATATTGAATTCAGATTCTCTCAACCCAACAATTATATGAATCTTTTATATATATATATATATATATATAAGTTTGTTTCCAACTAAGAAATAAAACATTTAGCTAAGAATTAGAATATTAACTAAGAATTAGAATGTTTAACTAAGATTTAGAATATTAAATTCTACCTACTTCCCATGCAAGTAATTTTTTCTTTTTCTTTCATATAATAATTCATACATCTCTATAATATGAATTAAGTAGTTAACTAATTGTTCCTCTACATGAAGAACGAGAAATTTGTATATCTTCCCATCACGCTTACAGTTAATACCTAATTCCCACTCTCGGATTTCTTCGACCTGAAATAACTAGAGAGTTACATCCTACAAGCTAGGGGCAGGGACATTAATATCTTGCTATAACTTAAGTTTCTCTTCATCTCTATTAAGACTAACTGTCCAGACTTGTTGTAAGGGGGTTTGCACAGAAGAAATGCATATATTTTGATGAAATATTTTTTCATGTTGTTAAGATGACTTCAATTAGGACTATCTTAAGTCTAGTGGCGGTAGAACATTTGCATCTTGAACAGTTAGATGTAAAAAAAACCTTTCTCCATGGGGATTTGGAGGAAGAGATATATATGTAGCAACCACAAGGGTATGAGGTCAAAGGGAAGGAGGATTTGGTATGCAGGTTGAAGAAGAGCTTGTATGGATTGAAGCAAGCTCCAAGGCAGTGGTATTTAAAATTCGGCAAGTTTATGACAGAACAAGGTTATAGTAGATGTCATTCTGACCACTATGTTGATTTCAAGAGGCTAGACAATGAAAGATATATTATCTTGTTATTGTATGTGGATGGCATGCTTGTTGCACGGTCTAACATGCATGATATAAATGTGCTCAAAAGGAAGTTATCTAATTCATTTGCGATGAAAGATTTGGGTGCTGCAAAGCAAATCCTTGGTATGAGAATAACAAGAGACAGGAAAAATCACAAATTGACATTGTCTCAGGGTGAGTACATACAAAAGGTGTTGGAGAGGTTCAGAATGCAGAATGCAAAACCAGTAAGTACACCTTTGGCCAACCATTTCAATCTAAGTAAGGAAATGTGTCCCAAGACATAGGAATAGATAGATTACATGTCCAAGATTCCCTATCAATCAACAGTTGGAAGCTTGATGTATGCCATGGTGTGCACAAGACTAGATATTGCACAAGCAGTGGGAGTTGTGAGCATATATATGAACAATCCAGGTAAAGAACATTGGAAGACAATACAGTGGATTCTCAGGTATATGAGAGGTACTACCACTCATGTATTATGTTTTGGAGGTTCAGACATTGTTCTACAAGGATATGTTGATGCAGATATGGTAGGTGATAAGGATAGAAGGAGGAGCACCATAGCGTATGTGTTTATTGTAGGTGGAACATCAGTAAGTTGGATTTCAAAACTGCAAAAGGTTGTTGCACTTTAAACAACGGAAGTAGAGTATGTTGTTGTTACAGAGGATAGTAAAGAGATGATTTGGTTGCAGAGGTTTATGGAGGAATTGGGTAAGAAGCAGAAGGATAGCAGGTTGTGTAGTGACATTCACAGTGCCATTCATCTTGCAAACAACTCAACATTCCATTCCAGGACTAAGGTAGTGACCAGAGAGAAACTGAGTTCCTGCTCGGTTTCAGTTGGTCTTCTAGCATGAAGGTGAAAATGAGAAATTTGCCAAGTCCAAGGTCCAGCAAGTACAACAGCGGTGGAGTTGCTGTGATTAGTATCCAAGTGGGAGATTGTTGGTTGTGGATACTGATCTTCCATCTCATAGATGATGATTCAACCGTGTTTGTACCCCAGGTTTGGTTATGATCTCGGCACGATCCCTAGGGGGTCCTAGGGCAACGCCCCTGAGAAACTTTTTTGGGTTGTTTTACTAACAGATTTTGGGCCCACGGTTTTGGGTATCCCATGGTATTTTTCCATTGTATTTCCCCTATAAAAGAAAGACATTGTAATATGGCTAGGGTGGATGTATTAAGTATTATGCATTGTAAAGATATCTGAGATCGTAAGAGAGACTGTGAGACAGTGAAGAGGAAGTGCAGCGGTTGTATCCCTTCACTTTGCTAAATGTTATAATAATAAGGACTAGCAATTTCAGTGTGGACGTAGCCTATCTTGGGTGAACCACGATATATTGGTGTCTCTCTTGTAATGTGTATGTGTGATTATATTTGCATTTCTGTTTATTGTTATTGCTCCGCGATCCTATTTTTCGAACACATTTAAGAATCAATCCAGAACCTTTCCATAAGGAAAGAAAACAAGAAGTGGATTCAAACTAGCTATGTTAGAAGAGAAAATATCAAAGGGACCACTTCAGTGCTTGGGATGTGGAGACAACCACATGCTTAGAGATTGTCCACACCGAAGGGAGAACACCTGAAGCTTGCACCACGTACGAGAAGCAACCAAAGTAGAAGATATGGCCAGAACAACACCTCGAATCTGTGCAGCACTAGATGATCACCAACTAGACCACCAATCAACAGTGTTAAAATTGGAAGGTAAGATTGCTATGCAATTTATTTTTGTTTTAATTGACCCAGGATCTACTCGTAGTTATGTGTCCCCTGAGGTGGTTTAAAGTTGTTCTCTTATTAGAGTGAAGCATAGTAAGTCTTGTTTAGTTTAGCTAGCCACTGGGACTAAGAGAAAGGTGAGTGAAGTAGTGGTTGAGTGCCCCATAGTGTTGAATGGACTTCTCACCAAGGTGAACTTGAATGTCCTACCCTTAGGATCTTATGATGCACTGATAGGTATGGATTGGTTGGAAAGTCATAGAACCAAGATTGACTGCTATAAGAAGTTCCTTGAGTGAATTGATGATAAAGGAAGACCAAGGTTGGTCAAAGTAATCCCAAAGCAAGTTTCAGTAAGGAATATTTCAGCCTTACAACTGAGAAAGTTCTATAAAAAGGGATGCCAACTATATGTTGTTCATATATCAGATTCAACAGAAGCTAAAGGACCAAAGTTAGAATACTTTCAGCTGTTACAGGAGTTCCAGGATGCATTCCTAGATGAAGTGCCATGACTACCACCCAAGAGATACATTGATTTCTCCATTAATCTTGTTTCAGGGCAGCACCAAGCTCCAAAGATCCTTATATAATGAGCACACCTGAGCTGATAGAATTGAATATGAAAATACAAGAATTAATGGATAAGGAATATATCATACCAAGTGTATGTCCTTGGGGTGAACCTGTGTTGTTTGTTAAGAAGAAGGATGGAACTTTGAGACTATGTATAGACTACAGGCAGCTAAACAAGGTAACAATCGAGAGCAAGTATCCATTTCCAAGAATTGATGACTTCTTTGATCAGATGAAGGAAGCTAAAGTATTTTCCAAGATTGAATTGAGGTCTGGCTATCATCAAGTGAGGATAAAGGATGAAGACATTCACAAAATAGATTTTCGAACTAGATATGGACACTATGAGTTCACCGTGGTGCCATTTGGTCTCACCAATGCACCTGCTACTTTCATGTGTCTTATGAATAGTGTCTTCAACAAATACTTGGATAAGTTTGTGATTGTATTCTTGGATGACATTCTGGTGTATTCAAGGAATGAAGATGAACATGATGAGCATTTGAGAATGGTTACATGTGAATCCCTTCACAGGACTGGTGCCTGATGCGGCATGAATTAGCTCATGCAGGACTGGTTACATGTGAATTCCTTCACGGGACTGGTGCCTGATTTCAAGTTTGCGGCTCTATATCAAATGCTTCCTACAAATTCAAATTTTCAAAGGATTAGGGGAGATGATGCCTTTAAAATTATGGGAAACCACCTTGGATTCAAAAATTAGGAAACTGAAACAATTAACCGAGGAAAATGCTACAGAAGCAAATATGGTTTTCTCTTTATTTATGGTAAATAGGGTGGAGCCATGAAAGGAAATTATTTAGAATTATGCATCTAAAATCAACATTAAGAACCTTGGTATTTAATAGAAATCCCAAGAGATGATTTGGTGAAGTATAGTCTCAACTGTCTTATACCTATGGAAAAAAACAAGTGTCTTAGAAGCCATATGTGCTATTAATTTTGTTGTAAATTTCGAATCTCGGAAAGCTTCCCATCATGATTGTTCATTTATGTTTGTATTTTCATAAAGTAAGTTCAAAGAGACTCAGAGGTAAGTAGTATAAAACAAGATCTAAGGGGATATTTTTGGGTTCAAAATACACCAAAGCTATCTCAAAGGGAGTAAAAAATAGATGGTTAGTATTGCATGGCTTATCGTTATCTGGAAGCTTATGAGTTGTTTGAATCCGAGTCACAACTTGCTTTCCAATTTTATAGATTTGGAACTTTTGAAACTGATCAAGGCATTAAAGGCATTGGATATTGCATTTAATGAAATCATATCACACTCCATGAAATCTATGAAGTGACCCTTCTAATGATGGAAATGATTTCTATACTCTCAGATGGTGCGGTCTTAAGAAAATGCACATGTGGATGAAGAAATAAGTAATGAATCCCATCTCCTTATTGGAAACTTACATTAGTTATGTTTTTATTAAAAGTTCCATGGATTTTCCTTAATAGTTGTAACCCTTAGGCCATGGATTTTCCTTAATAGTTGTAACCCTTAATAAATAATGAATCCCATCGAGCCTTATTGGAAAATAACATTAGTTATGTTTTTATTAAAAGTTCCATGGATTTTCCTTAATAGTTGTAACCCTTAGTAAACATTGTTCTTGATGTTCTTGACCTAATTGAACCAACCCCCCGTTACTCCTTTAAAAGGAAAAGTGCATCAACAGCTAGAGGGAATTTTCTTCAATTTTTCACCCAATAGAGGGGTACAATAAGAAAGAGGAAGGCTTCATTTTTTTCTTTTTTGATTTGCCACTCCATCACTCAAGCTTTCTTGCAGGGTATTGACATTGGTTGTCAATATCAATATACTCTATAAATATGTAGAGCAGCGAGGAGGATAAGATACCGAGACAACTACTCTCTTGAAGTATTAGTGCTTATGTTTACTACTTTTATAATCTTTATCATGGAATGTTGGCACTAATTAGCGAATATGTATGTAGAACTCAACCTTATCTCTGATCACAGAGGATTTCTTCAACCGAAGGTCACATTGGTTACAAAATTCCATGTCCTAAGGAATCAGGGACTTCAAAAACTTTGCAAAATTCTTAGAGCTCATACAAACTGTTCATACTTGCTTGAAATTTTAATTTAAATGAGAATGCTCATGCGTGCTTAAATTTTTTCCCATACTATAAGATGGGTATTACAATGTTATGTTTATTCAATTGTAGCTTTAAACCAGCTGCATGAGCCTAATAGTCGGTCCATATTTAAATCATAAATAATCAATAAGGATAATGTACATTTATTGAAATATTTAATAACATCAAACCGAGTATGCAATGTAAAATATGACACGAACTATAACTCATCATCAAACTGGAATGTACTTATTGCAAGTAATTTTACTTCATTGGGTGAGGCCGTTCAATATAATATAATAGGCAAGATGTAGACCACAATGTTGATTGTGCTATAAACATGATATGGAGGATGTAAAAGGAGTGCAACCTTACTTTCTTACTTCATGTGGATCTTTTAAAAATTGCCTACAGCTGATGGGCACAAATGCAGTTGTAGAAATTTTGATCTTATAGATATGAGAATGTTTGCATTCTTGATCAGTAAATGTATATTCAATCATGTAAAATTTATACTTATAAAAAAAAATTCAACAAAATCAATAAAAATATTAGGATTTGTGGGTATATATAAATGGGCCTCCATTGCCACAATTTTGAAAAACAAATTTTTATGGTTTTCATTTCAAAATGCTTATCTGGATGCTATATATGGCGCTTTGTTTTGAATAACAAAATATTCGTGTAAAGGAATTTTAATTTAGCATTAATAGAATCAGATCCGTTGCTTAGAGAAGCAGACCTATTACACATAAAATAATTAAGATTGCTCAATTGGATGCAAAATATTGAGATTTCTTTGCAGCAACATAAATAAGAAATCAGAGTAATTTTGCACATTTTGCAGTGATTTTACACCACCCGACCACTGGGGCACTTACACTACTCTGATTGAATACTCATAAAAAAATAAGAATAACACATGGGAAATGTAAATGAGATGGGAAAATAGTAATCGATAGATACCTTATTTGGATTTAGCAGCAATCCATGCTTGGAGCATATGGACTCAACACTATCATGTTGTTGTTGTGCAATCCATGCTTGAAGCATATGGACTTAACATTATTACATGTTGTTGTTGTACAATAGTCACTACAAGAAAGGGAGACATAATGAGCAGAGGTTGGTTGATGGAAATAATACAAACATTGTGGTTTCATTCTCTATGCTCAACAAAACATATTTGTTGAGGCATTTATTCATTCACTGTACAGTTGATTCCCCTTACTCTAACTTCCTTGGTTGTGACAAGCAGTTGTGATTGGCTCCCACAAGTGTGGGAAAAACTGGTAATTTATGCAACTCTAAATTTCAATGGACGGGAGACAATGTTATCAAGTTCAATGGTGCCTTTGATGCAACACTTCATAATTTTATGAGAGTAATAATGTGCAATATTTGCAACTTGAGATAGTTTTATCCCTTGCAAAACCGAAACATGGACTCTATGTATTTAGTGAAGGCCTTTAGAAGCAATAAATGTTGTGGGGTTCCTATCGTGATGCTAAAGCTATAATGTTTAATATAAAAAACAAGCGGGTAAAAATTGGAAAAGGAAAATTGAACTTTGGTTGATTAAGGGTCATATTAGCCCTTATCCTTGTGTGAAATGAGTAGTGCTCTATATTGAGTATGCTTATGGTAATGAAGCCTCTATTGTTTTGCAACTCATATTGTTTGTGTGCTTATAATTACCCTATTGAACTCAAATTTTTTATTACGACTTGGATTTATGTTGGGGTGTTTGTGTAATAATACCATCTTCATGGGGTAGGTCTATGTTTGAAGGAAGTTTTGGGGTGAACATGGTTCAACTAGCCCTTTTGAATAGTCTCGGGGAATCAAATTTTTTGTAAAGGATCATAGGATTGTGCAATCTAACTTTGGTAAAGAAGGTTTCGATAGTAGGTCTGGGAATTCTTATGCCTTGTTCCAGCATTTAAGTGAATTTCTGGGCACTATACAAGCCACCTGCAAGCTATCAACAATCAGGCAAAGGAGTTTTGGGCATGTATTACAACGGTTTGATAAAGAAATTTGAAGTTATGAGACAATTATTCAATCCTGGGCTTGGTCTCCCCTTATAAATTGTATCAAGATCAAGTTCATACAACCGATAGATGGGAACATAGTTTATTTGTACATAGTAATCAAATGGGATCAATAGAAAGAATAAGGTGCACCAAGGGAATTTTGGTTTCTATATATTTGATGTATTAAAATGAAGGTTACTCCTCTTCCACTGAAATATCCTAGTTCCCATGTTATAGTGGATTGGAAAACCTTTTGCTCTATCATTACATCCAATCTTTACATATCATTATTTATTCTCAAAGGTGCATTTCATTTCCAGAAGTCAAGGGGTTATGTTTATATGCTATCTCCATAAATGACAAGTTCTTCATGTTTCTGGGCATTTTTTAAAAGCTTGGATTATGTAGCCATAGTCCTTGTTTCTCATGCCATACTTCGGTCCGGGCTATCAATTCATAAAGGATCTTGATTAATGAGCGTCCAAATTTTGTGAGTGCCTCAAGTATAATCTAATCCCAAATATGGGTATGTCTGAGGAAGCATATTAAGCATGTTCATATTGATAAAAGAAGGATGCGACTCAACATAATTGAGAATGTATTGACCGCTAAGAATCCCAACTAATTAAAATGCCAGTTAGACTTTGATATGTATGAGCATCTTGGTTGTTGATGTATATGTAACTTCAGAATGCATTTCATATATGTATATTGTATTCCTATAGAGATGTTATTATTCCTCTATATGGAAGTGTCGTCATTTATATTGTAAGTGTCGTAACTTATACTTGACGGGTTATTAGACCACCTTGTTGGGGCCGACCCTGTATAAGTCATGTGGGTCAAAGGGTTATTAGACCACCCTATTGGGGGTCGCCCATGTGGGTCGAAGGGTTATTAGACCACCCTATTGGGGGTCGTCCCAGTCAGCATTATGTTATGTGGTTAAGTTAAGGTCGACCTAGTAAAGGTTATTAGGCAAGTCAAGTCAAGTATAAATAGAGTGAGGGAGGCACTCTATTTGATCTCTCACTTCTCACTCATGCACTCATGAGAGAGTGGTGCACTTGTGGAGGAGGAGAAGCTATTGCTAGGAGAATACTATCTCTTATGCTTGGGTTGTATCATTGCTCTATCTATCTCTGAGGAAGTTATTTGGGTTTTTCACCTTTATGGTTTTCTCCAAGTAAACTCTGTGTCTCTTGTGTGCTTGCATTATTGTGTCCATGATTGATATGCTGTAGATTAGCTGTAAATGTTGTTATGTCAGTTAAGATCCTAGATCAGATTGAAGTAAATTCTGAAAAACTAACATGGAATCAGAGCTAACTTGAGAAGAAGACATTGTGCACTTGCAAAGCTAGGGCTTGATATAGAAAAAACCAGTCATCGTAGCACTTTCGCTATAAATAATGTTCGGAGAGGTTTCAGGATTTGAAAATCGTACAGGAAGAAGCTAAGATCCCCATGTACCTTGTGTACAAAGGAAAAAATCTAATTAGTTGTACTGTGTGATTTATGATCTGTACAATATAGGGTTTCTGCCTCTTCCAGATCTCAGTCATAAACATGTGACCTTGGAAAAAAGGTCATGACTTGGGCTAGGAAGCTCCAAATGAAATTTCATAAAAAATGGGAGGTAGGGAATGGACTGTACTTTCATAGGTATGATTTTCAAACGCCGAAAGTGAACCAGTGACACGTGGCACTCCGTACAAGTTTGATCTCCTGTTTTATCCCATAAACAGGTCATGTTGCGACACTTGGCATAACTCTCTCTCAGAGAATCCATTTGAGGTCAGACCTATGTGGTTGGAAATTTGACAGGTCAGGCTATCACAAGAAAAATGTTTAGACCCTGTGGATCGAAAAATTTGGAGTTACACCAGAAATAATCAGGTACATATTTCTGTCAAAACAGAATGATTTTTGAGCACCTTCTTTCATGGCTTCCAAAATTTAGGGTTTCGGAGAAAGTTGGAATTTTTGTAATCGGAGACCACGGCTGGATGCTACTCATCAAAATAGAAATTTAGAGACCAAGATCATATTTTTTGGTTGGGCAGAAGACTGGGCTTGATGAAACCCTAGTTCGGGACTTTGATCGGAAAGATGGAAAATTAGGGCTTCTGAAAAAATTGGAATGTTGGAAATCTGTGACCACGGCTGGAAGCTCCTCGGAAAAATCGAAGCCTAGAGCTTTGAATCAAATCTTTTGGTTGGGTGAAGCTCCGGGAAACTCAAACTCTAATTTAGGGTCCTCCTAGTGAATCCAGAAACCTAAAAGGCAATTTTGAGGGGTGAAACTTTGCAGTTTTCAAATTATGAGTATACTAGCTTGACCAGCTCAGAAAGGCACATCTTTCTATCCATTCATAAGTTTGAAATTCAAAGTTTGAATTTTTAGGGTTTCTCTGACAAACCCTAATCTAGCTCCAGATCCAATTTCTACAAATCAAGTAGATTGGGTTAATCCCAGAAGAGAATGGATTGGTCACCTGCATAAGTAAAGAAGTTCCTGTTTCAAAGGGAGATGAGGCTAAGGCCTTACATAAGAAGATTACAAGCAATCTCGACAGGTATGACTTACAGGTATGTTTTGAATTTTGTTGATGGTTAAGTTTATGATATGTTTGTCTTCATATCATTACTATTAGTATAATCTTGATTAATTACTAGACTTGTCGTATCACCTTAATAAAATTATGAATACATGGTAGAAGATATTCATTGATTAAGGTGTTGAAACTTATGATTGTACTAATGCATTGTGATGTTGTATGAGGTTTATGTTGTTCACTAACATGAAAGGTACACCAAGAAAGACAAATCATGTTCTACTTCAAGAACATATGATCATGGTGACATGAAGACAAAGATTCATCCATTGCCATGGATCACATAGAAGATCTACTTACAAGGTATGTATGACTTGGTTCTACAATGGTTAACTTATGAGACATGCAGGTTACTAGCACAAGTCATTGAAGAGAACCAGAAGACATCATGCGGGTATGTTAGACATAACTAGCTAACATAGTAATCTAGGTATGTTTTTCCTATATCAAGTTAGAATCTTACCTTGTGTCAGGATCTCGTATATAAGTATACTTGGTATGATTGGTTATGTTTATTCATAAAGTTAGAAATGTAAGTAATCAAGGGTTTATGCATATTATGTCTCTTATCTTGATTGATGATTTAACTAACCAGGAGAGTCCTATGATCAAATAAGAATATGCATGAGTAAAAGAAGACTTCTTTGAAACCTTGAATACTAATGTTTATTATCTGTGTTTGAAATGATCACGACTTTACATGTTTAAGATTATTGTGTTTTGATTGTATTAAGATTATACTAATGAATGTGTGATTATGTATGAGACCTCGAGGATAACACACTGATGATACTAATAAGCATGCATAGTGATTAAGGATGGATATAAGTTCAAGGACAGGTAATCCAGGAAGCAAAGATCAAGAGGGAGTACACTCCAGTCATTCCTGCAAGGAAGCAAATATCAAGAAGGAGCACAGTCCAGTTGTTCCTGCAAGATCAAGAGGTAATCTAGGAAGCAAAGATCAAGAGGGAGCACACTCCAATCATTCCTACAAGGAAGCAAAGATCAAGAAGGAGCACACTCCAGTTGTTCTTGCAAGATCAAGAGGGAGCACACTACAGTTGTTCCTGCAAGGAAGCAAAGATCAAGAAGGAGCACACTTCAGTAGTTTATGCAAGGATGCAAATATTCAGAGGGAGTTGACCACTTCTCTTAATCCACATCAGAATGGAGTTGCAGAAAAGAAGCAACGACTAAGAGGGAGTCAACCCAACAAACAAACAAAGATAATTATTTGAATTATCATTCCTTGCATGTTTTATTGTTCAATAATGTATATACTGATGTCCCTAGAATTAGGTTGTGTATTATGCATATTAGAATAGTTGCATTGATGAACAATATACTACTAATATACACGGGTAAGTGGTCTATGGCACTGTACAACATTCCATTGCTACTTATCTAGAATGAAACCTCTTTGCTGACATGTTGGGAGTTGTGCACACTCTTAACAATGTTCTGGTAGAGATTGGAAGGCATCTAGAAAGTTACGAGATATGGATAAATATTGTATTGAAGCATTGGCTAAGATAATTGCATGACTGTATGACATATTTCTTTATGTGTAAGAATTTGTTCTGAAAACTATGAGATGTTTTCTAATCATGCAATTTAACTTGTTGTGTAGGAAAGATTGTGTAGGAAAGATCATATACCATCACCTACAAAAGAAGGACTACAACATTTGTTCAGCAACAAAGTTATCTATTGAAAATATTGAAGATATTGAAGTTCCCAGGATTTGGGAAGAATGCCATGATCAAGGAGTACCAGTCGATCATGAAGATGTTTGGGATGCAGTCCCAAGACTTGAAGGGGAGTCTGTAGTGACTTCCAAGAGGATCTACAAGATCAAGCATGTTGCAGGTGGTAGCATAAAGACTTTTGCTCCTATAGCCAGATACACTTCCATTAGATCAGTACTTGCTCTGGCTGCAGTGATAAAGTGGAAAATACACTAGATGGATTTCAAGATAGATTTCTTGAATGGTGTAGTTGAAGAGGAAGTGTATGTGGAGTAGCCACTTGGTTTTGAGACACATGACAGGGAGTCATATATGTGTAGAACATGGTATGGTAGGATAGAGAACTTTTTATCTAGCTTGGGCTTTACCAAGAGCAAAGCGGATTCCAACCTTCACTACAAGGTTGAGGAAGGCAATCCAGTGATACTACTTTTGTATGTGGATGACCTATTTATTACAGGTGAAGATAGATTGATTGCCAACACGCAGTGGAAGCTTGCTGCCAAATTTGAGATGAAGAACTTGGAGATGATGTACTATTTAGGTATGGAGGTGTGGCAAAGTGTAGATGGAATCTTCCTTGGACAAGGGAAGTATGTAGTAGAGATCCTAAAGAGGTTCAGGATGATGGACTGCAAGGCCATGGCCACACCTATTGCATCGAACCTGAAGCTTCTGTGTGATGCTTCATCTATGTCGGTTGATGTCACTATGTATCATTAGATGATTGGGTCCTTGATGTACCTGATGAACATGAAACCAGATATTTGCTTTGCGGTGAACACATTGAGTCAGTTCTTGACGGATCTGAGGAGTGTTCACCTGGTTATTATAAGCATATTTTAAGGTACCTGAAGGGTACGGTTGATTATGGGCTCAAGTATGATGCGAATCAAAAGTTTAACCTGCAGGGTTATGTTGATTCAGATTGGGTAGGCACTGCTGCAGATAGGAAGAGCACTTCTGGGTGCTGCTTCAGTATGGGATCAGGTGTGATCTCTTGGTTTAGCAGGAAGCAGTCCTACGTAGCATTGAGTACAGCTGAAGCAGAGTATGTTGCAGCCTGTTCGGCTAGTTGTGAGGCATTATGGCTACAGAAGCTACTGTATGAGTTATTTGATCTGCCGCTGGAGGCTACTGGTATCTTTTGTGACAACCAGAGTTGTGTGAAGCTGTTTGAGAACCCAGTGTTCCACGATAGGTTGAAACACATAGAGATCAAATATTACTATATCAGGGATATGGTGCAAAGAGGAGCAATGAAGCTCTTGTATGTTGCGACAGATGAGCAGATTGCAGATGTGTTGACGAAGCCACTAGCTAGAGTGAAGTTCGAGTACTTCAGAGAGAGGCTTGGTGTCCTTTAGATCGATGACACTTTGAGGAAGAAGTAATGTAGACATTTGCTAAATCCATTCCAAGCATGGTGGAAGGAGGATCCTTCACATGGCTATGGATGTAAGCGCTGGATGATGAGCATCAAGATGATGTTCTAGTTTCTGCTCTGTATGATCAGTTGGATCATTTATGTATGTATGCATCATGTTGATGCTGGATATGACCAGTTGGATCATTTATGTATGTATGCATCATGTTGATGTTGGATATGGTCAGTTGGATCATTTATGTATGTATGCATCATGTTGATGCTGGATATGATCAGTTAGATCATTTGTGTATGTATGCATCATGTTGGATGCCATATATGATCAGTTAGATCATGTGTATGTATCTGTATATGTATAAGGTGGATACATTGTATGATCAGGTGGATCATGTGTTTGTATGTGTATCAGGTGGATACATTGTATGATCAGGTAGATCATGTATGATGATATGTATCAAATAGATACTGTGTATGCATCAGGTAGATGCATTGTATGATCAGGATGATCATGGATGATGAGCTTCAAGATGTTGCTCCAGATGACATGCATCAGGATGATGCAGTGATGATGATCAGGATGATCATGTGTACATCAGGATGATGTATGGTGAGTATTAGGATGATACTCTGTGGCCGTGGAACAGGTTGTGCAGATGAGCATGTCTGGGAGATCCTATAGGTCGGAGTTGTGTACCTGTAATAGCCTGGGATGCTTTTTCAAGACATTGCTTTGGGAGGACATATAATAGCGCTCTAGGAGGTTTGCAGATACTCTTTCTAGGTTTTTCCACTGGCATATAATAGCTCCCTGGGAGATCTGGAAAATGCTCTTTCGAGGTTTTGTCCTATGGCATATAATAACGCCCTGGGAGATCCTATAGGTCGGAGTTGTGTACCTGTAACGGCCTAGGATTCTCTTTCGAGTTTTTACCATGACCACATATAATAGCGCCCTGGGAGATCCTACAGGTTGGAGTTGTGTACCCGTAACATCCTGGGATGCTCTTGCGAGGTTTTGTGGTGACCACATATAATAGCGCCCTGGGAGATCCTACAAGTCGGATTTGTGTACCTATAACATCTTGGGATGCTCTTTCGAGGTTTTGTGGTGGGGTCACATGTAATAGCGCCCTGGTAGATCCTATAGGTCAGAGTTGTGTACCCGTAACAGCCTGGGATGCTCTTTTGAGGTTTTGTGACGCACATAATAAGTCCTGAGAATTCCACCGTATGGCCAGTGATGATGAAGACCTGCAGGTGGTGGGCCTACATCCAGTATGAAAAAGGACTAACTCTGTAGAACTTCCTATGACGAGTAGATTCATAGATTGATTGAGATAGCAGCAGCAGTGACGATGATGATGATTCGAGGATGATGCATCGATGACGATGATCCAGAGAAGAAGACTTTTTCCAGAAGATCTGTGTCGAGAAATACCTTCCTAGTTAAGAGGGAGTGTTGATGTATATGTAACTTCAGAATGTATTTCATATATGTATATTGTATTCCTATAGAGATGTTATTATTCCTCTATACAGAAGTGTCTGTATTCATATAGATATGTTATTATTCCTCTATGCAGAAGTGTCATCATTTATATTGTAAGTGTCGTAACTTATACTTGACGGGTTATTAAACCACCTTGTTGGGGCCGGCCCTGTATAAGTCATGTGGGTCAAAGGGTTTTTAGACCACCCTATTGGCGGTCGGCCATGTGGGTCGAAGGGTTATTAGACCACCCTATTGGGGGTCAGCCAAGTCAGCATTATGTTATATGGTTAAGCTAAGGCCGACCTAGTAAAGGTTATTAGGCAAGTCAAGTCAAGTATAAATAGAGTGCGGGAGGCACTCTATTTGATCTCTCACTTCTCACTCATGCACTCATGAGAGAGTGGCACACTTGTGGAGGAGGAGAAGCTGCTGATAGGAGAAGACTATCTCTTATGCTTGGGTTGTATCATTGCTCTATCTATCTCTGAGGAAGTTATTGGGGTTTTTCACCTTTATGGTTTTCCCCAAGTAAACTTCATGTCTCTTGTGTGCTTGCATTATTGTGTCCATGATTGATATGTTGTAGATATGCTGTGCATGTTGTTCTCTTAGTTAAGATCCTATATCAGATTGAAGTAAATTCTGAAAAACTAACATTGGTAAACAATCGAAATTTAAATATGAAATTCCTCTCCTGTAACATGAAGGATCTGCCAAGTAGTGATCACATATCCATAAAAAAAATTCAATTGAGCTTAGCGAGGATGTGAGAGACTCTAATTTTAATTGGGTGTTTCCATGTCCAACATATGTGGGTTCCATTGTCCCACTTGGCACCTTAACCGATCGAGCTTAGCGAAGATGGGAGAGACTCTGATTTTACTTGGGTGTTTCCACGTCCAACATATGGCACAACCCGTTGTCCCACTTGGCACCTTAATTGATTTCGTGGAGCTCCTCAGAAAGATATGTGTGGTGGAATATTGTTTGAGTGCTAGCTGGCCATTGGATAAATCCATATGAATCTATGCTATTGAAAAATTAAGAAAGTGGCAGTCCTTAATACAATATTTCATCTCCTCTACTTGTTAGCCTTTTTGTCTAGAAGATATGACTTTACGAATTGTGTAGAAGATATAAGTTCTATGAATATGAGATCAAAAAATTTTGATTTCAATTTTCTGTTTGTTGTTGGGATAGGTCTTTGTCCTTGTTTCCTTAGCAGGGAAAGAAATATAATGTCCTAAGTTGTTGGCATATTTTATTTCATCTAACTTTCTAGATCTTCATTTTGATGAATTTTAAAAAAATATTATTTTTTTAGAAGCTCTTTTAGTTTTTTAAAGTGTTAGGATTAAGATATAAATGGAACCATCATATTATGGAATCAATTGTTATCCATGGTCTCATCTACAGCTAAAATGCCTTTCCCCTAAAATGAAAATACAAGTTATACATGTGCTATGTTAAATAGTGTTCTTCTTTTCCTCTACTTGTACAGTGGGACTTTTTTTCGTCGTATTAATGTCGTTTCTTTATTCATTAGCTTGAATCTTCTTTATTCATTAGCTTGAAGTTGCTAAGAGGGAATATAAGTTGCTAAGAGGGAATATCTTATTGAAGTAAAAATGAATTCTAGATATTTTAATTTAAAAAAATATGTGGTTCTAACAATTTTAGAGGAATTGTTAAGGAGAAATATCATAAAAATTGTTAAGAAGAAATGTCATAAATTACTCATATATTTTTTAGAATGTAGACAATGATTGTTTTTGTTTTTGTGCGCATGTTCCTGGTACCATTGACCAATGTGGCTATTCTTGGCACCATTGATGATCGAGCAATAAATATGGTCATCCATGAAAAATCATCCCAATTTTTCAAATCCCATTGGATACACACTAGTAAATATTGGATTGCAAAGCCAATGTGGCTATTCTTGGCACCATTGATGATCGAGCAATAAATACAAAAGTGAAGCTTCATCCATGAGAAATCGTCTCAATTTTTCAAAGCCCATTAGATACACACTAGTAAATATTGGATGTTGAAGTGATCCAGTAATTAAACTTTAGTTTGTTGAAAGATTTAGAGCTTCCCAAATTGCTTTTCCTTCCTTATACTCTTTTCCATTCGACATTCCTTTTGTCCCTCTTAAGACAATTGCTAGTATTTGACATATGTCAATGTGCCATATATTGCATCTACTATTATGTAACACACTATATAATATTCGTTACAAAAGGTGTTCCTCCCCCAACATTCTTAATTCTTGAGAGTCGTGCAATTGAATAGTAGAACAAACATCGAAAAGAACAATATTTTTTCCATGGAAAAAAGAACAAGCATTGAAAAAGGCTATTAGTATTTTTATTTAAATATTGAGATTTAGTAGGATTAATTTTCCAATGTTTTTTGGTTTTCTCATAATCTTGCATTAGTTTTATAGAATCTTTATGTTCTCACACCGGTGTGTTTGATGTATTTAAGAAGACAAGGTGTACCATTTGAGAAAATAAAAAATTAGCATGGCTGTTTTCCACAGCGCATCAATAGTTCCTTTTTTTCACACCGCATCAAATAGTATGCATAAGCCTCAATGGTGTACCACTCCTATGTGGCAACATCGTATAGTACCAACAACATTTCGCAACAATGCTTTGTTTGACAACTAGGACGTGTCATGTGAACTACAAGCAATGCACATGCTAGTGTGATTGTGTTAACAATGCATGTAACTAAGATACACAAGGTCGATGTAAATACATGAATAAAAAACATAGCAATTCAATCATAGCGTGCACCGTGCATTGGCCATAATCATAACAGTTCATTAATATTAGGTAGAGGGTGAAAAAATAAATATGTGTATATGTTATTAGGAAGAGGGTGGATTCATAGATAGGTGTTCCATTTTTAATGAAATATAGTAATGAAAAATTGGTATTTTATATTTTTTCAAATTAATGAAATATGGTAATGAAAATATGACATAAATTGAAGTTTTTGAAATTCATATATGTAGATTATGAATTTTGATGTACAATAATTTTTTATTTTTTTTAAAGTTTGTGTTATATTTTTAATAATATTATTTTCAAAAAAATATTAATATCGCTTAATTTTTTTTTTTTTTAAAGTTTGTGTTATATTTTTAATAATATTATTTTCAAAAAAATATTAATATCACTTAATGTGTCAAATTTTCATCTAATATTAATGTCACTAAATGTGTCAAATTTTCATCAAATTATATATTTGTTCTTGCAATTTTTTTAAAAATAACAAGTATTAACTTTTGTACTCAACAACTAATTTAATATTATATGTACAATATTTGAAAAATAATTATCTAAGTACAATCCATATAAAAATACTGTTTTGAAAATGAAACATCCATAAGCATCTCCCACATATTTAAATGATTTAAATTTTAATAGAAAATAAATTAAAAAATATAATATAAAAGTGAAAGTGAGAAAAATGATAGAGAGGTGTTAAGTCTATCATTATAGGAGAGGCGAAGGGATTTGGCCCACTCGAAGTTTTAGTTGTAGAAAATCATATAGAAAGAGGGGAGAACCCAAATTTCATTGAATGTGGACCAATTCTAATCCAATTTCCTTTCAACACCAACCAAAAATAATCTTTTTGAAGTGCAAAATTTGGCTCAAAAAGTGTTAATATCAAGTTTAAAAATTGCACTTTTCAATATAATATTTGCACTTTTGGAATTGTATTTCACACTTTTTGAATTCAATATTAGCACTTTCAGGATTGGATTCTGCACTTTTGAAAGCCGATATTAGTAATTTAAGAATATGATTTCGTAATTTTGAAAACCAATATGGGCACTTTAGGATTTTTTTCACTTTTGGAATCTGATATCAACACTTTAAGAACTTGATCTCACAATTTTGGAATATGTTATTGGCACACTCAAATTTGAATTCTGCACTTTATAAGTGCTACTTTTTTCATTTAATCATGAATCACATTTAGTACATATCATTCAAAGTTTTTAAAATGAATTACACATTACCTAAAAGTACTCATTATTTATGTATTTGTAATTATATAGATTTATTCATTGCTCCATACTATTTTTGTGGAATCATCCACAAGAGTTGTGTTTTTACAGAATTATAAATCTTTGTAAATATATAGATCTTTTCATCACCACATATGTTATTTTCCATGGAGATGTTCATCTAATGTCCCTTGTTAGGAATTTGATCAAAATGACAATTTTTCACTTTTTCCCCTAGTTAGACCTTTGACTACTTTTGAGCTCTAGGTCCCCAAATTGCTCCAATTGCTCCCAAATCTTTTGAGAAGGTATATGGATGATATTATAATATAAATATGTGTTTCAGGGATGCTTTTGGACCTTTAAAATACTTCTGCAAATCCTCTTTCAATTCTGGCCAATGTAGGGAACTTTACTAGTAATTTCCCTTTGACTAGTATTGGTCTCTAGGTCTCAAATTGGCTTCAAATGCCTTCAAATCTTCAAGGAAGGTGTATGAATGATATTAGGTCTTGAATATGATGTTCAGGGATGATATATGGCCACCAAAAGATATCTGTAAACTCTATTAAGATTCTGTACCAAGTATGCAATTTTACTAGTAATTTGGGGTTCAAATCCCTCTGGGATAAGTATTGAAAATGGCTTCCCAAATGCCTCCAAACCCACTCAAATTTATGAACAGAGGTACGGGATGTATCAAGGATTTTATTAAGGTCTCATTTTCATCATTAATTGATTATTATCTCTGTTCAAACCCTCACCCATTCAGCTACAAAAATCACCAATTCGACCCTTAGGGAAATGGCACTATTTCTTCTCCCAATGAAATTAAACTGAGTAAAAATACTTCAAATGCTCAAGTACAGTACATGAAACTTGTAAAATACATCCATGGCAGTCTATTAATCATAAATGTATCATCTAACTATCCATTCATTCAAAATCATCAACATTATCATGCTATACATCAAGGTAGTGGGGAAATAACACTGTTCTTTCATTAAAAATGAGATTTATACATTTCTACTCGGCATTTCGACCTGAAAATTTCTAGAGATGAATATTAGAGTATTTAATTCATATTAAAAAATAAATGGGGCATTATAAGCTCCCCCAAAGAGTACAATAGCTCACCAAAAACGCCCTCCCTCAAGCATCAAGAATATGCCATCAAAACTAGAAATGGTTGAAGGAGTGAACTGCAATAGAAGAAACATTGAGCTGCCCTGTAGCTTACACATGCAAGTAAAGACTCCATTAAATATCCCAATGAAATGTCTGAATGGCCTTTCCAATTACCAACTTGGATGGGAATCTTTCACTCTCGAAATTGGCTAAGGCTAGAAACTAGTCATCCACTAGCTCTCCCTCTTCACAAATGCAATTGCAAATTTTACAAATGATCAAAAGCTGTTTTCATTCTTTGTTATTGACATTTATAAAGTTCTAATGTCCTCCATGGGTCGAATTCCTTCCAAGAGACTCATGCCAACTCAATTTGGGAAGAGATTCCAAAGAACGCCACTTATACACCAATTCCTAGTCTCCCACTTCCACCAAATCACATGTGGAAGCATCTTAGCTGCCCCAACACCCTTGAGCGCCCTCTTGGAGTCTAATTTTAGCCTTGACATGTCATATATTTTATATGTCAGCCTTCAGGTATGATTTGGGTCATAGGTGTCATAGCATCTTCATCATTGTTGTCATAGAGCTAGGGAATCTATCCCAAGTGTCTCACTAGCTCCAAATTGCCTCTTCCTCTTCCATGGGAGTTACTCTTCCTCTATATTTTTACCTTGGATGAGTCATGCCATGAATAATACCTTTTGTACTCCCCCAAGTATGTTACCATTCACCTTGAATTCGAATTGGTGAGAGAATGATGCCAAGTGTAGTGGGGAAATCTAGCCATATGTGGGTCCCACTTCCTCCATGTGTCTTCATGATCAAATTCCACTTTGATTTTCACTTCTATATATTTATTTATCTCCTTTATTAAATATTTATGCCATTATAATTTTCAAACATCATTTATTATCCCCATTATTCCAAATCCCAAAGCTTCCACCCCAAACCTAGGAAACTAGTAATTTTCCTCCTTGGCAATTATTTGACCTTTAGCATCAATTTGAAAAACTCTAATGAATGGGGATAATGTGATTAGGCCATTATGAACCAATGCCAAATTTGGGACATGAAAAATCCTCTCTTCCCAATATTGCTTGTCCTCAAGCAATTTTAAACATGGGTTTTGAAGAACCTGCTTTCTGTATAATTCTTTGAAGTTGCCCAACCTTGAGTCTTTGAGTTTCCATGAAGATTTTAGAGAGGAACCACCATGCTTGCTGCTGCATTACTCTGATAAAAATCACTTTATTAAGTGGGATATCCATCTCCCATACTGTTTGTTTCCCCAAAATAATTTGAAACCGATGACATAAAAATTATTCCAGGGTCCCATTGCTTGTATTGCACCCCAACAATTAAGTGTGCTCTCCAATCCACACCATTAGATAAGAGGATTCTTGGATTCCATTTTCTTGTATGCATTCTTCCAAACATCATGAGTACAAAATATATATCATCAAAGTACATAACAACACAATGAAAATGGACATCAAGGAGGTGCTTCATCAAAGAATCATGAAAGTGCTTATACCTCCAAGCAAGTAAACCACCATTTTCCAAGTGCATACAAGCTTCAAGAGACCAATAAAATCTGCTACAATGACATAGATGAGGATCCCATGTCCTATAATTCTGCTCCAAAAGGATGTGATATGCATCAAAATATTTAACCATGTATTCTTTCATCCAAGAAGTGAATGAAGAATCTCCACTAAAATCTGAACCAAATAATGAGCAGAAAAAACAATGAGACTTCAAATGACTCAAAGAAGTCTCACCCATAAATCCATGAATGTGAGAATCATAAAGATGTAACAAAGTATGTGGCTACCAACAAAAATGTTCTCCCATCATAAATCTATTCATCGAAGTGTTGGATGAAGTTCCTCTAACATCAAATGAACCTAGTGTTGAGCAAGAAAAACCATGAGTCTTCAAGTGACTCAAATGCATATCATAAGTGCATCCATGTAGATGTGAATCATCATAAAGTGACAAATGATGCTGCTGCAAATGTGAATAAGAATGTGCTCCAACCATGTCATCATAAAAGTTAAATCTAGGAGTTCCATACTCCTCATGTGGCACCATCAAAAAGAACCCTTTCACCCATACTTCATTGAGACTAATGTTGCAAAA
This sequence comes from Larix kaempferi, assembly GCA_027924585.1. Lineage (NCBI taxonomy): Eukaryota > Viridiplantae > Streptophyta > Pinopsida > Pinales > Pinaceae > Larix > Larix kaempferi. The sequence goes on from BSBM01001179.1 coordinate 438,984, forward strand.
CATGGAATTGTAGGATGTAGGAGAATGAACTAACTCACCAAAATGATCAAAAAGTGTAGAAGTCTCATCATGGAAAGGATCCATATGGTTAGTATCATGCAACTCCTTCAAAAGTGTGAACTCTTTGTCATAGTTTGGTTCCAATGTAGAGGAATCATGTTCTTCTTTAAAAATTGCATAACCTTCATCAAGAGACAATTCAAGTTCCTCTTCCACCACATCAAGTGTTTGGATCTCTTCAAGTTAATCTTCAAACACATCAATAATATTCAAATTTTCACATTTCTCATGATCCACCATGTCATGAGAACCCTCCAAACAATCTACCATTTGACAATCTGAAACATAGGAGGAAAAACAAGTATCTTGCAACTTTTCAAGAAGTTGCTCATTTTGAATTGTGAGCTTATGATTATCCTCATTATTCTTCAAGTATGCATCATGTAACAATTCATTAAGCTCAAACAAATGGTTTCTATCAAAAAACAAAGACATGAAATTACCTTTGATGTGGCACATTGCTCTTTGAATCTTCTCCATGTCTTCAAGGAAGGATGTTTCCTCCAATGAAGTAGCTCTCCAACAAGAATTTGACACCAATGCTTGAGTGTCATGGAGAATGCTGAGGGACTCTTGAATCTTCTTTCCATTCATTTTTAAGGACCCTTCAATAAAATCAGGCTCTTGCAATTGAACCTCCTCATCTTCTTTAATTTTGTTTGGACCAACTTCATGAAGCTCAAGTGGTGATGGGGAAGTTGATCTTGGTTCTTCTTCAACTGCTACAAGGTCTTCATTATCATGCTTAATGGAACTTGGGCTTGCAACAACACTTTCAAAAGTGATCTCTATGTCACCAACATAGAGGTGTGAGCACCCATCAGTAGGTACTCCTTCATAGTTTAAGCATCCATCAGTAGATGCTCTTTGGTTCATGTCTAAGCTAGAAGGTGTCTCGAAATGATCTTCCATATTTTCAATAGAATCTTCTTCATGATCTTGTGATGTATCTTCCTTTTTCTCGTTCAGGCAAGCTGATGCATTTTGCCCCTTGTTTTCCTTAGGATCAGTATCTTTGGAATCTCTTTTTGAATAAATCCCAAAAGCTCTCCTCAAGGAGGACATCATTTCATGCACACATATATGATACTCGCTCCAAGGGTTTTTACAAGAAGAGCATAAACCTTTCTTCACTAACTCCACATCTTCATTTTTGGGCCTATTTTCAAAAATATGTTCAGCATAGTACTCAAAAGACATGGCATTTTGTGTATTTTTGCTCGAAGCAAGATATTCTTGATATTTTTGATATTGTTAGGGCAAGGTTTTATATTTTTCTCTCCATCTTTGGAACTCACTCATAGAATTATCCTTGGTTGGTGTGACACACTCATATTCATCAGATTTAAAGTCATAAAAATAATCTTTAGTTCTCTTGAAATTGTAAGAAGTGTTGCATGATGGCACCGCATCCTCGTACCATTCACATTCTGCTTCATATTGCTCATAAGCATTTGCATATTCCTCATAAGAATTGTACTCATAGGATTCATCATAATAGTAATACATGGATGCCAATAATTCTTTAATGTATGTACCTAATCCATAGGTGCAAGGGCCATGCTCTGATACCACTATAATGTCTCTTGTTAGGAATTTGATCAAAATGACAATTTTTCACTTTTTCCTCTAGTTAGACCTTTGACTAGTTTTGAGCTCTAGGTCCCCAAATTGCTCCAATTGCTCCCAAATATTCTGAGAAGGTATATGGATGATATTATAAAATAAATATGTGTTTCAGGGGTGCTTTTGGACCTTTAAAATACTTTTGCAAATCCTCTTTCAATTATGGACAATATAGGGAACTTTACTAGTAATTTCCCTTTGACTAGTATTGGTCTCTAGGTCTCAAATTGGCTCCAAATGCCTTCAAATATTCAAGGAAGGTGTATGAATGATATTAGGACATGAATATGATGTTCAGGGATGATATATGGCCACCAAAATATCTCTTCAAACTCTATTAAGATTCTCTACCAACTATGCAATTTTACTAGTAATTTGGGGTTCAAATCCCCCTGGGGTAAGTATTGAAAATGGCTTCCCAAATGCTTCCAAACCCACTCAAATTTCTAAACAGAGGTAGGGTATGTCTCACGGATGTTATTAAGGTCTCATGTGCATCATTAATTTATTATTATATTTGTTCTAACCCTCTCCCATTCAACTACAAAAATCACCAATTTGACCCTTGGGGAAATGGCACTATTTCTTCTCCCAATGCAATTAAATTGAGTTAAAATACTTCAAATGCTCAAGTATAGTACATGAAACTTGTAAAATACATCCATGGATGTCTATTAATAATAAATTTATAATCTAACCATCCATTCATTCGAAATCATCAACATTATAAAGCTATACATCAAGGTAGTGGGGAAATGACACTGTTCTTTCATTAAAAATGAGATTTATACATTTCTACTTGGAATTTCGACCTGAAACTTTCTGGAGATGTAGAATAGAGTATTTGATTCATATTAAAAAATAAATGGGGCATTATAAGATCCCCCAAAGAGTACAATAGCTCACCAAAAATGCCCTCCCTCAAGGATCAAGAATATGCCATCAAAACTGGAAATGGTTGAAGTAGTGAGTTGCAATAGAAGAAACCATGAGCTTTCCTGTAGCTCACACTTGCAAATAAAAACTCCATTAAAGCTCCCAATGAAAGGTCTGAATGGCCTTTCCAATTACCAACTTGGATGGAAATCTTTCACCCTCGAAATTGGCTAAGGCAACAAACTAGTCATCCACTAGCTCTCCCTCTTCACAAATGCAGTTGCAAATTCTACAAATGATCAAAAGTTGGTTTTATTATTTTTTATTGACATTTATAAAGTTTTAATGTCCTCCATGGGTCGAATTCCTTCCAAGAGACTCATGCCAACTTAAGTTGGGAAGAGATTCCAAAGAACGCCACTTGTACACCAATTCCGAGTCTCCCACTTCCACCAAATCACATGTGGAAGCATCTTAGCTTCCCTAAGACCCTTGAGAGCCCTCTTGTAGTCTAATTTTAGCCTTGACATGTCATATATGTCATATGTCAGCCTTCAAGTTTGATTTGTGTCATATATGTCATAGCATCTTCATCATTGTTGTCATAGAGCTAGGGAATCTAGCCCAAGTGTCTCACGAGCACCAAATTGCCTCTTCCTCTTCCATGGGAGTTACTCTTCCTCTATATTTCGACCTTGGATGAGTCATGCCATGAATAATACCTTTTGGAATCCCCAAAGTATGTTACCATTCACCTTGAATTCGAACTGGTGCTCGAGAATGATGCCAAGTGTATTGGGGAAATCTAGCCATATGTGGGTCCCACTTCCTCCATGTGTCTTCATGATCAAATTCCACTTTGATTTTCACTTGTATATATTTATTTAGATCCTTTATTGAATATTTATGCCATTCTAATGTTCAAACATCATTTATTATCCCCATTATTCTAAATCCCAAAGCTTCCACCCCAAACCTAGGAAACTAGTAATTTTCCTCCTTGGCAATTATTTGACCTTTAGCATCAATTTGACAAAATCTAATAAATAGGGCCAATGTGATTAGGCCATTATGACCCAATGCCAAATTTGGGACATGACAGTTCACAAGAATTATATTTCTATTATCACAACTACCATTAAGTACAATGTTTCAAAACATTTAGCTAAACTATTTAATATTGAGAAAAATTCTATTATTGAATTTCTCATAATTGTGTTTTTCAAAAAACTCACTTTAGTTGCAATACAAAAGAATTTTAGCATAATAAAATACAAGTACAAATATTAGGCGCGAATTGTTATTAAAGAAGTAATTATTTAATTTTGTTTATATTGAAATACCATAATAAATTAAAAGTACTACTCAAACACAACCAAATATAAAAAAGTAAATCTTATTAACCATACAGATTGACACACACTGAAAATGTTAATAAATACACTAATTACTAAAAAATAATATTCTCTATAAACATCAATGGATGATCACACTACGACATCTCTGTTATTCATATTTTCTATATTGATATCAATTAAAAATATGCATGTGCATGTTTTTTCATTTTAACTAAGAAAAAATAATAATTCAAAGACATTAACGTCCATCCACTTCAAAACACATTTATTCATATCAATATCTAACAGTGATTGTAGATTCACCAACACTACAATTTACCTCACAACCAAATCCTTCCCATTTTGATTTTTTTTGGATGAGTTGTTTCCATAATATAACGATTTCAGAGTGATTCAAGTTATTATAATTGTGATATATTTTTAAGACAAGATAGAAATTCAAGGACATTAGTATCCATCCACATAAAAACTCAACTAGTCATATCAATAACTAACATTGATAGAATGTTCACAAATGACCAATTGCACTCGGTGTTTGAACACTTCTCATTCTGAGATTCATTTTGATTTGTTGTTTTCAATTTAGATATAATCATTCACCTTAAAATGGTTGTGATATATTTTGGGTGATTCCATGAAGATGGGTAACTCTTTTTGGCCAAATATGGCGATGAAAAATGGAAATTTTACCCATATATTAAATTGAAGCCCTCAAAACTCATATTTGCCATATGAATCTCGACATGCGGTTAAAAAAAAAATGCATAGAATGATGTTGGCTTTCCAATGATATTTTTTAAAAATATACCAATGTCATTTATCATGTCAAATTTGCATTTAATGAATCATGTGTCCTTAAAAATTTGAAGAGAAATTAACAAGTGGCTTGTGCGTGTGCAAAATAATTTAATGTTAAATTAATAATTAAAAAAAATGAAATATGTGAACATGATCTAGACATAATGCACTAGTGCGTACATAGTTTTCTTTTAATTTTACTCAAAAAATTATATTTATTATTATTTTTCAAAATTGACTAGTGAATATTTCAGTCACATTTTGCACACATGTGCGTGTGTATGCCAAATATTTTGATTGTTTACATAATTTGCAAAAATAAAAATACCATTTTGAAGAGGATGCACAGTTGTACTGCTTGTATATTTTTTCAAATTTTTTGGATGTGTATTTTGAATGTTGTTGATTTATCCTTGAGCTCAGTCAAAGTTGTCAATAGGATTATTTAGGGTTAGCATTAGAGAAATTAAAAAAACAAATGACATACGAAGATAAAAAATCGTAAATTATATGTATATGGATAGAGGATTCATTGACGAATCCAATGGTATCAAGTCCGCCAATTAATGTGCATTTAATGACATAGTTTAATCTTGTGAAAGGCAGAAAAATTTCCTTTTTGCAGTGAAAAGGGATCTCGCCCTGTTTTTTAGGCCCTCAATCGAAGGATAAACTAGACCTTGATCGAGGTTTTTTGCTCGATCGAGGTTTTGTAAAAAAACCCTCAATCGAGGATTTCTTTTTGTAAAAAAAATATAAAAAAGGAACCCAAGAAAGGATTTGGATAATTAATGTTGCCAACCACCATTCCAATGCAAAAACAACAAGAAAACTCTATATAATCACTAAACAATTTCCAAACAACACTTATTTAATTCATTGTTAAGTTACTTTCAATTAGAGCTATGTGCTTTGATGTTGTTCAATTAGAGTTCATTAGACATGCAAGAAGTATTATTGTTCTTCAATTTCATATTAACATATTGTTGTTTGTTATAACAATTTGAAGAATTCTTTGTTTGTTTTCATTGTAGTTTGATGGGTAGCAAAAGAAAACGACAAAGGAAGCATGCTTGTCAACAAAAAGAGCATGAAGAGCGCGAGTAAAATAGGGAAAGAATGAGACAACAAATAGCAAGATTGAGATAAGAAGAAGATGCACCTTTGGTGCAACAAATTCCAATGGAGGACAACCAAGGTAAAATTTTGAATTACTTGTTACCTAATTTAAATTTCATATTTTATTTTTCTTGAATAATTTGTTATATATACTAACTATTCTTTTTCATTTTAGCTGTACTATATGTTGTTTGTAATAACATTTTTAACAATTTGTTATTTGACTACAAAATTAGTAACAATTTAAAAAAAAATTAACTATTTCACAATCTAATTTATTTAATATTTGTTTGTAATGAGTTCTTATTTATTTCATAACTTTGTTATTTGTATTTCAAAATTTGTAACAATTTTCATGTTATAAGAATAATTTTCAAGTGACTAACAATTTTCAAATTAAATGTACACTTTGACCCTATTTTCAAGTTAAGTGTACATATTTAACTATTTTCAATTTTCTAAGTGACCAACAATTTTCAAATTAAATGTACACTTTGACCCTATTTTCAAGTTAAGTGTACATATTTAACTATTTTCAATTTTCTAAGTTACTAACAATTTCAAGTTAAATGTAATTCCAATTCTTGTTTTTTTATTTGTTAAAAAAATATTTGTATAGCCTCATGTGAACTCCAAGTCTCATCATTTGTTGATTGAAATAACTATTAATGTCTAATTTTAACTTACCCTCATTTTATTTGAAATGAACATTATAATAGTTATGTATTAGTTAGAAAATTTAATTTGAAAACAAATGAAATGAATATTTTGATAGTTATGTAATAGATGTAAAATTCAATGACAACAAATAAATTGAACATTGTGATAATTATGTAGTAGTTGGAAAATTCAATTATGTTATTTTAAAAGTATTTTCTATTTATGTACCAATTTTTCTATGCATGAATGTAGGGATTATTTTTTTGTTTCTTATAATTAGTATCTATTTTATTTATATTGTAAAATTTGTAACAATTCTCAAGTTAAATGGGTAATTTTCAAGTTAAATTGATAGTTATGTATTAGTTGGAAAATTCAATTTACACTCAATTTCAATTTGTCAATTTCCACATCAAATTTCAAGTTACTAGCAATTTTAAATTTCAATGTACAACTATCAAGTTATTAGTAATTATCAAGTTAAATATATACTTCATTTTCAAACTTTACTAGGAATTCTCAAGCTAAATGTACAATTTCAAGTTACATACATATTTAGTTATTTTGAAATTAAGTTACAAACAATTTTCTTGTTTTTAATGTATTTTCAATACTTGTACCAATTTTTTCTCAAGTCACTAGCAATTTTCAATTTGTTAATTTACATGTAACAAATTTCAAGTTACTAGCAATTTTAAAGTTAAATGTACAAGTTACTAGCAATTTAAAGTTACAAGCAATTTCAAACTTTACTAGCAATTTCAAACTTTACTTAGAACAATTATCAAGTAATTACTAGCAATTTCAAGTTACAAGCAATTTCAAACTAAATACTAGCAATTTCAAATTTCAAGTTACTAGCCATTTCAAACTTTACTTATAACAAGTCTCAAGCTAAATATATTAGCTGGAAAATTCAATTCACACACAATTTTCAATTTGTCAATTTCCACATCAAATTTCATGTTACTAGCAATTTTAAAGTTTAATGCACAACTATCAAGTTATTAATAATTATCAAGTTAAATATATACTTGATTTTCAAACTTTACTAACAATTCTCAAGCTAAATGTACAGTTTCAAGTTACATACATATTTAGTTATTTTTAAAATTAAGTTACAAACAATTTTCTTGTTTTTAATGTATTTTCAATACTTGTACCAAATTTTTTTCAAGTCACTAGAAATTTTCAATTTGTTAATTTACATGTAACAAATTTCAAGTTACTAGCAATTTTAAAGTTAAATGTACAAGTTACTAGCAATTTCAAATTACAAGCAATCTCAAACTTTACTAGAAATTTCAAATTTTACTTAGAACAATTCTCAAGTAATTACTAGCAATTTCAAGTTACAAGCAATTTCAAACTTTACTAGCAATTTCAAATTTCAAGTTACTAGCAATTTCAAACATTAATTAGAACAATTCTCAAGCTAAATATACAACTTCAAGTTAAATGTACATATTTAGTTATTTTGAATTCAAGTTACAAACAATTTTATTGTTTTAAAAGTATTGTCAATTCTTGTACCAACTTTTTATATGTATGAATTTATGGATAAGTTATATTTTTTTTCCTTATAACTTACCATAATAAGGAATTACAAAAAAATATTTGCATAGCCTCATGTGAGCTCCAAGTTTCAATTCATTAGCAATTTTCAATTTGTTAATTTCACATGAATTTTGATTATGTAGGGATAGATTATGGTCAACCATCACATCATGGTGATCAAGAATCACATGACCCTATGCCCCATCATGATCTTGATCAGCCATCACATGACACCTTTCCCTCTCACATTTCAAGTATAATTGGGAGTTGCAGTGGGGTTGGAAGGGGTGAAAATTGTCTAGAGGATTGTGCAGTTGTTTCTGCACGAGAAGAGCTTGGGAACCTGATCCCTAGTCGGACAGTTAGAGAGCATGTCAGTAACAAAATTAAGTCATATTTTGAACACCATTCAACGATGGCACAAGCTCAAATCCTACATGGGTTGATAAAACACAAAAAATTGAAATGTGCCACAAAGTTGTTGGATTTTCAAGATGCTAAAACAAAAAAGACATGCGAGAATGCAATAGAAAATGTAAGAACTGCATTATCTTCGTTTGGAAAATCAAGAAATAATGATATCTGAGCTGCTCGTAGGGAAATTAAAACATATATTATGGCACAAAGCACCTTAATAAATTGAATGGTATCAACAATGGCATCATTGCTCAAAGTTTCAAAAAGAACATTGTTCAAATATACTAAATTCAGGGTCCGGATAGATGAAAATGATGAAGCTGCTTGTTGGGATATTATTTGTAGGGAACCCTATCGAGGCAGGATGGCAGCGGGAATTAGAGAGAAGGTGATAGAGTTTTGGGATAGCCATTCTCATGTTATTCCAGATCGAAAGCATGTTCCGCGACAACATTTATCTAGATGCATTTATCAAGAGCACTGTAAGCATGTGATGGATATGACGAGAGTCGCACTTTATGAGGAATTCCAAGAAACCAATCCTGGTGTTCAAATATAATTTATCATGTTCAACAAATTGAAACCGTGGTATATTAGGATGAATACGATTCACGACAGTTGTTGTTGCCAATACCACGTTGAATTTCAACTATATTATGACACATTTCTGGATTTTTGCAAAAGGCACTGGAACGGTGAAGTAGCTCCTCACACAATGTGATATTTTATTTATATGATACTATGCAATAGGAATCATGAGCAACTATTTTTCAATAAGAGGTGTGTAGGTGGGAGAATATGCCCTGAATGCGGTGATTTGACATTGTTCCGTAGGAAATTTCCTATCGATCCAACACACCCTAGATTGTCAGATATCACAGTCATGTGTAAGAGGCACCAGTATATCTCCATGAATCCATCATTGTCTTCATCTGTGCTATCTAAGAGGATTAACTTGCTCGAGGATGAGATTCATGTTTCATATTTCATGGAGAAGTTTCAAAGTCATATTTATAAATACATAAAGCACTCCCATAGGTCCAAGTGGCAAGCTTCAGAATTCAAACATTCTTGTGAGGAATTTGAGCAGGGAACAATCTTATCAGTGGTAGACTTTGATGAGAACTACATATTTTCTCATCAGAGAAAGATACAGAGTGAGTACTATGACTTCGACCAGGTGTCTATCTTCATACATGTATTGTATAGACATGCTCATGAAAGCATTGATGGTAGGGATGACACTCCTCAGTCAGGTGAAGTGATCAAGGAGTACCATTTTTATGTTAGTGATGGTCATGAGCATAACACATTGTTCATTCAACGCTACTTTGGGTTGATTTATGATTCATTCAGGTAGAGAGGCGTATCATTTATTGAACACTGGATTTGGTCAGATCGGTGTGCAGGGCAATTCAAATCGACAGGCTCTTTTTATTGGTTGAGTCACCTTCATAAAGAGACAGGATTCCGACACACCTGGAGCCTTTTTGAAACAGGGCATGGAATGGGTGAACATGATGGCGCAGGTGCATGTGTGAAATGAGCACTTTGGAGGTACCAGATGAGTCATGGTGCAACCCAACTCAAATGCTCTACAGAAGTAGTTGATTGGTGCACACATCATTTGGGACATCAAGGTCATGAACAAGCAAGGCCGGTGTGTACGTAATAAACTCCAAACTCAATTAATAAACTAATAACATTCAATATCATCATTCTCAAAAGGATACCTACTTAGTAGGAATTTATATATGACAAATTGAATTCCATGCAGGTTATTTTGGGATGTTTCCCTTGGTGATGTGAATAGATCCATGCCGTGGTATTGTGAGGCCATACTTGGTACGAGTGAATTACATTTTGTTCGGAGTAAATACATGGGTGACATATTTGCCATTGAAATGAGGAAGCATGCTTGTTTTTGCGATTTTTTCATTGATGTAAATGGATGCGGGCTTCATTACTGTGAAAATGATGTTTATGTGAAACCATGGAAATATGTCCCTCTTTGATGTAGGAGTATCAGGGCCTAGGAAGAGTAGTTGAAGTTGATCGACATAAAGGTTCGACCAGAGGGGATCGCTGATGACCACTGGTGCAAATGAAGCTTGGTTGTCGAAGTCAATAAGTCAAGTAGAAGCTGTCGATATGTGATCGACAAAAGGAGCAAAGAGGTCAAGAGTCGACACATTGTCAAACAATGACACAAATAGGTTAAGGCGAAGGCCAAGCGAGGAGGAAGGGGTGGACTGACGAATCCTTGGAAGAGAAACAAAGCCAATGGGTAAGTCGAAGGCTGAGGGAAGATAGTTTGGTCGACATAGTGACAGGACCGACTACTATAGCAGTGTCAGAGACGTTCATAAGTCAAGGTGAGTACTTGGTATCCGTTCGGGGTTGCTAAGGAAGTTATGAAAAAGTTATTGAAGGTGGTTGGGATCATGACAGATGTCATGACGAGAAGAAGTTGTGCAGCATGGCCAGAAGGCGCTGACAACTTCAGATCTCCAAGATCGGGAGGATTCAGTGGATAGAGGAAGAGTGTCTCAGGGAATGGAGTGATCTTGGAAACAACAACATAGCAACAACAGGGTAGAAGACTAGTGCGCAGACACAAAGGGGATAGTTAGTTCCATTTTGGGGTTAGTAGAGATCGAATCCATAGCTCAGCGAGCGCTTTCATTCAGTAGAGGTCGTGAGAGGGAGAAGATCGTAAACAAAGATATCACACATTTACTTCTTTATATTATGAAGGCTAAGGCCGGCCAGTTAGTCATTTACATTTCCTTACATTTTTCATTGTAATCGTTTAATTGATTGAAGTAATAGAAGCCAGCTTTTGGAATCCTATTTACACCCAAACTATGTAAGCGTCGTGTGTATTGTTAAGCAAGAAGGTCCGACCGGACTGACTTGCGCCACTCTTAATCCAAAGGGCCCACATCCAATTCCAACATGGCAAGAGATGCACACTGACAAGGAAATGGCCTCAGTGGATCATGATCGAGTTTCTGATGTGGCTAGGGAATGTACAAGTCTTCATTAAGTTAATTAGTTCACTATATATTACACATATACAAATCTTGTAGAAATGCACGTAGGAAATTTGAATAATATTTGTAATTTATCTCGCAGGTGATGTATTCCTTGTCATTGCACCCACCACAATCAAGAAAATGTTGCATATTATTTGATGCAGTGCACACAAATTAAAAGAAGGTTGGTGCGACCCATCAACATGGAGAGTTCACATACCAAATTGGAGACCTGGTTCTAATGAGACACTTTTTTGAAAGAGTGAAAAAATAGGGTGCTTATATTATTTACAGAGATTTTATGCCTGGATATATATCATGCCAATACAATCATTTAGTGGTGGCATCTTGGATACATATAACAGAAATCAAGGTGAAGAGAAGTGAACCAAAGAGATGGAAGATGCCAGAAGCTGACCATGATCGTATTATGGAGACTTGCATTCCTATAACCCATTGGCCAGATGAATGAGTTACATGTATGCCACTTGCATCATTGACATATATGTCATGTTGTCTTGTTGAAGATTTTATTGTAGATTTTTGTTGAGTTTTTTTTTCCTCGTTTATATAGGGTTTGTTTTGCAAGGTGACTAATAGATTTATAAATGCATTCTTTTAGATGCTTTAATGCCAAGATTAAAAATACGAGATGGGAGTTTTTTTTTAAAATTGGGTCATGGTGCTTTAATGTGACAAGCACAGTGATACTTTGAATACACTTGAATGTATGGTCAGTACTCCATGAAATTCCTCAATATTTAGGATAAAAACATGTTATATAGTCATAATCTCTAAAAACCAAGAATTATTATTTAATACAGTTCCACCTAACCTTATAAAACGGGTAAATTTTATTTGATTGTAGTTCTAGAAAACAATTTTTTATTTAAAGTTTATGTGGATGGATAGAAACTAAATCATCCAAGAAAGATCCATAAGTTGCAAATATCCATTCATATAATGTTTCATACACACCACAATATTCTATATTTGATAGAAATAAGGAGATGCATCAATACATTGAATTTTCAATTGAAATTACACATTAAATTAGAAATTTTAAATTGTAATTGAATTGGAATGTGTAAACTATAATTGACTTGTAATGCGTAGACACCATAATGTAATTGTAATTTCAATTTTAAATTGTAATGTACAATTGAATTCTTAATTTTGAATTTGAAATTGTAATTTGTAGTTGAAATTGAACTTTTAAATTGTAACTACACATTGAATTTTCAATTGAAATTACACATTAAATTTGAAATTGTAATTGAATTGGAATGTGTAAATTGCAATTGAATTGTAATGCGTAGATACCATTATGTAATTGTAATTTCAATTTTAAATTGTAATCTACAATTGAATTCTAAATTTTTAATTTGCAATTGTAATTTGTAGTCGAAATTGAACTTTTAAATTGTAACTACACATCGAATTTTCAATTGAAATTACACATGAAATTTGAAATTTTAATTTGAAATTTTAAATTGTAATTGAATTGGAATGTGTAAAATGTAAGTGAATTGTACAATTTAATTTTAAATTTTGAATTTGCAATTGTAATGTAATTGAGATTGAACTTTTTATATTGTAATAATTGTACATTAAATTTGCAATTGAAGCGACAAAACATAAATGTAACTGTAATAACTATATCTAGATGCAAAATAAAAGATGATCAACTTCATTTAATCAAGATACAAAATACACATGAAGACATCAATATGATGAAATATATGTAAAATATATAACAAAATATATGGAAAAGTCCATATCCAAAGTCCATATATGATAACAGTCAATATATATGATAGAAGTCCATATCCAAAACATGAAAACATATGTATGTATAGATCATCCAAAACAAGAAAATATCCAAAATATGAAAATATCCAAAACATGAAAATGTATACATCATTAACTCATTGGATGCTACCCCCACGAGGCCCTTGATCCGCCCTGTGACCACCTTCACCTGTAGTAGACCCATTCTAGCCTTGAGGCGATAAACTATAAAAGAAGGCCTCAATCTCAACATAGTGTAAAATTTAAAATTGTGAACTCTGTAAGTTAGTTATATTTTGACCAATGCATAATATTCAACAAGAAGTGAAAAAATGTAATGGATAGATGCGAAAATCACCTGAGTCAAGTCAATGGTGATATATGGCATATGGGTTGGAATATGGGTGTCACGTACCCTTCCATCAATTCGGTGCAAGGAAAGAAACATGACCATCATACCGAGCTTTTGGCAGACTTAGCCCCAGTAATTTTTTTTACTCATAAATTCATAACCATTAAAAACTTCTGTGTGCAGATTCAAACTCAATATAAACACAGCGGAATTAAATGTAATAACACATACACAGAATGGAATGCATCAACATATTTACCTCAAGCAATTGATGAATCAATAGGCAGAGAATTCAATCTCATTATTATGCTATGCACAGACTTTATGTCGATTTCATTAAGACAATCATTTTGTTTCATTAACATGGGCAATAAACATTTAGATTTAACACACTGCAAAACACAAATTGTATATAAATTAATTCATAGAGAACACTTATCTTGAAATGCAAATGTCCAACGACTGGCTACGTGAGAGCAACGTTCCACCCAACCATAGATCTCTGTCCAGTCTATAGTCTTTCAGCTGAGAGATCATCCCCGAGTTGGGATGTGTATCCACTAAGGAGGAACTAGATGGCTCACTCATAGTCAGGGTTTCACTCAATAATCCTGCTAAGCCAACAAACAGTTGGGTTTTTCAAGCAAGCAATAAGAAAAGGAGGAGGATGCTAATCTAGTGAGCTCAATCCTAGATCTACACACACTTCAATCTAGATTCAAGCAATCCCATCCTCTATTCGAACATCCACAGTTGTATTTCTCACAACTCTGTTCATCAAATAACTCAAATCCGTCACTGGTTTTCTGGGCTATCAAAACTGGGTTTTCCCATGGATTTTAGGGTAGCTAATGCTCCCAAATTCGCCCCAAGGCTCATATCAATGGATCCCCCATTGGATTTCACTGTCCAATACCCATTCTGGGCATTTTTGGCTCTTCAAAACGTGGGTTCTTTCCAAGTTGCGATTTCTGGTTTTGCTCACTGCTGGGAATTCAATTTGGATGGAAAATGATGCTCGGTACTTCCACCATGGAATCGGGATGAGGAAAAATCAATCTCCATGAGATAGAGTGAATTGTGGCCCAAGAAAACAGAGCCCATACTCTGCCATACGAATTTCTGGGCTGCCCATGCTTCATTGAAGCCATGGACTGAATTATTCAACCACTTTCTTACAACATCATTAAATGTCAGCAAGGAAGTCAAATGGGTCCTCAAGGTGACATATGACAGCCTATGGTTCAATCCCATAGCCCCCTCACCACTCCCTAGTGGATACACATGGCCCCTTCTCATTCGTTGCCTCCATAGCTAGTTTTGGTATTTTATTGCATGATGTTTATTTACATCATTTTTACAATGTTCCATGGCTAAATAGCACATGGGTAACATAATATCTAATCCTTTCCTTTTAAATAAAATTCGGGCTTTTACTAGCGGGGCCTTGGCCTTGAGCTCCATGCTAGGAAAACATACATCACATGTATACATTATTTACATTAAAGGCTAGTATATCCTAAGGGTCGAAATGGGGTATTACAATGGGTAGATGGGCCCTCATCAAGACCACGTGGTCGAGCTGCATCCCAATCATCTGAGAAAGTGATTGCAGCATCGACACCCACCAGTAGAGATGCCTGTGTAAGATGCCATTCATGTAATAAGTTAGATTTATTAAAAATTATTTAACTAAAACATAGAAGTTATAATTCAAGAATTAAAACATAAAGTATAAAATCAAATTACTAAATGTGAAATGAATTGGAACATAAATTAAAACTTACCTTTGTGTCTAGGCCTGTTTGGTTAGGACCTTTGCAGTTCTCATGTGTATCATCTTGAGCAATGACCTTGCCTTTGCCCTGTACAATTTGAAATTCAAAGTTAGGATCTAAATCATAAAATCTCAAATTAAGAATTAAAACATAAATGATTTAAATTGAGATTAATAAACACAAATTAAATTGGAACATAAATTATAACTTACCTCGACTATTGTGTCCGTCCGATTGGGATGAGCAGACAGACCAACCAATGGCTCACTATGAAAGATCTCATCCATGTGTGTGGTCCTCTGCATGGAGCAATAAAATACACGCCTTAAGTATTATTGAGCATTCAATTTGCGAAATATAATATGATGTAACATGAAAGAATATAAACATAATTGTAGAAAAATATACCTGTCCTGGAGCACCGTATCTATGATACATGTGAAAGTATGCATCTTGGGCTAACCGAGCATACCCTGTATGGCCTGATCATCAAAAAAATCGAGTAGGTGATCGTCGACCCACTCTATCTATGGATGTGTAGGTGCAGGGGGTGGTCTAGACGCCTCTCCCTACACAACAACAATAGCACTTCCCATGGAAGTGAACAATGAACCTGCAATCCCCTTCCTAGCCTTTGAGGCAAGGTGGGATGACTGTGTCACGACATATTCCCTGATGACCATCCTATATGGAATAGGTACCAACCTCAGAGGGGGTGGCATGAAAGCGGGGTCTCTACGAGCCCCAGGACATTGGTAGGAACGTCCCCTACCAGCACCAAAGAACTCAAATCCCGTGTTGGTGTAGCTCGGATGCACGTCTAGAACAAAATCTGTATATATATGTTTTGCAAAGTACAAAGGGACCTGGTCATGGTGGGGGAACATGCCCCACGCTCCTATGAATCTATCGTATACATATGGTGCAGTGGCCTCAAGCTTAAACTCCTTGAGTCTAAGTGGTTGATCGACAGGGAGGTCAGGAGGGATGTCAAACAAAGTACCCTTTACGTCATGCCCTCTTATGGAACCTTTGACATTTGCCCATTTATGGGGGGCCATGACATCATGTCTTCTCCTCTGGCATGTAAAATGCTAGATGTCACTAAGAGATCCCACTCTCTTGTAGAGGGACAACATATCATCAACTACTGATAACATCATGAATAATTCAATTACAATTACAATTTCAAATTCAAATTCCAAATTCCAAAATCAAATTTCAATTTCAATTTCAAATTTATGTTTCAATTTCAAATTTCAAATTTCAATTTCATCTTCAATTTAATTTTCAAATTTCAATTTAATTTTCAAATTTCAATTTAATCTCAAATTTCAATTTCATATCCAATTCTAATGTAAATTTGAATTTGAATTTCATCTTCAGTTTTCAATTCAAAATTTCAATTTTCAATTTTTAATTTCAAGTTTCAAATTTCAAATTTCAATTTCTAGTTTCAAGTTTCAATTTCTAATTTCAAATTTCAAGTTTCAAATTTCTATTACAGATTTCAAGCTCAATTCTAATTCTAATTCCAAATTCAATTTTAAATTCCATTTCAATTTTTAACTTTAGTTTTCAATCTCAAATTTCAAATCAATTTTAATGTCAATTTCAATTTCAAACTTTGATTTGAATTTCAAATTCCAATTTCAATTTCGATTTCCAATTCTAGTTCCATTTCAATTCTAAATTTTCATTTCCAATTTTCAATTTCATTTCAAATTTCAAATTCCATTTCAATATCAATTAAAAATATCAATTTCATTTTCATTTTCAATTTTCAATTTTCATTTTCATTTTCGAATTTCAATTTCATCTTCAGTTTTTAATTTCAAGTTTCAATTTCTAATTTGAAGTGTCGAGTTTCAAATTTCAAGTTTCAATTTCTAATTTCGCGTTTCCAGTTTCAAATTTCAGGTTTCAATTTCTAATTTCAGGTTTCAATTTCTAATTTCAAGTTTCAAGTTTCAAATTTCTATTACAGATTTCAAGTTCAATTCTAATTCTAATTCCAATTCCAATTTCAATTTTCAATTTTCAACTTTAGTTTTCAATCTCAAATTTCAAATCAATTTTAATGTCATTTT
Source organism: Larix kaempferi (assembly GCA_027924585.1). Classification (NCBI taxonomy): domain Eukaryota; kingdom Viridiplantae; phylum Streptophyta; class Pinopsida; order Pinales; family Pinaceae; genus Larix; species Larix kaempferi. Next base: position 456,504 of record BSBM01001179.1, read on the forward strand.
AAATTTCAAATTTCGATTTCAATTTCAATTTCCAATTTCCATTTCCATTTCCATTTCCATTTCCATTTCCATTTTCAATTCTCATTTTTCATTTCCAATTTCAAATTTTTAATTTCAATTTCATTTCAAATTTCAAATTCCATTTCAATATCCATTACAAATATCAATTTCATTTTCATTTTCAATTTCGTCTGCAGTTTTCAATTTCTAATTTCAAGTTTCAATTTCTAATTTGAAGTTTGAAGTTTAAAATTTCAAGTTTCAATTTCTAATTTCAAGTTTCGAGTTTCAAATTTCTAATACAGATTTCAAGTTCAATTCTAATTCTAATTCTAATTCCAGGTTCAAACTCCATTTCAATTTAAATTTTCAATTTTCAACTTTAGTTTTCAATCTCAAATTTCAAATCAATTTTAATGTCAATTTCAATTTCAAATTCCAATTTCAATTCCGCTTTCCAATTCTAATTCCATTTTCAAATCTCAATTTTCATTTCCAATTCAATTTCAATTTTCAATTTCATTTCAAATTTCAAATTGCATTTAAATATCATTTTCAACTTGAATTTTCAATTTCGAATTTCAATTTCATTTTCAGTTTTCAATTTCAAATTTCAAGCTTCAATTTCAATTTCTATTTCAATTTCCAATTCCAATTCCAATTCAATTCCAATTTCTCAATTTTCAATTTCAAATTTACATTTCAATTCCGATTCCGATTCCATTTTCAATTTTTAATTTCAATTCCAGTTTCATTTTTATTTACAATTTACAATTTTTAATTTCAATTTCAACTTCAGTTTTCAATCTCAAATTTCAAATCAATTTTAATTTAAAGTTCAAAATTTCAAATTTGGATTTCAATTTCAAATTCCAATTTCAATTTCGATTTCCAATTCCAATTCGTAATTATCATTTACATTTCAATTTCAATTTTCAATTTTCAATTTCAATATCAATTTCAATTTGGTTTTCATTTTCATTTTCAATTTTGAAATTTCAAATTGCAATTCTGATTGGTGAAAACCGATAAGTCACAAGTCAAATTTCAAATTTTAAATTTCCACTTCCAATTTCAATTTCAATTCCATTTACATCTCCATTTTCGATTTCCAATACCAATTTCAATTTGAAATGTCAATTTTCAAATTCATTTTTAATTTCAATATCAAATTCAAATTTCAAATTGCAATTGCAATTGCAAATCCAATTGCAATTTCATCAATCTGAAAATGGAATTGGAAATTATAATTCAAATTGAAATTGCAATTGAAATATGTAATTAAAATTTCAATTTCAATTTCAATTTTAATTTAAAATTTCAATTTCAATTTCAAAGGTTTTCAAATGTTTTTTTTAATGTTAATGGTTTTCGTTACATGGTTATATGACCTTAGTTGGAAAAAAATAGCAACATTTATGTTGTCGGTTTTATTTTGAAATATATATTTTTTTTCAATCCTCTTGGCATTCTCAAAGGATTGAAAAAAAATGGGCAGCATTTTTGGTTACCAAAACACATTTAAAATAAAACAAACAACATAAACGCTACCGGTTGATATAAACAAAAATATTAATAAGTTGAAAAAATAAATGCAACAGAAATTTAAAATTTAAAACATGTTTAACATAATGTAAACGGTTTTAAATGGTAAATTTAAAACATGTTTTCAATCAGTTTTCAAATGGGTTTGGTAATTCCAAGGTTCATAGGTCTAAAAAATTAAGGTTTCAATGGTTTTTTACACAATTTGGTTAATTTTTTTGAAAAAAAAACCCGACAACATTTATGTTGCCTATTTTATTTTGAAATGTGTAATTCAATAGCATTTCTGCTCGTCAATACACATTTATAAATAGAAACGACAACATAAATGCTATCGGTTGATATAAATTTATACAAAAAAACAAGAAATTTTATTTTATTTAAAAAATAAATAGGGGTATAGGGTCAACTTACTTGCTGGCGTGGTGTGGCATGGCGTGGCGTGGAAACAACTTCTCGTTCGAGCTATCTCCCTCGGTCGAGCTCCTTTGGAGTGTCATTTTCGTTCAAATAGGGCCGGTCGGCTGCGACCCTGTTTTTATTTTTTTATTGTTTCAACAACTCAATTGAGGTTTTAACCAAGCCCTTGATTGAGCAATTGCTCGATCGAGGGTTTTACCTATCACTCGATCGAGGTATCTTAAAACCCTCGATCGAGGTCTTTTAAATCCCTCGATCGAGGTATTTTAAAACCCTCGATCGAGGTTTAGAAACCTCGATTTAGTGCTTTAAAAAACCTCAATCGAGTTTTTGTGACATAAATTTTTGGCACTTCCCTTGCCAAAAATCGTGAACCACCTTCATGGATTGACCCACATGTTGACAGGGGTCTACAACTATATGCAAAGCCTTCCAAATGTTTCTTTGGGGTAAAGGAGGTATAGTATTTGAGTCATATTGTATCTCGTGAAGGTGTCAAAGTATACCATAAAAACATTAAAGCCATGATGGACTGGCCAATTCCCAAAAACTTGAGGAATCTTAGAGGATCTTAAGTTTGAAAGGGTACTACCGCAAGTTTGTTTGAACTATGGAAGAATAGAAGCACCTTTAACAACATTATTGGAGAAGCAGTTTCACTCTTACTAAATGCCTATGAGGCTTGGTCATTAACTCATTTATTTAAAGCTAAAACCTCGAGCTAAGATAGAGTGTTCGGTGATCTCTGAAGGCGGAAGGACTAATGGTGATCATGGCTTCAATAGAGGAGGGAGGCATTCCACCCCCCCTATAAACCCTATTGAATGGTTTCAGGTTGGGGGGATCCCGATATCGCTTGAAAGAATGGGTGGAAAGGGAATAAGATCCCCAGAGTCTGGATCCGAAGGCCCGAATGTGGGAAGGAAGTGGGGTCAATGCATTCCCAAATTGGCCTCAAACCCATCTATGAAAATAAGATCTAACAAGTTATGGGAAAAGATCCAATTTATGCAGGAACATGCGCTTATTGGTAGATTTGTGGGTATGCTTCCTTCGGAAGAATCCCTAATCTGGTGGATAAATTCAACTTGGAAGCCAAAAGGGCATTATGATCTCCAACTAGGTTCAAAGGGATTCTTCACCATCTCTTTCTTAAGTCTAGAATATAGAAATAGAGTTTTAGACGGAGGCCCCTACTACTTCTACTCGCCTGGCCTCTTTTTGCGACCTTGGAAGGAAAAAATTTTCCCTGATAAAGAGGATATGAGGGTTGCGCTGATCTAGATTAGGATCTATTCCCTTCCAAGCGAATACTAGGACACAAAATTTTTGGAAGACATTGGGAATAACCTCGGGTCCTTTGTTAAGATTTATGAGCAGACCAAAGCTTAATGGTACACTGCCTATGCTCGGATATATGTGTACATGGATCTATCCAAGTAACTACCAGAAGCGATCAAGATGTCATCAGAGGATGAATATTGAGTTCAACCATTGGACTATGAGAAAATACCATTTAGATTCCATAGGTTCCATGAACATGGTAATCTATACAAATATTGCCCATGAATAACCCTAAACACCCTCCTAAGGTTGATGAGGATTGCAAAGACCAAGGGTTTACTAGGGTTTCCAGCCGAAAGAGAGGAGGCAGGAAAAATGAAATCATGGATGGAACCAAAAAGATTTTGACCTCTAATAAATTTGATGCCCTAAAAGGACAATCAAAGGATATTGGTTCTCTCCCTACTAAGGAAAAGAACGACTCTCTCCATCTTGATAAGGAGATCGACGACCCAAGGGATTATACTTCTATTGCGGAGGAAATTCCTCGTGACGATCTAGGACGATATAATGGTGAAGATATTGAAGACATGGACATTGGATATCTCGACCTAGATGTAATATAATAAGCACATGAAAATGCAGAAACTAGTTATGTCCCACAAGAGCAAGTGGTTCTCCTAAAAGAGGCCATCATCAAAGTCATAGAGTCCAATCATCTTGGCACTAACCCAAGATCCCATAGATCCTACAAGAGGAAACATGAAGAAATAATAAAGAAGTCGGGATGAAAATAAAATTGGCATCACATTGTAGCAATATGATTACAGCTGATTGAATCAGGTCAGTACCCGACCATTAGGGCTTCTCTAGGGTTGTAACTTCCTATTATTTTAATGAAGATTGTTTCCTGGACCATAAGGGGTCTTAACGTCCCACAGAAAGCAAAGGTCCTTCAGAAAAAAAATAGGATGACAAATCCAGCGATTGTGTTTCTTCAAAAAACCAAATGCTCGGCGACACGGCTGCAAGAAAGATGTAAAAATATTTGGAAAAATAGTGAAGCAATGGGAATTGATGCTAGAGGTATAACAGGAGGGCTAGGAATCCTATGGGACCCCTGTAAAGTTAATCTGATGGGATTCCATGGGAATCACTATTACCTCTCTGTCAAATTTGGGGTTATTGGTTTCCAAATTTATGGCCTTTTAACCAATGTCTACCAGCCCCATACTCCCCAAGAGAAATTTGCTTTCATTTATTCCTCGAGGAGAGTTGGGGATGGTGTGGGAAATCAACACTAGATCATGGGGGGTGATTTTAACCTCATCAGTTCCTTAGAGGAGAAGAAGGGTGGAAGACAATGTCTAGAAGGCGAGTGTGGTTGTTTCAGGGATACTATTGAATATCTTAAACTTGTTGATCTTGTCCCAAGGGAAGGAAGATTCACATGGAATAATAAACGAAAAGCAGATCACCACATTGCTTCACGTATGGATCGCTTTCTGGTTTCTGATTTAGTCATGGAATCGGGGGGTGAAATTTCAGCTTCTATTCTCCCAGCGACTGGGTTTGATCACTAGCCAGTTGACTTGTAGTGTAGTGGGTTGGGATCTCAGTTTAAAAACCCTTTCCGTTTTGAACAATTCTGGCTAGGGCATCCTGAGTTCAAGGATAAGTTAAGCAATGGTGGGAAGAGCTCAACACAGGAGAGGGACATAGTATGTACAAGTTCCAACCGAAACTGAAAGCTCTTAAAGAAAAAATAGAGAAATGGAACAAGGAAGAGTTTGGGAGTATCATTGAGAACAAAAAGACCCTAGAATCCAGATTGGAGGAAATCCAGAAAGTGGGTATGAACTCAGGGTACACCTCTGAGCTGGAGATAGAGGAAGCTAGTGTTTACAACAAATTGTAGGAGAGGGAGCGACAGGAGGAAATCCCGTGGCACCAAAAAGCTAGAGTCAATTGGCTTCAAGATGGTGAAAAAAATACTAAATTTTTCCACAGGTCGGTCATTCACAACAGAATGCAGAACAGGATCCTCAAGCTAAAAAACAGGGAGGGTGAAAGGCTAGAAACAAGAGAGGAAATTGTAAGGGAACACAACAATTTCTTTCAAGACATAATGACCGAAACAAATCTTGATATAAGTAGAGAAATTGAGCTGATACCCCAAAATATCCCAACTCTAGTCTCGCAAGAGAAAATTGTTCTTCTAATGAACGCAATCACGATGGTCAAAGTCGAAGAAACAATTCAACAAATGACATATGGGAAAGCTCATGAACCAGATGGTTTTACCCCCAAAATCTTTTATTAGTTATAGGATCTGATCAAGTTGGAAGTTTGGCACATTGTGGAAACATCTAGACTTTCTAGGAAAATCCTTTTGGCTTTCAATGCCACCTTATTAAATCTTATCCCTAACGGGGAGGGGGAGGATTCTCTAGGTAATTTTCTCCCTATTTCCCTCTGCAAGTGATTTATAAAATTACTACGAAGGTTATAGCTAATTGGCTCAAGCCCATTCTTCCCTCTCATATCGCTGGATAAATCAAGGTTTGTGGAAGGTCGAAAAATCATGGATGGTATCATCGTGATCCATGAAGTGCTTCACTCCATTAAAAAAGAAAAGATCTCGGGAATGATGTTGAAGCTAGATATTGCCAAATACTATGACAAGCAGAACTAGAAATTCATGAAGGCCATGCTGCATGCTTTTGGCTTCTTGGAAGTCTAGATCATTTGGATCATGAACCTAATATCCACTGCCTTCTCATTCATTTTGCTGAATGGTGTTCCTAGTGGCTTACTCAAACATTCTTGGGGGATTCTTCAGGGTGACCCTCTATCTCCCTTCCTATTCATTATCATGGCATAAGGTCTAGGAAGAACAATCAAGGCCATGCAAGGTAATCATGATATGCAAGGGCTCCTTATTCACCCTAGAGAGGATCACCAGATGCACTAGCAGTTTGTGTATGATACTATGCTTATGGCCCATCCTTCTTTTCAAGAGGCCAGGAAGATCCATCTCTGTCTAAATAATTTTGGTAAAGATTTTGGTCTGGAGGTCAATGAAAAAATTCTCAGGTCTTTTTCTTCAATACCCCTAAAGTCAGTTGGTGAAACATCTGTCGAATTCTTGGTTTTCAAGAGAGCTCCCTTTTGTCCAAATACATGGGTGACCCTTTGATTGACTCCATGGCCCATCAGGGATCATGGAATCAACTGCTTGATAACATGAGGAAAAAATTGTCTAATTGGACTCTGAGGCCACTGAACTTTTCCAGCCATCTGGTTCTGGTGAAATCAGTTTTGCAAGCTATGCCTATGTATATGTTTTTGGCCATGGTGGCCCCTAAAGCTGTTCTTAAGGAAATAAGAAACATTCAATGCAAATTTATGTGGAATGGTCTAGGAGAGCACTGGAAGTGGGCCCTGGTTAAATGGGAAACCATCTTCTCCCCCAAGGAACAAGGGGGTCTTAATATTCGCGACCATAACAAAATCAATTCTGTCACTGGGGCTAAGATAATGTGGTGTTGGGTTACTCATAGCCAAGAACCCTAGGCTAAACTCTGGCATACCAAATATGCATATGAGTGGAAGGGTAAGCTGATTTGTTTCTATGAAATTGTTTAAGGGTCCCATATTTGGAAACGACCTTCCAAGGAAGAAACCTTGTTCAGGAAAATAGTTTTTTTGAATTAAGTAATGGGCGAAGAGCCAAATCAGGCTCCTGGAAACAATTTCCCCTTATCATTAGTAATGTTGAATCTCCCCTCATTTTCAAAGCATGCACCAACAACAATAAGGTTCTGGTTAAATATCTATGGGAAACAACCAACCCAGAACATGATTTTAGGGTTTGGGCTCCTCAGGACTGGTTGGTACAATTCTTCCCCGAGGAGGAAATAAACAGGGTTGAAGAGGCCTTGGACAACCGAAGAATCAGAATTCATAATGGGGAGGATAAAATCCACTGAGGCTTTGAGCCTAAGGGAATTTTTATATCAAGGAAGCTTACAACATATGGATGGGTTTCAACAATCGAGCCCCGGTTCGGAAATGGAAAAATCTATGGGATGCCAAGTTGTGGCCAAAAGTTTCAACATTTATCTGGTTGGTTATTAAACGTCATATCCTAACAGGAGATAATTTGAAGAAGAGAGGATTGAGAGGCCCTTAACAATGCTCCATGTGATGTATAGTGGACAAGACCATGCATCATCTTTTGGACTCATGCCCTTTCGCTTCTAACCTGTGGGATCGTTGAGTGATGATTTTCAGAAGGAATGATAGGAACCATGACAATCTGGTCCAAACCATTTGCAACTGGACTAAGTACCCATTCCAAAGCCCTGTGGTCAACCATATTTGGAAAATATTCCCATATTTCCTGATGTGGGAGGACTGCAAGGAGATAAACTCCCGAATCTTATGTGACAAAGCTAATTCTGAAGAAAGATTTTGGGATTCTATCAAAAACAAGATGCCCGAATCAGTGAAATTACAGTCATAGGATAATGCAGATTGGGATGCCAACGATTCAAAGACTTTAATTCTTCGGGCCTGGGGTATTTTTGGTGAGGTTCAATGTTTTGGAAAACAAAGAATCTCGATTCTGGCTTGCTCCAAACATTGGTCGCCCCCCAGACTAGTTTTTTCAAAATGAATTTTGATGGGTCTTCAAAAGGAAATCCAGGCCCGGATGGATTTGGCTGCATCATTAGAAACGAGGAGGGGGATATGCTTGGTTTCAAAATTGGCTATCTCGGGACTAAGACGAGCAATGTCCCTGAATTGGAGGGTTTAATCCAGGGCATCCAGTTGGTTGAATATCAGAATTGGACCCCTGTCATTATCGAAGGAGACTCAAAGTTCATCCTCCACATGGCTTCTGAAATCCACCATGGAAAACCTAGTTCCAAAGTGGAGGCCTCGTGGCATTTGGAGGAGAAACTAAAGAAGTTGGAGATGGTTTTTAAGCCTGGAATAGCCCTTTCCTTCGCCCATTTGAAAATAAATGGGAATAAATTAGTGGATATGCTAGCAAACCTTGGGAGTGATAACCACATGTCAATCTTTTCTCACTCATGGGAAGGCTTGCAGGATTCGACTATCGAGGACAGATGTAAGGATACTTTATCCCAATACATCATCCGTCATCGTGCTGAAAAGGAGAGACGACGTCAAGTTGGGCCTAACGTTGACACGTGATGTATTCTCTTTCGTTTTTTGCTTCGCCTTCCCAAAGAGGAAGCTGTGAGGGAGGTCATTTCATTTATTCTGAGGGTTGTCTCTAGTCTTATCTAGGCTGTGAATTAGTACCACGAACATTAATGCAAACATAAGGATATCAAGCCATTTGCGTGGGATCCAATTCCAAAACCTTGCGCAGTACGATTCACCTTCAATGGATGGTACCTGGCTATATTATTTGGGGTGGTGACCGTCCTTATAATGATTGTAAAGGTGGTAGCTATGGGCATATCAGACAGAGTGGCCACTGCATGTATTATCCTGGTGCATTTTCACTTATGGAGAAAGGAAAAACTAAGAGTGCGGGCATTCTGGGAATGCTAGCTGTGGCCGTCATCTGTGTCGTAACAGAGAAGTTAACTTAGGTTGTGAGAGTGGAAAATTACCCCATGCCCACCAAAGAGCTCGCTGGGAGGCCAGAATATTTGAACTGGATTTGCCTTCAACGATCCAAAATGAGATTCAGGAAGTGGAGCAACAACTGTGGCAAAATTTGGACAAGGAGACCCTGCATGAAGAAAGCCGGAAGATTTAGAATTGGGTTATAGAAATGGGGAATACTGTGGGTCAGCTAAGCATGTATGAGAGCACTATGGCACTTTATTAGGTTATGAAGAACCTTGCGGGTTATGCTCTTCGGGACCGTCTGGATCTGAATGACAAAGATGCACAGAAGGATGAGGGGAAGAAAATCCTTGAGGAATCCAAAGAAATGAATCGAAATATGTACTTCCTCCTACATGCATGGCACTTCGTCTTCCTGATTCCCCTATGCCTGCTCCTATTGTTCCTCCCCATGGCAGTTATCAGGATTTTCCTTACATCTTACTGTAATTTCTTGGGTCTCTGCTTTGCGGCTGTATTTGGTTATACTGTATTTCAGGCTCTGTTATATTTTTGTTTCGGTTGATAGAATGCAAGAGACTATGTATGTTTCTGTGTTCTTCATGGTGTGCAAGTTGAATTGTTGTTATTATGGGTACGATAGTCTTTCAGTATCTCATTTTTGTAAGTCCTGCGAGCTTGGTCAAGAAGAACATTTGTAGTGCTTCGGCCTACTTATGCCTGAATGTAATCAGTCCTTTCTTTATATAATATAAAAAATACTTCTTACTTAAAAAAAACAACATTATTGAAGACATAAGCATTCTCTTGGAGTTTAGAGGAAACTCAAGATTTTGAACTACTTAAAGAGACAATGAAAAAAGCTTATATTTTGACCACACCAGACTTCACAAAAACCTTCATTATGGAATGTGAAGCCTCGGGGAATGGAATCAGTGTTTTTTTATACAATAAGGATGGCCCCTTGGTTTATACATTCGAGCAATCAAGGGGAAGAAATTATAGAAACCCATTTATGAGAAGGGAATTATGGCAATATTGCATGCACTTAAACAATGTTGCCATTACCTAATCTTAGGAATCTTAGAGGATCTTAAGTTTGACAGGGTAATACCACAAGCTTGTTCAAACTATAGAAGAATAGCTCTAACGTTATGCACAAATTGTTGAAAAGGGGACATCAAGGTGTAATTGCACAATTATGCTCACTATATGTTTAAACATATAAGCCTCCCTTTCCCATGGATATCCAAAGGTTCATTGATAAGTACTCCAAGGTATCTGAAGATATTCCAAAAGTTCTTCCACCTACTTGAAATTTATATCATGCTATTCACTTAATTCTAGGAAGTGTTCCTCCTAGCAGTAGACCTTACAGATACCCCTATGGACAAAAGAGTGAAATTGAGCATATAGTTGAAGAAATGTTATAGGATGACATAATTAGGCCTAGAAAAAGTTCTTACTCTGCAATAGTGGTAATGGTAGACAAGAAGGAGGGTCCATGGCATATGTGTCTAGATTATAGAGAGCTCAACAAGATCACCGTTAAATATAAGTTTCTCATTCCTATCATTGATGAATTGTTAGATGAACTACATGTTGCAAATTTATTCACAAAGTTGGATCTCCATTCAAGGTATCATCAGATTAGAATGAAGGAAGAAGACATCCCTAAAACAACATTAATAACTCATGAAGGTCATTATGAATTTTTGGTCATGCCTTTTGGCCTTACGAATGCACCTTCCACATTTCAAGGTTTGATGAATTCCATTTTGAATCCCTTCCTTAGAAAGCTTGTGTTAGTATTATTTGATGATATACTAATTTATAGCAAGTCTCGGGAAGAACATGTTCAACATGTTGACAGGGTTCTACAACTATATGAAAAGCCTTCCAAATTTTTTTTTGGGGTAAAAGAGGTAGAGTATTTGAGTCATATTGTATCTCATGAACGTGTCAAGGTATACCATAAAAACATTAAAACCATGATGGACTGTTCGATTCCCAAAAACATGAAGAATATTAGAGGATCTTCAGTTTGACAGGGTACTACCTCAATTTTGTTCGAACTATGGAAGAATAGTAGCACCTTTAACAACATTATTGAAGAAGGAAACATTCTCTTGGAGTCTAGAGGAAACTCAAACTTTTGAACAACTTAAAGAGACTATGCACAAATCATCTATTTTGACCACACCAGACTTCACAAAAACCTTCATTGTGGAATGTGATTCATCGGGAAATGGAATCGGTGCTTTTTTAATGCAAAAGGATGGCCCCTTCCTTTCGAAAGTTGAGAAATCAAGGGAAATAACTTATAGAAAACCATTTATGAGAAGGAAATGATGGCAATATTATGTGCACTTAAGCAATGGCACCATTACCTAATAGGTAGGCACTTCAGGTTAAAAACAGATCGTGATAGTCTTAAATACTTCGTGGAATAGAGACTATCTTTAGAAGAGCAACTAAAATGGGTAACCAAGATCTTGGGATATGAATTTGAAATCACCTATAAAAAAGAGAAACATAATTTGGTGGAAGATGCACTCTCCATAAAAGATGAGGATGTTGAGGCATTACTTTGTGTGATTTCGATTATACAACCCGATTGGATAGTAGAAGCAAGGGAAGAATGGAAGAATGACCAATTTATGTGGATGCTTATTCAAAAGATATAGAAGGATCCCACTGTATCAAATAATTTTGTGTGGAAAATTGATTTGCTATGGTATAAGGATCGATTATATATATGTAAGAACTCCCAACTCAAACAAAATATCCTTTTGGAATTACACACCTCTCCTATTTGTGGGCACTCAAGATTCCTGAAAACATATGACAAGGTCAAGAAAAACTATTTTTTTGGGAAGGTCTTAAATCTAATGTTCAAAGACCTCATGGAAAAATGTTTCGTTTTCCAAAAAATAAGGTTGAAACAATTAAGACCCCTGGTATTTTAAAACCATTAGAAATACCTTATCAATGTTGGGACGAAGTCTTAATGGATTTTATCATAGGTCTACCCAAGTCAAAAGGGACGAATGTTATTATGGTGATTTTTGATAGACTCACAAATTATGCACACGTTTTTGCACTCTCTCGCCATTTTAATGCAAGTACATTTGTTGCATCCTTCAAGGAAACATTTAAAAAGTTATGTGGAAACCCAAAGATTATTATCAATTATCAAGATCCAATTTTCACCGGAAAATTTTGGACTAAGCTATTTTCTTGTTTGGGTACCGAATTGGATGACATTTCATCCCATAATCCTCAATCCGATGGGAAAACTGAGATAGTGAACAAATGTTTGGAAGGCTACCTTCCTTACTTTGCATCTAATAAACACACATAGTGGGTGAAATGGTTATCTTTGGATGAATGGTGGTATAATAATTCCTTCCATACATCATAAAAAATGTCTCCATTTATGGCACTTTATGGGTACCATCCTCCATCTATCACATCTCCCTTAAAAGGAAAATCTAAATTTCAAGTTTTGGAAGATACATAGAGCATTGGAAAGAAGTTCTCTTGTTATCGAAGGACAACTTGGCTATGTCAAAAAATAGGATGAAACAACAAGCAGATCAACATCGCAATGAAAGTATTTTTGAAGAAGGGGATTGGGTATTTTTGAGGCTACAACCTTACAAACATATGTCCCTCAAGAAACTAAATAAAGACAATAAATTAGCACCCAAGTACTATGGTCCCTATAAAGTGTTGCAGAAGATTGGTAGTATGGCTTACAAGTTGGATTTCCCTTCATCTTCAAGGGTACACCCATTTTTCCATGTTTCTTTCTTAAAGTAGGTAATAGGAAACAAGATATCAATTCAAACTATCTTGAAGTATCTTGATGAAGAAGGAAAAGTCATATTGGAACCTGAACAAATCAGATAAACAAGGACCAAATAACTACGCAATTGGGATATTACTAAGTACCTCATTAAGTGGAAGAACTTACCAGTTGAATATTTGACATGGGAAGATGAGTCCTTCATACCTAAGAATCCATAACTAATCTATCCCTTGTCTGAAGGGAAGGGGCATTTTAATCCCTAAATGTTGGCACATTACCCCGTATATTGTAGCTCATTACATATTATTGATGTTGACTTGGGTCTATTAGTGGTAATTGTCATTAGCATTATTATATTAGTTATGTTAGCTTGGGTCCATTAGTTGTAATTTTACCTCTTTGTCTCCTATATATAGGAAGGAGACCTTTTCAATTGAATCATATCATCTTGTCCTGTCTTATGTACTTAGTACAATGTATAAGGAGTTTGCCCCCTTGAACAGGCTTTCTATTCATCTCTTTCTCCATTATTAAGGCATGGATTACTCTTTTTAGTATCTTTATGCTCTTTTCATGTTCTTTTGGGGAATTTGTTGCTTAATATAGAGGTCCATGTTCTAGACAATTGGAGTTGTTACATTTTACACTAGAATGACCACTATATAGGTCACTTACAAAGCAAACACTTATTAAACCAAGTTTGGTCCTCTCTCCCAAAATACATACTCTAGAAAGTATGGGTTGCTCGAAATAGAGAGATTTTTAGGGAAAATATACACTGGCAATAAGTACAATGACCTGATTAAAATTCCCTTTGAGTGAAGCCTTCCTTATGAGAAGCAATATTGATCTTCAAAATGAAAAACTAATAGATGAAGAGAGGCAGTGGCTCCAATACTTTTTCCCTCGGACGTTCTAAATGTAGAGGCCCCTTTTGGGGTTACAAGCCTCCTTACCATCATGGAGGTTGGAAATGAAAAGTACATATTTTAAACAATGGATTTCAAATCTATAGTTCCATTCTCCTTTTCTTATATGGATCTTCAAGGGGTAACCTTAGGGCGGCAGGTGTGGGAGGGATCCTCTAGGATCCTAGAGAAAATATAGTCTTAAATTTTGTGTGTGGGTTAGGAAACACTACTAATAATAAAGCAGACTGGTATGCATTATATATAGTCCTAGAACAAGTTGTCACTCTCATAATACAATCTATTTGTCATTGGGGAATCCTTGCTTATTATTTCTTAGAATAGGAAAAGGAAAGACCTTGCGGAAAAAATTGTTGATGGGCTAGAAAATCACATCAATAGGCTTCTCCTTCGAATCCTGGATACTCAGATATTCCATGTTCACTGAGAGAAAAATCAACAAGCTAATAAACTTGCAAATGAAGTAGTACTTCTTTCTCATGGGAGTAATACAAATTATGGGGATAGTCCAACAAGGTGTTGGCTCTCCTAAGGTCTTGTTTCATTTTTACAGGCATCATATTAGTCCCCCTCAAGCATTTAATAACACCACCTATTGTCTTGAATCACAAGGGAAAGTGTTAATGCACATCATGCCTCCTATTCCACTTTGCATGGTTTTCTTCATGGGAAGTGTTATCACCAAAAAATTGCTCACTACCTTACTTCCCTCATCAGATGACTCATTTGTTCATTTTCCCACCATTTTTGCCTTCAAAATCTTAAAAAACCCACAAAAAGGCCACCAAAAGGCCAAAAAACCCCTTTTTTCCACTAAAAAAGGCAAAAAGGCCACCAAAAGGCCAAAAAAACCCCCTTTTTCCCCCAAAATAATGTAAAATTACTCCAAAAATAGCAAAATCCTCCAAAAAAGGCTCTAAATTCCCAAAAACATCTAAAAAGGGAATAAAAATTCAAAAAAGAGGAAAAAGGGGGGAAAAATGAAGCAAAAACCCTATACCATAACCCTAAACCATATGGGGTTGAAAACCATGGGTCAATTCTTCACCACCAAAAAAACCTATAAATAGGTGACGAAGGTACCCCATTCGATATCCACAATCATTCCTATCCTCACTCTGCCAAATTTTCTCATGAAGCCCTAGCTCTCATCCTTGAAGCTAGTTTCCATCTTTGAGAACCCATTTTTGGACCATTCCCCATACATGTTGGAGAAGGAGAAGGAGCACCATTGGAGAATTGGAGCAACCCCCTTGGAGCATTGCAACAAGCTCAACCACCCTCTACTTTGGAGGGACCATATTAATACAAAAAAACAATTCTTCTTACATTGCAAGGTATCTTTTACTATTTTTTATGCACATGTTAGGTTAACTTTATTTACTATTTTACTATCTTGCTTTTTTACATTTTCTGAACTGCTACTAAGGAAACCCCTTTCCTTAGTAGGGGCCCTTTTACCCAAGCTCAACCACCCTCTACTTTGAAGGGACCATATTAATACAAAAGAACAATTCTTCTTACATTGCAAGGTATCTTTTACTTTTTTTTATGCACATGTTAGGTTAACTTTATTTACTGTTTTACTGTCATGCTTTTTTACATTTTTTGAACTGCTACTAAGGAAACCCCTTTCCTTAGTAGGGGCCCTTTTGCCCAAGCTAGGGTGAAAACCCTAGCTACATTTTTGGCGACTCCACTGGGTTTGAATTTCTGGTTAAAAAGTGTAAACGATTTATTTTTCTGCAATTATTTTTCGTTTTCCCCATTCGGCTCTGATTTTCGGCAGTTGGGTTTTCTGCCGTAAATTGCATCTTTTTCCCCAACAGTTCCGATCTGATCACAGCTTTCAGTCTGTTTTCTATAGTCCGACCGCCACTTTGAGCCCCTGTTCTGCAATCTGACCGTTGATATTAGCCTCTGTCCCGCGATCTGATCGCCGATTTCGACTTGTTTCCTGCGATCTCCTCGCAGTTTTCAGTCTGTTTTCTACAATTTGACTGCCGCTTTGAGCCCCTGTTCTGTGATCTGACCGCTGATATCAGCCTCTATCCCGCGATCTGATCGTCGATTTCAGGTTGCTTCCTGCGATCTCCCTGCAGTTTTCAGTCTGTTTTCTATGGTCCGACAGCCGCTTTGCACCCCTGTCCCGTGATCTAACCGCTGCTTTGCACCCCTGTTCTACGATCTAACCACTGCTCTGAGCCCCTATCTCATGATCCGACTGCCGTTTTGAGCCCCTTTCTCGCGATCTGACTGTAGCTTTGATCCTCTCTCCCATGATCTGATCACTGCTGTCAGCCTGTATCCAGCGATCCGGCCGTGCAGTTCTGTGAGAGACCTACGGTCTATTTTTTGCAATTTTGCCCCCTATTTTAGCCCAGATTTTCCTACAACATTTTCTGTTACCTGCATAGCCATCTGTCCCATTTGCAGCCATAACCCCTATAGATTTTTTCCTACATTGTGCTTTCTCTTCCATTTACAGGATTTTTGTTAAAAAATTTTAGGCATTTTTGTTGGAAAGAGAAAATTTTTGCATTGAAAGTTTAACTTTTGCATTACTAGTTAGAAATTTTCCCACCCCCGGGCACTTTATTGGGTTCATCATCTCACAGACACAAACTCCGTCACTTAAATCAAAGTAAGCCTTAAAATACTACTTAACTCACAACCAACATTCTTAACCTCACTTGAGGAACACAGAAGAATATTGTAGCTAGGTAGGATAGGGGGATAGGTATCCAAATAACACCCCTCGTTCACTTACATTTAAGACATAGTGGTTGTCCAACTAGGGTACCAAAATCCCTTAGTATTTTTTGGCACGGTCACAACCAGTTTATCAGAGGGCCTCTCCCTTAGGAGGGTTGAAGTAGCCAGACTGGTTTCGGATGCCTGGGTGAAATACCGCACTTCACTCAGTAACTGAAGGATACCTACTCGACTGTCTGCGTGTGGTGATCCCTTTAGGCCCACATGGTGATAGGACATGAGCTGCAGATTCACCTTTTCTGGACATGTCATGAACGGGGTATCTTAGTTTCCTTTCTTCTAGGATTGTCTACCCGGTGTCCATCCCGGTAGGGGGATATCTTAGCCACTTGATTCTTCTGTCCATATTCTCTGACTTGGATTTCATCACCTTGCAGAGGATATGCATAGTTGAATCAGAATACCATTTAGCTAAGTGTTTGCATGCTCCTTTACCTCCCTTGAGTCTAGCGAGTCCACCATTTTTATTGTTTATAGGTAGCCGTTTGCTTGTTGGTATTCTGATCATATTTTTTGTTACTCCACTTATTGTAGCACAGCTATTGCAGTAAGTGTTTTGAGTTGGTTGTTGACCTGAGCACCACCTTTTTTATGCTCTCCTTCTGCACACTCGGTTGCATTAGGGTTTTTCAGCCTTTGTATCCTTGACACAACCCCCCAGTTACTTGACACCATTTGCCACCATTGAGTCCCCGAGACATTCTTGGAGCCTCCGGGGTGAGCCCCCGCAGCTCGGATCACTTGAAACCACTTGTCACTGACGACGAGCTTCATCTCTTGACGCCACCCATCATAGACATCGAGCTTCATCTATTGACTCCATTCGTCGATGCCCTAGAGCTCCATCCCCTGATTCTGACGCTCCAGATTTCACCTCGGATTCTGAGGCAGAGTCAGAAAACCCCACTTATACAGCCCCATGGCTAGAACAAGATCGAACCCTTTCTTTGTAGGAACTATTGGTGGCATGTCCACATCCACTTTAGGTATGCCCTCCACAGGACCACCCACTACCGTGGGTATGCCCTTCACGGGGCCTACACTTTCCTTGGGGATGCCCTCGATGGGTCCCATACCTTCTATTCCCGTTACCATGCCCGTTCCAGCAGTTCCCATACCTAACCCCACCTGCAACTCATGTTACACTTGGCAGTGCTGGACCCTTACATATGACCTATATTCCTCATACTGGGGGCACTATCCCCATTCTAGACCCAGCTCCCACGCTTGGGGGCAGTGGTCCCACCATGGCCATTCTAGCTAGTACACCGCATCCCACTGCTAGTTTACCATTCATGGCTAGTCTCAACCTTCCTGACCTAGCCATACTGACTAATGACCCCATCAGGCATGATCCCACGTGGCCTCACATGCCAACTAAACTCCCTTTAGACATCCCTAAGTTTGAGGGCAAGGCCGGTGAGGACCCTCAAAACCATATCATGTCCTTCCATCTCTGGTGTTCCTCTAACTCCATTGTGGATGACTCTATCCAACTTCGCTTGCTGCAGCGCAACCTCACTGGCTCTGCGGCCAAGTGGTATATTGAGCAACCCCATGGGACTCATTCCACCTTTACCTGCCTTGCCTCAACCTTTCTACAGTTCTTTCAGTTACCCATCCGCTATGACATGGGCATCGAGATCCTACTATCTTGTAGACAGAATACGACGACCCACATCACCAACCATATCCATGAGTGGTGCAAGCGTCGTAGTCTGTGCAAGATTAAACTCGATGACCTGATCTTCTTAGATTGGTTCTTGAAGTCCTTGCTTCCCCTCATAGCTAAAGATGTAGCTTCTGAGCGACCCCAGTCGGAAGAAGAGGCCATCCTGAAAGCCCAAGAATTTGACTTAATCTACGCCCAATGTGGTTATCTATATACCACTATACCCGATGCTCCTCGCGGCGATTCCCGAAGCGACGTGCGGGGGGGGCATCCCATGCCGCTGATGGCATCATTGACCATGTGGCATCACATAACCAA
Source organism: Larix kaempferi (assembly GCA_027924585.1). Taxonomy (NCBI): domain Eukaryota; kingdom Viridiplantae; phylum Streptophyta; class Pinopsida; order Pinales; family Pinaceae; genus Larix; species Larix kaempferi. Next base: position 474,874 of record BSBM01001179.1, read on the forward strand.
CCCTTTTCAATCGCACGTCCTAGTGCTGGCCTTGACCTTTTGCGGGCTACATCCTACTCTGGAGCCACCAATTCGTCTGCTCCAATGGAACCTAATCGCCATACCCATGGACGCTCATGTCCACCTCAATGGTTTGGTCACCCACAACCCAAATACGTTCCCCAGGTTGTTCCTCAACCCTATTACCACTAGCAGGTTGCACCCGCTCCTGTGTCATCTCAAGCCCCCGCCGCTTACTACCCTCGACAGGCAGCACCTGTGGAATTTCAATCTCCACCCCCGCATGCATATCAACAACCCCCACAAGGTCATGCACCTGCACCGCCACCAACCCCACCTGCTTATTATCCGCCATAGCCTGCTCCCACACCTGCACAACCCCAGCACCCACCTACCACCCAAGGGCAAGTGTATGCCCAACAGAACCCACAGAACAACCAAAATCCCCAACGGAACCAACAAGGTCAGCAAAACCGTGGGAAAGGACGTAACCGCGGGAACAACCCTCCTCCCGACCAAGGTGGCCAACAACCTAATCCCCCAGATAACAACAATGCCGCTCCTGCCAACCAGAACCCGGATAGACCACCCAAGCAAGATAAAAACCCAACTTTACGAACAAACCATCCTTGCTCTATTTGTGGGGTCTACGGCCATTACACACACGCTTGCCCACATTTGGAGCAAGCTCGACAACTTTGGACTGATGATGCCCACCGCCAAGGGCATGTAGCACCGTAGTTGCCACCCAATACTCCACTACCTCAAGCTCCACCTTTGGTCTTGTAGAATCCCTTACCCACCCAGGGAGTGGTGAACTCGCAACCATTAGCTCCTACTCAAGGACCCATGCCCCCACCACAGCAAATCACTTACGCTGCACCCGCCCATCCCACTTTAGACTCAGGTACCCATCACTTACTCATGATGTCCTCCGCTGACATCAACCTTCAAACTCGTCGGAACCAATATGGCTCCACCCCCGAAGCCCCTCTCGCCGACAAAAACACTAATACTCTTCCCACTGATCAGTCATTGCGTCTGCCTCCTGCCCATTGTGATACTGACCCAAACGACTCACGACTGATGACCTTCGATCTCGACCAATCCGAGCCGCGCTTTCCTTCCACGTTGGCATTTCAAGTTTCTGTATCCATTCGGAACCTTGTAATTCATCGATGCATTATTGATGAAGGTGCTTCCACATCCATCATGTCCACATTCGTTTGGAAAAAGTTAGGCTCCCCTGTCCTCCAACCATCTACCACTGCATTGGGAGCCTATGACGGCCGTTTAGCTCAACCCCAAGGTATCCTAGCAAATGTCCCCATCTAGTTGGCTGGTAAGACAGTACTTATAGATATAGAGGTCATCAACGCCCAACTTGATTATAACCTCTTACTTGGCTGTAGCTACATGTATGCCATGAGAGCTGTTACTTCATCAGTTTTCCATACCATGATGTTCCCCCATGATGGACGCCTCGTGAAAATTGATCAACTTACGTATTATGATCCCAATGCCCCCGCTCCACCCGAAAATGTTCTCCCCATGATTGAACAACCTATTCATGGCGTGTCTACTTCATTGGTTTCATCCATTGCACCCGAAGTTTACTCAGATCCATCGATGACATCCACATTTTATTCTATTCCTCCCCCTTCATCGGCAACCGAGGTATCTGACCTATGCACACTCTCCCATACTACACAGCCATCTAGTTATCAACCGCCTTTGCTATCACAACCACCATCGGTACCTAGCCATGTCGGTGCCACCCCTATTTATACAATTCTATTCCTATTTCCCCCTTCGGGAGTAGTAAGTGCCCCTGTGATGGCCACCCTCAACCTTCCAGGGTTAACCTTAGGATTACCTGTATGGTATCTGATACCTCCTGCATCCCTCTTGACACCCAATGTCATCTTGCAGCTGGTGCAACCCATTAACATCGGAACCCATCCGCCCCCTGGTGTTGCAAACCATAATCGACCACACCCACCAGTGGCCACCCCATTAACATCCACTTACACTCCTCCCCCACTTCGCAACACTGGGGGCAGAGGCCCACAAAATTATACTACTGGACCCACAGCCCGCACTCCCCTGGCGTCCCCCAAACCGGCGAAAACCCCTCCAGCTCCTCGAGTCCTCCCCAAGTGTTCCATATGCGATGACATCGGCCATGCCACCCATCAATTCCCACGATTACCATGGGTCAATGTTTCACCACCAAAAACACCTATAAATAGGTAACAAAGGCACCCCATTCGATATCCACAATCATTCCTATCCTCACTTTGCCAAATTTTCTCGTGAAGCCCTAGCTCTCACCCTTGAAGCTAGTTTCCATCTTTGAGAACACATTTTTGGCCCATTCCCCATACAGGTTGGAGAAGGAGAAGGAGCACCATTGGAGAGTTGGAGCAACCCCCTTGGAGCATTGCAACAAGCTCAACCACCCTCTACTTTGGAGGGACCATATTAATACAAAAGAACAATTCTTCTTACATTGCAAGGTATCTTTTACTGTTTTTTATGCACATGTTAGGTTAACTTTATTTACTGTTTTACTGTCATGATTTTTTACATTTTCTGAACTGTTACTAAGGAAACCCCTTTCCTTAGTAGGGGCCCTTTTATCCAAGCTAGGGTGAAAACCCTAGCTATAGGAAGTGTAGCTAAGAAGAAGTATCTAGGCCCCCTGTGCCTTGAAGCTTCGTGTCCAAGTTTCATTTAAGGAATAACTTCATTCGGTTTAAGTTTTGACAAAGGAAGAGCTTCATTCTTCCATCCAAAGAGAGATGAGGGAAAGGAGTACAATGTTTGTTGCATTCTAAGAATCGTGGCTCGGGACATTGATGATTTAGTTGCTTTCCCCTTTACCCTTGGGGAGTGGCTTCCAGATGTAGTGTTCGCTAAGCGTGAATTAGAAACTCTTGAAGAAGTTCTTCCTTGGACTAAGTATGATTTTGACATGCCCCTCATTTGGGAAACTTGGAATTCAAGAGCATTGGAAGGGTTTAATTATCTCGCAAGTATGATGCCTTCCGTGGACATAGAAGGAAAGATCTAAGAGATTTCATATGGAATCTGTGAAACCAGAGAAGATGTTCAATCCATATAAAGTAATATGAGGTGGATGGATTCTTAAATGGAAGGATTTCTTGTGATTGCTTTTGAGATAACATCACAAGCACCATCGGTGGACTCTCATCTTGAATAAGTTGAACAAAATACATTTCTGATCACTTCTCATACATCATCCTTAGAATCTTGTCTTGATGATGTTGAGGGAAATGTTCACACCCATGAATCACAAATAGAAGCAAACAAAGTCACTCTGGAAAGTCATGAATCTCTTTTCGCTGCAAAGTAATCTCAAATATCTGAATCCGGAGGTAAGGAAGTTAAGGATGCTAGGATTTATTAGCTAGTCAATGTCATTGTTAACATCTCCAATTTTGAGGAGCACAACAAAGATGTAGAGAAAATTCAGGGCACTCAACCTATGGACAACGAGGAGATCATTGAAGATAATCCTGAGACCCGGGAGGAAGATTTTGAAGAGAATCCTAAGGAAGATGAAGAGAAAAATTGAGAAGACCAAGTCATGGACAATGGCAATAGTATCGAGTTACTTTATTTTCATACATTTTTTTTTGCAAGCTACTTCTAGGCCAGTATGTTAGAATATACAATAATATAAGGGAGCATGTTTTTTGTTTAAGACCTATGTTATTTAGGATGACTGTAACTCACCTCTATAATGTTATTAAACTTTTCATACTCTGTTTGAAATGTATTATTATGCTCAAATTTCTTTCAACCTTTTATAAATACAAATTTACCCATTGTTTAAAAAAAACAAATATTCACTTATATTATTAATATAATTAATATTAATTAAACATATTAACTATATTTTTTAACTTTTACATGTAATTTAATTTTTAAACCTATTTAAAAACGTTAACCATAAAACCCTCACATCCCACCAATTCTGATCTATTCTAGGTATACAACTAAATTCACCTTGATCTTTCTGAACACCCATATTCCCAACTTTATTGTGTTATCTTTCATCAAAAACAAATTCTTCTTATGTTAAAACATAATTCTTTTAACATATCTTTAAAAACATGTTGAACATGTTCTTCCCAAGACTTGATATAAATAAGTATATCATCAAACAATACTAACACACATTTCTAAGAAAGCGATTCAAAATGGAATTCATCAAACCTTGAAATGTGGAAGGTGCATTTGTAAGGCCAACATGCATGACCAAAAATTCATAATGAACTTCATGAGTTCTTAATGTTGTTTTAGGGATGTCTTCTTCCTTCATTCTAATTTGATGATACCCTTAACAGAGATCCAACTTTGTGAAGAAAGTTTCTCCTTGTAGTTCATATAACAACTCATCAATGAAAAGAATGTGAAACTTATAATTAATGGTGATCTTGTTGAGCTCTCTATAATATGGACACATATGCCATGAGCCATCCTTCCTGTCTACCATTACCAATGGTGTACAGTAAGAACTTTGTCTAGGCTTGATTATGTCAGCCTCTAACATTTCTTCAACAATATGCTCAATTTCACTCTTTCAACCATAGGGGTATTTGTAAGGTCTAATGTTAGGAGGAAGACTTCCTAGAATTAAGTGAATAACATGATATAAATATCATGTAGGTGGAAGACCTTTTGGAATATCTTCAAATACCTTAGAGTATTTATCAATGAACTTTTGGAGATCCATGGGAACAGGAGGCTTATATGTTTGAACATCTAGTGAGAATAATTGTGCAATTACACCTTGATGTCCCTTTTTCAACAATTGTGTCATACCATTCGAGCTTATCACCTTGCTTGGATTCCATGTGATACCCCTTAATTCAAATTATTTTCCTTCCCATAAAATTTCATGAAACGTTTCTGAAAATTAAATCCACTATCCCCAATTATTGTAAACATTAAACCCCTAAGACAACATCAGTACCACCCATTGGGATAACAATCATTGGACTATTCAATACACATTCCCCCATAATAAGATTGGTATTATGGAATTTCCCTGAGTAATCAATAGTTCCTCCATCTGCAATCATTACTTGAAACTCTGGTACTGGATATACAAAGCAATTGAGAGTTTTGGCTAGTTAACAATGAATGAAATTATGAGTACTACCAGAATCAATCAAACTATTACCTTTATTTTTTGATGTGCCCTTCAAATCTTGAGAGTTCATGGAGTTCTAATTCTAGCCAATGCATGATAATATATGGAAGGCGTAATTTCTTCAAGGGTAATCTCTTTTATTTCTTCATCTTGATATTTTTTTAATTTTGTAATTTTTTAAAAGATGTTTTTTTTTAAGTTTTTATAATTAGTTTTCTTTATAATTTTTAATTTTTCTTTAAATTGTTTATATATATATATATTATAAATTTTAAATGTTTTTAAAATTTTGTTTAGGTATTTTTAATTTGGATTTTATTTATATATATACTGTTTTAAATTTTGTGTACATTTTGTTAAATAATTTTGTTTTGAAATTGTTGTTCATAAAATTTAATTTTTTTTTATAAATTTAATTTTTTATTTTATTTTTTTAACTTTTTCGAAAAAAATTTAATTTGTTTTCTCATTTTTGTTTTTTCATATTTATTTTTCTAAATTTTGATTATTTTACTTTGTTGTGCCAGGCCCCTTTGAGCTGTGGGGAAAGTCTACACTCCTCCCCTAAGCCCTCTTTGGGCACCCAATGCGCCGCTGCAATGGGCAATGCGTTTTTGAGGAAAATATCAAACTTGACAAATTTTTGAGAATATATTTTGTAATGTTTTGACTTTAAGATTTTATTTTGAGAGTAAATATTATGTTTTTAATATGTTATTTACAAATATATGGTATACTTTTTGTTCAGTCTAAGTGAATGAACAATTTATAGAAAATAATGTTAAATAGAATCATTTTTAAAGATAAAATAGCTGAAAATATGTTAAAAATGGTTTGTGATGTCTTTATTTTTTCATTTTTTTTACAAACTTTCACCAAAAATAACTTATTTAAGAGAAAAGTTTAAAGAAAAAACTTCCAAAATGTATGTATTTTTCATTCTAACTAGCTTCTAAATGTTAACAAAATTAAAAAATGTATATGTTTTTTCATTATAACTAGCTACTAAATATATAGTTTTTAGTAAACTTTGAAAAAACACCCTTGTAAATAAAAGTTATAGTTTCTTATGACCAAGAAGTTTCAAAATCACAAAAAATGGCTCAAAATGAAAAATGGTGCTACTAGTATACACACTTTTTGAAACTGAAGTAAAAAAAACTATCAGAATTGACCCCCCAAAAAATGAGAACAATCTCGGTTTCTTGTTAAGTTGTATAACTTGTTAACCCCTTACCACCCCCCAATCTCTCTCTCTCTCTCTCTCTCCCCCGAAACTCTACACTCCTCACTTATACCCCCCTTTCTCTCTAATCACCCTAGTCATCCCCAAACTCCTAAACCCCACCTTTCTCTCTAACTTATACCCTTTTATGCAATCTCTATCTGTATCTCTCACAAAACTCCCCTCCTCCCCCCTAACCCTAATCACCCACACCCTCCCCCACTTGATCCTTCTCTCTCTCTCTCTCTCACACACACACACACACACACACACACACCCCTCTACTCCTCCACCTACCCCTAATCCCGACATATCTTTCCCTCTCCCTCTCTGTCAACCCCCTAACACCCCACATTCTCTCTCTCTCTCTCTCCTTACTAAGCCCCTACCTCACTCTCTCACCCCCTAATCCCCCCCCTACCTCTAGCATCCCATCCTCCTCCTCCTCCTCCTCCTCTCTCTCTCTATCCCATATTCCTCCTAACCCTCAATAACCCCCTCTTTCACTCTCTCTCTACCCTACCCCTCCACCTACACTTAAGACCCACACCTTTGTCACTGCCCAACTCCCTAACACCCCCCCCTCTCTCAAACACATCTCACTACCTGTAACCCCCCTCTCTCTCCCTAACCCCATACATAATATCCCTAGCCATTAAAACCTCCTAATCCACTCTCTCTTTCTCTCATACTCCCCCCTCCTCCTAACCCCCCCGTCTCACTAGTCCTAATCCCACTCCCCCTACCACTTACCACCCTCTCTCTCTCTCTAACTCTCTAACTACCCTAATCATCCCTAATACCCTACCCCATCTCCCCACCCTTTTCTCTCTCTCTTTCTCTTCCCCAAACCACCTCCTCCCCTTACCCTTGATCACCTAAGCCCTCTCTCCCCTCTCTCTCTTCTACTCATGCACATACCCTAACCCCACCCCCCTCTTACTCCCCTGAACCCATTTAACACTCCCTTAGCCCCCCCCCTCTCTCTCTCTCAAGCACACACACACACACACACATCTTCTCCTACCTCTACCACTAACCCCCTCTTATCTCTCTCTCTCACCCTTTCTAACCCCCCCTCTCACTCTCTCCCCCCCCATCCTCCTCTTACCTCTAATCCCCTCTCCTCCTCTCTCTTCTGTCTCTCTCTTCCCCCTCTTCCCCATAAGCCTCACTAACCCCCTCTATCACTCTCACTCTCTCCCTCTCCCGTACTCCTTCACCTACACCTAACACCACCTCTCTCTCTCTCCCCCCAACCACCTAAAATCCTACGTACTGCTCTCTCTCACACACTGTCACAACCCCTAACCCCCATCCTACTCTCCCTACCTGTAACCATATCCTCCTCTCTCTCTCTATCCTACTCCCCCTGCCCCTAAACCCACTCTCTTTTTCTCTCCTAATATCTCTCCTCATATCACTTACCTCTCTCTCTCTCTCGCTCTCTCTCTCTCTCTCTCTCTCTTCCCCCACCTTGTACCCCCCTTATCTCTAATTTACCTAATCCTCCCTAAACCCCCACACCTCCACCCACCCTAGTATTTATTTTTTTCTCTCCCTCAACCCCCCTCCTCCCCCTACCCCTAGTCAACCAAACCCTCTTCCCTCTCTCTCTCTCTCTCTCTCTCTCTCTCGTATAGCTAACCTCCCCCCCCTCTCATATACATAACCCTTACTAACCCCCTCTCTCTCACTCTCTCACCTCCCTACTGCTCCCCCTACCTTTAACCCCCATCGTCATCTTTTTCTCTCTCCCTCCTAAACCTTACTAACCCCACCTCTCACTCTTTCTCTCCCTTACTCCTCCACCTACACCTTACCCCCGCCCCTCTCTCTCTCCCCCAACCCCCTAACACCCTCATTTATCTCTCTCAATCTCATCACCCCTAACTCATCCTCTCTTTCCCTAACCCCCATCCTATTCTCCCTACCCATAAACACACCCTCTTCCCCTCTCTTTCTCTCTCCTACTTCCCCTAACCGTGCCCTTCTCTCTCTATATCTCTCCTACTCCCCCTACCCTTACCCCTCTCACTCTCTATCTCTCCTAATCACCCCCCCTACCACTTACCACCCCCATCTCTCTATCTACCCAAACCCCATACATATTCTTCCCTCTAACTACCCCAATAATCCCTATGCCCCTACCCCCCCAACCCCCTCCTCCCCTTACCCTTAAGGTAAATTTCTTTTTGACCAAAACACACGTGTTTTAGCTGTACAAAATGTGTACACAATTTGTTTAGCTAAAACATGTGTGTGTTTTGGTTTCATGGGACCTAGATGGGCAAGAAAGGAAAATTTCAATTTAAAAGAAACGTACTCACATTTCTTAGGACTAAGACTGAGCCTTGTCACCTGTATGGGTGTGATCAGTCTTCCTATCTGTCTGCTTCAGACTTTGCTTCGGGTTAACCAAACCTGTGGCATGGAATATGGTAAACCATAACTAATCAAGCATCTCACTAATTTTCTCAATATGAATGTGCTTTACCCCTCATTATAGTATGCTACACACAATCATTTTTTATGAATTTTAGGACCCAGATATAAATTTTTCTACATATTCCAAGTATGTAATTTAATATATATATATATATATTTTAATTTGTTTCTAATTTTCTTTTGTCATCTCTCAACTCAAAAAACACATTGTTAGTGTTTTTTCCATAACTATTTTGTTTCTTGAGCATCTTTTAAAAAAATTGTATGCTACACCACTAGACGCTGACCTCTACATGCTATAAAAATCCGAGTCATGATCATTGCATTAAGACCTTAAAAAGCTACACCCACACTTGGCATACTGTTTTTGAGGTTTCATCACTTAGATAATTAAAATAATTTCTAAGTTGTTAAATTTATTTTGGAAAAATAGTGTTGCACTAGTACTATTTGTTCTCTATAGGTCTACCATTTTTTATAGGCTGACTCCATCCTTTAGGCACTCAAAGGATGCACCCACAAATGCATATAAATTATCCTTTAAGAAAATTATAGGAATATATGCAAATTGGTATATTTGAGAATAAAGTCAAATTTCATTTATAAAAATTCATTTATGTGTTCTAAGTAATTTATCACATGATTGGATTTAGGCAGAAGCCAAAATTATAGGAATAGATGTAAATTGTTTAGTATTTTAAAGGAATTTACTTTCACTTACTAGCTTTCATTATATTTATTAAGTTTTTTTTGTATTAGGCGAAATAATGTAACAACCCTAGTTTAAACCCCATTATTTTGTTAATATAATTTTGTAAAGTATTAGCAGTGCCTATAAGGCAGAACTCACGTTGTATTTATCTTTGTTAATATAAAAATTAAACTGGAAGTGGCAGAACCAACACGCCGAATGGACAAGGACTCATGTATTCACGTAGGTCAAATATGGGGAGTTGAATAGCCTAGAAGGGGGTTAAGTCATAACCTTGTGTACCTTGAAAAAATTTAAAAATAAACCTTTTATTTTTTCACTAAGCCTAATCCTTATTTAAGATTTAATTTTGTTTTAAGAGCCAATTATGTTTAAAGCGATGATTAATGGAGGATTAGGTGGGAAATTAAGAAAATAGTTGAAAAGTGTTGCTGGGTGAGCATGCATACAACAAAAAGAATGCAAAGAGGAAAAAACAGAAAATTAGGAGGGGAGAAGAAAAAAAATGCAGAGGGTAGTGTGAGAAAGCAAGAGTGTTCAAAGAAATTGGGATTAAGTGGTCGATTGGAATTGCTGGAGGACAGAGAAGCAAGTCTAGTTCCAGAGAAAAATGTCCAATTCACCCAACGTTTGTGGTAGTTAGGTTGGTCGAGAGTACTTGTAATCCCAGGCCTATTTTGTTAACTTTTGGTTGATCATTTACACTTGATTTTCCTCCAGTTGTACCTCTGATATGGAAATGGTGTAAGAAATTATTTTAGTGGAATTCTAAGCACAAATGTAGTGATGGATTTCACTGTGGTACTAGTTAGAATGAAGCTAAGGGAAAAGATTGAACAGTTGGCATGGATTTGGTTACAAACCAATAAATCATGTTTTCCGAGTGAGAAAATATTGAGAGAAACCGGATTATGGTGAGAGCCTATGGTGAATGCATGAGTCTTGGATCAGAGGTGGAGTTTTGTTGAGATATTAAAAGGAAGAACTACCTACGGTTGGGTGGAGCATGGCTACCACAAATCCAGTTGCTTATTCCAAGTATTTTGTAGATAAGTTCATCACCTGGAAATTCTATCTTAATTTATGATATGTTATCTAATTAATTGTTGGTTAAATATTTGCATGTTTTACTTGTTAAATTTCCTGAGTTTGGCTTCAACATAGGAATTTACATTTTATTTGGTTAAATTCATGGGCATGAAATAAATGCAAGTTTAATTATGCGTTATTGCTTAGAAATTTTATGCAAGCCAGTTTATTTTAATTTTTTATTTAAGTTGAAGTTGAAATTTATTTCCTATACAAATTGTTCATTTCCACGTTTGAAATTGTAATGTTTAATTTAAAATTTCATGGAAAAGAAAAAATAAAATTTTATTTCCGAGACTTGTGTGATAATGCCAATTTTACAACTTGGTTTTGTTTTACCGCACAACCCCTATGTTCAAGAAAATGATTATGCAATTCAATAAGGATTATAGTCGGGAAGGAAATAGTTCATTAAATAATGAATGAAGTGGTTGGTAAAATTATTCAACAAAAATTTGAAAATTATAAGTCAAATATAATTGGGGAAATAAATCTCTATGTTATATAAAAATTGTTGGTATAGTTAATTAATAAAGTTTTGTTCTTTGAGTCGAATATGGGTTCAAACTATCTTTGTCTAATAGGTAATATGAAACCATAGACTGATTTGATTCATTAAAATCAAAGTTGTTTTGGGTTAATAAAACCATGGGATCTCTATCGAAGCTCCATAGCAGAGTAAAGGACTAACTAAGTATTGATTATCTTATTCAATTAAATGATAAACAATACCTTGAATTAAGGCATGTTTTTAGGAGCTTTGTAATGAGTGGTATTGCTGATTTGAAAACCATGGGTGGGAATGATATAAATTCAAATTTATGCTTGAATCCAAGTTAGACATATATAAATATGCTTAAGTTGAAGTTATATAATTTGATCCTAGTCGGTTAATGGATTAAGTTATTAGGGTGGGGTCGCTAACTTGACCATAGTCAGATCTCAACCATAATCAGTGGAGGACCTATTATGGGTTCATAAATATATGTCTTAATCTTTTTATTGGTTAACGTGAAACTTACTATACAGTAAGTTTGAAAAGGAAAAGGATAAGTTGAAGTTATGTTTATCTTTGACCTATTGATGGGTAGACAAATAAATAAATGCATGGTAATTTAAATATTTAAGAATGTCTATGCCCTAAATTTGTGTAGTTTTACGTGTAGTCCATAAGTAAGAGTTTAATTGCATTTGTTATAAGATTTAATGTGGCTTTTGAAATATTTTATGCTTCCACTATTTAATCATAATTAATGTGCACTATAAAATGCATTTTTAACAAGGGTGTGTTACAATTATCAACTAGGACTGGGATGGAGGTTTGAACCAATGACCTTTTACAAGGCTTACACGGGCTTTGCCAATTAACCTGCACCCCAACAGACTTTGTTATATATATTAAGTCATTTATAAAAAAAAATATTGTTTTTCTTTTACTTAATAAATTTAAATTAATTGATATATATTAAATAGATAATTGATTCAATGAAAAATACCTTCTATTAAAAATCTAAACATACACCATAAAATTAATAGATTTTATTTTTATATTAAATGTATAAACCTGCACTATAAAATTAACAACTCTTTTATTTTTTCATTTTTATATTAAATGTATAAACATACGCTACAAAATTAATAACTTTTTTCTATATTAAGTCTCTTTATATGTAAATGGAAGAAAGTAACATGTCACTATGTCTAAACAAATTAAAAATACATTCTATTAAACATCTAAACATGCATTATAAAATTAAAAATAAATTCTATTAAAAATCTAAACATTCATTATAAAATTATATTATATGTAAAATAAAGTTATGTGGAAGAAAGTGAAATATTACCACGTCTAAGAAATAAAAGATACCTTTTATTAAAAATCTAAACATGCGTTATAAAAAATTCTATTATATGTAAAATCAAATTATATGGAAGAAAGCAAAATATTATTATGCTTAATAAAAATAATATTTCAAAAATTTAGAATAATTTAACTTAAAAATCATTTTTATTAAATTGCAAATATTTAAAATAACTTTATTAATCATAAATAATAACCATGAATTGAAGAATATTTAAATCCTCGTAGACATTATTTCCTCTAATGTTCATGTCCAACACTTAAATTGAAATTATGCATTGGATATAATCATAACATCACTCTATCCATGCAACATATTATTTAAATAAATGAATCTCAAGTGTTGACGATTAATTCTAGAATATTATAAGTCAATCTTAAAAATGGCCTGCCCTTGATTAACATTACTAATAACCATAAAAAAAACCATAATGGCAAGGACAAAAACCACATTAAGGAGAAAGACTGAAAAGTTGAGGATTTCTGAGTGTCCATGGGCCATATGCATTTTTTCATATTGTTATAATGTATACCATTTAAATAATTTAATTATCAATTTATAATGATAATTTGGTCCATATAAATTGGATTTGTTCTATAATTATTACATAATTATAAATTTGATTTTTTTCTATTATATAAACAATAATTGTTAACTCAACTAAGATGAATGCTACATGTAACTATAGTTAACATAACCTAACCAAAGGAAACCATAGTTAAAGATAGTTTCACATAAGTCAATAATCTGTAACTAAAGTCAACCATGGTTCATTAGTCAACCATGGTAAACAAAAGTCAACCATGGTTCATTGAATTCAACAATGATTAGATAATAATGAATCATAGTCATATATTGTCAAACTTGTTCAGCCATCATTTGTCACCCACTGTTAATCATGGTTGAACTTGTACAACCTTAGCTAACCATAATCAACAATTGTACCTAATGTTTTCAAACTAGCTAGTGCAAAAGGACACTTACTAAGAGTTAAGGAACTATTAGTAACATTTTGTGAATGAGAGTGTGTAAATACAAATAGAAATAAAATAGTGGTAATGATTACTGCAATAAAAGGAAAAAGTAAATCAAGATACCCCTGAATGAAATAATATTTCTTTATATTATAAACAAGAGTTTACAATCTAGGTTACCTCAATGCAATGAGTAGATTGGGGCTCTTGTATCCATGTGAATGGTGGTGAAAAAGGTAGGCTAAGATTCAATAGGAATTTTGGCAGAGTTTCGGTAAGATAGGTTGAATGTATCTATGAAATGGGGGGGCCTCAATCCCCAAACAAATAGGATGAAGCCTTTACATTTCTACAATCACACCTGTAGGTAAGAGGACTCATTAAATCTCCCGTTGGTCGAGAGTTAAAACCCCTCTCCCTTATGGTTGAGCGGCTCATATCCTCGCCCCTGGCGAAAAATACTGGGAAGCCAAATAATATTTATCTCCCTATTGGTCCACCACCTTCGCAGGAACCTGCCTTTGCTCTTGGTGCCTTAGCCTATACCTATGTAGGATCCGCAGCCGTATCTAAATAAAGCCAGTCATAAGAAGCCTAGAACTAAAGGCCAAGTACACCAGGAAATACACAAACCATACACCAAGTTCCTCGACCACCCCCTTTTTATAAAAAAATTGGATGGTGGTATATTTTCCCATGGTATTGGGAGGCTAGTAGTATTGCCCCATAGTATTGGGAGGTTTCCCTAATTTTTCTATGTCTAAAAAATTAAAAATACATTCTATTAAAAATATAAACATGCGTTATAAAATTATATTACATGTAAAATCAAGTTATGTGGAAGAAAATAAAATATTACTACGTCTAAGAAATAAAAAATACCTTTTATTAAAAATATAAACATGCATTCTAAAATTTTCTATTATTTGTAAAATCAAATTATATGGAAGAAAGTAAAATATTACTATGCTTAATAAAATAATATTTCAAAAATTTAGAATAACTTAACTTAAAAATCATTTTTATTAAATTGCAAATATTTAGAATAACTTTATTAATCATAAATAATAATCATGAATTGAATATTATTTAAATGCTCGTAGACATTATTTCCTATAATTTTCATGTCCAACATGTAAATTGAAATTATCCATTGGACATAATCACAACATCACTCAATCCATGCAACATATTGTTTAAATAAATGAATCTCAAGTGTTGATGATTAATTCTAGAATATTGTAAGTTAATCTTAAAAATGGTCTGTCCTTGATTAACACTAACATTAACCATAACAACAACCATAATGGCAAGGACAAAAACCACATTAAGGAGAAAGACTGAAAAGTTGAGGACTTCTAAGTGTCCATGGGCCATATGCATTTTTTAATATACCATTTAAATAATTTAATTATCAATTCATAATGATAATTTGGTGTATATAAATTTGATTTGTTCTATAATTATTATATAATTATAAATTTGATTTTTTTCTATTACATAAACAATAATTGTTAACTCAACTAAGATGAACGCTACATGCAACTATAGTTAATATAACCTAACCAAAGGAAACCATAGTTAAACATGTTTCACATAAGTCAATAATCGGTAACTAAAGTCAAACGTGTTAAACCAAAGTCAATCACGGTTCATTGAATTCAACCATGGTTAGATAATAATGAATCATAGTAATATATTGTCAAACTTATTCAACCATCATTTGTCACCCATTTTTAATCATGGTTGAACTTGTACAACCTTAGCTAACCATAATCAACCATTGTAGCTAATGTTTTTACACTAACTAGTGGAAAATGACACTTACTAAGAGTTAAGGAACTGTTAGTAACAGTTCATGAATGGGAGTGTGTGCATACAAATAGAAATAAAAAAGTGTTAATGACTACTGCAGTAAAAGTAAAAAGTAAATCAAGATACCCATGAATGAAATAATGTTTTCTTTATATTGTAAACAAGAGTTTACAATCTGGGTTACCTCAAAGTGATGAGTAGATTGGGGCCCTTGCATCCATATGAATGGTGGTGCTTCAGGTGTCCAATGCCCCTTGCTCTCCTATGAATGCTCAAAGTGGTGGCCAAAACTCAACTAAGTGTGAAAAAAAGCTCAAAAAGGTAGGCTAAGATTCAATAGGAATTCTGGCAGAGTTTCGGTAAGATAGGGTGAATGTATATATGAAATGGGCGGCCTCGTCCACCACCATTTTTTAGAAATTTTGGATGGTGGTATATTTTTCCATGTTATTAGGAGGCTACTAGTATTGCCCCATAGTATTGGGAGGTTTCCCTAATTTTTCGATGTCTAAAAAATTAAAAATATATTCTATTAAAAATATAAACATACATTTTAAAATTATATTATATGTAAAATAAAATTATGTGGAAGAAAGTAAAATATTACTACGTCTAAGAAATTAAAAAAAAACCTTTTATTAAAAATATAAACATGCATTATAAAGTTCTACTATATGTAAAATTAAATTATATGGAAGAAAGTAAAATATTACTATGCTTAATAAAATAACATTTCAAAAATTTAGAATAACTTAATTTAAAAATCATTTTTATTAAATTGCAAATATTTAGAATAACTTTATTAATCACGAATAATAACCATGAATTGAAGATTATTTAAATGCTCGTATACATTATTTCCTCTAATGTTCATGTCCAACACGTAAATTGAAATTATCCATTGGACATAATCACAACATTACTCATTCCATGCAACATATTGTTTAAATAAATGAATCTCAAGTGTTGATGATTAATTCTAGAATATTGTAAGTCAATCTTAAAAATGGCCTGCCCTTGATTAATACTAACAATAACCATGACAACAACCATAATGGCATGGACAAAAACCACATTAAGGAGAAAGACTGAAAAGTTGAGGACTTCTAAGCGTCCATGGGCCATATGCATTTTTTCATATTGTTATAATGTATACCATTTAAATAATTTATTTATCAATTTATAATGATAATTTGGTATATATAAATTTGATTTATTCTATAATTATTATATAATTATAAATTTGATTTTTTTCTATTACATAAACAATAACTGTTAACTCAACTAAGATGAACGCTACATGGAACTATAGTTAACATAACTTAATCAAAGGAAACCATAGTTAAACATGTTTCACACAAGTCAATAATCGGTGACTAAAGTCAACTATGGTTCATTAGTCAACCATGGTTAATGAAAGTCAACCACGGTTCATTGAATTCAACCATGGTTGGATAATAATGAATCATAGTAATATATTATCTAACTTATTCAACCATCATTTGTCACCCATTGTTAATCATAGTTGAACTGGTACAACCTTATCTAACCATAATCAACCATTGTAGCTAATGTGTTCACACTAGCTAGTGCAAAAGGACACTTACTAAGAGTTAAGGAACTGTTAGTAACAGTTCGTGAATGGGAGTGTGTGCATACAAATAGAAATGAAAAAGTGTTAATGACTATTGTAGTAAAAGTAAAACGGAAATCAAGATACCCATGAATGAAATAATGTTTTCTTTATATTATAAACAAGAGTTTACAATCTGGGTTACCTCAATGTGATGAGTAGATTAGGGCCCTTGTAGCCATATGAATGGTGGTGCTTCGGGTCTCCAATGCTCCTTTCTCTCCTACGAATGCTCAAAGTGGTGGCCAAAACTCAACTAAGTGAACAAAATATCAAAAAGGTAGGCTAAGATTCAATGGAATTTTGGCAGAGTTTCGGTAAGATAGGGTGAATGTATATATGAAATGTGGGGCCTCGACCACCAAATGATTTTTTTCCCATTTTATTACCAACTTAGGTATTTTGGGTTTTTGGAGGCCAAATATGTAGGAAAAAGGGATAAATGGATAATGTGACTAGGAGGATGAGCTAGGTGAACAATTTTTGGGTGTTAATAGATTGCTCCCTAATGTGTGAGGGAAAGAACTCATTGTATGTTCGATAGACATCATAGGTTATGAATTTTTCCAAGGGTGTGAGCATTGTGATGGTGGAGAGCAAAGGCTGGTTGGAGACCGGAAAAAAGTGCTTCATACAAACTGAAAGGGCTATAAATAGCAATTTACAACACCTCAATAATGGATGAGGGATATATAATATCAAATAGAGGTACGTGGCGAGTATACCCATGATCGTATCAATGTTACAAGATATAAAAATAATGGTGAGGCATAAAGGGGACTTGAAAAATACATAGAGAACTATTGTGTACATCATAATGGTTTAGAGGGGAGACAAATATGGGACATAATCATGGTCCAACCATGACTGATCCGAAGAACTGAAAATGGAAAACAATGGCATTCATCCTGAATGTGATATCACAACAATTGATGCTCCGCTGGATCTAAAGGGGTCCAACAACTGAATGGACTCAATGATTGAGAGTCAGAATATTAAAGGTACACCGGATTGCATATGAACTGGATACTCTAGGAAGCATACAACTAAAGAGATTCCAAACACTATCCCCAACGTAGCCTGAATATCCACAGGAACATACAAGTGGGGCGTTCTAAATAGACTCACCAATGTGCTAGAGTAATGGGACATCCGACGTCTTCGGTGAAGAAATGAAGGGACCAATACACTGTAACAATCTCAACGGTACGATGATGGAGCTGGAGTCGAGCATGTGAGAAATAACTAGTCTAAGAGGAAGTCTCATATGAGATGGTTCTTAGGAACTCACCAGTGATGGAGATGAGTCAAAGGTACAGGGACCTCTGAACACACATTTCATTAAATTTGGGAAGATTTTATTACACACACAACCCTAGAATTGTGGTTTATTGGTTATTTTGAAATTTTAGCTCCACTATTTAATTCTAATTTTAATAAAATATGTGCTTCTGGGTCTATCCTATGGAATAAATTTGCTGGCATTGATAGAGGGAAACCTACAACTACCAAGGCAATGGTGTTTCCTTGATAGGACCGCAAGGTGTACAACAAAGATGCGATAGTACTGGATGGGAGACTAAGACACTGTGTGAGGATATGAGCGATGCAGAGGGATGGGACTTAGAATTCCTTTGTTCAGAGTATGATGGTAGGGTTGACCTGGCATCATATGAAACAAACCTTGCAGGAAGGGGATCATAACTTAAGGGATCAGGGACTGGTATTGCAATGGGGTATATTTAGGGGGGAAATGATGAGTGATATTAGGATACTCCAAGGGTGACACATCGCAGAATACTCTTAACAAAGGAGACCATACTGGGGTTGCTGCAATGATGGAGGGACTAGATGTGATCTGTCATGGTGATGAGAGGCACCGTTTGGGCCTTCTTCATGGTTTAAGGAGCTCGAAGAAGGGATAGAAGTGTGCTCAAGATGACACCATCACATGGATTTCTACGATCCCAAGGCGATGAATACTCATGGTTGATTTTAATTTTAGAGATTCCAAATGCAATAAGAAGACTCTGAGGGGGTTCCTTTTTGTGTTTTAGCCTCCAAAGCTCGAAAAAGCATAAAATTATGGAATGGATAACTCTTCTAGCTAGGGTGACTAGAGTATTCTTTTTTCGTACTTAGTCTACTAGGTCCATAAAAGGGTTAAACTTATACCAAATAGATACCCTTTCAAATACTTTAATGAACATGAAAGGGATTTAGATTGCTTGGCCGTCTTTTCATTCTTTAAGGAGACAGAAAAGAGCTTAACATAAACTCCCTAAGTTCCTTTTTCGTAAAAGCAGCTACTTGGCCCGAAAAAGGGATAAGCGCATACCGAACATATATGAAATTCAAGCAAGGAGGAATTGCTCAAAACAAGGGATGGGTATGAGCATACCAATAAAGAATTTGAGTAGGAACACTAATGGGACCTCCTTGCGGGTAGTTGAATTGCGACCAAATAACACAATAATTGTAGTATGGAGTGAGCGAAGGGCTCGTGAATAGGTTGCGATGGGGAAATTGGTAAAAAGATACTGTGAACTATCAGCGTGTGAAGAACCTGCAACAATTAATTAATGAAAATACATAAGATGGGAGAAATAACAGAACTCAGAATCACTTGTATTGATCGCAGGACACTTCGAGGGGGAAACCTCTTTTGAGAAAGATCAATACAAATAACTTCATGGTACTTTCATTGGTCTCAACATAAACTTATATACTAAGTCTAGGTGGCAATACCATGGGTCAATACCATGTGTCAATACAAACCATGGGCCAATACAAACTACAGATAAACAATTACTACAAGACGACTTACAAAGCATATGCGTCCAACAACAATAAGACAAAATCTAGATCAACAAATACTACGGGACGACTTACAAAGAATATGCGTCCAACAACAATACACTAACAAAGTAAATAGAAGGGTTGACATGAGTTCCTAACACGGCGTATCTGATGGAACACAAATCGAGGCTAGGGGATGCTAAAAGGACGACTAGAAAAAAAGTGAGTGAGTGAGAAATAATTTCAAGCATAATCATGGGAAATAAATTATGAATCTGGTGGTGCAAATGGCATGAAAAACAGAGGTCAGAGGACACAGGAATGGTCAAAGAGATAACAAGAGGAAAAAAATGGCCATAAATAAAGGGGAGCCCAACGAGCCGAGGATGCGGTGGTGGGGAGAGATGATAACCCATGGGGGAAGCAGAGTAGGTATTTGGAAATCAAATCAAATATACAAGTCACATGTCACCTCGAAAAATGGTTGAAATCACGCATGCAAAAAAGTGAGAAGGTTTAAGGTCTTGCCCCCATGCGATGGGCATAGGGTTTGTGATTGTGGATCACATATGTGTTTGATTGAGTGATGGGATCACTAAAATACTAAGATATATGTGACAGGGCAGGCTCAGAATGCTTGATACTTACCCCTGTCCTAGGTTCGAGGTAATCTATTATGACCCCTATCCTAGCAGTGTCAATGCAGTGTAGATGCTCTGTCGAAGAGGGATCAACAGGGCATCGACCAACTGCTGGAAGGGGGGTGTATCATGAGGCTATTGGCCATGGGGGCACACTGAATTGATGATATTATTATGGGGGATTCCCCTGACGGGGAGGATTCACCCAGTATGACTGACGAGAATGACGATGATGATGAGTAGGAAAGTTTTTGGGCAGGCCCCCATGCTGTGGACATGTGACTTCCTTGTCGATTCGAAAAAGTAGAATAGATAGGTCAGAGGGATCAGTTGAAGGGGTCGATGGGATAGAGGGGTCGCCAGTTGAAATAACATAAATGTTGTTAACTTTGATCGATGAGGATTTTTCTGATGGGTGGATCTCCTCAATTACGATGATTGAAGATTCTAAAGACGCCTGATGCAATTCATCGAGCACCAAGAGATATTATCGAAGATCGGGTCAGTGGTGGGAGTAATGAATGTACGTTCAATAGATTGCACATGAGTGGTTGGTGCACAATGAATTATTACGCGGTGGAGGAGTAGCCGGCAATTCAACAACCAAAATATTGGCGTCATCCTCCAATGTCTTCATATGCGTTTGAAGGTCAGGCAAGTGCGAAAAATTGTGGGTTGCATGATTCAATGCATCGCACAAAGCGCACTTTGGAGGGGTTAGTGCTGGAGGAGGGGTATTCACGGCTTTAGTGTTGGAATACTGAAGGGATATGTAGGGGGAAGTTGTTGCCAACACACCGGGAGGTGTATGATTGGCGGTGATGATCAGTTGAACTGGTTGAATAATGACTTGTGGAGTTGGAGTGGGGTTACGGGTGGGAAAGTACCAGATGGGAATCCCTAATGTCAATCCTGAGAGATTTAGAATTTCCATGACGAGCATATTTACTACTCCCAATGGTGGAAACAAGAAAGGTATCGTATGGATCAAGCTGGCTCCCACCTGGATAGCAATTGATGGCAGTTGAGGTTGAAGTGGATGCTGAGGTGGAAGTTGAGGTGCTAGTTGGACAATGGGATATGTGTGAAGGACCAATTTACTGGCTGAAACGGTGCACAAGTATGACACTTCAACAACTGGTTGGGGCGGGGATAAGGCGATAAGCGTGGAGGTCATTGGAGCCTCAGAATAAATCCCAGGCCCTAGTGTGGAAATAAAAGGGGAATACGCACCAAGTACAAGTTTTTCAACCATGGGAGAACATTCTCTGGCATAGTAGGAATGTTAGGGTCATAGTAAGTAAGTTGGCCAATTTTGATGACCTGTCATGACCCCATTATGACCCTTGTAATATTTTGGGCTATAATGTAAATATTGTATGCATATTATGTATGATTCCTAGCATGGAGCTCAAGGCCAAAGCCCCTCTAGTGAATGCTCAACCTTGAAGAGGCAATTATTGGATATTATGCTACCCATGTGCTAGTGAACCATGGGGATTGTAAATATGCATTTTAATATAAATGCCCATAACTAGCTATGCAATGCAACAAGAGATGGGGGCATGATGTTTACAAGGAGTTTGGAGGGAAATATTCAAACCCTTGAGCCAATCAAGACAAGCCAAGTGTCAATGAGAGAACCCATCAACCCTCAACTACCCATTTTGACTTATGCACCCAATCATTTAATTATTCCAATAGTTGGTTGAGGTAGTTAATGCCTTGGGAATGGGAAGGCATGGCAGCCAATTTCGTGTATGGGCAAGCCATCAATTTGGAAAATCATATTTTTGCTTCTTGGGAAAGAAAATACCCACGAAATGGTGCCCAAAGCCATTCTTAACCCAGGATTTTTTCTCTCTCACACATTCTAAGCTAGCTAGGCATTTTCCTTTATGGATTTCCTGTGTTTTCCTTCATTTTCCTAGCTAGGAAGGGCGTTTTGTTGTGGCTAACAGTGGGGAAGAGAATAAAACGACTTTGGGGTTTTATAGAGGCCATTTTGGCCCACTGTATGCTCATACATCTATGGGAAATATCGATTTTCATCCCTGGGGTTGGTTCCCTCTTCCCACAATCTATTTTTGGGTGTGCAATGATTTGGGGAAAAACCCATAGACCCTATTGTGTAAATCCCATTGTTGAAATGTGTATCCATGCCCAGTTTTGAGTTGTTGTGTGTAAAAGAATGTTGGGGCTGAGATTGGTATCCATTGCTTTGGGCTGTGCTGAGCTTGAGAGTCCCATTTTCCTTGTATATATCATGCCCAGCTCGGTGGTGGTCTCTGAGTGCTGAAAGAATATAAGCTGGGCAAAGACCTATGGTTGGGTGGAACATTGCAGCAACATAGCTAGTTGCTTGGGACAACATTACAGTGAGATAAGTATATTCTCTTATGTGTATTTACTTCTGCACTATTTTAATTAAAAGATGGTTGTTCTTGATATGGTTGATGCATGTGAAATGTGTGTGGATTATGTTTTGTTCCGCTGTGCATGTTTGCTTGATTTGTGGGCAATTGTTTATATTTATATGAATCATGAATGTTGAAATGGGATAAGTTTTATAAAACACCAGATTTTGGTGTCATGTTCTCTTCCTTGCATTCGAACCATGGGAGGGGACTTGAAACGACCCGTCCCTCATGGGGGAACATCATAAATTGGAAAAAAGATGAGGCAATGGCCTTCATTGTGTACATGTAGCTTCATCCTAAAAGGAGGTTATAGTCGAGTTGGGCATTGACAAACTCAATTTCAATCAGGAGGATTTTTCCAGCTAGTTGAACGAGAACATTGGCAAGAAGGACTTGTACTTAAGCTGCACAACCATCATAATATCGAAGGGAGGTCATTGATGATTTCCAAGGAGGGGATCCAATATTCTGCCACACAAATGTGGACATGATGCATGTAAAGGAGCCCTCATCGACTATGCATCGATGTATAACTAGGTTTCAGATTGAGACTGAAATATGAAACACGAGGGCGGAAGGCATACAAGGTTCAAACTGGTCTAAGTCAAATGCCATCAATCGAGAGTTAGAAGGGTCGATCGCCCCTAAGGAAGACAACAATGCTTTCCGTTGTGTTGGATAGTTCTTAAAAAATTCAAAGGTTGACATAGCAATAGGGGTCTGGGCTAATTCATCCACGATATTGTAATTGGGGGAAACACGAGCATTAGGGTTGTTAGTGATGCGACGAAGAGGTAATTTGAGGGATTTGGGGCCCCCCTCCAGTGGTGGTGGGGGGATTCATAAATAATTATCCATAGGGGTAGATGTGGCATCCTTATCCACAGTGATGGTATTTTTTGGTTGAACCATACTAGTTATGGTGCGTCTGAAGGTTGATATCATAGGAGTACATTATTAGAAGATGGTGCACTCCCAAGTCAGAAGGTTGACCAGCAGGATCAACATAAGTAATTGGTTGTTGTGGTGCAGCATCCCCTTGAGGGGGTGCCAAAGGTTGGGTGGAAATGAACCCTTGTGTGGGTAAATGGTTATGCAACACCATAGGTCATGCGGTGTGTTACAGTGGGTTTGGTGATGCCCGAGGTGCAGCATGCCCTTAACGTTGGGCATCCTCACTCCAAAGTTGTCAGGCTCTCACCAAAGGGGACAATTATGCGTGTAATGGTCGTAGACTTTGCAAATGGAACAAGGGTGGTTCGTATGTAAGTTTGGGTTCTTACGTTGCTGGGATGGTCGATCGAGATTTTGGTTGGCCAGTGTGGCACCATTATTATCAGGGGCATTTGGTGGTTGGCTACCTCCATCGGCTTGTTGGTTGTTTCCTTGATTGCGACCTCATCTACTATTTTATTGGCCCTGTTGGTTCCATTGGGAAGGTTGGTTTTGCTACTGGTTTTGTGTTAATTTTTTGATAATTTCATTCCATTGACATTTAGGATCACTAAGAGAATAACATGTACAACATATCAATCATAAACACAAAAGCAATCACACAAGAGACACAGAGTTTCACCACGGAAAACCAAGAAGGTGAAAAACCCCGCAACTTCCTCAGAGATAAGATAAGCCACAAATCAAGATCACAAGGATCAAACCAAGACCACAAGGATCAAACCCAATAAGATGTCTCTAGAAGATGCTCCTCCTCATCCACAAGTGCGCTACTTTCTCTCTTAGCTATGCGAGCTTGAGAAGTGAGTGAATGAGATAAATGAGAGACACAACATCTCTATTTATACACTAACTTGACCTGCCAAAAATCGACTGGGGCCGACTTGCTAATCAAGCCTAATAACCAAACCACATGTGCTAACCAGGGCCAACCCCACACTGGTGGTCTAATAACCCATTAATACAAATGATGACACTTGTCGATGCACATGACGACACTTACAAATACAAATGACGACACTTCCAAATAGAGGAATGTAACATCTCTAATGGATATACAATAAAGTACAAATGTAATACATAGAAGAATATCTTTCGAAGTTACAAATACATCAACACTCCCTCTTAACCAGGAAGGTATTCTTTCGTCACAAGTCATCAATAGATATTGGTGCAAGTCTTCAATTCTGGAGCTGGATCATCATCATTGGATCACGGAGCATAATCATCATCACTGCTGCTGTACACAACATCTTGAACACTGGGCTATCTATGAATTCTGCTCATCATAGGAAGTGTTAGCTGCTTTTCTGGGCAGACCCGGGTTTTAATGAAGCGCAGCAACAAAACCCCTTGGCACACTGGCCCTTTCGGCAACGAGCTGCGCAGCAGCTCGAGGTCTCACCCGAAGTGGCTATGGGGGGGTTAAGGAATCAGGTTTCCTTAACCGTGGTGACGCGGAGATTGTTCTGTTTCTCTTCTTCTTCCTAAAATATCGGCGGTCGGACCCTCCCGCAGGCCGCTCGGCGCAGCTGCGTGGATTCCTTCCTTGGCAGGTCTACTGCGCAGTTTCTCCTCTCTAACGCAGCAGGCAACTATCCCTTGGGTCGATGCGCTAGACACTTCCTCGCCCTTCACATCCAGCACAGTAACGCAGTCTGCCCTCGCCGCAGCGACCGTGCGTTACTACTTCTTTAGTACTTAAGACACTTATAGTTATCAAGGGATCTTCCCAACTCGCTCAAACAGTCACAAAGATAAGACAGAAGTCTTGCATACACAAATAATGAACTCTAAATAGTTATCATTCACACAAACATTATAACACGAAGATATAAGTGAAGCTCATCTCCTCGAGGAAAACCACGTCCACGGGAGCGTTATATTAACCAGAAAATGATAGAGTTATACAATATGCTGCGCACACAGCTGCAGCCTTAGATCTTACAGGAAACTCCACGCACACAGCTGGGAGCCCTTCTCTCAGTCAAGTCTCCTCTCTATGGAGATTACAAAGGCACAGACGTCGACTCAGACTGTCTGGCAACTCAGGGATTAGCTCCTCGGCTATCCGATTTCCTCTCTAGTTCTACGCACTGGGTAGAAAATACAATGAAGGATAATCAACACATGATCTATCCTTTAGACTGGCTCTCTAACAGTCTAGTATCTAACTCTCTAATTCTCCAAAAGGAAGGAACTGAAGGAACCTCTACCCATTACAATGATTCATATATATCGGTGGCCATGACGGTCACACCTTTACAAAACTGTGGGCCTTTCCCAACAGTGATTCCCAAAAACCCTAACCACGCACATGGCTAGGTGTACTGTAGGCGCCGCTTGCAGTCACGTCGCCGCTTCCTGCAGGCTCCGTGAATTCCGGCGCAGATTGTGGGTATGGGCGATCGTCCTTCGCCTTCAATGCTCTGGTCCGTTGCTCCTCCTTGATCCGAGCAACCATAACTTCTGTACTAAGCCTTTAAATGAGGGTAGCTGAGCCCTCTACTCCATCGCCTTATTTATTATGGTAGCTGAGCCACCTTCATTCTTCAATGACGTGCGCGCGATCTCCGCAATTTCCGGTCCGTGATCTGCGCTGAGATCATCCATCTGGCACCGTACTGCGCACCGTCTCCTTCTTACCCAAACTTAGTGCTTGTCCCAAAATTAGCACTTTCCTTCCATACTCGTGCTTTTTCCCAAAATTCGCAGCTTTTACTATAGCTGCGACCTTGGCCCCAACAGGAAGTTCTACAGAGCCAGCCCTTTTTCATGTTGGATGTAGGCTCACCATCTAAAGGTCTTCATCAACACTGTGAGTGGTCTGATAGAGGTGGTAACTCAGGATTCATTACATGCATATGCAAAGAATGACAAGACTATCCCAGGAACATTTTATGTGCCTAAGCACGACCGGAAAGATATCCTAGGGCTTACATGCATCCCTTCACCAAACCTTTAAAGAGTATACCAGGATCAGTTTACATGCCTCAACACGACCGGAAAGATTCTCTAAAGAGAATCCTAGGACTTATTACGAGCACACAGCTCAACCTATCGGATCTCCAGGACTGATTACATGTGATTAGGCAAAACCTTAAAAGAATATCCCAGGATCTGTTTACGTGCCTAAGCACGACTAACAGGATATCTAAAGAGCATCCCAGGACTTATTAGGAGCACATTGCTCAACCTATCGGTCCTCCAGGGCTGATTACATGCCTCCCTAGCAAAACCTTGAAAGAGCATCCCATGAATTATTATGAGCACACTGCTCAACCTATCGGACCTCTCAGGATTTTTTACATGCTACCTGCACAACCTGCCACATATCATCAACCTGTGAGTATCATCCTGAAAATCATGATCCACCTGATCATCCTCGCATGGAGCATCACCCTAATGCTAATGATCAACCTGATCATCATCATACCGTACATCATCCTGATGCACATCAACTAGAGTATTGGCCTGATACTCATCACACATGATCAACCTGATCATTGTCACTGCATCATCCTAATGCATGTCATCCAGAGCATCGTCCTGACGCATATCATCCAGAGAAACATCCTGAAGCTCATCATCCATGATTAGACAATGTATCCACCTAATACATATACAAATACATGATCCAACTGATCATAGAATGCATCCAACTAATACATATACATATACATGATCCAACTGATGCATATACAAGAAGTAATTGGAGCATCGTCCTGATGCTCATCACACAATGCTTACATCCATATCCATGGGAAGGATCCTCCTCTCACCATGCTTGGAATGGCTTCTGTTATTATTCCTCTATACGGAAGTGTCGTTATTTATATTGTAAGTGTCGTAACTTATACTTGATGGGTTATTAGACCACCTTGTTTGGGGTTGGCCCTGTATAAGTCATGTGGGTCAAAGGGTTATTAGACCACCCTATTGGGGGTCGGCCATGTGGGTCAAAGGGTTATTAGACCACCCTATTGGGGATCGGCCCAGTCAACATTATGTTATGTGGTTAAGTTCGAGCCTACATGAGTTAGGTAAAAAGGCAAGTCAAGTCAAGTATAAATAGAGTGCGGGAGGCACTCTATTTGATCACTCACTTCTCACTCATGCACTCAAGGAGGAGTGGCGCACTTATGGAGGAGGAGGATCTGCTGCTAGGTTATGTCTATCTCTCATGGTTGTTTGTATCATTTCTCTATCTATCTCTGAGGAAGTTATTGGGGTTTTTCACCTTTATGGTTTTTCCCAAGTAAATCTTTGTGTCTCTTGTGTGCTTGCATTATTGTCTCCATGATTGAGATGCTGTAGATATGCTGTACATGTTGTTCTCTCAGTTAAGATCCTAGATCAGATTGAAGTAAATCCAGAAAAATTAACATGGTATCAGAGCTAGCCTGAAAGAAGGCATGATATGGCATGTATGACACTTGTTGCACTTATGATGCTAGGGCTTGATATAGCAAAACAAGTCGTCGTAGAACTTTCGCTATAAATCCGTTCTGGCGAAGGTTTCAGATCTGAAATATTTACAGGTCGAAGATTAAATCTCCAGGTATCTTGTATCCAAATTACAACCTCTAATTCATTGTACTTTGTGATTTATGATCTGTACAATATAGGGTTTCTGCCTCTTCCAGATCTGAGTCAAAATCAGGTGACCTTGGGAAAAAGGTCATAACTTGGGCTAGGAAGCTCCAAATGAAATTTCGTAAAAATTGACAGGTAGAAAACAGACTGTACTATCTCAAAAAAATTTGCAGAGACCGAAGATGAACCAGTGACACGTGGCACGCCGTACAAGTGCGCTCTCCTGCATTATCCCATAAACAGGTCACGTTGCGACACTTGGCATAAATCTCTCTCAGAGAGTCCAATTGAGGTCAGACCTGTCAGGATGGAAAGATAACAGGCAGAGATATCTCAGAAAAAAATTTTGGAGGCCGAAGTTCATACAGTGACACATGGCAAACCGTACAAGTTCGCTCTCCTATATTATCCCAAAACAGGTCACATTGTGACACTTGGCATAACTCTCTCTCAGAGAATCCAATTGAGGTCAGTCCTGTTAGGATGGAAAGGTAACAGGTCAGGCTATCTCATGAAACTTTTTCAGACCCTCTAGATCAAAAAGTTCAGAGTTACACTAGAAACAATCAGGTACATATTTATGTCAAAACAGAATTATTTTTGAGTACCTTCATTCATGGCTTCCGGAATTTAGGGCTTTGAAGAAAGTTGGAATTTTGTAATCAGAGACCATGTCTAAATGCTACTCATCAAAATAAAAATTTAGAGACCAAGATCAGAATTTTTGGTTGGGCAGAAGGCCGGGCTTGATCAGACCCTAGTTCGGGACTTTGATCAGAAAAGTGGAAAATTAGGGCTTCTGTAAAAAATGGGAATTTTTGAATTCTGTGACCACGGATGGAAGATCCTCAGAAAAATAGAAGCTTAGAGCTTTGGATCAAAATTTTTTATTGGGAAGAAGAGTGGGCTTCATCAAACCCCAGTTCAGGGTCATGTCCAGTGAATCTGGAAGTTTCAAAGGCAAAATTGAGGAGTGAAACTTTGCAGTTTTCAAATTCTGAATATACCAGTTTGATCAGCTCATCAAGGAGCATATTTCTATCCTTTCGGAAGTTTGAAATTCAAATTTTGAATTTTTGGGGTTTCTCTGACAAACCCTAATTCAGCTCCAGTTCCAGTTCTTGCAAATCAAGTGGATTGGGTTAATCCTAGAAGAAGATGGATTGGTCACCTGCATAAGTGAAGAAGTTCCTGTTTCAGAGGGAGATGAGGCTAAGGCCTTACATAAGAATATTTCAAGCAATCTCGACAGGTATGACTCATCGAGGTATGCTTCGATATTTTTTTATGATTAAGTTTATGGTATGTTTGTCTTCATGTTATTACAGTTAGTACAATCTTGATTTTAGATTTGTCGTATCACCCTAACAAAATTATGAATGCATGATAGAAGATATTCATTGATTAGGGTGTTGAAACTTATGATTGTACTAATGCATTATGGTGTTGTATGAGGTTTATGTTGTCTACTAACATGAAAGGTACACCAAGAAAGACAAATCATGTTCTGGTTCAAGAACATATGATCATGATGACATGAGGACAAATATTCATCCATTGTCATGGATCACATAGAAGATCTACTTTCGAGGTATGTATAACTTGTGTCTACAATGGTTAACTTATGAGACATGCAGGCTACTAGCACAAGTCACTGAAGAGAATCAGAAGACATTATGCGGGAATGTTAGACATAAATAGCTAGCATGCTAATCCAGGTATGTTTTTCCTATATCAAGCTAGAATCCTACCTTGTGTTAGTATCTTATACTGTTGTTGATAATGATTATTCATGAAGTCATAGGTTTGAATAATCATGGTGGTATGCACATTATATCGCTTATCTTAATTGATGATTCAACTAACCCGAAGAGTCATAGGTTTGAGTAATTATAGGTTTAGACATGTTATGCTTCTTATGATTTGACCAACCATAAGAATCCTACATAAACCTTGAATGCTAATGCTTATTATTTCTGTTTGAAATGATCATGACTATACATGCTTGAGATTATTGTGTTTTAATAGTATACTAATGAATGTATGATTTTATATGAGATCACAAGGATAACACAATCATGATACTAATAAGCATGCATAGGGACCAAGGATGAATATGAGTTCAAGAACAGGTAATCCAGGAAGCAAAGATCAAGAGGGAATACACTCCAATG
Organism: Larix kaempferi; assembly: GCA_027924585.1. NCBI lineage: Eukaryota > Viridiplantae > Streptophyta > Pinopsida > Pinales > Pinaceae > Larix > Larix kaempferi. The sequence goes on from BSBM01001179.1 coordinate 505,401, forward strand.
GTTTATGCAAGGATGCAAATATTCAAAGGGAGTTGACCATCTCTCTACATTCCACAACAGAAAGGTGTAGAAGAAGATACTTCAGATTAGGACTCCAGTAGCTCCTGCAAGGAAGCAAAGACTCAGAGGGAGTCCACCCAACGAACAAACAAAGATAAGTATTTTAATTATAATTTCATGCATATTTGTTTGTTTAAATAAAATTGTTCAAATGATGTATATGCTCATGTTCCTAGACTTAGGATATGTATTGTGCATATTAGAATAGTTGCATTGATGAACAATATACTACTAATATACATGGGTAAGTGGCGTATGGCACTGTACAACATTCCATTGCTACTTATCTAGAATGAAACCTCTTTGCTGACATGTTGGGAGTTGCGCACACTCTTAACAATGTTCTGGTAGAGATTGGAAGGCATCTAGAAAGTTACGGGATATGGATAAATGTTGTATTGAAGCATTGGCTAAGATAATTGCATGACTATATGACATATTTCTTTATGTGTAAGAATTTGTTCTGAAAACTATGAGATGTTTTCTAATCATGCAATTTAACTTGTTGTGTAGGAAAGATCATATGCCATCTCCTACAAAAGAAGAACTACAACATTTGTTCCAGCAACAAAGATATCTATTGAAGATATTGAAGTTCCCAGGATCTGGGATGGAATGCCATGATCCGTCGATCATGAAGAATGATGTTTGGGATGTAGTCCCAAGATGTGAAGGGAAGTTTGTTATGACTTCCAAATGGAACTATCAGATCAAGCATGTTGCAGATGGCAGCATTGAGAAATATAAAAGTGATGAAATAGAAGATGCACCAGATGGATTTCAAGACAGCATGGTGCAGTCATATATGTGTGCAGAACTTGGTATGGTAGTATAGACAACTTTCTATCCAGTTTGGGCTTTACCAAGAGTAAATCGGATTCCAACCTTTACTACAAGGTTGAGGAAGGCAATCCAGTGATACTACTTTTGTATGCGGATAACCTGTTTGTTACAGGTGAAGATAGATTGATTTCTGACATGCAGTGGAAGCTTACTACCGAGTTTGAGTTGAGGAACTTGGGGATGATGCACTATTTGTTTGTGGCATGGAGGTGTGGCAGAGTGCAGATGGGATCTTCCTTGGTCAAGGGAAGTACACAGTAGATATCCTGAAGAGGTTCAGGATGATGGACTGTGAGGCTATGGCATCGAATCTGAAGCTTCTATGTGATGCTTCATCTGAGCCGGTTGATGTCTCTACGTATCGTCATATTATTGGGTCCTTGATGTACCTGACGAACATGAGACCAGATATTTGCTTTGCTGTGAACACATTGAGCCAGTTTCTGACGGATCCGAGGAGTGTTCACCTGGTTGCTGTAAAGCATGTTCTGAGGTACCTAAAGGGTACAGTGGATTATGGGCTCAAGTATGAAGCGAATCAAAATTTTAACCTCCAGGGTTATGTTGATTCAGATTGGGCTGGCAGTGCTGTAGATAGGAAGAGCACATCTGGGTGTTGCTTCAGTATGGGATCAGGTGTGATCTCTTGGTTTAGTAGGAAGCAGTCCTTTGTAGCACTGAGTACAGCTGAGGTAGAGTATGTTGCAGCCTGTTCAGCTAGTTGTGAGGCAGTATGGCTTACGGAAGCTACTGTCTGAGTTATTTGATCTCCCGTTGGAGGCTACCGGTATCTTCTGTGATAACCAGAGTTGTGTAAAGCTTTCCGAGAACCCAGTGTTTCATGACAGGTCGAAACACATAGACATCAAATATCACTATATCAGGGATATGGTGCAGAGAGGAGCTGTGAAGCTCCGGTATGTTGCGACGGACGAGCAGATTGCAGATGTGTTGATGAAGCCACTAGCCAGGGTGAAGTTCGAGTACTTCAGAGAGAGGCTTGGCATTCTTCAGATCGAGGACACTTCGAGGAAGAAGTGATGGACACATTTGCTGAAGCCATTTCAAGCATGTTGGAAGGAGGATCCTTCACATGGCTATGGATGTAAGCGCTGGATGATGAGCATAAGGATGATGTTCTGGTTTCTGCTGGATATGATTAGTTGGATCATTTTTATGTATGTATGTACGCATCATGTTGGATGCTGGATATAATCAGTTGGATCATTTTTATGTGTGTATGTATGCATCATGTTGGATGCTGGATATGATCAGTTGGATCATTTATATGTATGTACGCATCATGTTGGATGCTGGATATGATAGGATGGATCATTTGTATGTATTGTGTATATGCATCATGTTGGATGCTTGGACCATGTATCAGGTGGATACATTGTATGATCAGGAAGATCATGTATATTGATATGTATCAGGTATGATCAGGTAGATCATGTATGTTGATGGATACATTGTGTGGATCATGTATCTATGTATCAGGTGGATACACTGTGTATGATGATATGTATCAGGGAGATACTTGGTATGCATCAGATGGATGCATTGTATGATCAGTATGATCGTGGATGACAAGCTCCTCTAGATGACATGCAGCAGGATGTTGCAGTGATGATGATCAGGATGATCATGTGTACATCAGGATGATGTATGGTGAGTATCAGTTTGATACTCTGTGTTCGTAGAACAGGTTGTGCAGATAAGCATGTAATTTGGGCCCTGGGAGATTTGCAGATGGTTTTTCGAGGTTTTGCCTATGGCATGTAATTCGGTGCCCTGGGACATCTGGCAAATTCTCTTTCGAGGTTTTGCTTGGGAGGACATATAATTTGTGCCCTGGGAGATCTGCAGATAGTCTTTCGGGGTTTTGCCTATGGCATGTAATTTGTGCCCTGGGATATCTGGCAGATGCTCTTTCGAGGTTTTGTCCTATGGCATGTAATTTGTGCCCTGGGAGATTTCAGGTCGGAGTTGTGTACCCATAACATCCTGAGATTCTCTTTCGAGGTTTTGCCATGACCACATGTAATTTGTGCCCTGGGAGATTTTAGGTCGGAGTTGTGTACCCGTAACATCCTGAGATGCTCTTGCTAGGTTTTGTGGTGACCACATGTAATTTGTGCCCTGGGATATCCTTCAGGTTGGAGTTGTGTACCCGTAACATCCTGGGATGCTCTTTCGAGGTTTTGTGGTGGGGTCACATGTAATTTGTGCCCTGGAAGATCCTATAGGTAGAGTCATGTGCTCGTAACAGCCTGGGATGCTCTTTCGAGGTTTGGTGATGCACGTAATAAGTCTTTAGATTTCCACAGTCTGGCCAGTGATGATGAAGACCTGCAGGTGGTGGGCCTACATCCAGTATGAAAAAGGACTGGCTCTGTAGAACTTCCTATGACGAGTAGATTCAGAGATTGATTGAGATAGCAGCAGCAGTGACGATGATCCAGAGAAGATGACTTGTGCTAGAAGAACTGTGCTGAGAAATACCTTCCTAGTTAAGAGGGAGTGTTGATGTATATGTAACTTCGGAATGTATTTCACATATGTGTATATTGTATTCCTATAGAGATGTTATTATTCCTCTATACGGAAGTGTCGTCATTTATATTGTAAGTGTCGTAACTTATACTTGATGGGTTATTAGACCACCTTGTTTGGGGTTGGCCCTGTATAAGTCATCTGGGTCAAAGGGATATTAGACCACCCTATTGGGGGTCGACCCAGTCAGCATTATGTTATGTGGTTAAGTTCGAGCCTACATGAGTTAGGTAAAAAGGCAAGTCAAGTCAAGTATAAATAGAGTGCGGGAGGCACTCTATTTGATCACTCACTTCTCACTCATGTACTCAAGGAGGAGTGGCGCACTTATGGAGGAGGAGGATCTGCTGCTAGGTTATGTCTATGTCTCATGGTTGGTTGTATCATTGCTCTATCTATCTCTGAGGAAGTTATTGGGGTTTTTCACCTTTATGGTTTTCCCCAAGTAAATATTTGTGCCTCTTGTGTGCTTGCATTATTGTATCCATGATTGATATGCTGTAGATATGTTGTACATGTTGTTCTCTCAGTTAAGATCCTAGATCAGATTGAAGTAAATCCATAAAATTTAACATTCTGCAAATGTGTCCCATCACTTCTTCCTTGAAGTGTCTTCAATCTAAAGAACAGCAAGCATCTCTCTAAAGTACTCAAACTTCACTCTGGATAGTGGTTTCATCAACACATTTGCAACATGCTCATCCGTCGCAACATACAGGAGCTTCACTACTCCTCTCTGCACAATATACATGATACAGTGATATTTGATCTCAATGTGCTTCGACCTGTCATGAAACAACGGGTTCTCAGACAGCTTCACACAACTCTGGTTGTCACAAAAGATACCAGTAGCATCCAACAGGAGATCAAATAACTGAGACAGTAGCTTCTGGAGCCATACTGCCTCACAACTAGCCGAACAAGCTACAACATACTCCACTTTGGCTGCACTCAGTGCCACACAGGACTGCTTCCTGCTAAACCAAGAGATCACACCTGATCCCATACTGAAGCAGCACCTAGAAGTACTCTTCCTATCTGCATCATTGCCTATTCAATCTGAATCAACATAACCTTCCAGGTTAAAATTTTGATTCGCGTCATACTTGAGCCCATAATCAACCGTACCCTTGAAGTACCTCATAATATGCTTTATAGCAACTAGGTGAACACCTCTGGAATATGTTAGGAACTGGCTCAATGTGTTCACCACAAAGAAAATATCTGGTCTTGTATTCGTCAGGTACATCAAGGATCCAATCATCTGATGATACATCCAGAGACCAACCGGCTCAGATGAAGCATTGCTTAGAAGCTTCAGGTTCGATGCCATAGGTGTGGCCATGACCTTGCATTCCATCACCCCGAACCTCTTCAGGATCTCTACTACGTACTTCCCTTGTCCAAGGAAGATCCTATCTACACTCTGCCACACCTACATGCCTAGAAAATAGTGCATCATCCCTAAGTCCTTCATCTCAAACTCAGCAACAAGATTCCTCTTGGTATCAATAATCAATCCATCCTCACCTGTAACAAACAGGTCATCCACATACAATAGTAGTATCACAGGATTACCTTCCTCAACCTTGTAGTAAAGGTTGGAATCTGCTTTACTCTTGGTAAATCCCAAACTGGATAGAAAGCTGTCCATCCTACCATACCAAGTTCTAGGAGCTTGCTTCAAAACATATAAGGATTTCTTCAATCTGCACACATCTGGCTCCCTGTCATGTGTCTCAAAACCAAGTGGCTGCTCCACATACACTTCCTCTTCGACTACACCATTCAAGAAAGATGTCTTGACATCCATCTGGTGTATCTTCCATTTCATTATTGCAACCAGAGCAAGTATTGTTTTGATGGAATTGTATCTGGCTATAGGAGAAAAAATTTCTTCATAGTCTATCCCCTCTTTCTGGGAGAATCCACGAGTTAGAAATCTTTCCTTGTATTTCTCTATGCTACCATCTGCAGCATGCTTAATCTTATAGATCCACTTGGAAGTCACAACAAACTTCCCTTCAGGTCTTGGGACAACATTCCAAACATCATTCTTCATGATCGACTGGTATTCTTCGACCATGGCATCCTTCCAATCTTTCTTTTCGGCTGCTTCTTCATAACTGGAAGGTTCTTTGTTTATAATGTCACATAGTAAGACAACATAATTGGTATGTGATCTAGTCCTCTTTCTTTCTTTGTGTTCTTCTTCTGGGATGCCATACCTTTCTGCATCTTGGATAAGCTCTCTATCCCATGCAGGTTTCCTCTTGTGAGAGTTCTTCTCACGGGGTGGATCTATAGGTTCTTCTGGATTTTTAATTTAATGAAATTCTTATGGAATTGCTTCATTCATGGTGGTGTCTTAGAATCTGGTTACCTTGGGTTCTTCATGGTCTTCAACAGGTGTCTTCCTTGATTTGATGTATGCTGACTTTTCATCAAATGTGACATCCTTGCTGATGTCAATCTTCTTGAACCCTGGAAAGTATATTCTATAAGCCTTTGAGCTTTCACTGCAACCCACAAAGATGCCCTTGTTTCCTGAAGGATCTAGCTTTGTCCTCTTTTCCTTTGGAATGTGTTTATATACTGGACAGCCAAATATTCTGAGATGGCTAACTTCTGGTTTCTTACTAGAGAAGACTTCTTCTGGTGTCTTGTTTTCAAGTATCTTGTGAGGTGTTCTGCTCTGCACATATACAACTGTCCTAGCTGCTTCTACCCATAGATGCATAGGCAGATCCTTGTCATGAAGCATTACCCGTGATGCTTCCATGATAGTTCTATTCTTCCTTTCTGCAACTCCATTTTGTCGTGGATTGTAGGGAACAGTCAACTCCCTCTTAATCCCTGAATCACTGCATAAGTTTTTGAAATCACCTGAAGTGAATTCTCCACCATTGTCGGATATAAAAGTATTGATCTTCTTATATGTTTGATTTTCTATAAAGGCTTTGAATTCCTTGAACTTATCAAACACTTCATCTTTATTCTTCAAGAAGTAAACCCAAGTCTTCCTAGAGAAATCATCAATGAAAGAAACATAGTATACGTACCCACTCAGAGAACTGGATGACATTGGACTGCATACATCGGAGTGGATAATCTCCAAGATTCATTTTGCTTTGCTTTCACTACTTGGAAATTCCTTCTTTGTGTTCTTTCCTTTTGCACAACCTTTGCAAACCCCTTCATGTTTTGAATGGATTTCAGGAAGACCTTCTACAGCTTTTCTTGCAATTGGTAGTGCTCTATAGTGCATGTGTGCAAGTACTCTATGCCAAAGTTCACTTGGCTCCATGGAATCATGTACCATGGCATGTTCAGGTTGTCCCTTCAATTTGTACAAACCTCCCTTTTGCTCTCCAATCACTATTGCATCATCTATGGTCGTACCCTTTGGATACATGAGTACTTGGCCATCCACAAATGCAACTCTAATCCCTTTTGCATCCAAAGATGATATGGATAGGAGATTCTTCTTGAGCCTAGGTACATATAGAACATATTTCATCTTCAAAGACTTCCCAGAGTCTAGCATGTAAGAGGCTTCACCACTTCCTTTAATAGGATATTGATAGTTATCCCCAAGTTTGACCTTATGGAGTGACTCATGTTCAGATAGATTTACAAAAGATTCTTTAAACCCATTCATGTGTTTAGAAGCCCCACTATCAATAAGACAATCATTACAACCATGAGAGATAATACCTGTGGAAGCAGAGATTAGAAAATATTCATCTTCACTTGATGAGTCATCACTTTCTGCTCTAGCTTTCTTCTTGGGAGGTTCATCATCCTCAGCAGCATGAGCATGATATCTATTCTTGTTGTTCTTGTTGTTTTTGTTGTTGGAGCCTTTCTTTCTCTTGGGACATTCAGAAGCAAAGTGTCCTTTCTCATTGCATGAGAAGCATCTCATATCTTTCTTTTCTTTTGAATGGTAGTGAGAAGACTTCTTATGATGATGAGGTGGTCCTCTCTTGAACTTGTTTTTCATGGTGTGTGCTGTGAGAGCTTGATCCTCATTTCCCATCTTTTCTTCTCAGGCCACAAGCCTAGATTCTTCTTGTGAACATTCCTCCCACAATCTACTGAAAGAGATCAATTTCTTTCTTGCACATATTCCTTGGATGAAGGAGTCCCATGACCTAGGTAGGCCATTTAGTGTGGTCATGAAAATTTCTCCATTCTCCACCACTTCATCCACAGCTTCAAGTTGTTCCTTGATTTGAGAGACCTTAGAGAAATATGATTGAATGGTCTCTCCATTCTAGATCTTTACCCCTTTCAATTTGTTCCGTAGAGTCATCTTTCGATTTATGTTATTTCCTTCAAACAACTTGGTCAAAGAGTCAAACATTTCCTTAAGTATCTTTAGGGAAGACACATGGGGTATGAGATGGTCCTTTATAGAATCAACAATGATTCTTTTCTCCTTAACCAAGTCTTTCTTATGTAAGGCCTTAGCCTCATCTCCCTCTGGAACTGGAACTTCTTCTTTTATGTAGGTGTCCAAATCATTCTCTTCAAGGATTAACCCAATCCTATACTTCCATGCTCGGAATTTATTAGCTCCATCAAGCTTATCCTCAAGCTTGGTGTGGTGAGACACCTTTAAAGAGTACTTCAAATAGAAATAAAAAAGATTTAGGTCTTACCACTTGATTTGCTGAAAACTGGATCTGGAGTTCGATTACCGTTTGTCAGAGAAACCCTAAAAAATCAAAATGTGAAATTCAAAATTCTGAAAGGATAGAAAGATGCGCCTTGATGAGCTGATCGGCCTAGTATACTCAGAATTTGAAAACTACAAAGGTTCACCGTTCAAAAATGCTTTGCAATCTCCCGGATTCACTAGGGAGGAACCTAAATTAGGGTTTGAGTTTCCCGGAGCTTCACCCAACCAAAAAATTCGATCCAAGGCTCTAAAATTCAATGTTTCCAAGGCACTTCCAGCTATGTCCTCAGATTTAAAAAATTCCTACTTTTGTGGAAACCCTAATTTTTAGGGCCAAAACTGAAAATGCTCAGAATTGAATTCTGTCTCGACAGAAAGATGCGCCCTTGATAGTAGAGTCAGTCTAGCCTTCTTCCTTTGATGAACTGTGGAGAGAAACCCAAATAATAAGAAGCCCTAGCTTCCACAGCTGCACAGTGCCTTCAAATTTCAAGTTTCAATTTCTAGTTTCAAGTTTCAATTTCTAATTTCAAATTTCAAGTTTCAAATTTCTATTACAGATTTCAAGCTCAATTCTAATTCTAATTCCAAATTCAATTTCAAATTCCATTTCAATTTTAAACTTTAGTTTTCAATCTCAAATTTCAAATCAATTTTAATGTCAATTTCAATTTCAAACTTTGATTTGAATTTCAAATTCCAATTTCAATTTCGATTTCCAATTCTAGTTCCATTACAATTCTAAATTTTCATTTCCAATTTTTAATTTTTAATTTCAATTTCATTTCAAATTTCAAATTCCATTTCAATATCAATTAAAAATATCAATTTCATTTTCATTTTCAATTTTCAATTTTCATTTTCATTTTTGAAATTCAATTTCATCTTCAGTTTCTAATTTCAAGTTTCAATTTCTAATTTGAAGTGTCGAGTTTCAAATTTCAAGTTTCAATTTCTAATTTCGCGTTTCAAGTTTCAAATTTCAGGTTTCAATTTCTAATTTCAAGTTTCAAGTTTCAAATTTCTATTACAGATTTCAAGTTCAATTATAATTCTAATTCCAATTCCAATTCCAATTTTCAATTTTCAACTTTAGTTTTCAATCTCAAATTTCAAATGAATTTTAATGTCATTTTCAATTTCGAATTTCGATTTCAATTTCAATTTCCAATTTCAATTTCCATTTTCAATTCTCATTTTTCATTTCCAATTTCCAATTTTTAATTTCAATTTCATTTCAAATTTCAAATTCCATTTCAAATTTCAAATTCCATTTCAATATCCATTACAAATATCAATTTCATTTTCATTTTCAATTTCGTCTGCAGTTTTCAATTTCTAATTTCAAGTTTCAATTTCTAATTTGAAGTTTGAAGTTTCAAATTTCAAGTTTCAATTTCTAATTTCAAGTTTCAATTTCTAATTTCAAGTTTCAAATTTCTAATACAGATTTCAAGTTCAATTCTAATTCTAATTCCAATTCCAATTTCAAACTCCATTTCAATTTAAATTTTCAATTTTCAACTTTAGTTTTCAATCTCAAATTTCAAATCAATTTTAATGTCAATTTCAATTTCAAATTTCAATTTCAATTCCACTTTCCAATTCTAATTCCATTTTCAAATCTAAATTTTCATTTCCAATTCAATTTCATTTCAAATTTCGAATTGCATTTAAATATCATTTTCAACTTGAATTTTCAATTTCGAATTTCAATTTCATTTTCAGTTTTCAATTTCAAATTTCAAGCTTCAATTTCTATTTCTATTTCAAATTCCAATTCCAATTCCAATTCAATTCCAATTTCTCAATTTTCAATTTCAAATTTACATTTCAATTCTGATTCCGATTCCAATTTCAATTTCTAATTTCAATTCCAGTTTCATTTTTATTTACAATTTACAATTTTTAATTTCAATTTCAACTTCAGTTTTCAATCTCAAATTTCAAATCAATTTTAATTTCAAGTTCAAAATTTCAAATTTTGATTTCAATTTCAAATTCCAATTTCCAATTCTAATTCCATTTCCAATTCGTAATTATCATTTACATTTCAATTTCAATTTTCAATTTCAATATCAATTTCAATTTGGTTTTCATTTTCATTTTCAATTTTGAAATTTCAAATTGCAATTCTGATTGGTGAGCACTGATAAGTCACAAGTCAAATTTCAAATTTCAAATTTCCACTTCCAATTTCAATTTCAATTCCATTTACATCTCCATTTCCAATTTCCAATACCAATTTCAATTTCAAATGTCAATTTTCAAATTCATTTTCAATTTCAATATCAAATTCAAATTTCAAATTGCAATTGCAATTGCAATTTCAATAGCAAATCCAATTGCAATTTCATCAAATTGGAAATTATAATTCAAATTGAAATTGCAATTGAAATATGTAATTAAAATTTCAATTTCAATTTCAATTTTAATTTAAAATTTCAATTTCAATTTTAATTTAAAATTTCAATTTCAATTTCAAAGGTTTTCAAATGTTTTTTTTAATGTTAATGGTTTTTGTTACATGGTTATATGACCTTATTTGGAAAAAAATCAGCAACATTTATGTTGTTGGTTTTATTTTGAAATATATATATATATTTTTTTCAATCCTCTTGGCATTCTCAAAGGATTGAAAAAAAATGGGCAGCATTTCTGGTTACCAAAACACATTTAAAATAAAACTGACAACATAAACGCTACCGGTTGATATAAACAAAAATATTAATAAGTTGAAAAAATAAATGCAACAGAAATTTAAAATTTAAAACATGTTTAACATAATGTAAACGGTTTTAAAAGGTAAATTTAAAACATGTTTTCAATCAGTTTTCAAATGGTTTTGATAATTCCAAGGTTCATAGATCTAAAAAATTAAGGTTTTAATGGTTTTTTACACAATTTGGTTAATTTTTTTGAAAAAAAAAACCCGACAACATTTATGTTGCCTGTTTTATTTTGAAATGTGTAATTCGATAGCATTTATGCTTGCCAATACACATTTAGAAATAGAAACGACAACATAGATGCTGTCGGTTGATATAAATTTATACAAAAAAACAAGAAATTTTATTTTATTTAAAAAATAAATAGGGGTATAGGGTCAACTTACTTGGTGGCGTGGTGTGGCATGGCATGGCGTGGCAGCAACTTCTTGCTCGAGCTATCTCCCTCAGTCGAGCTCCTTTGGAGTGTCGTTTTCATTCAAATAGGGCCGATCGACTGCGACCCTATTTTTGTTTTTTTATTGTTTCAACAGCTCGATTGAGGTTTTAACCAAGCCCTTGATTGAGAAATTGCTCGATCGAGGGTTTTACCTATCACTCGATCGAGGTATCTTAAAACCCTCGATCGAGGTCTTTTAAATCCCTCAATCGAGGTATTTTAAAACCCTCGATCGAGGTTTAGAAACCTCGATTGAGTTCTTTAAAGAACCTCAATCGAGGGTTTGTGACACAAATTTTTGGCACTTCCCTTGCCAAAAATCGTGAACGACCTTCATGGATTGACCCACATGTTGACAGGGGTCTACAATTATATGCAAAGCCTTCCAAATGTTTCTTTGGTGTAAAGGAGGTAGAGTATTTGAGTCATATTGTATCTCATGAAGGTGTCAAGGTATACCATAAAAAAATTAAAGCCATGATGGACTGGCCAATTCCCAAAAACTTGAGGAACCTTAGAGGATCTTAAGTTTGAAAGGGTACTACCGCAAGTTTGTTTGAACTATGGAAGAATAGAAGCAACTTTAACAACATTATTGGAGAAGCAGTTTCACTCTTACTAAATGCCTATGAGGCTTGGTCATTAACTCATTTATTTAAAGCTAAAACCTCGAGCTGAGATAGAGTGTTCGGTGATCTCTGAAGGCAGAAGGACTAACAACGATCATGCCTTCAATAAAGGAGGGAGGCATTCCATCACCCCTATAAACCCTATTGAAGGGTTTCAAGTTGGGGGGATCCCGATATTGCTTGAAGGAATGGGTGGAAAGGGAATAAGATCCCCAAAGTCTGTATCCGAAGGCCCGAATGTGGGAAGGAAGCGGGGTCAACGCATTCCCAAATTGGCCTCAAACCCATCTATGAAAATAAGATCTAGCAAGTTATGGGAAAAGATCCAATTTATGCAGGAACATGCGCTTATTGGCAGATTTGTGGGTATGCTTCTTTCGGAAAAATCCCTAATCTGGTGGATAAATTCAACTTGGAAGCCAAAAGGGAATTATGATCTCCAACTAGGTTCAAAAGGACATCTCTTTCTTAAGTCTAGAATATAGAAATAGAGTTTTAGATGGAGGCCCCTACTACTTCTACTTGCCTGGCCTCTTTTTGCGACCTTGGAAGGAAAAAAATTTCCCTAATAAAGAGGATATGAGGTTTGCGCCGATCTAGATTAGGATCTATTCCCTTCCAATCGAATACTAGGACACAAAAATTTTGGAAGACATCGGGAATAACCTCGGGTCCTTTGTTAAGATTTATGAGCAGACCAAAGCTTAACGTTACACTACCTATGCTTGGATATGTGTGTACATGGATCTATCCAAGTAACTACAAGAAGTGATCAAGATGTCATCAGAGGATGAATATTGGGTTCAACCATTGGACTATGAGAAAATACCATTTAGATTCCATAGGTTCCATGGACATCGTAATCTATACAAAGATTGCCCATCAATAACCCTAAACACCCTCCTAAGGTTGATGAGGATTGCAAAGACCAAGGGTTTACTAGTGTTTCCAACCGAAAGAGAGGAGGCAGGAAAAATGAAATCATGGATGGAGCCAAAAAGATTTTGACCTCTAATAAATTTGATGCCATAAAAGGACAATCAAAGGATATTGGTTCTCTCCCTACTAAGGAAAAGAAAGACTCGCTCCATCTTGATAAGGAGATCGATGACCCAAGGGCTTATACTTCTATTATGGAGGGAATTCCTCATGACGATCTAGGACGATATAATGGTGAAGATATTGAAGACATGGACATTGGATATCTCAACCTAGATGGAATAGAATAAGCACGTGAAAATGCAGAAACTGGTTATGTCCCACAAGAGCAAGTGTTTCTCCTAAAAGAGGACATCATCAAAGTCATAGAGTCCAATCATCTTGGCATTAACCCGAGATCCCATAGAGCCTACAAGAGGAAACATGAAGAAATAATAAAGAAGTCAGGACAAAAATCCAACTGGCATCGCATTGTATCAATATGATTACAGCTGATTGAATCAGGTCAGTACCTGACCATTAGGGATTCTCTAGGGTTGTAACTTCCTATTATTTTAATGAAGATTGTTTCCTGGACCATAAGGGGTTTTAACGTCCCGCATAAAGCAAAGGTCCTTCAGAAAAAAAATAGGATGCCAAATCCGGCGATTGTGTTTCTTCAAAAAACCAAATGCTCAGCAACACAGCTGCAAGAAAGATGTAAAAATATTTGGAAAAATAGTGAGGCAATGGGAATTGATGCTAGAGGTATAGCAGAAGGGATGGGAATCCTATGGGACCCCTGTAAAGTTAATTTGATGGGATTCCATGGGAATCACTATTACCTCTCTGTCAAATTTGGGGTTATTAGTTTCCAAATTTCTGGCCTTTTAACCAATGTCTACCAGCCCCATACTCCCCAAGAGAAATTTGCTTTCATTTAATCCTCGAGGAGAGTTGGGGATGGTGTGGGAAATCAACACTGGATCACGGGGGGGTGATTTTAACCTCATCACTTCCTTATAGGAGAAGAAGGGTGGAAGACAATGTCTAGAAGACGAGTGTGGTTTTTTCAGGGATACTATTGAATATCTAAACTTGTTGATGTTGTCCCAAGGGAAGGAAGATTCACATGGAATAATAAACGAAAAGGAGATCACCACATTGCTTCACGTATGGATCTCTTTCTGGTTTCTGAGTCAGTCATGGAATCGGGGGGTGAAATTTCAGCTTCTACTCTCTCAGCGATTGGGTCTGATCACTGGTCAGTTGACTTGTAGTGGAGTGGGTTGGGATCTCAATTTAAAAACCCTTTCCGTTTTGAACAATTCTAGCTAGGGCATCCTGAGCTCAAGGATAAGTTAAGCAATGGTGGGAAGAGCTCATCACAAGAGAGGGACATAGTATGTACAAGTTCCAATCGAAACTGAAATCTCTTAAAGAAAAAATAGAGAAATGGAACAAAAACGAGTTTGGGAATATCATTGAGAACAAAAAGACCCTAGAATCCATATTGGAGGAAATCTAGAAAGTGGGTATGAACTCAGGGTACACCTCTGAGCTGCAGATAGAGGAAGCTAGTGTTTACAACAAATTGCAGGAGAGGGAGCGACAGGAGGAAATCCCATGGCACCAAAAAGCTAGAGTCAATTGGATTCAAGATGGTGAACAAAATACTAAATTTTTCCACAGGTCGGTCATTCCCAACAGAATGCAGAACAAGATCCTCAAGCTAAAAAACAGGGAGGGTGAAAGGCTAGAAACAAGAGAGTAAATTGCAAGGGAACACAACAATTTCTTTCAAGACATAATGACCGAAACAAATCTTGATATAAGTAGAGAAATTGAGCTGATAACCCGAAATATCCCAACTCTAGTCTCGCAAGAGAAAAATGTTCTTCTAATGAACCCAATCACGATGGTCGAAGTCGAAGAAACAATTCAACAAATGACAAATGGAAAAGATCATGGACCGGATGGTTTTACCCCCAATTTCTTTCATTACTTATAGGATCTGATCAAGTTGGAAGTTTGGCACATTGTGGAAATATCTAGACTTTCTAGGAAAATCCTTTCAGCTTTCAATGCCACCTTACTAATTTTATCCCTAACGGGGAGGGGGAGGATTCTCCTGGTAAGTTTCTCCCTATTTCCATCTGTAGGTGATTTATAAAATTACTACGAAGGTGATAGCTAATCGGCTCAAGCCCATTCTTCCCTCTCTCATATCTCTGGAGAAATCAGGGTTTGTGGAAGGTCGAAAAATCATGGATGGTATCATCGTGATCCACGAAGTGCTTCACTCCCTTAAAAAAGAAAATATCCCGAGAATGATGCTAAAGCTAGATATTGCCAAATACTATGACAAGCAGAACTAGCAATTCATGAAGGCCGTGCTGCATAAAAGGCTTCTCGGAAGTCTAGATCATTTGGATCATGAACCTAATATCTATTGCCTTCTCATTCATTTTGTTGAATGGTGTTCCTAGTGGCTTACTCAAACATTCTCGGGGGATTCTTCAGGGTGACCCTCTATCTCCCTTCCTCTTCATTATCATGGCATAAGGTCTCAGAAAAACAATCAAGGCCATGCAAGGTAATCATGATATGCAAGGGCTCCTTATTCACCCTAGAGAGGATCGCCAGATGCACTAGTAGTTTGTGTATGATACTATGCTTATGGGCCATCCTTCTTTTCAGGAGGCCAGGAAGATCCATCTCTGTCTAAATAATTTTGGTAAAGCTTCTGGTCTGGAGGTCAATGAAAAAAGTCTCAGGTCTTTTTCTTCAATATCCCTAAAGTCACTTGGCGAAACATCTCTCGAATTCTTGGTTTTCAAGAGAGCTCCCTTTCGTCCAAATACATGGGTGCCCCTTTGGTTGACTCCATGGCCCGTCAGGGGTCATGGAATGAACTGCTTGATAAAATGAGGAAACAATTGTCTAATTGGACTATGAGGCCACTGAATGTTTCCAGCCATCTGGTTCTGGTGAAATCAGTTTTGCAAGCTATGCCTATGTATATGTTTTCGGCCATGGTGGCCCCTAAAGCTGCTCTTAAGGAAATAAGAAACATTCAACGCAAATTTATGTGGAATGGTCTAGGAGAGCACTGGAAGTGGGCCCTGGTTAAATGGGAAACCATCTTCTCCCCCAAGGAACAAGGGGGTCTTAATATATGCGACCATAACAAAATCAATTTTGTCACTGGGGCTAAGATAATGTGGCGCTGGGTTACTCATAGCCAAGAACCCTAGGCTAAACTCTGGCATACCAAATATGCATATGAGTGGGAGAAGGGTAAGCTGATTCATTTCTATGAAAGTGTTCAAGGGTCCCATATTTGGAAAACGACCTTCCAAGTAAGAAACATTGTTCAGGAAAATAGTTTTTGGGAATTAAGGAATGGGCAAAGAGCCAAATCAGGCTCATGGAAACAATTTCCCCTTATCATTAGTAATGTTGAATCTCCCCTCATTATCCAAGCGTGCACCAACAACAATAAGGTTCTGGTTAAATATATCTGGGAAACAACCAACCCAGAATAGGATTTTAGGGTTTGGGCTCCTTCGGACTGGTTGGTACAATTCTTCCCCGAGGTGGAAATAAACAGGGTTGAAGAGGCCTTGGACAATCGAAGAATCGAAATTCATAATGGGGAGGATAAAATCCATTGAGGCTTTGAGCCTAAGGGAATTTTTATATCAAGGAAGCTTACATCATATGGATGGGTTTCAACAATTGAGCCCCGGTTCGGAAATGGAAAAATCTATGGGATGCCAAGTTGTGGCCAAAAGTTTCAACATTTATCTAGTTGGTTATTAAATGTCGTATCCTAACAGGAGATAATTTGAAGAAGAGAGTATTGAGAGGCACTTAACAATGCTCCATGTGATGAATAGCGGACAAGACCATGCATCATCTTTTGGACTCATGCCCTTTCGCTTCTAACCTGTGGGATCGTTGAGTGATGATTTTCAGAAGGAATGATAAGAACCGTGACAATCTGGTCCAAACCATTTGCGACTGGACTAAGTACCCATTCCAAAGCCCTGTGGTCAACTATATTTGGAAAATATTCCCATATTTCCTGATGTGGGAGGGCTGCAAGGAGAGAAACTCCCGAATATTACATGACAAATCTAATTCTGAAGAAAGATTTTGGGATTCTATCAAAAACAAGATGCCCGAATCAGTGAAATTATAGTCATAGGATAATGCAGATTGGGACGCCAACGATTCAGAGACTTTAATTCTTCGGGCCTAGGGTATTTTTGGTGAGGTTCAATGTTTTGGAAAACAAATAATCTCGATTCTGGCTTGCTCCAAACATTGGTAGCCCCCCAGACTAGTTTTTTCAAAATGAATTTTGATGGGTCTTCAAAAGGAAATCCAGGCCCAGATGATTTGGCTGCATCATCAGAAATGAGGTGGGGGATATGCTTGGTTTCAAAATTGGCTATCTTGGGACTAAGATGAGCAATGCCGCTGAATTGGAGGGTTTAATCCAGGGCATCCAGTTGGTTGAATCTCAGAATTGGACCCCCCTCATTGTCGAAGGAGACTCAAAGTTCATCCTCCACATGGATTCTGAAATCCACCATGGAAAACCTAGTTCCAAAGTGGAGGCCTCGTGGCGTTTGGAGAAGAAACTAAAGAAGTTGGAGATGGTTTTTAAGCCTGGAATAGCCCTTTCCTTTGCCCATTTGAAAATAAACGGCAATAAATTAGCGGATATGTTACCAAACCTTGGGAGTGATAACCACATCTCCATCTTTTCTCACTCATGGGAAGGCTTGCAGGATCCGACTGTCGGGGACAGATGTAAGGATACTTTATCCCAAGACATCATCCGTCATCGTGCTAAAAAGGAGAGACGACGTCAAGTTGGGCCTAACCTTGACACGTGATGGATTCTCTTTCTTTTTTTGCTTCGCCTTCCCAAAGAGGAAGTTGTGAGGGAGGTCATTTCATTTATTCTGAGGGTTGTCTCTAGTCTTATCTAGGCTATGGATTAGTACCACGATCATGAATGCAAACAGAAGGATATCAAGCCGTTTGCGTGGGATCCAATTCCAAAACCATGCGCAGTACGATTCACCTTCAATGGAAGGTACCTGGCTAATTATTATTGGGGGTGGTGACCCTCCTTATAATGATTGTAAAGGTGGTAGCTATGGGCATATCAGACAGAGTGGCCACTGCATGCATTATATTGGTGCATTTTCACTTATGGAGAAAGGAAAAACTAAGAGTGCGGGCATTCTGGGAATGCTAACGTTGGCCGTCATCTGTGTCGTAACAGAGAAGTTAACTCGGGTGGTGAGAGTGGAAAATTACCCCATGCCCACGAAAGAGCTCGCTGGGAGGCCAGAATATTTGAACTGGATTTTCCTTCAACGATCCAAAATGAGATTCAGGGAGTGGAGCAACAACTGTGGCAAAATATGGACAAGGAGACCCTGCATGAAGAAAGCTGGAAGATTTAGAATTGGGTTATGGAAATGGGGAATACTGTGGGTCGGCTAAGCATGTATGAGAGCACTATGGCACTTTATTGGGTTATGAAGAACCTTGTGGGTTATGCTCTCCATGACCGTCTAGATCTGAATGACAAAGGTGTGCAGAAGGATGAGGGGAAGAAAATCCTCGAGGAATTCGAAGAAATGAATCAGAATATGTACTTACTCCTACATGCCATGGCACTTCGTCTTCCTGATTCCCCTGTGCCTGCTCCTGTTGTTCCTCCCCATGGCAGTTATCAGGATTTTACTTACATCTTACTATAATTTCTTGGGTCTCTGCTTTGCGGCTGTATTTGGTTATACTGTGTTTCAGGATCTGTTATATTTTTGTTTCAGTTGATAGAATGCAAGAGACTCTATATGTTTCTGTGTTCTTCATGGTGTGTAAGTTGATTTTTTGTTATTATGGGTAGGATAGTCTTTCAGTATCTCATTTTTGTAAGTCCTGGGAGATTGGTCAAGAAGAACATTTGTAGTGCTTCGGCCTGCTTATGCCTGAATGTAATCACTCCTTTGTTTATATAATATAAAAAATACTTCTTACTTAAAAAAAAACAACATTATTGAAGACAAAAGCATTCTCTTGGAGTTTAGAGGCAACTCAATATTTTGAACTACTTAAAGAGACAATGAAAAAAGATTCTATTTTGACCACACCATACTTCACAAAAACCTTCATTATGGAATCTGAAGCCTCGGGGAATGGAATCCGTGTTTTTTATACAATAAGGATGGCCCCTTGGTTTATACATTCGAGCAATCAAGGGGAAGAAATTATAGAAACCCATTTATGAGAAGGAAATTATGGCAATATTGCATGCACTTAAACAATGGTGCCATTACCTGAGCTTAAGAATCTTAGAGGATCTTAAGTTTGACAGGGTAATACCACAAGCTTGTTCAAACTATGGAAGAATAGCTCTAATGGTATGCACAAATTGTTGAAAAGGGGACATCAAGGTGTAATTGCACAATTATGCTCACTATATGTTTAAACATATAAGCCTCCCTTTCCCATGGATATCCAAAGGTTCATTGATAAGTACTCCGAGGTATCTGAAGATATTCCAAAAGTTCTTCCACCTACTTGAAATTTATATCATGCTATTCACTTAATTCCAGGAAGTGTTCCTCCTAACAGTAGACCTTACAGATACCCCTATGGACAAAAGAGTGAAATTGAGCATATAGTTGAAGAAATGTTATAGGATGACATAATTAGGCCTAGAAAAAGTTCTTACTCTGCACTAGTGGTAATGGTAGACAAGAAGGAGGGCCCATGGCATATGTGTCTAGATTATAGAGAGCTCAACAAGATCACCATTAAATATAAGTTTCTCATTCCTATCATTTATGAATTGTTAGATGAACTACATGTTGCAAATTTATTCACAAAGTTGGATCTCCATTCAAGGTATCATCAGATTAGAATGAAGGAAGAAGACATCCCTAAAACAACATTAATAACTCATGAAGGTCATTATGAATTTTTTGTCATGCCTTTTGGCCTTACGAATGCACCTTCCACATTTCAAGGTTTGATGAATTCCATTTTGAATCCCTTCCTTAGAAGCTTGTGTTAGTATTATTTGATGATATACTAATTTATAGCAAGTCTCGGGAAGAACATGTTCAACATGTTGACAGGGTTCTACAACTATATGAAAAACCTTCCAAATTTTTCTTCGGGGTAAAAGAGGTAGAGTATTTGAGTCATATTGTATCTCATGAACATGTCAAGGTATACCATAAAAAAATTAAAACCATGATGGACTGGTCGATTCCCAAAAACATGAAGAATCTTAGAGGATCTTAAGTTTGACAAGGTACTCCCTCAATTTTGTTCGAACTATGGAAGAATAGCAGCACCTTTAACAACATTATTGAAGAAGGAAGCATTCTCTTGGAGTCTAGAGGAAACTCAAACTTTTGAACAACTTAAAGAGACTATGCACAAATCTTCTATTTTGACCACACCAGACTTCACAAAAACCTTCATTATGGAATGTGATTCATCGGGAAATGGAATCGGTGCTTTTTTAATGAAAAAGGATGGCCCCTTCCTTTAGAAAGTTGAGAAATCAAGGGAAATAACTTAGAGAACACCATTTATGAGAAGGAAATGATGGCAATATTATGTGCACTTAAGCAATGGCACCATTACCTAATAGGTAGGCACTTCATGTTAAAAACAGATCATGATAGTCTTAAATACTTTGTGGAATAGAGACTATCTTTAGAGGAGCAACAAAAATGGGTAACAAAGATCTTGGGATATGAATTTGAAATCACTTATAGAAAAGAGAAACAGAATTTGGTGGAAGGTGCACTCTCCAGAAAAGATGAGGATGTTGACCAATCTATGTGGATGCTCATTCAAAAGCTATAGAAGGGTCCCAGTGTATCAAATAATTTTGTGTGGAAAATTGATTCGCTATGGTATAAGGATCGATTATATATATGTAAGAACTCCCAACTCAAACAAAATATCCTTTTGGAATTACACACCTCTCCTATTGGTGGGCACTCAAGATTCCTGAAAACATATGACAAGGTCAAGAAAAACTATTTTTTGGGGAAGGTCTTAAATCTAATGTTCAAAGACCTCGTGGAAAAATGTTTCGTTTTCCAAAAAATAAGGTTGAAGCAATTAAGACCCCTGGTATTTTAAAACCATTAGAAATACCTTGTCAATGTTGGGACAAAGTCTTAATGGATTTTATCATAGGTCTACCCAAGTCAAAAGGGACGAATGTTATTATTGTTAAATTTTCTGAATTTACTTCAATATGATCTAGGATCTTAACTGAGAGAACAACATGTACATCATATCTACGGCATATCAATCATGGAGACAATAATGCAAGCACACAAGAGACACAAAGATTTACTTGGGGAAAACCATAAAGGTGAAAAACCCCAATAACTTCCTCAGAGATAGATAGAGCAATGATACAACCAACCAAGAGAGATAGCCATAACCTAGCAGGAGATCCTCCTCCTCCATAAGTGCGCCACTCCTCCTTGAGTGCATGTGTGAGAAGTGAGTGAGCAAATAGATTGCCTCCCGCACTCTATTTATACTTGACTTGACTTGCCTTTTTACCTAACTCATGTCGGCTCGAACTTAACCACATAACATAATGCTGAGTGGGCCGACCCCCAATAGGGTGGTCTAATAACCCTTTGACCCACATGGCCGACCCCCAATAGTGTGGTCTAATAACCCTTTGACCCACATGACTTATACAGGGCCGACCCCAAACAAGGTGGTCTAATAACCCATCAAGTATAAGTTACGACACTTACAATATAAATGACGACACTTCCTTATAGAGGAATAATACCATCTCTATAGGAATACAATATACATATATGTGAAATACATTCCGAAGTTACATATACATCAACACTCCCTCTTAACTAGGAAGGTATTTCTCAGCACAGTTCTTCTAGCACAAGTCATCTTCTCTGGATCATCGTCACTGGATAATCGTCATCGAGTCATCATCATCGTCACTGCAGCTGCTATCTAAATCAATCTCTGAATCTACTCGTCATAGGAAGTTCTACAGAGCCAGTCCTTTTTCATACTGGATGTAGGCCCACTACCTGTAGGTCTTCGTCATCACTGGCCATACTGTGGAATCCTCAGGACTTATTACGTGCGTCACAAAACCTCGAAAGAGCATCCCAGGATGTTACGGGTACACAACTCCGACCTGTAGGATCTCCCAGGGCGCTATTACATGTGACCCCACAACAAAACCTCGAAAGAGCATCTCAGGATGTTACGGGTACACAACTCCGACCTGAAATCTCCCAGGGCACAAATTACATGTGGTCCACCACAAAACCTTGCAAGAGCATCTCAGGATGTTACGGGTACACAACTCCGACCTGAAATCTCCCAGGGCACAAATTACATGTGGTCCACCACAAAACCTCGCAAGAGCATCTCAGGATGTTACGGATACACAACTCCAACCTGAAATCTCCCAGGGCGCTATTACATGTGGTCTTGGCAAAACCTCGAAAGAGCATCTCAGGATATTACGGGTACACAACTCCGACCTGAAATCTCCCAGGGCCCAAATTACATGCCATAGGACAAAACCTCGCAAGAGCATATCAGGATGTTACGGGTACACAAATCCGACCTGAG
Organism: Larix kaempferi; assembly: GCA_027924585.1. Taxonomy (NCBI): domain Eukaryota; kingdom Viridiplantae; phylum Streptophyta; class Pinopsida; order Pinales; family Pinaceae; genus Larix; species Larix kaempferi. The sequence goes on from BSBM01001179.1 coordinate 527,952, forward strand.
ATCTCCCAGGGCACAAATTACATGTCCTCCCAGAGCAATGTCTCGAAAGAGCATCCCAGGCTGTTACGGGTACACAACTCCGACCTATAGGATCTCCCAGACATGCTCATCTGCACAACCTGATCCACGGCCACAAAGTATCAACCTGATACTCACCATACAATATCCTGATGTACTCATGATCGTCCTGATCATCATCACTGCAACGTCCTGCTGCATGTCATCTGGAGCAACATCCTGAAGCTCACCATCCATGATCATCCTGATCATCATCACTGCAACGTCCTGCTGCATGTCATCTGGAGCAACATCCTGAAGCTCATCATCCATGATCATCCTGATCATCATCACTGCAACGTCCTGCTGCATGTCATCTGGAGCAACATCCTGAAGCTCATCATCCATGATCATCCTGATCATCACTGCAACATCCTGCTGCATGATCCACCTGATCATCAATGCATCTACCTGATGCATACCAAGTATCTACCTGATACATATCATCATACATGATCCTCCTGATCATCAATGTATCCACCTGATACAAATACATGATACATATCATCATACATGATCCTCCTGATCATCATTGCATCTACCTGATGCATACCAAGTATCTACCTGATACATATCATCATACATGATCCTCCTGATCATCAATGTATCCACCTGATACAAATACAAATACATGATACATATCACCATACATGATCCACCTGATCATACAATGTATCCACCTGATACATATACAGATACATGGTCCAAGCATCCAACATGATGCATATACAAAATACATACACATGATCCAACTGATCATATCCAGCATCCAACATGATGCATACATACATAAATGATCCAACTGATCATATCCAGCATCCAACATGATGCGTACATAAAAATGATCCAACTGATCATATCCAGCATCCAACCTGATGCGTACATACATACATAAAAATGATCCAACTGATCATATCAAGCAGAAACCAGAACATCATCTTGATGCTCATCATCCAGCGCTTACATCCACAGCCATGTGAAGGATCCTCCTTCCAACATGCTTGGAATGGCTTCAGCAAATGTGTCCATCACTTCTTCCTTGAAGTGTCCTCGATCTGAAGAACGCCAAGCCTCTCTCTGAAGTACTCGAACTTCACTCTGGCTAGTGGCTTCGTCAGCACATCTGCAATCTGCTCGTCCGTCGCAATATACAGAAGCTTCATAGCTCCTCTCTGCACCATATCCCTGATATAGTGATATTTGATCTCTATGTGTTTCAACCTGTCATGAAACACTGGGTTCTCGGACAGCTTCACACAACTCTGGTTATCACAGAAGATACCAGTAGCCTCCAACGGGAGATCAAATAACTCAGACAGTAGCTTCCGTAGCCATACTACCTCACAACTAGCTGAACAGGCTGCAACATGCTCTGCCTCAGCTGTACTCAGTGCTACGCAGGACTGCTTCCTGCTAAACCAAGAGATCACACCTGATCCCATACTGAAGCAACACCCAGATGTGCTCTTCCTGTTTGCAGCACTGCCATCCCAATCTGAATCAACATAACCCTGCAGGTTAAACTTTTGATTCGCCTCATACCTGAGCCCATAATCTACTGTACCCTTCAGGTACCTCAGAACATGCTTTACAGTAACCAGGTGAACACTCCTCGAATCCGTCAAGAACTGGCTCCATGTGTTCACAGCAAAGCAAATGTCTGGTATCGTGTTTGTCAGGTACATCATGGACCCAATCATCTGACGATACATAGAGACATCAACTGGCTCAGATGAAGCATCATATAGAAGCTTCAGATTTGATGCCATAGGTGTGGCCATGGCCTTGCAATCCATCATCCTGAACCTCTTTGGGATCTCTACTGCATACTTCCCTTGTCCAAGGAAGATTCTATCTGCACTCTGCCACACCTCCATGCCAAAAACAAATAGTGCATCATCCCCAAGTTCTTCATCTCGAACTCGGTAGTAAGCTTCCGCTGCGTGTCGGCAATCAATCTATCTTCACCATACCAAGTTCTACACACATATATGACTACACCATGCTGTCTTGAAATCCATCTGGTGCATCTTCTATTTCATCACTTTTGTATTTCTCAATGCTGCCATCTGCAACATGCTTGATCTGATAGTTCCATTTGGAATTCATAGCAAACTTCCCTTCATGTCTTGGGATTACATCCCAAACATCATTCTTCATGATCGACGGATCATGACATTTCATTTCTTCATCCCAGATCCTGGGAACTTCAATATCTTCAATATCTTCAATAGATATCTTTGTTGCTAGAACAAATGTTGTAGTTCTTCTTTTGTAGGAGATGGCATACGATCTTTCCTACACAACAAGTTAAATTGCATGATTAGAAAACATCTCATAGTTTTCAGAACAAATTCTTACACATAAAGAAATATGTCATACAGTCATGCAATTATCTTAGCCAATGCTTCAATACAACATTTATCCATATCCCGTAACTTTCTAGATGCCTTCCAATCTCTACCAGAACATTGTTAAGAGTGTGCACAACTCCCAACATGTCAGCAAAGAGGTTTCATTCTAGATAAGTAGCAATGGAATGTTGTACAGTGCCATAGGCCACTTACCCATGTATATTAGTAGTATACTGTTTATCAATGCAACTATTCTAATATACACAATACATATCCTAAGTCTAGGAACATGAGCATATACATTATTGAACAATATTATTTAAGAAATGACAATTCAAATACTTATCTTTGTTTGTTCGTTGGGTAGACTCCCTCTGAGTCTTCGCTTCCTTCCAGGAGCTACTGGAGTCCTAATCTGAAGTAGCTTCTTCTACACCTTTTGATGTGGAATGAAGAGAGATGGTCAACTCCCTCTGAATATTTGCATCCTTGAATAAACCACTGGAGTGTACTCCCTCTTGATATTTGCTTTCTGGATTACCTGTTCTTGAACTCATATTCATCCTTGGTCCCTATGCATGCTTATTAGTATCATGATTGTGTTATCCTTGTGAGCTCATATAAAATCATACATTCATTAGCATACTATTAAAACACAATAATCTCAAGCATGTATAGTCATGATCATTTCAAACAGAAAATAATAAGCATTAGCATTCAAGGTTTATGTAGAATTCTTAAGGTTAGTCAAATCATAAGAAACATAACATGTCTAAACCTGTAATTACTCAAACTTATGACTCTTCAGGTTAGTTGAATCATCAATCAAGATAAGAGGTATACTATGCATAAAACCTGTGATTATTCAAACCTATACCTTCATGATTCTTCTGGTTAGTCATATCATCAATTATGGTAACAAACATAATATGCATACAATCATGATTATTCAAACCTATGACTTCATGAATAATCATTATCAACAATAGTATAATATCCTAACACAAGGTAGGATTCTATCTTGATATAGGAAAAACATACCTGGATTAGCATGCTAGTTAGTTATGTCTAACATACTCACATGATGTCTTCTTGTTCTTCTTCAATGACTTGTGCTAGTAACCTGTATATTTCATAGGTTAGCCATTACAAAACCAAGTTATACATACCTCGTAAATGGATCTTCTATGAGATCCATGACAATGGATGAATCTTTGTCCTCATGTTATCATGATCATATGTTCTTGGACCAGAACATGATTTGTCTTTCTTGGTGTACCTTTCATGTTAGTAGACAACATAAACCTCATACAACACCATAATGCATTAGTACAATCATAAGTGTCAACACCCTAACCAATGAATATCTTCTATCATGCATTCATAATTTTGTTAAGGTGATACGACAAATCTAAAATCAAAATTGTACTAACCGTAATAACATGAAGACAAACATACCATAAACTTAATCATGGACAAATATCGAAAGATACCTCGATGAGTCATACCTGTCGAGATCGCTTGTAATCTTCTTATGTAAGGCCTTAGCCTCATCTCCCTCTGAAACAAGAACTTCTTTACTCATACAGATGATCAATCCATCTTCTTCTAGGATTAACCCAATCCACTTGATTTGTAAGAACTGGACCTTGAGCTGGATATGGGTTTGTCAGAGAAACCCCAAAAATTCAAACTTTGAATTTCAAACTTCCGAAAGGATAGAAATATGCGCATTGATGAGCTGATCAAACTGGTATATTCAGAATTTGAAAACTACAAAGTTTCACTCCTCAATTTTGCCTTTGAAACTTTCGGATTCACTGGACGTGACCCTAAACTGGGGTTTGATGAAGCTCACTCTTCTTCCCAATCAAAATGTTTGATCCAAAGCTCTAAGCTTCTATTTTTCTGAGGAGCTTCCAGCCGTGGTCACAGATTTCAAAAATTCCCATTTTTACAGAAGCCCTAATTTTCCACTTTTCTGATCAAAGTCCCGAACTAGGGTCTAATCAAGCCTGGCCTTCTGCCCAACCAAAAATTCTGATCTTGGTCTCTAAATTTCTATTTTTATGAGTAGCATCCAGCCGTGGTCTCCGATTACAAAAATTCCAACTTTCTCCAAAGCCCTAAATTCCGGAAGCCATGAATGAAGGTACCAAAAAATAATTCTGTTTTGACAGAAATATGTACCTGATTGTTTCTAATGTAACTCCGAAATTTTTGATCCACAGGGTCTGAAAAAGTTTCCTGAGATAGCCTGACCTGTTATCTTTCCATTCTAACAGGTCTGACCTCAATTGGATTCTCTGAGAGAGAGTTATGCCAAATGTCGCAACGTGACCTGTTTTGGGAAAAAACAGGAGAGCGAACTTGTACGGCGTGCCACGTGTCACTGTTTTAACTTCGGACTCTGAACATTTTTTCTGAGATAGCTAGGCCTGTTACCTTTCCATCCTGACAGTTCTGACCTCAATTGGACTCTCTGAGAGAGAGTTATGCCAAATGTCGCAACGTGACCTGTTTATGGGATAATACAGTAGAGCGAACTTGTACGGCGTGCCACGTGTCACTGGTTAAATGTCGGTCTCTGAAAAAGTTTTCTGAGATAGTACCGACTGTGTACTACCTGTCACTTTTTACGAAATTTCATTTGGAGCTTCCTAGCCCAAGATATGACCTTTTTCCCAAGGTCACCTGATTTTGACTCAGATCTGGAAGAGGCAGAAACCCTATATTGTACAGATCATAAATCACAAAGTACAACGAATTATAGGTTGTCCTTTGGACACAAGATACCTGGAGATCTTAGCTTCGGCCTGTAACAATTTCAGATCCGAAAAATTCTCCAAAACGGATTTATAGCGAAAGTGCTACGATGACGGGTTTTTGCTATATCAAGCCCTAGCATCGTAAGTGCAACAAGTGTCATACATGCCATATCATGCATTCTTTCAGGCTAGCTCTGATACCATGTTAAATTTTCTGAATTTACTTCAATATGATCTAGGATCTTAACTGAGAGAACAACATGTACAGCATATCTACAGCATATCAATCATGGAGACAATAATGCAATCACACAAGAGACACAAAGATTTACTTGGGGAAAACCATAAAGGTGAAAAACCCCAATAACTTCCTCAGAGATAGATAGAGCAATGATACAACCAACCAAGAGAGATAGCCATAACCTAGCAGCAGATCCTCCTCCTCCATAAGTGCGCCACTCCTCCTTGAGTGCATGTGTGAGAAGTGAGTGAGCAAATAGAGTGCCTCCCGCACTCTATTTATACTTGACTTGACTTGCCTTTTTACCTAACTCATGTCGGCTCGAACTTAACCACATAACATAATGCTGAGTGGGCCGACCCCCAATAGGGTGGTCTAATAACCCTTTGACCCACATGGATGACCCCCAATAGGGTGGTCTAATAACCCTTTGACCCACATGACTTATACAGGGCCGACCCCAAACAAGGTGGTCTAATAACCCATCAAGTATAAGTTACGACACTTACAATATAAATGACGACACTTCCTTATAGAGGAATAATACCATCTCTATAGGAATACAATATACATATATGTGAAATACATTCCGAAGTTACATATACATCAACAATTATGGTGATTTTTGATAGACTCACAAATTATGCACACATTTTTGCGCTCTCTCTCCATTTTAATGCAAGTACATTTGTTGCATCCTTCATGGAAATAGTTCAAAAGTTATGTGGAAACCCAAAGATTATTATCAATTATCAAGATCCAATTTTCAACAGAAAATTTTGGACTGAGCTATTTTCTTGTTTGGGTACCGAATTGGATCACATTTCATCCGATAATCCTCAATCCAATGGGAAAGCTGAGATAGTGATCAAATGTTTGGAAGGATACCTTCCCTGCTTTGCATCTAATAAACACACATAGTGGGTGAAATGGTTATCTTTGGATGAATGGTGGTTTAATAATTCCTTCCATACATCATAAAAAATGTCTCCATTTATGGCACTTTATGGGTACCATCCTCCATCTATCACATCTTCCTTAAAAGGAAAATCTAAATTTCAAGCTTTGGAAGATTACATAGAGCATTGGAAAGAAGTTCTCCTGTTATCGAAGGACAACTTGGCTATGTCAAAAAATAGGATGAAACAACAAGCAGATCAACATCGCAATGAAAGTATTTTTGAAGGGTATTTTTGAGGCTACAACCTTACAAACATATGTCCCTCAAGAAACTAAATAAAGACAATAAATTAGCACCCAAGTACTATGGTCCTTATAAAGTGTTGCAGAAGATTGGTAGTATGGCTTACAAGTTGGATTTCCCTTCATATTCAAGGGTACACCCATTTTTCCATGTTTCTTTCTTAAAGGAGGTAATAGGAAACAAGATCTCAATTCAAACTATCTTGAAGTAGCTTGATGAAGAAGGAAAATTCATATTGGAACCTGAACAAATCACATAAACAAGGACCAAATAACTATGCAATTGGAATATTAATGAGTACCTCATTAACTGGAAGAACTTACCAGTTGAATATTTGACATAGGAAGATGAGTCCTTCATACCTAAGCATCCATAACTAATCAATCCCTTGTCTGAAGGGGAGGGGCATTTTAATCCCTAAATGTTGGCACATTACCCCCTATATTGTAGCTCATTACATATTATTGATGTTGACTTGGGTCTATTAGTGGTCATTTTCATTAATATTATTATATTTGTTATGTTAGCTTGGGTCCATTAGTTGTAATTGTACCTCTTTGTCTCCTATATATAGGAAGGAGACCTTTTCAATTGAATCATATCATCTTGTCCTATCTTATGTACTTGGTACAATGTATAAGGAGGTTGCCCCCTTGAAGAGGCTTTCTATTCATCTCTTTCTCCAGTATTAAGGCATGGATTACTCTTTTTAGTATCTTTATGCTCTTTTCATGTTCTTTTGTGGAATTTGTTGCTTAATATAGAGGTCCATGCTCTAGACAATTGGAGTTGTTACATTTTACACTAGAATGACCACTATACAGGTCACTTACAAAGCAAACACTTATTAAACCAAGTTTGGTCCTCTCTCCCAAAATACATACTCTAGAAATTATGGGTTGCTCGAAATAGAGAGATTTTTAGGGAAAATCTACACTGGCAGTAAGTACAATGACCTGATTAAAATTCCCTTTGAGTGAAGCCTTCCTTACGAGAAGCAATATTGATCTTCAAAATGAAAAACTAATAGATGAAGAGAGGCAGTGGCTCCAATACTTTTTCTCTCGGATGTTCTAAATGTAGAGGGCCCATTTGGGGTTACAAGCCTCCTTACCATCATGGAGGTTGGAAATGAAAAGTACATATTTTAAACAATGGATTTAAAATCTACAGTTCCAATCTCCTTTTCTTTTATGGATCTTCAATGGGTAACCTCAGGGCGGCAGGTGTGGGAGGGATCCTCTAGGATCCTAGAGAAAATATAGTCTTAAATTTTGTGTGTGGGTTAGGAAACACTACTAATAATAAAGCAGAGTGGTATGCATTATAGATAGTCCTAGAACAAGTTGTCACTCTCATAATACAATCTATTTGTCATTGGGAAAATAATAAAGCAGAGTGGTATGCATTATAGATAGTCCTTGCTTATTATTTGTTAGAATAGTAAAAGGAAAGACCTTGCGGAAAAAATTGTTGACGGGCTAGAAAATCACATCAATAGGCTTCTCCTTCGAATCCTGAATACTCAGATATTCCATGTTCACTGGGAGAAAAATCAACAAGCTAATAAACTTGCAAATGAAGTAGTACTTCTTTCTCATGGGAGTAATACAAATTATGGGGATAGTCCAACAAGGTGTTGGCTCTCCTAAGGTCTTGTTTCATTTTTACAAGCATCATATTAGTACCCCTCAAGCATTTAATAACACCACCTATTATCTCGAATCACAAGGGAAAGTGTTAATGCACATTATGCCTCCTATTCCACTTTGCATGGTTTTGTTCATGGGAAGTGTTATCACCAAAAAATTGCTCACTACCTTACTTCCCTCACTAGATGACTCATTTGTCCATTCTCCCACCATTTTTTACTTCAAAACCTTAAAAAACCCATAAAAAGGCCACCAAAAGGCCAAAACCCCCCTTTTTCCACTAAAAAAGGCAAAACGGCCACCAAAAGGCCAAAAAACCCCTTTTTCCCCCAAAATAATGCAAAATTCCTCCAAAAATAGCAAAATCCTCCAAAAAATGCTCTAAATTCCCAAAAACCTCTAAAAAGGGAATAAAAATTCAAAAAAGAAGAAAAAGGGGGGGGAAATGAAGCAAAAACCCTATACCATAACCCTAAACCATATGGGGTTGAAAACCATGGGTCAATGCTTCACCACCAAAAACACCTATAAATAGGTGGCGAAGGCACCCCATTCGATATCCACAATCATTCATATGCTCACTTTGCCAAATTTTCTTGTGAAGCCCTAGCTCTCACCCTTGAAGCTAGTTTCCATCTTTGAGAACCCATTTTTGGACCATTCCCCATACAAGTTGGAGAAGGAGAAGGAGCACCATTGGAGACTTGGAGCAACCCCGTTGGAGCATTGCAACAAGCTCAACCACCCTCTACTTTGAAGGGACCATATTAATACAAAAGAACAATTCTTCTTATATTGCAAGGTATCTTTTACTGTTTTTTATGCACATGTTAGGTCAACTTTATTTACTATTTTACTGTCATGCTTTTTTACATTTTCTGAACTACTACTAAGGAAACCCCTTTCCTTAGTAGGGGCCCTTTTGGCCAAGCTAGGGTGAAAACCCTAGCTACAGTTTTGGCGACTCCACTAGGTTTGAATTTCTGGTTAAAAAGTTTAAACGATTTAGTTTTCTACAATTATTTTTTGTTTTCCCCATTCGGCTCTGATTTTCAGCAGTTGGGTTTTCTGCCGTAAATCTCATCTTTTTTCCCAATAGTTGTGATTTGATCGCAGCTTTCAGGCTGTTTCCTGCGATCTCCCCACGGTTTTCAATCTGTTTTCTGCGGTCCAACTGCCGCTTTGAGCCCCTGTTCTATGATTTGACCACTGATATTAGCCTCTATCCCATGATCTGATCACCGATTTCATGTTGTTTCCTGCGATCTCCTCACAGTTTTCAGTCTGTTTTCTACTGTCCGACCACTGCTTTGAGCCCCTGTTCTGCGATCTGACCACTGATATTAGCCTCTGTCTCGTGATCTTATCACCGATTTCAGGTTGTTTCCTACGATCTCCCCGCAATTTTGACTCTGTTTTCTGTGGTCTGACCGCTGCTTTGCACCCCTGTCCCGCGATCTGACCACTGCTTTACGCCCCTATTCTACGATCTGACCGTCGCTCTGAGCCCCTGTCTCACGATCCGACTACCATTTTGAGACGCTGTCTCGCAATCTGACCACAGCTTTGATCCTCTGTCTCGTGATATAATCGTCGTTGTCGACTTGTATCCAACGATCTGGCCGCGCAGTTCTGTGACAGACCCGCGATCTGTTTTCTGCAATTTTGCCCCCTATTTGAGCCCAGATTTTCCTGCAACATTTTATGTTTCCTGCACAGCCATCTATCCCATTTGCAACCATAATCCCCTACAGATGTTTTCCTACATTGTGCTTTCTGTTCCATTTATAGGATTTTTGTTAAAAAAATTTAGGCATTTTTGTTGGAAAGAGAAAATTTTTGCATTGAAAGTTTAACTTTTGCATTACTAGTTAGAAAGTGTCCCACCCCCGGGCACTTTATTGGGTTCATCATCTCACAGACACACACTCTGTCACTTAAATCAAAGTAAGCCTTAAAATACTACTTAACTCACAACCAACATTCTTAACCTCACTTGAGGAACACGGAAGAATATTGTAGCTAGGTAAGACAGGGGGGGTAGGTATCCAAATAACACCCCTCGGTCACTTACATTTGAGACATAGTGGTTGTCCAACTAGGGTACCGAAATCCCTTAGTATTTTTTGGCACGGTCACAACCAGTTTATCAGAGGGCCTCTCCCTTAGGAGGGTTGAAGTAGCTAGACTGGTTTTAGATGCCTGGGTGAAATACCGCACTTCACTTAGTAACTGAAGGATACCTACTTGACTGTCCGCGTGTGGTGATCCTTTTAGGCCCACACGGGGATAGGACATGAGCTACAAATTCACCTTTTATGGACGTGTCATGAACGGGGTATCTTAGTTTCCTTTCTTAGGATTGTCTACTCGGTGTCCCTCCCAGTAGGAAGATATCTTAGCCACTTGATTCTTCTGTCCATATTGTCTAACTTGGATTTCATCACCTTGAAGAGGATATGCATAGTTGAATCAAAATACCATTTAGCTAGGTGTTTGAATGCTCCTTTACCTCCCTTCAGTCTAGCGAGTCCACCATTTTTATTTTTTATAGGAAGTCCTTTGCTTGTTGGTATTGTGACCATATTTTTTGTTACTCCACTTATTGTAGCACAACTGTTGCAGTAAGTGTTTTGAGTTGGTTGTTGGCCTGAGCGCCACCTTTTTTACGCTCTCCTTCTGCACACTCAGTTGCATTAGGGTTTTTGAGCCTTTGTCTCCTTGACACAACCCCCCAGTTACTTGACACCATTTGCCACCATTGTGTCCCCGAGACATTCGCGTCGCCTCCGGGGTGAGGCCCCGCAGCTCGGATCACTTGACACCACTTGTCACCGACGACAAGCTTCATCTCTTGATGCCACCTATCATAGACATCGAGCTTCATCTATTGACTCCATTCGTCGACACCCTAGAGCTCCATCCCCTGATTTTGATGCTCTGTATTTCACCTCGGATTCTGAGGCAGAGTCAGAAAACCCCACTTATATAGCCCCCACCAGCCCCATGGCTGGAACAACCTCGAACCCTTTCTTTGTAGGAACTATTGGTGGCACGTCCAAATCCACTTTAGGTGTGCCCTCCACAGGACCACCCACTACCCTGGGTAATCCCTCCACGGGGCCTACACTTTCCTTGGGGATGCCCTCGATGGGTCCCATACCTTCTGTTCCTGTTACCATGCCCGTTCCAATGGTTCCCATACCTAACCCCACCCCATCTGCAACTCATGTTACACTTGGCGATGCTGGACCCTTACAGATGACCTATATTCCTCATACTGGGGGCACTATCCCCGTTCTAAACGCAGCTCCCACGCTTGGGGGCAGTGGTCTCACCATGGCCATTCCAGCTAGTATGCCACATCCCACTACTAGTTTACCATTCATGGCTAGTCTCAAACTTTCTGACCTAGCCAGACTGACCAATCACCCCATCAGGCATGATCCCACGTGGCCTCACATGCCAACTAAACTCCCTTCAGACATCCCTAAGTTTGAGGGCAAGGCCGGTGAGGACCCTCAAAACCATATCATGTCCTTCCATCTCTAGTGTTCCTCTAACTCCATTGTGGATGACTCTGTCTGACTCCGTTTGCTACAGCGCACCCTCACTGGCTCTGCGGCCAAGTGGTATATTGAGCAACCCCATGGGACTCATTCCACCTTTACTTCCCTTGCCTCAACCTTTCTACAATTCTTTCAGTTACCCGTCTGCTATAACGCGGGCGTCGAGATCCTACTGTCTTGTAGACATAATAGGGCGTCCCACATCACCGACCATATCCATGAGTGGCGCAAGCATCGTAGTCTATGCAAGATTAAACTTGAAGACCGGATCTTCTTAGATTGGTTCTTGAAGTCCTTGCTTCCCCTCATAGCTAAAGATGTAGCTTCTAAACGAACCCAGTCGAAAGAAGAGGCCATCCTGAAAGCCCAACAATTTGACTTAATCTACACCCAATCTGGTTATCTATATACCATTATACCCGATGCTCCCCGCGGTGATTCCTGAAGCGACGCGTCGGGGGAATCCCATGCCGCCGATGGCATCATTGGCCATGTGGAATCACATAACCAACCCTTTTCAATCGCACGTCCTAGTGCCAGCCCTGACCTTTTGCGGGCTACATCCTACACTGGAGCCACCACTTTGTCTGCTCCAATGGCACCTAATCACCATACCCATGGAACCTCATGTCCACCTCAATGCTTTGGTCACAGACAACCCACGTACATTCCCCAGGTTGTTCCTCAACGTTATTACCACCAGCAGGTTGCACCTGCTTTTGTGTCATCTCAAGCCCCCGCTGCTTACTACCCTCCATAGGCAGCACTTGCGGCATTTCAACTTCCACCCCCGCAGGCATATTAGCAACCCCCACAAGTTCATGCACCTACACCGCCGCAAACCCCACCTGCTTATTATCCGCCACAGCCTGCTCCCGCACCTGCACAACCCCATCACCCACCTACCACCCAAGGGCAAGTGTATGCCCAACAGAACCCACAGAACAACCAAAATCCCCAACGGAATCAACAAGGTCAGCAAAACCGTGGGAAAGGATGTAACCGCGGGAACAACCCTCCTCCTGACCAAGGTGGCCAACAACCTAATCCCCCAGATAACAACAATGCCGCTCCTGCCAACCAGAACCTGAATAGACCACCCAAGCAAGCTAAAAACCCAGCTTTACGAACAAACCATCCTTGCTCTATTTGTGGGGTCTACGGTCATTACACACGCGCTTGCCCACATTTGGAGCGAGCTTAGCAACTCTGGACCGATGATTCCCACCGCCAAGGGCACGCAGCACCGCAGGCACCACCCAATCCTCCACCACCTCAAGATCCACCTTTGGTCTTGCAGAATCCCTTACCCACCTGGGGCCTGGTGAGCTCGCAACCATTAGCTCCTACTCAAGGACCCGCGCCCCCACCACAGCAGATCACTTACGTTGTACCCGCCCATCCCACTTTAGACTCAGGTACCCATCACTTACTCATGATGTCCTCCACTGATGTCAACCTTCAAACTCATTGGAACCAATATGGCTCCACCCCCAAAGCCCCTCCCGCCGACAAAAACACTAATACTCTTCCCATTGATCAGTTTTTGCGTTCGCCTCCTGCCCCAGTAGATGGAGCACCAAAATCCCCTCGCTTCCCGCTTCGCTGCATCAATAATAACCCCAATGCTCGAGCTGCGTCCAACTACAACATAGTTGATGACTTAGCTCAGTCTCCCGCGGTCATGTCAACCTTAGAAGTCTTGAAAAATTTCCCTACTCAGCTTAAGACCCTGCTATCCACCATTGGTGCTATTGACCCAAATGACTCACGACTAATGACCTTCGATCTCGACCAATCCGAGCCACGCTTGCCTTCCACGTTGGCATTTCAAGTTTCTGTATCCATTCGGAACCTTGTAATTCATCGATGCATTATTGATGAAGGTGCTTCCACATGCATCATGTCCACATTCGTTTGGAAAAAGCTGGGTTCCCCTGCCCTCCAACCATCCACCACTGCATTGCGAGCTTATGACAGCCGTTCAACTCAACCCCAAGGTCTCCTAGCAAATGTCCTCCTCCAGCTGGCTGGTAAGACAGTACTTATAGATATAGAGGTCATCAACGCCTAACTTGATTATAACCTCTTACTTGGCCGTAGCTACATGTATGCCATGAGAGTTGTTACTTCATCAGTTTTCCATACCATGATGTTCCCCCATGATGGACACGTGGTGAAAATTGATCAACTTACATATTATGATCCCAATGCCCCCGCTGCACCTCAAAATGTTCTCCCCATGATTGAACAATCTATTCATGGTGCGTCTACTTCATTGGTTTCATCCATTGCACTTGGAGTTTACTCAGATCCACCGATGACATCAAAATTTTATTCTATTCCTCCCCCTTCATCGGCAACCGAGGTATCTGACCTATGCACACTCTCCCATACTACACAACCATCCAGTTATCAGCCGCCTTTTCTATCACAACCACCATCGGTACATAGCCATGTCGGTGCCACCCCTATCCATACAATTCCCTTCCTATTCCCCCCTTCGGGAGTAGTAAGTGCCCATGTGATGGCCACCCTCAACCTTCCAGGGTTAACCTTAGGATTACCTGTATGGTATCTGACACCTCCTGCATCCCCCCCGACACCCAATGTCATCTTCCAGCCGGTGCAACCCATTAACACTGCAACCCATCTGCCCCCTGGTGTTGCAAACCCTAATTGACCACACCCACCAGTGGCCACCCCATCAACATCCACTTACACTCCTCCCCCACTTCACAACACTGGGGGCAAAGGCCCACAACCTTATACCACTAGACCCACATCCCGCACTCGCCCAGCGCCCCCCAAACCGGCGAAAACCCCTACAGTTCCTCGAGTCCTCCCCAAGTGTTCCTTGTGTGATGACATCGGCCATGCCACCCATCAATTCCCATGATTACCCACACTAAAAGAACACATGAACATGTTGGATGATGATGCTGGTCTCCCAGTTGTCCACCCGAATCTGCCTCCTCAGCCTCATGATAAATCACTGTGTACCAATTACCCCTGTGTGATATGCGGTATTTACGGCCATTATTCCCATCATTGTCCTGATATCCTATATTACTGAGCCACCCTTTATGAGATGGACAACTTAGACCTTGAGATATCTCCCCCCACCATTGAGGAGATCCATCCCTCAGAGTCTTCATCATCAGGAGAGATCAATACCATTTATATGATTTCTTCTACCACCATTCCCTCATCATCTAATCTAACAACAAAAATTTTCCATAGTGACGAGGAAATTCTCGAGGCTCTTACTGCACCTGACTACCCCTGGGAAGATATGCACCATCGTTCCTATTTCCTCCCAGTGGAATCCTCTACCCCCTTAGCCACCCAATTTTCAGTTGAGCCCAAAGACTTCCTCCCCACCAAGGTCGATTGGTTTAAAGAGCCCATTCCTGCTCCCAATGCCTTTGAGGAAGGTAACATGGAAAACATCTCACCCACAATCCAGATTGACATTGCTACCCCCAGGAACCCCCATGAACTCATTACTTTGGGCACTTCCTGCACTGAGTATGAAGTCGGAGAATATAAGAAACTTTTCCAAGAGTTTCGAGATATCGTTGCTTGGTCTTACACCGAAATGCCTAGTCTTGATCCCGCAATCGTAGAGCATCATATTGACACCTGGCCCGATGTAACCCCGGTTCGCCAAAAACAACGCCCTATCCACCTGTCAAAACTCCCTGTCATCAAAGCAGAAATCGAGAAACTTCGCACAGTAGGTTTCATTTTCCCCATTGTGTACACTACTTGGGTTTCTAACCCTGTCCCCATTAACAAAAAGAAAGGCACCATTAGAGTGTGTACTGACTTCCGCGACTTAAACCAAGCATGTCCCAAAGACAATTTCCCCACGCCATTTATTGACCAACTCATTGATGCATGCGTGGGACATGAAGTCCTTTCCTTCATGGATGGTTTTTCTGGGTACAACTAGATTCAGATACGCAAGGAAGACCAATACAAAACCACCTTCACTACCCCATGGGGCACCTTTGTTTACCGATTCATGCCTTTTGGCCTAAAAAATGCTGGTGCCACCTTCCAGCGAGCATGACCTATTGCTTTCACGACTTGGTTCATATCCTGTTAGTCTATCTTAACGACCTCACCGCACGTTCCAAGAAACAAGCCGACCACTTTACTGACCTCCGACAAGTTTTTCTGCATTGTCGCAAATATCAGATCCGCTTGAACCCACTCAAATGTGTCTTTTGCGTTCCGGCAGGCCGGTTTTTAGGTTTCATTGTTTCACACAAAGGAATTGCTGTTGACCCCTTGAAGGTTCAAGCCATCTTGGATCTTCCATCACCACGCACACTTTGACAGCTACAAAGCTTACAGGGGAAATCTAATTTCCTCCGTCGTTTTGTTCCTGATTATGCCGCCACCGTACACGGTTTCTTGCATTTGCTTCATACCCACATACCATTTTTTTGGGATGACCAGGTGCAAGCTGCGTTTGATGCCCTTAAGAAAGCTCTTACACAATCCCCCTTGATTTCCCCTCTGGATTTATCTAAGGACTTCATCCTTTACGTCTCAGCATCCGAAAATGCCGTGTCGGGAGTCCTTGTTCAAGAAGACTCTGCTCATCAAGAGCATGTCATTTATTACATTAGCCAAACATTATCTGGATGACCACTCCATTACCCATACGAGGAAAAGATGGCTCTAGCCGTCATCTTTTCTGTCCAAAAATTGTGACACTGTATTCTCTTGAGTCATACCACTGTTGTCGCCGACTCAAACCTGATGGTCTACCTCTTGAACCATCGCCTCCTGCAAGGCTGTGTCGCTAAACGGGTAATCATCCTCCAAGAATATGATCCGACTTTCACCACCCCTAAGAGCACCAAAGTCCTTGCACTTGCTCAACTTATAAATGACCTACCATCCCTTTTACAGTCGCTACCAATCTCCAATGTGTTAACTGACGACCATTTGTTCATCATCTCATCGAATGACCCATGGTATGGTGACATTTTAGTCTATCTCCGAACACAAAAATTTTGACCCGATGTCGATCGTGATAGACGCCGTCGCATCCGTCACCACGCCACTCGATACCTTTTATTGGGCGATGTCCTCTACCGATGTGGTGTCGATACCATTCTTCGCTATTGTGTCACCCGCAAGGAAGCTGAGCAAGTCCTCAACGACTGTCATAGTGGTGTCTGTGGCGGCCATTTCTCCGGCATGGACACCGCCCACAAGATAATCAGTGCCGGATACTTCTGGCCCACATTATTCACTAACTGCATCACTGCGTTCAAGCATTGCCATAATTTCGAACTCTTTGCCCCAAAGGCACGAACACCACCCGCTCCACTCCATCCAGCCATTACCATTCGCCCTTTTTGCAAATGGGCCATCGACATTATGGAATGTCGACCCGCCTCCGCTAATGGCCATAAATACATCATAGTCACCGTCGACTACTTCACTAAATGTGCTGGAGCTATGCCCACCTTCAACTATAAAGCCGACACCGCTTCCTGTTCTTCTTTAACCACGTCATTACATGACTCAGGGTCCCCAAACAACTCGTCTCTGATCACGGTTCTCATTTTGAAGACGCCGTTTGGCGCGAGTTGTCCATCTTACTCAAATTCCAACATCAGTATGCCTCCACTTACTACCCCCAAGGGAACGGCCAGGTTGAGGCCATTAATAAAATTTTGAAAACCATCCTACAACGCACGGTAGATCGACATAAGTCCAATTGGCATCACATGATTTTCCCTGCATTATGGGCTTACCGAACGTCAACCAAGACCGCCACTGGTTTTACCCCTTTTCACTTAGTCCATGGAGTTGAATCTGTTCTCCCCATCAAGTGTCAGATACCTGCCCTCCACATCGCCATAAAACTTCTCGCCGACACATCACCACTGGAACAATGTCTGCTATTACTAGAACAAGCTGACGAGGACTGTCATACAGCCCTTCAAACCATTGAGGCTTCCCAGAGCCGCTCCAAAACAGGCTACGACAAGCATTTCCACCCTCGAGCTTTTTCATGAAGGAGACCTAGTCCTCGCTTACGATCAAGCCCATGACAAAACAGGAAAAGGGAAGTTTGAATCTATGTGGCAAGGCCCTTACATCATGCACACTTTCCTTGGACATGGGGCATATATTTTAACTGACTCAGAAGGCCATCCCTTATGCAACCCCTACAATGGGTTGTATCTGAAACGTTTTTATCCTTAAGAATCTTACGGACATACTAGTCCGTTTTGTACAGTTTTCTTTTTACTTGTTCTCCACTTTTTTTTGTAAATCTTACATTTGTCATTTTCCTGCATGATCACAGGATGGACCCTCTTCCACCTTATTATGTTGGTTTTGCTGACGGAGCAAGTCGCTGGTCTCCTAGCTTGGCCTCTGCTGATTGGGTATTATATTCCCCTTCACATGAGTTGATCCACATCGACGGAGTGTGTATAGGAGCTGCCACTAATAACCAAGCCGAGTACAATGCCGTGACCAGTCTCCTGATTGCTGCACTTCAGATAGGTATACGTCACCTTTGCGTGTTCCTTGACTCCCAACTTCTTGTCTCCCAACTCAACAACCACTACCAGGTGTGTGATCCTTGCCTCTTTAGAAAGTTCCTACGCACAAAACAATTAAGCCGACAGTTTGAATCCATCACATTCACTCATGTCCCACGAGCCCAAAATAGTGTTGCAGACCAAATGGCTAACGACATTCTCGACTGGCATATCAATCATATCATGTAATCCCTCCATCATGCATCATATATAAATATACCAAAAATTATATAAACTTCCATAAAGTTTGTATACAAAAACATGGGGCATCCATGTGCCTACCATAAACACATAATGATTGCATCCACGTGCAATACATACATTTAAACAAAGGGCATCCACGTGCCTACCATACACATATCATTTTGCATCCACGTGCAATACATAAACATAAAATACACAAGGGGCATCCAAGTTCTTATCATCATACATTTGCATCCATGTGCAATAAACAAACATAGATAACATAAAGCGCATCCACGTGCGAACAACAAACATAATCACAAAAAGTGCATCACGTGCATCTATATATATATCATCCATCAAAATTTATATATATGTCTTGAGTACCTCAGTACTCAGCTATACAAAAAATGGTTATACATCAAAAAGCCTCATAAAGTACATGCCGTAGCTACAAAAATACCCGCGTGTCCATACACGTCAGGTGGGAGTCCGCCATACTCCCTAGTGAGAGTCATACCCTCTGTCGCTGCTTGTATCAGCGGCCTCTGAATCCTCACCTCGCTCCTCCTCAGGTAGATCCTCATCCCTAATTAAATCCCGCACCCGGCCTCTCTCTGCCAACAGAGCCATCCGAATAGCAATAGATCAGAAGTCTCGTGGAGCCCCGAGGCAAGCATCAATCACATCCCGGTCCAAGTCCTGCCACCCCTCCTCAGTATTTCCCTCCAGTAGCTGCTCCATGAGAAGTCGTAGAGACTCCAAAGACCCCTCGGCATCTCGTCAACGCACCTCTCCTCGACTAGGTAAAACTGGTGCTGCCACATGACCCCAGTGGTCTCTATACCCCAACAGCGGTCTCGGTCCAACATCCGTACAACAGACCACATGATACCAAGTAAAAAACTAGACAAAACAATATATATATCCTATGCGTCCATAAACCAATAAAACACTAGATACATACCATCTGGACCCCAAGCCTGTCCAGGGGGTCGTGGCCCCTCAGGATCCCATGTGTAATCCATCCCCCGATATGGGTAATCATCCAGTGTCATAGGCATCTATAAACCACTGCATATAGAGCTCATCCGTGAAATATCTGCCAACATCCCCACCATCCCGACGGTGCATTATCTGCCCCCACCGCACCATACGCGGCTCCATCACTCCCCCCAACCTTACCGGCACCCGTGTTCGCAGCGTCGGCACTCACTCCATGAAAAAAGAACATAGAAATGATCTGTAACAGAATCCCTGGCCAGCTTCCTTCACCTTCGTCAACTCTCGCTGAACGCAGGTGAGAAACATCTGGCCCCACGCGAAGTAGGTACCGTCCAGCACTCTCTCTACCAGCTGCATCTGGCCCCCCGACACCTTCTCAGGCACCTGGGACCCTAGAACTCGAACCACGCACAAAGCAATTGCTCGTACCAATGGATCCTGCAAATCCCTAATCCATAGTGCATTCCTATGCACCACAGCCTCTGGTCCACAATAACGGTCCAACATGTAACCCATGTCTACATCTGCAGACCTACGCGGCTGAGTGTCCGCCACTCTGCCTAGACATGGCAACCCATTAAGAAAATAGACGTCCGTCAGGGTGAGCTCCACTCGCTCTCCTTGCACCATGAAGGCACCAATATGCGGGTCCCAAAACCTGACCAACCTATTCAGCAGAAGCCCTACTGAACGCATCACCAGCACCTGTGCGAATTTCAATAGTCCACACAACCCCAGCACCTGCCGAACATGAGGATCATCTCGAATGATCCGTATCATATCATCTGGAATTTCTTGCTCGCGCCACACCACCATCGGCATCCTGTTAATCACACTAAGAAAATCCATTAGAACCTCATCAAATAAGTAACCTTTTCCCCCCAATACCCCCCCCAATCGTATGATCCAAATCGCACCTTTAGGGCCACTTATCTTGATCCCAGATATTGGCTATTGGGCTCCTTGCTGCGATCCTAGCTCGTGGCTATGAGGGCTACAGTCACGGTCCAAGACCGTGACTGTACAGGCTTGCCTTGCGATCCAGGATCGCAGGTCCAACCACGGAACTCACGATCCAAGATCGTGGTTCCACCCGTAGAACTCACGATCCAGGATCACAATTCTACCCTAGGAACTCGCGATCCCAGATCACGGTTCTACCTATAAAACCCACGGTCCACCCGCTAGTGGACCGTACAAGCCCCCCTGGGACCCACCACCCCCCCAAACCCAATAAAAAATGCAGGTATGAGTTTGACGGAATACCTGTAACTTATGGATCGAAAATCGGTCGGTCGGATCATCCAGAAACACCAACTGAGCTCTGGTCCACTATGATCTACAGTCAAAGTCAATAGTGCAAATGACACTTGTCATATGGGGCCCACTTACTATTTATAGTCCGTTGACCTTTACTTGTTTCTGCCATTTTGGATCCATATGGAGTCCGTTCTCTGAACCATTTCCATCACTGGAATCAGCGCGACGAGACCTTCATAATGGTAAACTCGATTTTCTTGTTTCTCCGCATTATTTTTTGAGCATATTTTCCATACACCTTCGGTCACCTCGGTTTGCATGCCACATCGGCCGTAGCCTGTTTTCGTTGTATCTTATGTCGTTAGATTCAGTTTTCCCCGCTCGTGATGATGCTTGAGATCATTTCTCACTCTCACCTCCTGATTTTTCAGGCATTTTTACAAAAGCACCCCCCGTTGTCTTGGTTTGCGTGCCACATCGGTCGTTGTCCATTTTTTACGTTCCTTATATCGCCAGATTCATTTTTTCGTGCTCGTGATGACACTTGAGATCATTTCTCGCTCTCACTAAAAACCTTTTGTGCCATTGTGCTCTTGCACCTTCTCACTTAGATTTGCGTGCCACATCGGCACCGGTTGATTGTTACAATCATTTGCATCACAACTGATACATGAGCCCTTCACTCCATCCATACTGCAATTATGGCGTTGTTTTTCTACCATTCACCATCCCTCAAGGAGGCTCCATTAGTGTTCCCCCCAGATTACATTCTTGAATCCTATTAATGTCCCTGGAATTAGCACTTCCTCCTTGCTTGGCCATTCCTTTTGTTCGGTATGATTTTATCCCTTTTTCGGGCCGAATAAGACCTTTATGAAAAAGGCACTTAGGGAGTTTCTGTTAAGCTCTTTTCTGACTCCTAAAACAATGAAAAGATCGCCAATCAATCTTGCTTCCTTTAATGCTCATTAAAGTACCTGAAAGGGCATCTATCTGGTATAAGTTTAACCCTTTTTCGGACCTGGTAGATTAATTATGAAAAAGGAATACTCTAGTCACACCGGCTAGAAGAGTTCTTCATTACATCCTTTTATGCTTTTTCGGGCCTTGGAGACTAACACACAAAAAAGAACCCCCCCAGAGTCTTCTTATCGCTTTCAGAATCTCTAAAATTGAAAGCAACCATGAGCATGAGCTATCCTAGGCTCGTAAAAAACCACACGACAGTACCATTCAATCATTTCAGAGTCTTCTTATTGCTTTCAAACTCCTTAAAATTGAAAGCGCCACGAGCATGAACTGTCCTAGGCTCGTATAAATCCACATGACAGTACCATTCTATCCCTTCTCTCCAAAGAAGGACCCCACGGTGCTTCTTGGTACCATGACAGATCATATCTAGTCCCCATCATTGGAAGCACCCCCAGTTCGGTCACCTTTGTTCAGAGTAATCTGCAAGTTACCACCCTCAAAGTTTCCTGATATCATCTATCAGTTTGCCCATACAAGTCTCTCCCCTTACAGACACCTCCCCTGGTCCCTTAAAGCTATGATCCCTTTCCTCTCAAGTTAGTTTCATATGCTGCCAGGTTAGCCATGTCGTCATACTCTGAACAAAGGAAGTTTGAGTCTTTCCCCCATCAGTGTCTTCAATTGCCCCAGCAGTATGTCAGTCCCCACTTTCAGTACTATCATCTTTTGGTTGACACCTCACGCTCCTATCAAGGAACCATCATTTCCTTGATAGTTGCATGGTCTCCCTCTGTCGACATCAACCAATCTATTCCAGAGGATAGATCAAGAGGTCCCTGCGCCTTGGAATCATCATCATTTGTGGAGAGTGCCTACGGATCATTTTGACAGGAGCCCCCATTTGCCTCTTAACATGGTTTTTTCTCACGTGCTCGACTGCAACTCCTTAATCGCACCATTGAGAATTGTGTAGGGTATATATCCCCCCAGTTAGTTTTCGAAGACCACGGACTTCCCCCGACTCTAGCACATTGGTGAGTCACTTTGGAACACCCAAGTATATGTTCCTGTTGAAGCATAGGCCGCGGCTATGGTAAAGCTGCCAAGTTTTGGGAAAAAGCACTAAGTTTGAAGGAAAAGTGCTAATTTTGAGGAAAAGCACCATTTTTGGCAGAAATGAACAATGCGCGGTACGGCGCCAGATGGATGAGCTCACTACAGAGTGCGGACCGGAAATCGCGGAGCTTGCGCGCACAAGCCAAAGAAGAGTAAATGTGGCCGAGTAGAAAGTTCAACCACCACATTAAATGAAGCGGCGGAATAGAGGGCTCAGCTACCCTCATTAAGGCTAAGTACAGGAGTTATGGTTGCTCGGACCAAGGAAAAGCAACGGGACGAAGCATTGAAGGCAAAGGACACGCAACAAAGAATGATGAAGCGGCGCCCATACCCGTGATCTGCGCCGAAAATCACAGAGCCTACAGGAAGCTGTGACGCAACTGCAAGAGGCATTTAAAGTACACCTAGCCGTGTCAGTGGTTAGGGTTTTTGGGGATCGCTGTTGAGAAAGGCCCATAGTTTTGTAAAGGTGCGACCCTCAAGGCCACCTATATATATGTGTAATTGTAAAGGGAAAATGGTTAGATGGGTTGGTTAGAAGGTAAGAGAGTTAGAATTGGATAGCTATAGAGCTAGTCACCGAGTTTACAGACAGTATAAGTTGATGTCTGAGTCATTGTAATCTCTGTAGAAGAAGAGAATAGATATAAGAGAAGGGCTCCCAGCTGTGTGCGTGGAGTTTCCCAGAAAGATCTAAGGCTGCAGCTGTGTGCGCAGCGTAACTATGTAATTCCCATTTCGAGCCAATATAGAATACAGTTCCCGTGGATGTGATTCCCCCATGGAGGCGAACCACATAATTCTGGTTGTTCTGGTGATGTTTTACATGAATGCATGTCTATGTCTTATTATCTATGTTTACATGAATGTTTCGCTATATTTATGAATGAATATGTAAAGTAATTCCTTGAAGCTCCCTTAGAAGTTATACTTGTGCAGTGCCGAAGGAGCCTGTAAGAACGTTATCGCTGCAGCACTTGAGGAGTGTGTTACTGCATTGTGACGCAAGGCCAGAAACGATATAGTGTGTCGAACGTAGTGGGTAAATGCCTCGTGTGTAGGTGTGGAGATACCGCGCAGCTAGGATGGTAAGGGTGAGTTCCAGTGCTTTCGCGCTGAGAGGTCTGCGGAAGAGTAAGACGTTAAGGAAACCTCCCGGAAGGGAAGGGAGAATATTATAGTCTCCACATCGCCTAGGTTAAGGAAACCTGATTCCTTATCGCCCCCATAGCCACTTCGGGTGAGACCTCAGGCTGCTGTGCAGCCCATTGCCGAAAGGGCCAGTGCGCCAAGGGGTGTTTGTTGCTACGCCTCCTGAAAACCTGGGTCTGTCCAGAAAGAAGCCAACAGTTCCTCAGGATATTTGGGTTGTGTTGGCGATATTCGAAAGCCATCCACTATGCTTCGTTGAGTACCCATTACAGCTGTAGTCCAGTGTACCATTGAGAGTACAACTCATTGTCATCATGATCCACCAGTTCATCAGTTCCTCTAGTACCATAGTCAGCAGCCCTATTATTATTCCATTGTAACAGTTATTCAGCTCAGATTTGGTCAGACTCAGAGTATGTCCTAGATTTGTGTCCCCTCTAGACCCATATGATGTACAAAGCAGTTTTCCATGTATTGTTCAGGTCCTCCCTTTTGGGGCCTCATTGTTATTTTATGTATCTTGATACGAGCATGGGTATGCCTGCCTCATCCATATATTGATATTATCCCTCATTCATTATTGAGGTCATGTATTTCAAGTTTTTGCAGTTGTTTCGGGCCTGTTGTTCCAGTCTCCAGTCCGTTTCTTCTCCTCTCCATACCCCAGGGAAACCAAAAAACAAAGACTTATGATGTCCATCGGCCATACGATGAGCTCCTGCCCTCGCACATCAGGGGGCATCTGTTATCACCAAGAAATTGCTCACTACCTTACTTCCCTCATCAGATGACTCATTTGTCCATTTTCCCACCATTTTTACCTTCAAAACCTTAAAAAACCCACAAAAAGGCCACCAAAAGGCCAAAAAAACCCCTTTTTACCCCAAAATAATGTAAAATTCCTCCAAAAATAGCAAAATCCTCCAAAAAAGGCTCTAAATTCCCAAAAACCTCTAAAAAGGGAATAAAAATTCAAAAAAGAGGAAAAAGGGGGGAAAAATGAAGTAAAAACCCTATACCATAACCCTAAACCATATGGGGTTGAAAATCATGGGTCAATGCTTCACCACCAAAAACACCTATAAATAGGTGACGAAGGCACCCCATTCAATATCCACAATCATTCCTATCCTCACTCTGCCAAATTTTCTCGTGAAGCCCTAGCTCTCACCCTTGAAGCTAGTTTCCATCTTTGAGAACCCATTTTTTGCCCATTCCCCATACAGGTTGGAGAAGGAGAAGGAGCACCATTGGAGACTTGGAGCAACCCCCTTGGAGCATTGCAACAAGCTCAACCACCCTGTACTTTGGAGGGACCATATTAATACAAAAGAACAATTCTTCTTACATTGCAAGGTATCTTTTACTATTTTTTATGCACATGTTAGGTTAACTTTATTTACTGTTTTACTATCATGCTTTTTTACATTTTCTGAACTACTACTAAGGAAACCCCTTTCCTTAGTAGGGGCCCTTTTTCCCAAGCTAGGGTGAAAACCCTAGCTACAGGAAGTGTAGCTAGGAAGAAGTATCTAGGCCCCCTATTCCTTGAAGCTTCATGTCCAAGTTTTGTTTAAGGAATAACTTCATTCGGTTTAAGTTTTGACAAAGGAAGAGATTCATTCTTCCAACCAAGGAGAGATGAGGGAAAGGAGTACAATGTTTGTTGCATTGTAAGAATCGTGGCTCGGGAAATTGATGATTTAGTTGCTTTCCCCTTTTCCCTCGGGGAGTGGCTTCCAAATGTAGTGTTCGCTAAGCGTGAATTAGATACTCTTGAAGAAGTTGTTCCTTGGACTAGGTATGGTTTTGACATGCCCCTCATTTGGGAATCTTGTAGTTCAAGAGCGTTGGAAGGGTTTAATTATCTTGCAAGTATGACACCTTCCGTGGACATAGAAGGAAAGATCTAAGAGATTTCATATGGAATCTGTGAAACCATTGAAGATGTTCAATCCATATAAAGTAATATGAGGTGGATGGATTCTTAAATGGAAGGATTTCTTGCGATTGCTTTCGAGATAACATCACAAGCACCATCGGTGGACTCCCATCTTGAATAAGTTGAACAAAATACATTTCTGATCACTTCTCATACATCATCCTTAGAATCTTGTCTTGATGATGTTGAGGGAAATGTTCACACCCATGAATCACAAATTGAAGCAAACAAAGTCACTATGGAACGTCATGAATCTCTTTTAGCTGCAAAGTAATCTCAAATATCTGACTTGGGAGGTAAGGAAGTTAAGGATGCTAGGATTTATCAGCTAGTCAATGTCATTGTTAACAACTCCAGTTCTAAGGAGCACAACAAAGATGTAGAGAAAATTCAGGGCACTCAACCTATGGACAACGAGGAGACCGTTGAAGATAATCGTGAGACCCGGGAGGAAGATTTTGAAGAGAATCCTAAAGAAGATGAAGAGAAAAATTGAGAATACCAAGTCATGGACAATGACAATAGTATCTAGTTACTTTATTTTCATACATTTTTTTTGTAAGCTACTTCTAGGCCAGTATGTTAGAATATACAATAATATAAGGGAGCATGTTTTTTGTTTAAGACCTATGTTATTCAGGATGATTGTAACTCACCTCTATAATGTTATTAAACTTTTCATACTCTGTTTAAAATGTATTATTATGCTCAAATTTCTTTCAACCTTTTATAAATACAAATTTACCCATTGTTTTAAAAAAACAAATATTCACTTATATTATTAATATAATTAATATTAATTAAACATATTAACTATATTTTTTAACTTTTACATGTAATATAATTTTGTAAACCTATTTAAAAACGTTAACCATAAAACCCTCACATCCCACCCATCTTATCTATTCTAGGTATACAACTAAATTCACCTTGATCTTTTTGAACACCCATATTCCCAACTTTATTGTGTTATCTTTCATCAAAAACAAATTCTTCTTATGTTAAAACATAACTCTTTTAACATACCTTTAAAAACATGTTGAACATGTTCTTCCCAAGACTTGATATAAATAAGTATATCATCAAACAATACTAACACACATTTTCTAAGAAAGCGATTCAAAATGGAATTCATCAAACCTTGAAATGTGGAAGGTGCATTTGTAAGGCCAACATGCATGACCAAAAATTCATAATGAACTTTATGAGTTCTTAATGTTGTTTTAGGGATGTCTTCTTCCTTCATTCTAATTTGATGATACCCTTAACAGAGATCCAACTTTGTGAAGAAAGTTTCTCCTTGTAGTTCATATAACAACTCATCAATGAAAAGAATGTGAAACTTATATTTAATGGTGATCTTGTTGAGCTCTCTATAACATGGACACATATACCATGATCCATCCTTCTTGTCTACCATTACCAATGGTGTCCAGTAAGAACTTTGTCTAGGCTTGATTATGTCAGCCTCTAACATTTCTTCAACAATATGCTCAATTTCACTCTTTCATCCATAGGGGTATTTGTAAGGTCTAATGTTAGGAGGAACACTTCCTAGAATTAAGTGAATAGCATGATATAAATATCAAGTAGGTGGAAGACCTTTTAGAATATCTTCAAATACATTAGAGTATTTATCAATGAACCTTTGGAGATCCATGGGAACATGAGGCTCATATGTTTGAACATCTAGTGAGAATAATTGTGCAATTACACCTTGATGTCCCTTTTTCAACAATTGTGTCATACCATTCGAGCTTATCACCTTGCTTGGATTCCCTGTGATACCCCTTAATTCAAATTATTTTCCTTCCCATAAAATTTCATGAAACGTTTCTGAAAATTAAAACCACTATCCCCAATGATTGTAAACATTACACCCCTAAGACAACATTAGTACCACCCATTTGGATAACAATCATTGGACTATTCAATACACATTCCCCCATAATAAGATTGGTATTATGGCATTTCCTTGAGTAATCAATAGTTCCTCCATCTGCAATCATTACTTGAAACTCTGGTACTGGATATACAAAGCAATTGAGAGTTTTGGCTAGTTAACAATGAATGAAATTATGAGTACTACCAGAATCAATCAAACTATTACCTTTATTTTTTTATATGCCCTTTAAATCTTGAGAGTTCATGGAGTTCTATTTCTAGCCAATGCATGATAATATATGGCAGGAGTAATCTCTTCTATTTCTTCATCTTGATATTTTTTTAATTTTGTAAATTAAAAAAAAAAAAAGTTTTTATAATTAGTTTTCTTTATAATTTTTATTTTTTATTTAAATTGTTTATATATATATATATATATATATAGATATATAGATATATTATAAATTTTAAATGTTTTTAAAATTTTGTTTAGGTATTTTTAATTTGGATTTTATTTATATATATACTCTTTTAAATTTTGTTAAATAAATTTGTTTTGAAATTGTTGTTCATAAAATTTAAATTTTTTTTATAAATCTATTTTTTATTTTTTATTTTTTTAACTTTTTCTAAAAAAAATTAATTTGTTTTCTCATTTTTGTTTTCTCATATTTATTTTTCTAAATTTTGATTTTTTTACATTGTTGTGCCAGGCCCCTTTGAGCTGTGGGGAAAGTCTACACTCCTCCCCTAAGCCCTCTTTGGGCACCCAATGCGCTGCTCCAATGGGCAACGCGTTTTTGAAGAAAATATCAAACTTGACAAATTTTTGAGAATATATTTTGTAATGTTTTGACTTTAAGATTTTATTTTGAGAGTAAATATTATGTTTTTAATATGTTATTTACAAATATATGGTATACTTTTTGTTTAGTCTAAGTGAATGAACAATTTATAGAAAATAATGTTAAATAGAATCATTTTTAAAGATAAAATAGCTGAAAATATGTTAAAAATTGTTTGTGATGTCTTTATTTTTTCTTTTTTTTTACAAATTTTCACCAAAAATGACTTATTTAAGAGAAAAGTTTAAAGAAAAAACTTCCAAAATGTATATTTTTTTCATTCTACCTAGCTTCTAAATGTTAACAAAATTAAAAAATGTATATGTTTTTTCATTATAACTAGCTACTAAATGTATAGTTTTTAGTAAACTTTGAAAAAACGCCCTTGTAAATAAAAGTTATAGTTTCTTATGACCAAGAAGTTTCAAAATCACAAAAAATGGCTCAAAATGAAAAATGGTGCTACTAGTATACACACTTTTTGAAACTAAGGTTAAAAAAACTATCAGAATTGACCCCCCAAAAAATGAGAACAATCTCGGTTTCTCGTTAAGTTGTATAACTTGTTAACCCCTTACCACCCCCCAATCTCTCTCTCTCTCTCTCTCTCTCTCTCTCTCTCTCTCTCTCTCTCACCCCAAAATCTACACTCCTCACTTATACCCCCCTTTCTCTCTAATCACCCTAGTCATCCGCAAACTCCTAAACCCCACCTTTCTCTCTAACCTATACCCTTTTATGCAATCTCTCTCTATATCTCTCACAAAACTCCCCTCCTCCCCCCTACCCCTAATCACCCACACCATCCCCTACTTGATACTTCTCTCTCTCTCTCTCTCTCTCTCTCTCTCTCTCTCTCTCACACACACACACACACACACACACACACACACCTCTACTCCTCCACCTACCCCTAATCTCGACATATCTTTCCCTCTCCCTCTCTCTCAACCCCCTAACACCCTACATTATCTCTCTCTATCTATCTCTCTCTCTCCTTACTAACCCCCTACCTCACTCTCTCGCCTCCTAATCCCCCCCCCTACCTCTAGCACCCCATCCTCCTCCTTCTCCTCCTCCTCCTCTTTCTCTCTATCCCATATTCCTCCTAACCCTCAACAACCCCCTCTTTCGCTCTCTCTCTACCCTACCCCTCCACCTACACTTAAGACCCACACCTTTGTCACTCCCTAACACCCCCCCTCTCTCAAACACATCTCACTACCTGTAACCCCCCTCTCTCTCCCTAACCCCACACATAATATCCCTAGCCATTAAAACCTCCTAATCCACTCTCTCTTTCTCTCATACTCCCCCCTCCTCCTAACCCCCCCCCTCTCTTTAGTCCTAATCCCACTCCCCCTACCACTTACCACCCTCTCTCTCTCTCTAACTCTATAACTACCCTAATCATCCCTAATACCCTACCCCCATCCCCCCCACCCTTTTCTCTCTCTCTCTCTTGCGCTTCCCCAAACCGCCTCCTCCCCTTACCCTTAATCACCTAAGCCCTCCCCCCCCCTCTCGCTCTGATACTCATGCACATAACCCTAACCCCACCCCCCTCTTACTCCCCTGAACCCATTTAACACTCCCTTATCCCCCCCCCCCCCCTCTCGCTCTCTCAAGCACACACACACACACACATCTTCTCCTACCTCTACCACTAACCCCCTCTTATCTCTCTCTCTCACCCTTTCTAACCCCCCCTCTCACTCTCATCCCCCCGTAATCCTCCTCTTACCTCTAATCCCCTCTCCTTCTCTCTCTTCTCTCTCTCTCTCCCCCCCTCTTCCCCATAAGCCTCACTAACCCCCTCTATCACTCTCGCTCTCTCCCTCTCCCGTACTCCTTCACCTACACCTAACACCACCTCTCTCTCTCTCCCCCCAACCACCTAAAAGCCTACATACTTCTCTCTCTCACACACTATCACAACCCCTAACCCCCATCCTACTCTCCCTACTTGTAACCATATGCTCCTCTCTCTCTCTATCCTACCCCCCCTACCCCTAAACCCGCTCTCTTTTTCTCTCATAATATCGCTCCTCATATCACTTACCTCTCTCTCTCTCTCTCTCTCTTCCCCCACTTTGTACCCCCCTTATCTCTAATTTCCCTAATCATCCCTAAACCCCCACACCTCCACCCAACCTGGTATTTATTTTTTTCTCTCCCTCAACCCCCCTCCTCCCCCTACCCCTAGTCAACCAAACCCTCTTCCATCTCTCTCTCTCTCTCTCTCTCGTATAGCTAACCTCCCCCCCTCTCATCTACATAACCCTTACTAACCCCCTCTCTCTCACTCTCTCACCTCCCTACTGCTCCCCCTACCTTTAACCCCCATCGTCATCTTTTTCTCTCTCCCTCCTAAACCTTACTAACCCCACCTCTCACTCTTTCTCTCCCTTACTCCTCCACCTACACCTTACCCCCCGCCCCTCTCTCTCTCCCCCAACCCCCTAACACCCTCATTTATCTCTCTCAATCTCATCACCCCTAACTCATCCTCTCTTTCCCTAACCCCCATCATATTCTCCCTACCCATAAACACACCCTCTTCACCTCTCTTTCTCTCTCCTACTTCCCCTAACTGTACCCTTTTCTCTCTATATCTCTCCTACTCCCCCTACCCTTACCCCTCTCACTCTCTATCTCTCCTAATCACCCCCCCTACCACTTACCACCCCCCATATCTCTATCTACCCAAATCCCATACATATTCTTCCCTCTAACTACCCTAATAATCCCTATGCCCCTACCCCCCCCAACCCCCTCCTCCCCCTTACCCTTAAGGTAAATTTGTTTTTGACCAAAACACACATGTGTTTTAGCTCTACAAAATGCATACACAATTGGTTTAGCTAAAACATGTGTGTGTTTTGGTTTCATGGGACCTAGATAGGCAAGAAAGGAAAATTTCAATTTAAAAGAAACGCACTTACATTTCTTAGGACTAATACCGAGCCTTCTCACCTGTATGGGTGTGATCAGTCTTCCTATCTATCTGCTTCAGACTTTGCTTCGGGTTAACCAAACTTGTGGCATGGAATATGGTAAACCATAACTAATTAAGCATCTCACTAATTTTCTCAATATGAATGTGCTTTACCCCTCATTATAGTATGCTACACACAATCATCTTTTATGAATTTTAAGACCCAGATATAAATTTTTCTACATATTCCAAGTATGTAATTTAATATATATATATATATATATATATATATATATATATATTAATTTGTTTCTAACTTTCTTTTGTCATCTCTCAACTCAAAAAACACATTGTTAGCGTTTTTTCCATAACTATTTTGTTTCTTGAGCATCTTTTAAAAAAAATGTATTCTACACCATTAGAGGCTGACCTCTACATGCTATAAAAAACTGAGTCATGGTCATTGCATTAAGACCTTCAAAAGCTACACCCACACTTGGCATACTGTTTTTGAGGTTTGATCACATAGATAATTAAAATAATTTCTAAGTTGTTAAATTTATTTTGGAAAAATAATGTTGCACTAGTATTATTTGTTCTCTATAGGTCTACAATTTTTTATAGGTTGACTCCATCCTTTAGGCACTCAAAGGATGCACCCATAAACACATATAAATCATCCTTTAACAAAATTATAGGAATATATGCAAATTGGTATATTTGAGAATAAAGTCAAATTTCATTTATAAAAATTCATTTATGTGTTTTAAGTAATTTATCACATGATTGGATTTAGGCATAAGCCAAAATTATAGGAATAGATGTAAATTGTTTAATATTTTAAAGGCATTTACTTTCAATTACTAGCTTTCATTATATTTATTAAGTTTTTTTTTGTATTAGGCGAAATAATGTAACAACCCTAGTTTAAACCGTATTATTTTGTTAATATAATTTTGTAAAGTATTAGGAGTGCCTATAAGGAAGAACTCATGTTGTATTTCTCTTTATTAATATAAAAATTAAACTGGAAGTGGCAGAACCAACACGCTGAATGGACAAGGACTCATGTTTTCATGTAGGTCACAGATGGGGAGTTGAATAGCCTAGAAGGGGGTTAAGTCATAACTTTGTGTACCTTGAAAAAATTTAAAAATAAACCTTTTATTTTTTCACTAAGCCTACTCCTTATTTAAGATTTAATTTTGTTTTAAGAGCCAATTATGTTTAAAGCGATGATTAATGGAGGATTAGGTGGGAACTTAAGATAATAGTTGACAAGTGTTGCTGGGTGAGCATGCATACAACAAAAAGAATGCAAAGAGGAAAAAACTAAAAATTAGGAGGGGAGAAGAAAAAAAATGCAGAGGGTAGTGTGGGAAAGCAAGAGTGTTCAATGAAATTGGGACTAAGTGGTTGATTGGAATTGTTGGAGGACAGAGAAGCAAGTCTAGTTCCAGAGAAAAATGTCCAATTCACCCAACTTTTGTGGTAGTTAGGTTGGTCGAGAGTACTTGTAATCCCAGGCCTGTTTTGTTAACTTTTGGTTAATCATTTACACTTGATTTTCCTCCGGTTGTACCTCTGATATGGAAATGGTGTAAGAAATTATTTTAGTGGAATTCTAAGCACAAATGTAGTGATGGATTTCACTATGGTACTAGTTAGAATGAAGCTAACGGAAAAGATTGCACAGTTGGCATGGATTTGGTTACAAACTAGTAAATCATGTTTGCCGAGTGAGAAAATATTGAGAGAAACCCGATTATGGTGAGAGCCTATGGTGAATGCATGAGTCTTGGATCGGAGGTGGAGTTTGGTTGAGATATTAAAAAGAAGAACTACCTACAGTTGGGTGGAGCATGGCTGCAACAAAGCCAGTTGCTTATTCCAAGTATTTTGTAGATATGTTCATCACCTGGAAATTCTATCTTAATTTATGATATGTTATCTAATTAATTGTCGGTTAAATATTTGCATGTTTTACTTGTTAAATTTCCTGAGTTTGGCTTCAACATAGGAATTTACATTTTATTTGGCTAAATTCAAGGGCATGAAATAAATGCAAGTTTAATTATGCGTTATTGCTTAGAAATTTTATGCAAGCCAGTTTATTTTAATTTTTTATTTAAGTCGAAGTCGAAATTTATTTCCTGTACAAATTGTTCATTTCCACATTTGAAAATGTAATGTTTAATTTAAAATTTCATGGCAAAGAAAAAATAAAATTTTATTTCCCAGACTTGTGTGATAATGCCAATTTTACAACTTAGTTTTGTTTTACCGCACAACCCCTAAGTTCAAGAAAATGATTATGCAATTCAATAAGGATTATAGTCAGGAAGGAAATAGTTCATTAAATAATGAATGAAGTGGTTGGTAAAATTATCAGACAAAAAATTGAAAATTATAAGTCGAATATAATTGGGGAAATAAAGCTCTATGTTATATAAAAATTGTTGGTATAGTTAATTAATAAAGTTTTGTTCTTTGAGTCGAATATGGGTTCGAACTATTTTTGTCTAATAGGTAATTTGAAACCATAGACTGATTTGATTCATTAAAATCAAAGTTGTTTTGGGTTAATAAAACCACGGGATCTCTATCGAAGCTCCATAGTAGAGTAAAGGACTAAGTAAGTATTGATTATCTTATTCAATTAAATGATAAACAATACCTTGAATTAAGGCATGTTTTTAGGAGCTTTGTAATGAGTGGTATTGCTGATTTGAAAACCATGGGTGGGAATGATATAAATTCAAATTTATGCTTGAATCCAAGTTAGACATATATAAATATTCTTAATCTGAAGTTATATAATTCGATCGTAGTCGGTTAATGGATTAAGTTATTAGGGTCGGTAATATTATTTAATATAGTTAAAAAGAGGTGATGAATTTAGTCGGTTAGTGGATTAAGTTATTATGATCAGGGTCGCTAACTTGACCATAGTCAGATCTCAACCATAGTCGGTGGAGGACCTATTATGGGTTCATAAATATATGTCTTAATCGTTTTATTGGTTAACGTGAAACTTACTATATAGTAAGTTTGAAAAGGAAAAGGATAAGTTGAAGTTATGTTTATATTTGACCTATTGATGGGTAGACAAATAAATAAATGAATGGTAATTTAAATATTTAAAAATGTCTATGCCCTAAATTTGTGTAGTTTTACGTCTAGTCCATAAGTAAGAGTTTAATTGCATTTGTTATAAGATTTAATGTGTCTTTTGAAATGTTTTATGTTTCCACTATTTAATTATAATTAATCTGCACTATAAAATGCATTTTTAACAAGGGTGTGTTACAATTAGCAACTAGGACGGGGATGGTACTCACGTGACATTGGGGGTTTAGGGGTAAAATTTCGTCCACTACCACTATACCCCTAGGTACAACCACTAATCCTACCACGATGTCACATTAGTTATCTGAGTTTTGAACCAATGACCTTTTACAAGGCTTACACAGGCTTTGCCAGTTGGCCTACACCCCAACAGACTTCGTTATATATATTAAGTTATTTATAAAAAAAAATATTGTTTTTCTTTTACTTAATAAATTTAAGTTGATTTATATATATTGAATAGATAATTGATTCAATGAAAAATACCTTCTATTGAAAATCTAAACATACACTATAAAATTAATAGATTTTATTTTTATAATGAATGTATAAAAGTGCACTATAAAATTAACAACTCTTTTATTTTTTTCATTTTTATATTAAATGTATAAACATACACTACAAAATTAATAACTTTTATTTTATATTTCTTATCTTTATATCTAAAATAAAATTATTTTATATTAAATCTCTTTATATGTAAATGGAAGAAAGTAACATATCACTATGTCTAAACAAATTAAAAATACATTCTATTAAAAATCTAAACATGCATTATAAAATTATATCATATGTAAAATAAAGTTATGTGGAAGAAAGTGAAATATTACCACGTCTAAGAAATAAAAGATACCTTTTATTAAAAATCTAAACATGCGTTATAAAAAATTCTATTATATGTAAAATCAAATTATATGGAAGAAAGCAAAATATGATTATGCCTAATAAAATAATATTTCAAAAATTTAGAATAACTTAATTTAAAAATCATTTTTATTAAATTGAAAATATTTAGAATAACTTTATTAATCATCAATAATAACCATGAATTGTAGAATATTTAAATCCTTGTAGACATTATTTCCTCTAATGTTCATGTCCAACACTTAAATTGAAATTATGCATTGGATATAATCATAACATCACTCTATCCATGCAACATATTGTTTAAATAAATGAATCTCAAGTGTTGATGATTAATTCTAGAATAGTATAAGTCAATCTTAAAAATGGCCTGCCCTTGATTAACATTAATAATAACTATAAAAACAACCATAATGGCAAGGACAAAAACCACATTAAGGAGAAAACTGAAAAGTTGAGGATTTCTGAGTGTCCATAGGCCATATGCATTTTTTCATAATTTAATTATCAATTCATAATGATAATTTGGTCCATATAAATTGGATTTGTTCTATAATTATTATATAATTATAAATTTGATTTTTTTCTATTACATAAACAATAATTGTTAACTCAACTAAGATGAACGCTACATGTAACTATAGTTGACATAACCTAACCAAAGGAAACCATAGTTAAAGATAGTTTCATATAAGTCAATAATCGATAACTAAAGTCAACCATGGTTCATTAGTCAACCATGGTTAGATAATAATGAATCATAGTAATATATTGTCAAACTTATTCAGCCATCATTTGTCACCCACTGTTAATCATGGTTGAACTTGTACAACCTTAGCTAACCATAATCAACAATTGTACCTAATGTTTTCAAACTAGCTAGTGCAAAAGGACACTTACTAAGAGTTAAGGAACTATTAGTAACATTTTGTGAATGAGAGTGTGTAACTACAAATAGAAATAAAAAAGTGGTAATGATTACTGCAATAAAAGTAAAAAGTAAATCAAGATACCCATGAATGAAATAATGTTTTCTTTATATTATAAACAAGAGTTTACAATCTGGGTTACCTCAATGCAATGAGTAGATTGGGGCTCTTGTATCCATATTAATGGTGGTGCTTCGGGTCTCCAATGCACTTTTCTATCGTACAAATGCTCAAAGTGGTGGCCAAAACTCAACTAAGTGTGAAACAAAGGTCAAAAAGGTAGGCTAAGATTCAATAGGAATTCTGGCAGAGTTTCGGTAAGATAGGTTGAATGTATCTATGAAATGGGGGGCCTCAATCCCCAAACAAATACGATGAAGCTTTTACATTTCTACAATCACACCTATAGGTAAGAAGAATCATTAAATCTCCCATTGGTCGAGAGTTAAAGCCCCTCTCCCTTATGGTCGAGCGACTCGTATCCTCGCCCCTAGCGAAAGATACCGGGAAGCCAAATAATATTTATCTCCCTATTGGTCCACCACCTTCGCAAGGACCTGCCTTTGCTCTTGGTGCCTTAGCCTATACCTATGTAGGATCCGCGTCTGTATCTAAATAAAGCCAGTCATAGGAAGCCTAGAACTAAAGGCCAAGTACACCAGGAAATACACGAACCATACACCAAGTTCCTCGACCACCCCCTTTTTATAAAAAAATTGGATGGTGGTATATTTTCCCATGGTATTGAGAGGCTAGTAGTATTGCTCCATAGTATTGGGAGGTTTCCCTAATTTTTCTATGTCTAAAAATTAAAAATACATTCTATTAAAGATATAAACATGCATTATAAAATTATATTACATGTAAAATCAAATTATGTGGAAGAAAATAAAATATTGCTACGTCTAAGAAATAAAAAATACCTTTTATTAAAAATATAAACATGCATTCTAAAATTTTCTATTATTTGTAAAATCAAATTATATGGAAGAAAGTAAAATATTCCTATGCTTAATAAAATAATATTTCAAAAATTTACAATAACTTAACTTAAAAATCATTTTTATTAAATTGCAAATATTTAGAATAACTTTATTAATCATGAATAATAACCATGAATTGAATATTATTTAAATGCTCGTAGACATTATTTCCTCTAATTTTCATGTCCAACACATAAATTGAAATTATCCATTGGACATAATCACAACATCACTCAATCCATGCAACATATTGTTTAAATAAATGAATCTCAAGTGTTGATGATTAGTTCTAGAATATTGTAAGTCAATCTTAAAAATGGTCTGTCCTTGATTAACAATAACATTAACCATAACAACAACCATAATGGCAAGGACAAAAACCACATTAAGGAGAAAGACTGAAAAGTTGAGGACTTCTAAGTGTCCATGGGCCATATGCATTTTTTAATATACCGTTTAAATAATTTAATTATCAATTCATAATGATAATTTGGTGTATATAAATTTGATTTGTTCTATAATTATTATATAATTATAAATTTGATTTTTTTCTATTACATAAACAATAATTGTTAACTCAACTAAGACGAATGCTACATGCAATTATAGTTAATATAACCTAACCAAAGGAAACCATAGTTAAACATGTTTCACATAAGTCAATAATCGGTAACTAAAGTCAAACATGTTAAACCAAAGTCAATCACGGTTCATTGAATTCAACCATGGTTAGATAATAATGAATCATAGTAATATATTGTCAAACTTATTCAACCGTCATTTGTCACCCATTGTTAATCATGGTTGAACTTGTACAACCTTAGATAACCATAATCAACCATTGTAGCTACTGTTTTCACACTAACTAGTGGAAAAGGACACTTACTAAGAGTTAAGGAAGTGTTAGTAATAGTTCATGAATGGGAGTGTGTGCATACAAATAGAAATAAAAAAGTGTTAATGACTAGTGCAGTAAAAGTAAAAAGTAAATCGAGATACCCATGAATGAAATAATGTTTTCTTTATATTGTAAACAAGAGTTTACAATCTGGGTTACCTCAATGTGATGAGTAGATTGGGGCCCTTGCATCCATATGAATGGTGGTGCTTCGGGTGTCCAATGCACCTTGCTCTCCTATGAATGCTCAAAGTGGTGGCCAAAACTCAACTAAGTGTGAACAAAAGCTCAAAAAGGTAGGCTAAGATTCAATAGGAATTCTGGCAGAGTTTCGGTAAGATAAGGTGAATGTATATATGAAATGGGGGGCCTTTCCCACCACCATTTTATAGAAATTTTGGATGGTGGTATATTTTTCCATGTTATTAGGAGGCTAGTAGTATTGCCCCATAGTATTGGGAGGTTTCCCTAATTTTTCGATGTCTAAAAAATTAAAAATATATTCTATTAAAAATATAAACATACATTTTAAAATTATATTATATGTAAAATAAAATTATGTGGAAGAAAGTAAAATATTACTACGTCTAAGAAATTAAAAAAAAAAACATTTTATTAAAAATATAAACATGCATTATAAAATTCTACTATATGTAAAATTAAATTATATGGAAGAAAGTAAAATATTACTATCCTTAATAAAATAACATTTCAAAAATTTAGAATAACTTAATTTAAAAATCATTTTTATTAAATTGCAAATATTTAGAATAACTTTATTAATCACGAATAATAACCATGGTGGTATATTTTGCCATGTTATTAGGAGGCTAGTAGTATTGCCCCATAGTATTGGGAGGTTTCCCTAATTTTTCGATGTCTAAAAAATTAAAAATATAAACATACATTTTAAAATTATATTATATGTAAAATAAAATTATGTGGAAGAAAGTAAAATATTACCACGTCTAAGAAATAAAAAATAAAAAAACATTTTATTAAAAATATAAACATGCATTATAAAATTCTACTATATATATGTAAAATTAAATTATATGGAAGAAAGTAAAATATTACTATGCTTAATAAAATAACATTTCAAAAATTTAGAATAACTTAATTTAAAAATCATTTTTATTAAATTGCAAATATTTAGAATAACTTTATTAATCACGAATAATAACCATGAATGGAAGATTATTTAAATTCTCGTAGACATTATTTCCTCTAATGTTCATGTCCAACACGTAAATTGAAATTATCCATTGGACATAATCACAACATTACTCAATCCATGCAACATATTATTTAAATAAATGAATCTCAAGTGTTGATGATTAATTCTAGAATATTGTAAGTCAAACTTAAAAATGGCCTGCCCTTGATTAATACTAACAATAACCATGACAACAACCATAATGGCAAGGACAAAAACCACATTAACGAGAAAGACTGAAAAGTTGAGGACTTCTAAGTGTCCATGGGCCATATGCATTTTTTCATATTGTTATAATGTATACCGTTTAAATAATTTATTTATCAATTCATAATGATAATTTGGTATATATAAATTTGATTTATTCTATAATTATAAATTTGATTTTTTTCTATTACATAAACAATAACTATTAACTCAATTGAGATGAACGCTACATGGAACTATAGTTAACATAACCTAATCAAAGGAAACCATATTTAAACATGTTTCACACAAGTCAATAATCGGTAACTAAAGTCAACTATGGTTCATTAGTCAACCATGGTGAATGAAAGTCAACCATGGTTCATTGAATTCAACCATGGTTAGATAATAATGAATCATAGTAATATATTATCTAACTTATTCAACCATCATTTGTCACCCATTGTTAATCATGGTTGAACTGGCACAACCTTAGCTAACCATAATCAACCATTGTAGCTAATGTTTTCACACTAGCTAGTGCAAAAGGACACTTACGAAGAGTTAAGGAACTGTTAGTAACAGTTCGTGAATGGGAGTGTGTGCATACAAATAGAAATGAAAAAGTGTTAATGACTATTGCAGTAAAAGTAAAACGGAAATCAAGATACCCATGAATGAAATAATGTTTTCTTTATATTATAAACAAGAGTTTACAATCAGGGTTACCTCAATGTGATGAGTAGATTGGGGCCCTTGCAGCCATATGAATGGTGGTGCTTCGAGTCTCCAATGCTCCTTTCTCTCCTACGAATGCTCAAAGTGGTGGCCAAAACTCAACTAAGTGTGAACAAAAGCTCAAAAAGGTAGGCTAAGATTCAATAGGAATTCTGGCAGAGTTTCGGTAAGATAGGGTGAATGTATATATGAAATGTGGGGCCTCAACCACCAAATGATTTTTTTCCCATTTTATTACCAACTTAGGTATTTTGGGTTTTTGGAGGCCAAATATGTAGGAAAAAGGGATAAATGGATTATGTGACTAGGAGGATGAGCTAGTTGAACAATTTTTGGGTGTTAATAGATTGCCCCCCTAATGTGTGAGGGAAAGAACTCATTGTATGTCCGATAGACATCATATGTTCTGAATTTTTCCAAGGGTGTGAGCATTGTGATGGTGGAGAGCAAAGGCTGGTTGGAGACCGGAAAAAAGTGCTTCATACAAACTGAAAGGGTTATAAATAGCAATTTACAACACCTCAATAATGGATGAGGGACATATAATATCAAATAGAGGAATGTGGCGAGTATACCCATGCTCGTATCAATGTTACAAGATATAAAAATAATGGTGAGGCCCAAAGGGGACTTGAAAAATACATAGAGAACTATTGTGTACATCATAATGGTTTAGAGGGGACACAAATCTGGGACATAATCATGGTCCAACCATGACTGATCCGAATAACTGAAAATGGAAAACAATGGCATT
The DNA here is from genome assembly GCA_027924585.1 of Larix kaempferi. NCBI lineage: Eukaryota > Viridiplantae > Streptophyta > Pinopsida > Pinales > Pinaceae > Larix > Larix kaempferi. The sequence continues at coordinate 569,375 of BSBM01001179.1, forward strand.
CATCCTGAATGCGATATCACGACAATTGATGCTCCGCTGGATCTAAAGGGGTCCAACAACTGAATGGACTCAATGATTGAGAGTCAAAATCTTAAAGGTACGCTACATTGCATATGAACTGGATACTCTAGGAAGCATACAAGTAAAGAGATTCCAAACACTATCCCCAACGCAGCCTGAATATCCACAGGAACATACAAGTGGGGGGTTCTAAATAGACTCACCAATGTGCTAGAGTCAGGGGACATCCGGCGTCTTCGACGAAGAAATGAAGGGACCAATACCCTGTAACAATCTCAACGGTATGATGATGGAGATGGAGTCGAGCATGTGAGAAATAACTAGTCTAAGAGGAACTCTCATATGAGATGGTTCTTAGGAACTCACCAGTTATGGAGATGAGTCAAAGGTACAGGGACCTCTGAACACAGATTTCATTAAATTTGGGAAGATTTTATTACACACAAAACCCTAGAATTGTGTTTTTTGGTTATTTTGAAATTCTAGCTCCACTATTTAATTCTAATTTTAATAAAGTATGTGCTTCTGGGTCTATCCTATGGAATAAATTTGTTGGCATTGATAGAGGGAAACCTGCAATTACCAAGGCAATGATGTTTCCTTGATAGGAGCGTGAGGTGTACAACCAAGATGCGATAGTACTGGATGGGAGACTAAGACACTACGTGGGGATATGAGCGATGCAGAGGGATGGAACTTAGAATTCCTTTGTTCAGAGTATGATGGTAGGGTTGACCTGGCATCATATGAAATAGACCTTGCAGGAAGGGGATCATAACTTAAGGGATCGGGGACTGGTATTGCAATGGGGTATATTTAGGGGGGAAATGATGAGTGATATTAGGAGACTCCAAGGGTGACACATCGCAGAATACTCTTAACAAAGGAGACCATACTGGGGTTGCTGCAATGATGGAGGGACTAGATGTGATCTGTCGTGGCACTGAGAGGCACTGTTTGGGCCTTCTTCATGGTTTAAGGAGCTCGAAGAAGGGATAGAAGTGTGCTCAAGATGATACCGTCACATGGATTTCTACGATCCCAAGGCGATGAATGCTCATGGTTGATTTTAATTTTAGAGATTCTAAATGCAATAAGAAGACTCTAAGGGGGTTCTTTTTTTTGTTTTAGCCTCCAAAGCTCGAAAAAGCATAAAATTATGCAATGGATAACTCTTCTAGCTAGGGTGACTAGACTATTCTTTTTTCGTACTTAGTCTACTAGGTCCATAAAAGGGTTAAACTTATACCAAATAGATACCCTTTCAAATACTTTAATGAACATGAGAGGAATTTAGATTGCTTGGACGTCTTTTCATTCTTTAAGGAGACAGAAAAGAGCTTAACATAAACTCCCTAAGTTCATTTTTTGTAAAAGCAGCTGCTCGGCCCGAAAAAGGGATAAACGCATACCGAACATATATGAAATTCAAGCAATGAGGAAGTGCTCAAAACAAAAGATGGGTATGAGCATACCAATAAAGAATTTGAGGGGGAACACTAATGGGACCTCCTTGCGAGTAGATGAATTGCGACCAAATAACACAATAATTGTAGTATGGAGTGAGCGAAGGGCTCGTGAATAGGTTACGATGGGGAAAATGGTAAAAAGATAATGTGAACTATCAGTTTGTGAATAACCTACAACAATTAATTAATGAAAATACATGAGATGGAAGAAATAACAGAACTCAGAATCGCTTGTATTGATCGTAGGACACTTCGAGGGGGAAACCTCCTTTGAGAAAGATCAATACAAATAACTTCATTGTACCTTCATTGGTCTCAACATAAACTTATATACTAAGTCTAGGCACCAATACCATGGATCGATACCATGTGTCAATACAAACCATGGGCCAATACGAACTATGGATAAACAATTACTACAAGACGACTTACAAAGCATATGCGTCCAACAACAATAAGAGAAACTCTGGATCAACAAATACTATGGGACGACTTACAAAGAATATGCGTCCAACAACAATATACTAACAAAGTAAATAGAAGGGTTGACATGGGTTCCTAACACGGCGTATCTGATGGAACACAAATCGAGGCTAGGGGACGCTAAAAGGACGACTAGAAAAAAGTGAGTGAGTGAGAAATAATTTCAAGCATAATCATGGGAAATAAATTATGAATTTGGTGGTGCGAATGGCACGAAAAATAGAGGTCAGAGGACACAAGAATTGTCAAAGAGATAAAAAGAGGCAAAAAATGGCCATAAATAAAGGGGAGCCCACCGAGCCGAGGATGCGGCGGTGGGGAGAGATGATAACCCATGGGAGAAGCAGAGTAGGTATTTGGAAATCAAATCAAATATACAAGTGACATGTCACCTCAAAAAATGGTCGAGATCACGCATGCAAAAATGTGAGCAGGGTTAAGGTCTTGCCCCCATGCGATGGGCATAGGGTTTGTGATTGTGGATCAGATATGTGTTTGATTGAGTGATGGGATCTCTAAAATACTAAGATATATGTGACAGGGCAGGCTCAAAATGATTGATACTTCCCCCTATCCCAGGTTCGAGGTAATCTATTATGACCCCCATCCTAGCAGTGTCAATGCAGTGTAGATGCTCTCTCGGAGAGGGATCAACAGGGCATCAACCAACTACTGGAAGGGCGGTGTATCGTGAGGCTATTGGCCATGGGGGCACACTGAATTGATGATATTATTATGGGGAATTCCCCTTATGGGGTGGATTCACCCAGTATCACTGACGAGAATGACGATGATGATGAGTAGGCAAGTTTTTAGGCAAGCCCCCATGCTGTGGACATGTGATTTCCTCGTCAATTCGAAAAGGTAGAATAGATAGGTCAGAGGGATCAGTTGAAGGGGTCAATGGGATAGAGGGGTCGCCAATTGAAATAACATAAATGGTGTTAACTTTGATCGATAACGAGGATTCCGATGGGTGGATCTCCTCAATTACGGTGATTGAAGATTCTAAAGACGCCTGACATAATTCATGGAGCACCAAGAGGTATTACCGAAGATCGGGTCAATGGTGGGAGTAATGAATGTATGTTCCACAGATTGCACATGAGTGGTTGGTGCACAATGACTTATTACACAGTGGAGGAGTAGCCGACAATTCAACAACCAAAATATTGGCGTCAGCCTCCAATGTCTTCATATGCTTTTGAAGGTCGGGCAAGTGTGGAAAATTGTGGGTTGCATGATTCAATGCATCGCACAAAGCGCACTTTGGAGGGGTTAGTGCTGGAGGAGGGGTATTCACGGGTTTAGTGTTGGAAGACTGAAGGGATATGTAGGAGGAAGTTGTTGCTGACACACTGGGAGGTGGATGATTGGCAGTGGTGACCAATTGAACCGGTTGAATAACGACTTGTGGAGTTGGAGTGGGGTTACGGGTGGGAAAGTACCAGATGGGAATCCCTAATGTCAATCCCGAGAGATTTAGAATTTCCATGATGAGCATATTTATTACTCCCAATGGTGGAAACAAGAAAGGTATCATATGGATCGAGGTGGCTCCCACCTAGATAGAAACTGATGGCGGTTGAGGTTGAAGTGGATGCTGAGGTGGAAGTTGAGGTGCTAGTTGGACAATGGGATATGTGTGAAGGACCAATTTACTAGCTGAAATGGTGCACAAGTATGACATTTCAACAACTGGTTGGGGGGGGGATAAGGAGATAAGTTTGGAGGTCATTGCAGCCTCAGAATAAATCCTAGGCCCTACTGAGGAAATAAAAGGGGAATACGCACCAAGTACAAGTTTTTCAACCATGGGGAGAACATTCTCTAGCATAGTAGGAACGTTAGGGTCATAGTAAGTAAGTTGGCTAATTTTGATGACCTATCATGACCCCATTATGACCCTTGTAATATTTTGGGCTATAATGTAAATATTGTATGCATATTATGTATGATTCCTAGCGTGGAGCTCAAGGCCAAAGCCCCTCTAGTGAACGCTCGACCTTGAAGAGGAAAGTATTGGATATTATGCTACCCATGTGCTAATGAACCATGGGGATTGTAAATATAACTTTTAATATAAATGCCCATAACTAGCTATGCAATGCAACAAGAGATGGGGGCATGATGTCTACAAGGAATTGGGAGGGAAATATTCAAACCCTTGAGCCAATCAAGTCAAGCCAAGTGTTAATGAGAGAACCCATCAACCCTCAACTACCCATTTTGAATTATGCACCCAATCATTTAATTATTCCAAGAGTTGGTTGAGGTAGTTAATGCCTTGGGAATGGGAAGGCATGGTAGCCAATTTCATGTATGGGAAAGCCATCAATTTGGAAAATCATATTTTTGCTTCTTGGGCAAGAAAACATCCACGAAATGGTGCCCAAAGCCATTCTTCACCCATGAGTTTTTCTCTCTCACGCAGTCTGAGCTAGCTAGGCGTTTTCCTCTATGGATTTCCTATGTTTTCCTTCATTTTCCTAGCCGGGAAGGGCATTTTGTTGTGGCTAACAGTGGGAAAGAGAATAAAACGACTTTGGGGTTTTACAGAGGGCATTTTGGCCCACTGTATGCTCATACATCTGTGGGAAATATCGGTTTTCATCCCTGGGGTTGGTTCCCTCTTCCCACAATCTGTTTTTGGGTGTGCAATGATTTGGGAAAAAACCCAGAGACCCTATTCTGTAAATCCCATCGTTGAAATGTGTATCCATGCCCAGTTTTGAGTTGTTGTGTGTAAAAGAATGTTGGGGCTGAGATTGGTATCCATTGCTTTGGGCTGTGCTGAGCTTGAGAGTCCCATTTTCCTTGTAGATATCATGCCCACCTCGGTGGTGGTCTCTGAGTGCTGAAAGAATATAAGCTGGGCAGAAACCTATGGTTGGGTGGAACATTGCAGCAACATAGCTAGTTGCTTGGGACAACATTACAGTGAGATAAGTATATTCTCTTATGTCTATTTACTTATGCACTGTTTTAATTAAAAGATGGTTTTTCTTGATATGGTTGATGCATGTGAAATGTGTGTGGATGATGTTTTGTTCCACTGTGCATGTTTGCTTGATTTGTGGGAAATTGTTTATATTTATATGAATCATGAATGTTGAAATGGGCTAAGTTTTATAAAACCCCAGATTTTGGTGTCATGTTCTCTTCCTTGCATTCGATCCACGGGAGGGGACTTGAAACGACCCATCCCTCATGGGGGAATGTCATCAAGTGGAACAAAGATGAGGCAATGGCCTTCATTGTGTACATGTAGCTTCATCCTAAAAGGAGTTTGTAGTCGAGTTGGGAATTAACAAACTCAATTTCAATCAGGAGGATTTTTCCAGCTAGTTGAATGAGAACATTGGCAAGAAGGCCTTGCAGTTAAGCTGCACAACCATCATGATACTGAAGGGAGGTCATTGATGATTTCCAAGGAGGGGATCCGATATTCTGCCACACAAATGTGGACATTATGCATGTAAAGGAGCCCTCATCGACTATGCATTGATGTATAACTAGGTTTCAGATTGAGAATAAAATATGAAACACGAGGGCGGAAGGCATACAAGGTTCAGACTGGTCTAAGTCAAATGCCATCAATCGAGATTCGGAAGGGTCGATTGCCCCTAAGGAAGACAACAATGCTTTCCGTTGTGTTGGATAGTTCTTAAAAAATTCTAAGGTTCACATAGCAATAGGGGACTAGGCTAATTCATCCACGATATTGTAATTGGGGGAAACACAAGCATTAGGGTTGTTAGTGATGCGACGAAGAGGTAATTTGAGGGATTTGGGGGCCCCCTCCAGTGGTGGTGGGGGAAGTCGTAAATAATTATCCATAGGGGTATATGTGGCATCCTTATCCACAGTGATGGTATTTGTGGTTGAACCATACTAGTTATGGCGCGCCTGAAGGTTGATATCAGAGGATTACATCATTAGAAGATGGTGCACTCCTAAGTCAGAAGGTTGACCAGCAGGATCAGCATAAGTAACTGGTTGTTGTGGTGCAGCATCCCCTTAAGGGGGTTCCAAAGGTTGGGTGGAAATGACCCCTTGTATGTATAAATGGTTATGCAACACCATAGGTTGTGCGGTGTGTTACAGTGGGTTTGTTGATGCCGGAGGTGTAGCATGCCCTTAATGTTGGGAATCCTCACTCCAAAGTTGTCGGGATCTCGCCAAAGGGGACAATTGTGCGTGTAATGGTCGTAGACTCTGCAAATGGACAAGGGTGGTTCGTATGTAAGTTTGAGTTCTTACGTTGCTGGGATCTTCAATCGATATTTTGGTTGGCCGATGCGGCACCATTATTATTAGGGGCATTTGGTGGTTGGCCACCTCCGTTGAGTTGTTGGTTGTTTCCTTGATTGACACCCCATCTACTATTTTATTGGCCTTGTTGGTTCAATTGGGCAGGTTGGTTTTGCTGCTGGTTTTGTGTTAATTTTTTGATAATTTCATTCCATTGACATTTAGGATCCCTAAGAGAATAACATGTACAACATATCAATCATAAACACAAAAGCAATCACACAATAGACACAGTGTTTCACCGGGGAAAACCAAGAAGGTGAAAAACCCCGCAACTTCATCAGAGATAAGATAAGACACAAATCAAGATCACAAGGATCAAACCCAATAAGATGTCTCTAGAAGATGCTCCTCCTCCTCCACAAGTGTGCCACTTTCTCTCTTAGCTATGCGAGCTTGAGAAGTGAGTGAATGAGATAAATGAGAGACACAACATCTCTATTTATACACTGACTTGACCTGCCAAAAATTCGACTGGGGCCAACTTGCTAATCAAGCCTAATAACCCAACCACATGTGCTAACCAGGGCCGACCCCACACTGGTGGTCTAATAACCCATCAATACAAATGACGACACTTGTCGATGCACATGACGACACTTCCAAATAGAGGAATGTAACATCTCTAATGGATATACAATAAAGTACAAATGTAATACATAGAAGAATATCTTCCGAAGTTACAAATACATCAACACTCCCTCTTAACCAGGAAGGTATTCTTTCGTCATAGGTCATCAATAGATATTGGTGCAAGTCTTCAATTATGGAGCTAGATCATCATCACTGGATCATGGAGCATAATCATCATCATTGCTGCTGTACACAACATCTTGAACACTGGGTTATCTCTGAATTCTGCTCGTCATAGGAAGTTCTACAGAGCCAATCCTTTTCCATGTTGGATGTAGGCCCACCATCTACAGGTCTTCATCAACACTATGAGTGGTCTAATAGAGGTGGTAACTCAGGACTCATTACGTGCATATGCAAAGAATGACAAGACTATCCCAGGAATAGTTTATGTGCCTAAGCACGACCGGCAAGATATCCCAGGGCTTACATGCATCCCTTCACCAAACCTTTAAAGAGTATACCAGGATCAGTTTACGCGCCTCAGCACGACCGACAAGATTCTCTAAAGAGCATCCCAGGACTTATTACGAGCACACAGCTCAACCTATCGGATCTCTAGGACTGATTACATGTGATTAGGAAAAACCTTAAAAGAATATCCCAGGATCAGTTTACGTGCCTAAGCACGATTGACAGGATATCTAAAGAGCATCCCAGGACTTATTACGAGCACACTGCTCAACCTATCGGTCCTCCAAGGATGATTACATGCCTCCCTAGAAAAACCTCAAAAGAGTATCCCATGACTTATTACGAACACACTGCTCAACCTATTGGACCTCTCAGGATCTTTTACATGCTACCTGCACAACCTGCCACATATCATCAACCTGTGAGTATCATCCTGAAAATCATGATCCACCTGATCATCCTCGCACGGAGAATCATCCTAATCCTAATGATCAACCTGATCATCATCATACCATACATCATCCTGATGCACATCAACTAAAGTATCATCCTGATACTCATCACACATGATCAACCTGATCATTGTCACTGCATCGTCCTGATGCATGTCATCCAGAGCATCGTCCTGATACTCATCGCTGCTTCGTCCTAATGCATATCATCCAGAGCATCATCCTGATACTCATCACTACATCGTCCTGATGCATATCATCCAGAGAAACATCCTAAATCTCATCATCCATGATCATATAATGTATCCACCTAATACATATACAAATACATGATCTAACTGATCATACAATGCATCCAACTAATACATATACATATACATGATCCAATTGATCATACCAAGCATCCAACTGATGCATATACAAGAAGTAATTGGAGCATCCTCCTGATGCTCATCACACAGCGCTTACATCCACAGCCATGGGAAGGATCCTCCTCTCACCATGCTTGGAATGGATTCTGCAAACGTGTCCCATCACTTCTTCCTAGAAGTGTCGTCAATCTGAAGAACACCAAGCCTCTCTCTAAAGTACTCAAACTTCACTCTGGATAGTGGTTTCATCAACACATTTGAAACTTGCTCATCCGTCGCAACATATAGGAGCTTCATTGCTCCTCTCTGCACCATATCCATGATACAGTGATATTTGATCTCAATGTTCTTTGACCTATCATGAAACATCGAGTTCCCAGACAGCTTCACACAACTCTGGTTGTCACAAAAGATACCAGTAGCATTCAACGGGAGATCAAATAACCGAGAGAGTAGATTTCGGATCCATACTGCCTCATAACTAGCCGAACAAGCTACAACATACTCCACTTCGGCTGCACTCAGTGCCACACAGGACTGCTTCCTGCTAAACCAAGAGATCACACCTGATCCCATACTAAAGCAACACCCAGAAGTACTCTTCCTATCTCCAGCACTGCCTGTTAAATCCGGATCAACATAACCTTCCAGGTTAAAATTTTGATTCGCATCATACTTGAGCCCATAATCAACCGTACCCTTTAGGTACCTCAGAATATGCTTTCTAGCAACCAGGTGAACATCTCTAGGATCTGTCAAGAACTGGATCAATGTGTTCACCACAAAGCAAATACCTGGTCTTGTATTCGTCAGGTACATCAAGGATCCAATCATTTGACGATACATCCAGACATCAACCGGCTCAGATGAAGCATCACATAGAAGCTTCAGGTTCGATGCCATAGCTGTGTCCATGGCCTTGCAGTCCATCATCCCGAACCTCTTCAGGATCTCTACTGCATACTTCCCTTGTCCAAGGAAGATCCCATCTGCACTCTGCCACACCTCCATGCCTAGAAAATAGTGCATCATCCCTAAGTCCTTCATCTCAAACTCAGCAACAAGCTTCCTCTTGGTATCAACAATCAATCCATCCTCACCTGTAACAAACAGGTCATCCACATACAACAGTAGTATCACAGGATTTCCTTCCTCAACCTTGTAGTAAAGGTTGGAATCTGCTCTACTCTTGGTAAATCCCAAACTATATAGAAAGCTATCCATCCTACCATACCAAGTTCTAGGAGCTTGCTTCAAGCCATACAAGGCTTTCTTCAATCTGCACACATATGACTCCCTGTCATGTGTCTCAAAACCAAGTGGCTGCTCCACATACACTTCCTCTTCGACTACACCATTCAAGAAAGCTGTCTTGACATCCATCTGGTGTATCTTCCATTTCATTATTGCAACTAGAGCAAGTACTGTTCTGATGGAATTGTATCTGGATATAGGAGCAAAATTTTCTTCATAGTCTATCCCCTCTTTCTAGGAGAATCCACGAGTTACAAATCTTTCCTTGTATTTCTCTATGCTACCATCTGCAACATGCTTGACCTTATAGATCCACTTGAAAGTCACAACAGACTTCCCTTCAGGTCTTGGGACAACATTCCAAACATCATTCTTCATGATCGACTGGTATTCTTCGACCATGGAATCCTTCCAATATTTCTTTTCTGCTGCTTCTTCATAATTGGAAGGTTCTTTGTTTATAATGTCACATAGTAAGACAACATAACTGGTATGTGATCTAATCCTCTTTCTTTCTTTGTGTTCTTCTTCTGGGATGCCATACCTTTCTGCATCTTGGATAAGCTCTCTATCCCATGCAGGTTTCCTCTTGTGAGAGTTCTTCTCACGGGGTGGATCTATAGGTTCTTGTGGATCTTCAATTTAATGAAATTCTTCTAGAATTGCTTCATTCATGGTGGTGTCTTGGAATTTGGTTACCTTGGGTTCTTCATGGTCTTCAACAGGTGTCTTCCTTGATTTGATGTATGCTGAGTTTTCATCAAATGTGACATCCCTGCTGATGTCAATCTTCTTGAACCCTGGAAAGTATATACTGTAAGCCTTTGAGCTTTCACTGTAACCCACAAAGATGCCCTTCTTTCCTGAAGGATCTAGCTTTGTCCTCTTTTCCTTCGGAATGTGTTTATATACTGGACAGCCAAATATTCTGAGATGGCTAACTTCTGGTTTCTTACTAGAGAATACTTCTTCTGGTGTCTTGTTTTCAAGTATCTTATGAGGTGTTCTGTTCCGCACATATACAGCTTTCCTAGCTGCTTCTGCCCATAGATGCATAGGCAGATCCTTGTCATGAAGCATTGTCCATGCTGCTTCCATGATAGTTCTATTCTTCCTTTCTGCAACTCCATTTTGTTGTGGATTGTAGGGAATAGTCAACTCCCTCTTAATCCCTGAATCACTGCATAACTTTTTGAAATCACCTGAAGTGAATTCTCCACCACTGTCGGATTTGAAAGTCTTGATCTTCTTATATGTTTGATTTTCTATAAAGGCTTTGAATTCCTTGAACTTATCAAACAATTCATCTTTATTCTTCAAGAAGTAAACCCAAGTCTTCCTAGAGAAATCATCAATGAAAGAAACATAGTATACATACCCACTCAGAGAACTGGATGACATTAGACCGCATACATCGTAGTGGATAATCTTCAAGATTCATTTTTCTTTGCTTTCATTGCTTGGAAATGCCTTCTTTGTGTTCTTTCCTTTTGCATAACCTTTGCAAACCCCTTCATGTTTTGACTGGATTTCAGGAAGACCTTCTACAACTTTGCTTGCAATTGGTAGTGCTCTATAGTGCATGTGTGTAAGTACTCTATGCCAAAGTTCACTTGGCTCCATGGAATCATGTACCATGGCATGTTCAGGTTGTCCCTTCAATTTGTACAAACCTCCCTCTTGCTCTCTAATCACTGTTGCATCATCTATGGTCGTACCCTTTGGCTACATGAGTACTTGGCCATCCACAAATGCAACTCTAATCCCTTTTGCATCCAAAGATGATATGGATAGGAGATTCTTCTTGAGCCTAGGTACATATAGAACATCTTTCATCTTCAAATACTTCCCAAATTCTAGCATGTAAGAGGCTTCACCACTTCCTTTAATAGGATATTGATAGTCATCCCCAACTTTCACCTTATGGGGTGACTCATGTGCAGATAGATTTACAAAAGATTCTTTAAACCCAGTCATGTGTTTAGAAGCCCCACTATTAATAAGCCAATCATCACAACCATGAGAGATAATACCTGTGAGAGCAGAGATTAGAACATATTCATCTTCACTTTATGAGTCATCACTTTCTACTCTAGCTTTGTTCTTGGGAGGTTCATCATCCTCGGCAGAATGAGCATGATATCTCTTCTTGTTGTTGTTCTTCTTCTTCTTGTTGGAGTCTTTCTTTATCTTGGGACATTCAGAAGCAAAGTGTCCTTTCTCATTGCATGAGAAGCATCTCATATCTTTCTTTTCTTTTGAATGGTAGTGAGAAGACTTCTTATGATGATGAGGTGGTCCTCTCTTGAACTTGTTTTTCATGATGTGTGCTGTGAGAGCTTGATCTTCACTTCCCATCTTTTCTTCTCAGGCCACAAGCCTAGATTCTTCTTGTGAACATTCCTCCCACAGTCTACTGAAAGAGATCAATTTCTTTCTTGCACATATTCCTTGGATGAAGGAGTCCCATGACCTAGGTAGGCCATTTAGTGTGGTCATGACAATTTATCCATTCTCCACCACTTCATCCATAGCTTTAAGTTGTTCCTTGATTTGAGAGACCTTAGAGAAATATGATTGAATGGTCTCTCCATTCTGGATATTTACCCCTTTCTATTGGTTCCGTAGAGTCATCTTTCGATTTATGTTATTTCCTTCAAACAACTTGGTCAAAGAGTCAAACATTTCCTTAGGTGTCTTTAGGGAAGACACATGGGGTATGAGATGGTCCTTTATAGAATCAGTAATGATTCTCTTCGCCTTGACCAAGTCCTTCTTGTGTAAGGCCTTAGCCTCATCTCCCTCTGGAACTGGAACCTCTTCTTTTATGTAGGTGTCCAAATCATTCTCTTCAAGGATTAACCCAATCCTATACTTCCATGCTCGGAAGTTATCATCTCCATCAAGCTTATCCTCAAGCTTGGTGTGGTGAGACACCTTTAAAGAGTACTTCAAATGGAAATAAAAAAGATTTAGGTCTTACCACTTGATTTGTTGAAAACTGGATCTAGAGTTCAATTACCATTTGTTAGAGAAACCCTAAAAATTCAAAATGTGAATTTCAAAATTCTGAAAGGATAGAAAGATGCGCCTTGATGAGTTGATCAGCCTAGTATACTCCGAATTTGAAAACTGCAAAGTTTCACCCTTCAAGAATGCTTTTCAATCTCCCAGATTCACTAGGGAGGACCCTAAATTAGGGTTTGAGTTTCTCAGAGATTCACCCAACCAAAAAATTCGATCCAAGGCTCTAAACTTCAATGTTTCCAAGGCGCTTCCAGCTATGTCCTCAGATTTCAGAAATTCCTACTTTTGTGGAAACCCTAATTTTTAGGGCCAAAACTGAAAATGCTCAGAATTGAATTCTGTCTCTACAGAAAGATGCGCCCTTGCTAGTAGAGTTAGTCTAGCCTTTTTCCTTTGATGAAATGTGGAGAGAAACCGAAATAATAAGAAGTCGTAGCTTCCGCAGCTGCACAGTGCTTTCTTCTTAGGTTGGCTCTGATATCATGTTAATTTTTTGATAATTTCATTCCATTGTCTTTCAATATCACTAAGAGAATAACATGTACAGCATATCAATCATAAACAAAAAAGGAATCACACAAGAGACACAGAGTTTCACCGGGGAAAACGAAGAAGGTGAAAAGCCCCGCAACTTCCTCAGAGATAAGATAAGCCACAAATCAAAATCACAAGGATCAAACCAAAATCACAAGGATCAAACCCAATAAGATGTCTCTAGCAGATTCTCCTCCTCCTCCACAAGTGCACCACTTTTTCTCTTAGCTATGCGAGCTTGAGAAGTGAGCGAATGAGATAAATGAGAGACACAACATCTCTATTTATACACTAACTTGACCTGCCAGAAATCCACTGGGGCCGACTTGCTAATCAAGCCTAATAACCCAACCACATGTGCTAACCAGGGCCGACCCCACACTGATGGTCTAATAACCCATCAATACAAATGACGACACTTGTCAATGCACATGACGACACTTACAAATACAAATGACGACACTTCCAAATATTGGAATGTAACATCTCTAATGGATATACAATAAAGTACAAATGTAATACATAGAAGAATATCTTCTGAAGTTACAAATACATCAACATTTTGCTGGGCATAAACTTGCCCTTGTGGAACAGGAGGAGTTTGAGGTTGGGCTAGTGCAAGGGCTATGGGTGGTGGCTAATAAGCGAGAGGTGATTGAGGTTGGGCCAAAGCGGGTGTTGCCATCAGATTTTAATAAGCAGGTGGTGCAGTAGGGGGAGCGTACAGCTGGGGAGTATGACCATAACAATGTGGCACACAAGTGGGTCCATGTATATGGGGGGTTTGGGCTGGTGGAACATATGAAAGTGTTGCTCCAAAATGAGTTGTTGTGCATGAAAGGTTAGGGCCGCAGGTCATGGAGGGTGGTGCCGAACTGGGTGTAGGGTTATAAACAGGGGTTGGGGATAGAGGAATATGGACATACGACTGACTGGTGGATGCAACATGTCCAATGATACCATCGACAATGTGAGATGCCCCTGGAACATCCTTGCAAGAGGATTCACCGTGAGGAGCATCAAGTAGAATGGTGTAAAGGTAGTCCGATTGTGCATAAATAAGGTCAAACTGTTCAGCTTTCAATATGGATTCTTCTTCGGTTTGGGGGTGTTTGGATGCCACATCCTTTGTGATAGTTGGTATGAGAGACTTCAAAAACCAATCTAAAAAGATACGGTCATCTAATTTAATATTGCACAGACTACGATGACGGTGCCAGTCATGGATATGGTCCGTGATGTGGGTATCCATATTATGTCTGCAATATAGGAGAATCTCAACACCAGCGGCGTAATCGACTGGTAGCTAAAATAATTGCATGAAAGTGGATGTGAGAGATGCGAAGGTGGAATGTGTCCCATGAGGTTGATCAATATATCACTTGGTTGCACTTCTAGTGAATGTCCATTATAAAAGGCGTAGGTGGATCAAATGGTCCACTATAGTGTTGGAGGAGGAACATGAAATATGGAAGGACGTGATATGGTTTTGGGGGTCCTCACCACCCTTCCCCTAAAACTTAGGGATGTCCAAAGGGAGTTCAGTGGGCATGGGAGGCCATGTGGGGTCATGTCAGATCAGATCATTATTCAATCAGGCCAGATCAGGGAGGTTGATACTGGCCATGAATGAAAAACTACAAGGAGGATGTGACATGGTCAGGCCGACCTGCGTGCTATCCATGGCATCAATCATCGGGACACCTCTTTCGAATGGTAGCGCATTGGTAGTTTTCATGAAGGGGATCGAGGAACCACCCATAAGGGGCAGAGGGATTTGAAAGGAAGGGTTGGTGACCCCGGGGGTACCGCTAATAACCAAAGCGATGGTGGTTGAAATAGATCCATTACTGGTGGGTATGGAGGTAGTAACTGGGTGCATTGTAGTGCCGGGGTTAGGTCTTGTACCAACAAGGATGGTGGTTCCCATGGATTTCATGGCGAGGATAGATGTTGAAGTTGCGTTGGGTCCAGTGATGGTTCCACTGCCTACAATCCCTCAATAAAAATGTTAGGATTGGTGTCGGCCATGGGGATAGATGGATTTGTTTGTATGGGTGACTCGGACTTAGAATCAGATGTAAAATAGGGGGCATCAGGATAAGGGGGGTCACGTGGACCGTACTGTGGGCACTTCCCCCATAGACGACAATAATTTCCCAGAGAATCAATGGTGAAAGGTATGTAAGTGCCAGGGGGACGTGGTCTAAAAATACGCTCAAAAATCATAGTGCAACAGAGTGTGCAAGAGGAGAGATCTCAATAAAAAATGGCACTCAAGCCAACAACAAGCTCAAAAAAATTTACTGGAACAACATGCTATGATAGGTGGAGAGACAATAAAATGGTTAGAATACCAACAAGAACCACTCCTATAAAAGAAAAACAGTCACTAACCTATGGGGTATAGGAGCATGCAAATGCCCAACTAAAATATATGGAAGCTCACGCGAATCGTATCCCTTGTAGGATGATGAAATTTGCAATCAGGAAATATGAAATGGAGAACCAAAAAGGATAAGGGATATCCTCCTACCAAGAGAGATCCCAGGTAAAAGTGCCCTAGATGAGTGGATACCAGGATACCACGTTCATGGCATGTTCGGAAAGGTGTTCTGCAGATTCACTTCTTTCATCGTCATGCACCCAATATGGGGGGAAACATGCATGACGAGAACAACGAGTTGGTGACCTTCCGTACAGAGTGGCGAGCAGTATTCCACTCAGACTTCCGAAACCAATCCTGTTGTTACTTTCCCTCCTAGGGGAGATGCCCTCCGACAAATTGGTGTCAACTGTACCAATAAATAATAGGGGATTTCAGATACCTAAAATACAACAACTATGTCTCAAATGTATGTGACAAAGGGGGTGTTATTTGGATGCTTAACCCCAATGCCCAACCTAGCTACCAAGTTGTTTTTAGGTCCCCAAGTGGGGTTAAGTGTGTTTCAATTAAACCAGTTTTAGTCTCACTTCGAATTTAAGGAGTGAGTGGGTGTACAAGTGGTGTGAACAATCCCAATATACGCTGAAAGTAAATGTCGAAATAAAGAACTGAAATTGAAATAAAAAATTTCTTTTGCTTTTCAAATGAAAGGACTAACTGATAGAAAATGTATGCAAATGGTGCAACGAAACTTAGACTAATGTATACAACATTTTATGCACAATTTTCAAAAACATAATACATATCTGAATTCTTCTCGAAAAAAGAATTGATTAAAAAAAACCACTCAATTTCGAGCACCGGAGGCCAAGATATCTGAGTTTGCAAATGTGTAATTTTTTAGCAGAATTTCATAGGGATGACAATTTTTGAAATGATATGTCTTCACACTGCGTGATCAGATTGTGACGATATCATCCAACATTCAATTAAAAGTTACACATATGTACATGTGCATTTAACATTCAATTAAAAGTTACACATATGTACATCCAACATTCAATTAAAAGTTACACATATGTACATCTGCATTTAAATGTTGTAGAACTCGATCGACCTTATTTTCCAGTCGGCCAGCCACTTGTTTACCCATTTCAAGTACTCGATCGGACATAGTTCGTTGGTTCGATGTGGTCTTCACTTCCATACCTCGGAGGTGAGTAAATGAAAGAGATAGGTGGGATTGTACGACCATTATGTATCATTAGATTTCCATGGGTGTCACAGCTCCAATTATTTTAATGGAACTTTATAGATTGTAAACAAAATTTCATTAATAATGCGATAGGACCTTATGCTGAAGTACTGAAAATAACTTCACTGAAGTACCCTAGTATCTTTCCAGGTTTCCTTTTATCATCCGTTCCTTATTATTCTAACGGATAGGACCTTATGCTTCCTTGGAGTCGATATCATTAATATCCTTCGGATTTAAAAGCAGTTTTTGGAGATGAAAATCATGGTTTCAAAAAAAAATTCATCCTTCGTAATTCATTTATTTGAGCCACACGTTATCGTGATTTCGGTTTATGGAGGCATGCCTCATTTGGTTAAAAACTGCACGTTTATCCATCAATATGCTTGATGCTCACACCTTAGATAGATTTACATAATGATGTGATAGTGGTCTGAATATTCAACCCACGTGATGTGGTAATGTGGATTATTTTATTTTTTCTACATTAAAATACATTATCATCAATGTTATTTTAAATGAGTGGTATACTTATGAAAGAAAGGTAAAATCCTTTGTCAATATTATTTTGAAGCATTAGGTAGAATTTATGAATTAGATGATTATTTTTATAAAAGGATTATTTAGGTGTTGGAAATAATTTTAGGATGTATAAAATATTAAGTATATTAAATTTAGTATTAAATATTTTTTTATAAAAGATTTAAAAGTGATATGTGTAATATTTTTAGTGGGTCAGTGCAAGCTAATGAGGGTTACTTTTGGCGCGTTAGATGTAATAGAAAACTGAAAAAGAAGGCATCCCTCAACTTACTTGGATTTTTTTGAGCTACTTACGCAAAATATCTTGCATTGAGTAAAAAAGATGAAATGTAGGAAATTGAATCACGTTTCCGAATATATAACTTTTATGTATTGAAAATTTGCATAGCTATGTCAAGTTTCATTTTTCCTAACAGACACTTTTTATTTTTCAGGCAAATGATAAGGTATATGTTTTTGTGGGTAGAGCCTTTGAGGGCCTAAATGATGCAATCAAGCTACAAAAATCAGCATGCATGTAGAGAACACATAGCACTTGTGCACCATTATTTTTCAAAAATTAAATTAGTAATTTTATAATTTTTTTATAATTGTCTAAGTGATCAAACCTCGAAAATAATACCTCTTTTGTGGGTAGAGCCTTTGAAGGTCTTAATGCAAAAATCTTGAAATGGGTTTTTCATAGAACGTGGAGGTAGTGTCCTCTTGTCCACCATACAATTGTTTTTTGAAATGATCGAGAATTGAAAAAGTTATGGAAGAAACACTAACAGTGTGTTTCACGAGTTAAGGAAGTAGGACAGAAAAGAAATTGAAAGAAAATAGGAAAAATTAATATTTCAAAATAAAAGTTACATATTTGGAATCTACAGAAAAAAATGCTATTTGTGTCTAAGATTTCGTCAAAAATGACTGTGTGTAGCATATTGTAATGAGTGGCTAAGCACGGGCTTCTCCAGAAACTGGAAGAAATACCCAATTAGCTTTGGTTTTTCATTAAGATAGCACAGGTTTGGAATTACCGAAGCAAACTCCAAAGCATACACATAGGATTATTGTTGACATGCGAGTAAATGACTCGGCTTGGTTTAGGCTCTACAAAACACGAGCGCGTTCTGTTTAAATTCAAAAATATTGTCGCTCTTTTAAATGTACATAACGCATTCGCGTTATATAACTACATAACGCGCACACGTTATATAACTACAGAACGCGTATGCGTTATATAGTTCCAAAATGCACTCACGTTATGTAAATCAAAAAATACATATTTAATACTTGAGAAAGAGGGGGTGTGGAAGGCTCAAGGGAATTTTTGTTTAATATTTGAGAAGGGGTGGGGAAGGGTCAAGGGATTCTATGGTTAATATTTAATAGGGGTGGGAAAGGGTCAAGGGCTTAAAAGGATGTTGGAAGCTTGAGTGGGGAGAGATGAAGGGAATGATAACATGATGGGCTACAGGGGGTGAAGGGAAGTGGAGCTTGAGAGAATTATTAGGAGTAGAATAAGTTCTGAAGAGGTATAGCGTTAGAAGTTGAAAGTGAGACTTGAGTGACAAGGGGGAATGGATGCAGGCAAGGGGGATGTGAGAGAGAAATAAAGAATACAAGGGGAGGGGAGACATAGAGCGAGGGAGGGAGAGAGACAATGGGGAGGAATGGATTTAGAGGGAGTGAGAGATAGATGGGGATAGAACGAAATAAAGAGATAGGAATGGAGGGACAGAAAGTGTTGGTGGGAGACATGCAGGGAGTGGTGGCGATGGAGAGAGAGAGAGAGAGAGAGAGAGAATATGAGAGGAGGGGGAAGGGACATAAAGTGTGTGAGAGAGAGGGAGTGATGGAGAGATTGGGATAGGTTGAGGGAAAGATAACATGAGGGAGGGATAGAAGGTGAGAGAGAGACAAGCGATGAGAGAGGGAGGGAGAGAAGATAGGGTGAGGGATGGAGGGAGAAAGGTGGAGATAGATATGGATGGAGGGGGGATGGGTTTGAGAATGGAAAGGGACACATTGTATGTGTGTGTGTGTGTGTGTTTGAGAGAGAGAGAGAGAGAGAGATTGATGGTTGGGGAGAGAGAGACTAGAGGGAGTTGTGAGCGACAAAGAAAGTGGGAGGTTGTGTGTGTGATAGGGAAGGAGGGATTAGTGGGGTGGCAGGGACGAAGATGGTGTAAGGGAGAGAAAGAGACATAGAGGGATGGAGGTAAAGGGAGTGAGGGACATAACCAGGGACAGATCTAGAGAAGGAGATAGGGAGGGAGGGATACAAGGTGAGATAGAGAGGGCAGGGGGGAGGGATAACGACACATAGGGTTTGTGATTAAGGGCGAATTAAGGGAGAGAGTTCTATAGCGACTTGGATATTTGTGAATATATACATAAGGTGGATACCCTCCTCGTCACCATCTTCATCACCATCACTATCTTCATCATCATCACCATCATCATCATCATCATCATCATCATCAACATATTCATCATCATTGTCATCTCTAGGTTCCTCATCAACATCTCCATCATCATCATCTTCTTCATCCTTATCATATTCATCATCATCTTCATCGCCATCACCATCATCATGAACATCTTCATCACCATAAACATCTTCATCATCATTGTCATCTCCCCCTTCCTCATCAACATCTCCATCATCATCATCTTCTTCATCATCATCATCATCATCATTATCATCATCATCATATTCATCACCGGCACCATCATCATCAACATCTTCATCATCATCACCATCATCATCATCAACATCAATATCTTCATCATCATTTTCATCTCTAGGTTCTCCATTAACATCTCCATCATCATCATATTCTTCATCGTCGTCATCTTCATGACCATCATCGTCATCATCAACATCTTCATCATCATCATCATCATATTCCTCATCAAATCAACATCTTCATCATCATCACCATCATCATCATCATCATAATCTTCATCAAATCAACATCTCCATCATCACCATCATGATTTTCTGAACATCATCATGATCATCATCTAAACAACACCATCACCATCATCGTCAACATCTTCATCATCATCACCATCAACATCATCATCAAAATCTTCATCGTCATCACCATCACCATCACCATCACAACCTTCATCATCATTGTCATCTCTAGGTTCCCCATCAACACAACATCTCCATCATCATCACCATCATCTTCCTCATCAAATCAACATCTCCATCATGTCACTATCATCTTCATCATCATCCAAACATCACCATCACCATTATCATCAACATCTTCAGCATCATTACCAGCACCATCATCATCGACATATTCATCGTCATCACCATCATCATTGGCATCTGTAGGTTCCTCATCGACATATCCATCATCATCATCTTCATCACCATGACCATCATCATCATTGGCATCTATAGGTTCCTCATCAACATATCCATCATCGTCATCTTCTCCATCATCATCACCATCATCACCATCATGATCTTCTAAACATCATCATGATCATCATCTAAACATCACCATCACCATCATTGTCAACATCTTCATCATCATCACCATCAGCATCATCATCAAAATCTTCATCGTCATCACCATCACCATCACCATCACCATCACCATCACCATCATCATCATCATTGTCATCTCTTGGTTCCCTGTCAACACAACATCTCCATCGTCATCATCTTCTTCATCATCATCATCTTCATCACCATCATCATCATCATCAACATCTTCCTCATCATCACCATCATCTTCATCATATTCCTCATCAAATCAACATCTCCATCATGTCACCATCATCTTCATCATCATCATCCGAACATCACCATCACCATCATCATCAACATATTCAGCATCATTACCAACACCATCATCATCAACATCTTCATCATCATCACCATCATCATTGGCATCTGTAGGTTCCTCATCGACATCTCCATCATCATCATCTTCATCACCATCATCATCATCATCATTGGCATATATAGGTTCCTCATCAACATATCCATCATCGTCATCTTCTCCATCATCATCACCATCATCACCATCATGATCTTCTGAACATCATCATGATCATCATCTAAACATCACCATCACCATCATCGTCAACATCTTCATCATCATCACCATCAGTATCATCATCAAAATCTTCATTGTCATCACCATCACCATCACCATCACCATCTTCATCATCATCATCTTCTTATTCATCATCATCTTCATCACCATCATCATCATCATCATCATCATCAACATCTTCATCATCATCACCATCATCTTCATCATCTTCCTCATCAGATCAACATCTCCATCATGTCACCATCATCTTCATCATCATCATCATCATCCTCATCATCATCATCTGAACATCACCATCACCATCATCATCAAGATATTCAGCATCATTACCAGCACCATCATCATCGACATCTTCATCATCATCACCATCATCATTAGCATCTATAGGTTCCTCATCGACATCTCCATCATCATCATCTTCATCACCATCATCATCATCATCATTGACATCTATAGGTTCCTCATCAACATATCCATCATCATCATCTTCTCCATCATCATCACCATCATCACCATCATGATCTTCTGAACATCATCATGATCATCATCTAAACATCACCATCACCATCATTGTCAACATCTTCATCATCATCACCATCAGCATCATCATCAAAATCTTCATCGTCATCACCATCACCATCACCATCACCATCTTCATCATCATTGTCATCTCTAGCTTCCCCATCAACACAACATCTCCATCATCATCATCTTCTTCATCATCATCATCTTCATCACTATCATCATCAACATCAACATCTTCATCATCATCACCATCATCTTCATCATCTTCCTCATCAGATCAACATCTCCATCATGTCACCATCATCTTCATCATCATCATCATCATCATCTGAACATCACCATCACCATCATGATCAACATCTTCAGCATCATTACCAGCTAGGGACAGATATTTAGAAAGAGATAGGGGGTATCTAGGGATTATTAGGAGAGAGCTAGGGGGTATTAAACCATACAAAACATTTGTCCCCACACTAAAAACATTTGTTTTGTATGTAACCATATAAAATATTTGTTTTCTTTTGATTTTGTTCGTTGCCCTAGCCGTGCACCTAACCTATTTATTGTGCTTGACAATATCACGTACGAGTTTTTACACTTCATATCGCGCATGCATTTTAGCTTTATATAATGCGTGAGCGTTTTGTAACTCTATAAGCAGTGGAATGTCCCTGTCCGAGAGCAACTTCACTCTGTTCGAGCCAAAACAACACTCCCGCCATTTTTCGAACAGCACGAGCCTGCCATTGAAAATTCTCACATTCTACACCATCTCCATCATTATTTTTTTTATGCAAGTGCAGCATTGAGGACATCTTTGATGGTTGCTCAGTGTGGTGTTGGGTTATATGGCCATATTTGAAGAAGATAATCAGCAAGCTTGAAGAATCTCCAATTGAATAACACCAAAGATAAGGTCTTTGAAAGATTCATTTTTCCTATATTTGAGGAGCACACAAGATAAGATATCAAGCTTCAAGACCATTTCATGGTGATGGTGGATATACACAAGTGTACAAGAGAATCAAAGAGTCCAAACAATTTATGATTTAACCTCCATTTGCTTATTATTGAAGAGCTTGTAATTGAGGAGCAACAAAAACAAACTATATTGAATTGATCATTGTTGTGATGGGGAATTCACATAACCAAGTAAACAAATCAACAAGGAGGAAGAGACCTCAAGAAGTCATTGAAGAAGAAAAAGAAAAGAAAAGAATATACATGGTGAATTGGAGGCTTTCTTTGGAAACTAATCCAAATCCAATTGTAGAGGATACCACGGTTCATCCTATTAATCCACTTCTACATAAGTGATGATAGGTGCCACGACTTCCACTATGTACGTCATTGCTTCATCATGTTCTATGATCACTTGAAGGGAAGGAACATACAGATGGATCGACACTAGATTTGGTCTGATGGGTGTGCTGGTCAGTTCAAAAATGCACGCATATTTCAGTGGTTGTGTTCATTGCATAAAAACTACAAAGTGTCACATATGTGGAACTATTTTGAGACCGGGCATGGTAAAGGAGAGCATGATGGAGCCGGAGCATGTGTCAAAACAGCCCTATGAAGAGAGGAATTGAAAGTGTCTACATAATCTACTATTCTAAATGCTCAATCTATAGTCAGGTGGTGCCCGTCAGTAATGGGAGAGGAATCAACTATGCGAGTAGAATCCACAAGAAAGAGACACATGGAGAGATTTTTTTGGGAGGTGGTAGACATAGATCGTTCACATGCATGGGAATGCAAGACTATGCCTGGGACTCATAGCTTTCATTCGGTTCGAAGCTCTGATAACCTAGTATTTGAAATTTGGACCACAAAACTCACTTGTTTTTTCCCGCTTTGTTGTGATGGTGACTGGGATGGGTGTGAATCATTGGATTGGATTGATGGATGGGATCGCATATCACTTCCACTTGATCAGTGTGCAATTGTTGAGTTAACTCCATTGGAAGAAGACCAATCATCTATTTCTACAGATTTTGATCATGTCTCAGACCTTGTACAACCCGGTATGATGCATTTCCTTAACATTTTTTGTTTGTTTACGTAGTCTTCAAATGCACATTAATGGCATTGTATCACACGAAAAATATTTTGATTATATACCTACAATCATATAATGCAGGGCACATATACGCAGTGGTTGCCTCAAAAGATACTGAATGGGGTGGTGATTACTGGTTGGCACGCTGTATAGATGGAAAGCAAACCCTCATTATGTCCATGACTGACGATGAAAACAACCACTTCCCAAATGGGTCTATGGTTGTTAAAGGTGAATACTTGACACAAGACAACAATGAAAGAAAGAAGGGTGGATATGTTTACAGGGATTACAAACCAAGTGCAAGTGTGTATCACTTTACCAACTTAATCATTGGCACAAACCTCTAGGTACGAACAATGCCTAGCCGAAATACATCAAAGGTATGCTACTTCTTACTGGATACAGAGCACGAGAGACTAATGGAAATCATTAGTATAAGAGATGATCCGAAGGGCTTCGTTGTATGATAATAGGTGGGATCTAGCATGACGAGGTATGTTACATACTTTTAATACTATATACTATTTATACTATTTGTAATTGAATATTGATATATGCTCAATTTTCACATGTATGTTTCATATGAATATGTCAATTTTGTGTTCTTGATATGCCAAATTTACATTTACGTTGTTTATAAATATGCCAAAAGTTCTCTTGTATGTCAACTTTATGGATATGCCATTTTTTACATATGATCAGTAAACCCTAAAATTATATTATGTTCATCATGTTGGTTATTGGCTTCACCCAACAAAATTATCTCAATTCATGCTCACTATATTAAACAATACACTTATATTAAATTTAATTCATGTCTTGCTAAATATTTCATAATGAATTAGCTATTTGAGAGCACCACCTTAGACCAAGCCATCATCATCAACATCTTCATCATCATCATGAAAATATTCATCATGGACCTGTAAAACCCTACTTTCCAAGATGGACCTGCAAGGTGGCACCTAGGACACCAGACCAGAGGCGAGGGGTACCCCTAGCACTATCGAGACATCCTGAATCCAACGGAGTCGACGGTTCGTCAATCCGAGCCACGGTCGTCATCCTATGGCTCGTTCTGTCTTGCATCCAAAAGGCCTTCAGGGACACCTATTGGATACCTACTGGGGGCATAGAACTCCAACCGTGCAACAAAATCGGGTTTCAGGGAGTCCTGCAGGTGTGTATAGGCAGGTTCAGGCTGGGAACACTAGCCATACTCGCCCGGTGGAGGATTTTCCAAAGTTGACCCCCGTGTGCAAAAATTGCACACTCCCACACTAACGAAAACTATAGTTTACGAAATGAATGCACAATGAAGCCACTGGGCCATCGGGAGACGAGGGAGAGGGGCCCCTAGAGGTAATCGCATGCCAGGAGACCAATGGAGTCGACAGATCATCGATCCAAGCTCCGGTTTCTGAGTTATGTCGTGTTGCAAGTCGCATGAAAATGTCGTTCAGGGACACTTGGTGAATTTCCTTCCGGGAGCCAAAAAGCAAATGGAGTAGCAATATTGCATGTCGTTGGCTCCTACAAGTGTGTGTGGGCAATGCCGACATGGGAACACTGCCAACACTGGCTCGGGGGAGGGTTTTGCAGAGTTGACCCACCAATGCGAGATTGCATGCAATGAAACTGAGCAAAACCCTAGTTTATGAAATGAATGCACAATGAAGCCACTAGGCCATGGGGAGATGAGGGAGACACCCCCCTAGAGGTAATCGCACGCCAAGAGACCAACGGATTCGACGGTTCGTTGATCCGACCTCCGGTTTCCAAGTTGTGTCAAGTTGCAAGTCGCATGAAAATGCCGTTCAGGGACACTTGGTGAATTTCCGTCCAGGAGCCAAAAAGAAAACGGAGGAGCAAGATTGAGTGTCGTTGGCTCCTGAAAGTGTGTGTGGGAAATGCCGACGTGGGAACACTACCAACACTGGCTCGGGGGAGGGTTTTGCAGAGTTGACCCACCAATGCACAATTGCATGCAATGAAACTGAGCAAAACCCTAGTTTACGAAATGAATGCACAATGAAGCCACTGGGCCATGGGGAGACAAGAGAGAGGCCCCCCTAGAGGTAATTGCACGCTAGGATACCAGGGGAGTCGACGTTTCGTCGATCCGACCTCCGGTTTCCAAGTTATGTTGAGTTGCAAGTCGCATGAAAATGTCGTTCAGGGACACTTGGTGAATTTCCGTCCGGGAGCCAAAAAGCAAACGGAGCAGCAAGATTGCGTGTCGTTGGCTCCTGCAAGTGTGTGTGGGCAATGCCGATGTCAGAACATTGCCAACACTAGCTCAGGGGAGGGTTTTGCAGAGTCGACCCACCAATGCGAGATTGCATGCAATGAAATTGAGCAAAACCCTAGTTTACGAAATGAATGCACAATGAAGCCACTGGGCCATGGGGAGACGAGGGAGAGGGCCCCCTAGAGGTAATCACATGCCAGGATACCAACGGAGTTAATGGTTCATCGATCCGACCTCCGGTTTTCGAGTTATGTCGAGTTGCAAGTCACATGAAAATGTCGTTCAGGGACACTTGGTGAATTTTCGTCTAGGATCCAAAAAACAAATGGAGCAGCAAGATTGCATGCCGTTGGATCCTGCAAGTGTGTGTGGGAAATGATGACGTGGGAACACTGCCAACACTGGCTCAGGGGAGGATTTTGCAGAGTTGACCCACCAATGCAAGATTGCGTGCAATCAAACTGAGCAAAACCCTAGTTTACGAAATTAATGTACAATGAAGCCACTGGGCCATGGGGAGACGAGGGAGAGGACCCCCTAAAGGTAATCGCATGCCAAGAGACCAACGGAGTCGATGGTTCGTCGGTCCGACGTTCGATTTCTAGGCTATGTCGAGCTGCAAGTCACATGAAAATGTTGTTCAGGGACAAGAGACAACATTTTATCCTGGGAAACCCTCATGGGGAAGAAAACCTAGCAACCTTTCTTAGAATAATTATATGTTTAGAAATCAAGTACAATGAAACCATGAACAAACCCTAACCCTGAATGGTTTTACCACATGAAAAAACCTTAATGACACATGACAACAAGAGTACTTATCTACATGAAGATGACCTCCAAGCCATAAGGATAACCAAGCATATCCTTCCCAACCAACATTAGAAGGCACTTTATTTCTCGAATCCCGAGGTAACGTTTGTTCCTTTCACCAATGTTGCTTTGAGCACTTGTATGTAGTTACTCATATGTAGTGTTGAATCTAATTGTACAATCAAATATTGGGCGTTGATGAAATGTGTAGCATGTATTGCACTTAGTTTTATTAAATTACACTTGAACATTGACTTAACTTGCAATTTAATCATCCAAACTCCCAAATTTTAATTACACCTATCCAATTAGTGTGCACGAGTGAGTTCATTGAAACCTTGAAAAACATTGTATTGCACTTAGTTTGATTAAATTACACGAGCAAGAACTTTGACATAACTTGTAATGATCATCCAAAATCACAAATTTTAATTAGATACCAATTAGTGCATGCATGTAGTGAGTTCATTGAAACCTTTAAATATAATTGTTTGTTCTTTTGACATAGCGCATTCATGAGTAATAAATAATCCACACAAATCAATACATTAGATTGACACAAGAATACGTGGAAACCGAAGAACAAATACAAAGTGAAATGTATCATTCATTTATAAGTGAAATGTCAATGTGCATGTCTCCAAAAGTACATATATATCCAAAAGTATACAAAAGTGCATGTCTCCAAAATTACATGTATCCAAAAGTACATGCACAATGAAGTCAATGTACATGTCTCCAAAAGTGAATGTATCGAAAAGTACATATGTATCCAAAAGCACATGTGTCCAAAACTATCCAAAACTATCAAAGCCACATGTACATGTATCCAAATGTACATATATCCCATAAGACACATCAAAACTCAAGCTTCCTCTTGTTCTTTCCTAATGTTGATCCTCTAGGCACATCTCTAGGATCAGTGTGCTTCTCTGGATCCTGCAAATTAATATCAATTGTTAAATTCAACTAAATATGTACAATAATACATTAGCTCAACAATTATCAACTGCTGCATGAAAAGTACATGAAACACTTGGTCACTGAAGGACATCTCACCTCAACTGACAAAGGAGATTGCATTGCTTGTGTAGCAGATGCAACCATTGGTTGAACATCCAGGATGGTCGAACCAGGGGGGCCAGGAATTGCTCCTGCTGGTGGTGGCTACAATGAAAAAATGTTGAAATAGTTAGAAATGCATGAATAAACAATAGACAACAATAATAAACTATGTAAAGATAATGTTGAAATAGTTACATACCTGTGTGTGATCAGTTGCCACTGCAGATGCGACACTGACTGTTGCATCAACCATCAATGTGAGGTTTTCAGTAGACAACTCGGGTTCCTGATGCAGTAAACATGCAATTCAAACATTAAAAAAAACGATTTATGCATTGGATTTCAAGTTAAACAACAAATATCATCGAAGGATATACATTACCATGGTATGAGTAAGCCCATGGTCGTGGGCAGCTGGAGTCTTTCTAGGAGTAGAACACCTCACATACACACGACCCTTGTTCACGAATGGCCTGGCGGGAGATACAAATCCGGGCAATGGTCCAGATGTCTTGGATGGTGCCTACAGTCAGCAAGTGTTCATGTAGTTAGACATGCATGATTAAACAAACAAACATGTATTTAAAAAATGTCATTTTTAACTATTTACCTGGAGCCCAGATGTTTCGTCGGACGGTACGACCATGGGTGCTACCTCCACATTACCTTGCCCAAGTGAAGGATCTGCCATCTGCAAGTTTAATAATTGTAAATATTAGACCGTAGATAGCATTAGTGAACTAAAATGTAAATTATGTGGAAATTAACAAATTAACAAGTATTAAAAAACTGAAATTTTAAAATGTTTACTCGATGTGAGATACGGAAATAGGTGCTATATAAGATGGGCTTGCCAAATGGGTAGCATCATGCCCCCCTGTAGAGTCTGGAACATCTGGCTCTGGGACGTCGCTGCTGGCATAAAGCATCAACTGCAAGTTCACAAAATTAATATATTAGCTCAAACTATATATATGTGTACAAAGACGAAAATAAATGAAGAATTTATTACAATTAACCATTTACATACCTCTCTCAAAAAACCACTGAAAGCAACATCTGAGGCAAGACCATAGCAGGGACAACCACATGATGTGCACTCGTGAGGATTAGTACTAGGATGGGGATGTGTGGATGGTCCTGCACTAGTGGATGGTCCTGCATGGTGACAAGCTGGTGTATGTACCACACCAGGGACATATGTCCCTTCCTCAGCCATATGTTGAACCATAGTGCCATGGCGAACAACCACCCACGCCAAACTCAAAAATGCATCACGTGTCTGTGGAATAATACGATGTGCAGGTGGGACATCTGGCCCAAGAAACTTCCTGCGAGGTGCAGGGATAGGGTGATCCTGGTCTCGAAGCCTCGCATTGGGTTGGTTTTGGGGCATCCCCCCACCGATCCCCTGAAATTGCAAGATGTCAAGATAGTTTACATGTTTATGTAACACGAACTCTGCGTACATTTTTTGAAGGAAATACAAGGGAATTTCCGTGTTGCTATGTGGTGGCATATCAAAAACCACGTACCATCTATACATCTAGTTATCAACAAATGGTTGAAACATGCACCACTCAATGGAGATATGAGGTCTGTTTTCATTTGGGATTTCCTCCGTCCGAGGGTCCCTAAACAATGCAAATATGAGCTCTTTGGATATTTTCAACTTTTTTATTGCATTGTAGTCTAGCCCATCAGCATATTGTTGTCTTTTTCTTTCTCTATATGATGTAATATCATATAGTACATTGCTAGACTGTGAAATGGTGTCAACAATTGCATTCAAGGTTGATGCAAGCGAGCGGTGAATCCTGTCACCACCACTAAAAGCTGCACTAATGCCCCTTAAGTGGACTTGCTCAATCAGTATCTCGGCATTGGTGTCCATAGCCGCAACTGCAATAAAAACATCAATACGAAAATCATTAGAAACATATACATGGTATATAATGGCGTCTCTTCAAAATTGAAAATGTATTAAATCAAACTCAAGTAAGCAATTTAATGGAATTCACTTACATACATTTAAAACTTAAAATTAAACATTTAACAATTAAAAAGTAAGTTTTGTTCAACTTCTTTCTAGAAGTTAAGGCACTTCTTAACCCTCATTGGTGACCTTTCCATGGAAAATTGGGTTTAAAAACTTCTTAGAATTTAGGAGTGTGACTTTGACATGTTTTGGCCTTTACGTCCCTTGCAGAAAACAATATTTCCATCAACTTCAGAAGCTAACATTAAATTTATTGATTTCAACATATTACGCCTTGTGGTTGGAGGGGAGGACAAAGTGGCATGGAATGAAATGGATGTGTATGAGTTTGTCTTGCCAATATGATTACATATGTACTTGAGATGACTATCAATGATTAAGATGTTGAATAATCAACTAGAGATTGTGACTAGAATGACAATAACAACAATGTCATCTTCTCAAAACAGAGACAATTTCTCTCTACAAAATTGATCTCTACATTGTATGGCAAGTTTAGAAAATTAAATAAAAAACATAGTGATTTTCTATATGAAGTCTTTCAGTTGAATCGATGATCCCTGAGCGTTGAGTAGATTGATCGAGGGTGTTGATATGGCAGGCCCAAGAGACACTTTGTTAATGTGTTTTGGCATTTAGTCAAGGGTGCTTAACTAAGAGGCAATGTATAGCTACATACACTTCTGATGAAATTTTGATTATGTTCATGGACAAATGATTGTGATGAAATTTTGAGAAACCAAGTTACTAATTTTTTTTGCATTTTTTCTATTCACGCTTGTACATGAATTTCATCTTGTTATGGCCATTACCAAGGAAAATTATTTAATTAATATCATGGGAAATGGCCTTTAAGGGTTGGAAATTTGGGTTTCATGTGGATGGATACATTGTAGAAAGGAAGGAGTTCTATTTTTTTCATTTTTTGGTTGGATTAGGACTTTTTGAGTTTTTGAAAAGGGATTCATTTTAATTATTCACTCATCTTGGTTGAGGGAGATGTGAATTTAATTAGAGATTGGGTTATTCCCAATTTTATAAATATTACAAAACTAGGTTGTTTTAAACAATAAAAAAATAGTAATTTAGGTTAAGAAATGACAAAAAAATGGTATGGGTGAATGAATTACCTGATTAGATGACAATCCACCGGTGAATTTTCCTCCCCTCCAACTAAATCGAGCTCCACTGATACACCAGGGCACACAAACCATCCTCGTCCAACCTCTATTTCGTGTTTCTGATGCGTGAAGAGCGCCGCGGGTGGTCGGGACTGTGTCTTTAAATTGATTTTAGATTTCAATAACGCGTACGCGTTTTGTAACTACATAACGCGTACGCGTTTTGTAGTTCTATAACACGTACGTGTTTTGTAGTTTTATAACGCGTACGCGTTATGGTTACCTATCCTACATGTCCAGTGACATATCAGGCTCGGGTTTTACCATGGCAAGTGCTAAGTATCAGAAACGCATTATGTTTTTATGTATCAGGAACGAGTTTTGAAAAAGTAGGATTGCATCTAAAGTGACCCTCATCTTCTTGCACACACCCTAGTGAGATATTTTAATTAATTTTGTGAAAAAATTAAATAAATAATATGTTCACTTTGCAACCAATCTTTAGTTTTTTTCTAATGAGCAATCCTACCCCACCAGTTTTGAACCTGTGACTTCCTCAGAGATAACACACGTTCTTAACCATTAGGCCCACTCAGATGCTCTTGACAAATCCATTTTCAATTGATTGACATGTATTTTATGATCCAAGGCCAATAGCACTAACGCATTCCCAGAAATAAAGACATAGACATAGTGAGATAGAAAAAAAGATCCAAGACCAACAACTACTAAAATAGAAACCCTTTAACGATCCCTTTTGAAAGGATTAATAAAGTTCCCTTATGAATTACATAAGGTTACAACATAATAATTCCTCTTAATTTCATTACTAGCAAAAAAGTGCTCTTAAAGTTTGGTTAGGTATGAAATGAGATTTGGTGCTCATTGGATGTCTTGCAGGATTTGGGCTTTTAATATCTGGTACACTATTGTTGTAAACATATAGTAGAATTGACAGAAACCTCAACCTACTAGCCAACGTGTGGCATGGTAGGTATCTAGCTGTGATAATTCGTACTCTACATTAATTTAATCTCGACTCTCGTCAAAGATTTCAATGCAACCCACTCCTCTAAACTCTTAGCATTTGTTCAATGAACCTGGAGGGTTCTTTCTCTGCGATGGTTTCACTTTGGGCAGGAATAGTGTTGCACCTCTCATCACTTGTGTATTTTGTTTGAGGTAAGTCTCTGGCTAATCCTTTGAGAGTCTATATTGTACCAAATGCTTGTCGTAAATACATTCTATGATTGACTAATAGAAATTGCATTTATGTATTTAATATCATAAGGATACTTTAGTATTCATCATCCTTTACAACCTTGCAACCTGATCCAGAACCTCCGGTAAATATTCTGTTGTCAATGGGAGATGTGGCCATCCAAATCTTTCATTACCTAGATTCTCTTTATTTGGGAAGGGAGTTTTACGATAGCTACGCCAGGTAATCTTTTTGTCGAGATTCATCTCCTGGTGGTGTCCCCTTAGTGTGATTCTTGCTTTACCCCAAATAGGTATGGTTTGGATGATTCTTGCGTTTGGTGTTTTTCATTTACTATTGTTTATATAATTACATATAATGTACCATCAACTAATTCATTGCCCAAATGTTTTGATATGCAGGATTTGCAATGGTTTGGGCCGTCCATTGTTGTATCCTTGACTTTTGTCAATGAACTCCAGGGATGTTTAACATTTGGCTCTGTCCATTGAACATCTTGGGACTACCTTCTAAGATTGTATATAATCCTTTATTTTGAATTGAATCACGGTTCTTCTAAGGATCAATCCCTTTCATGGCTTATTAAACGCTTTACTTGCTTATGGAATCATGCCGCTATTTTCATGGCTTTACTTGAATCATGCTTATGGAAAACTATTTTCAAGGCTTTACTTGAATAGGATTAATCCCTTTCCTTGCTTTACTTGACTCATGCTAATGGAAAGCATTTAAATGTGAAAACTACTTCTCAATAGTTTTCTCAATGTTTTCCAGATCATGTAGCTTTGTATTGAAGATCTCAATAGACATTATTATTTTTGCATGTCTTCGCCACCTTATGATTTATGATGTAATTTTAATAAAAAATAGTTTGTGTTTTCTTGTTTAATAAATTGTAATTGTTTTAATTATTTTTATTTTTATAAATTATATATTTTTAATATTTTTATTTTTATTATAATCATTATGTTATATATAATCATTATTATACATTTTAATATGTATAATATTTAGTTGGAATGTTTAATTTTTGTTTTTAGAAATAATTATATATTATAAAATTTGGAATATTTAGTTTGAATATTTAAAGTTTTAAGATAAATTAATGTATTTTTATTTTTATTTTTATAAATTATATATATTTTAATGGTTTTATTTTTTAATTGGTATGCTTTTATTTTCATTATACACATTATATTATTATTATTATACATTATAATATGTATAATATTTAATTGGAATGTTTAATTTTATTTTATTTTAAATAATTATATAGTATATATTTGTAATATTTAGTTGGAATATTTAATGTTTTAAGATAAATTAATGCATTTTTTATTTTTCTAAATTATATATTTTTAATATTTTTATTATTTAATTAGTATGTTTTTATTTTCATTATATACATTATATTATGTATAAAAATTATTATAAATTATAATTTATTTAATATTTAGCTGGAATGTTTAATTTTTGTTTTTTTTAAATAATTTTATATTATAATATTTGTAATATTTAGTTTGAATATTTAAAATTTTAAGATAAATCAATGTATTTTTAGTGTATCGTTTAATATTGTTTAAAATTTGTATCGGTTTTGGAGTAAAACTTCAAATTGTTTTTGATTGATCTGTTAAGTGTATGTCTTCTTTGGAGATAAGGAAATGTCTTAATAGCCCAAGACTGAAAGGCTTATGGTATGAGTGGATGTCTACCCCCTCACGGCCCACTAGTAGAACATTTCAAGTGGAATGGTTTTCCTTGAATGACATTGATGAGTAAGCCTACATTTGCACATAGAAATTAGTGATGGCTTTCCTCATTTCTTGTTGACAATTGGGTTCTAATAGGTGTTAACACCTTTGAAGAAAATATTCAAAACTTATATGTGTAATAGTTTAAGATGTTTGACTGAACATACTCATAACTATTTGATAATTCATTCCTAAAAATTTTATTGTAAGGTTAACATTTTATGTTTATTGTATTGGTTTGTATTCGATATGATATGTATCACATTCTAGACCATGACATGAGTATTCTATGTGACTTGGGATATACACATAGCCTAAGTGAGTCTTAGAAGTAATGGTTAGCATGTAAGTCGTTAGTTTTTTAGTCTAGCATATGGTTTAAATTAAGATACATATCTATCTTGTGCCTTTAAAGCTTCGAATCAAGTTGGCACATACCTCTCATTGACAAATGAATTTTTCTGTAAGAATGAGTCATTATTTTTAATTTCGTGCACATCCTTCTACATGAATGGGTCATTATTGTTGGCCCCATGTATAGCTCATGAGCCTGGAAAGAAATGGATACCATATAATTTCATAGTTTTTATCCCCCAAAACATGATGTGATCTAGAAGATCCAATCATAAGATATATGAAGTAATATAGGGCATTCTACTTGGTCCATTATCCATGAATAAGCATATTTTAGGCATTACAATCTTAGCTATATTCATAAAACATGAGAAATTCCTTGAAAATGATCCACATGGGACAAAAGATAGTGTTTCCCCCTTTATGACACATGTAGTCCAAAGGATCACTTTACAATGATTATGTGGTGGTATTAGACCTTACACATGGCCCATGATTGAAATATATATATATATATATATATATATATATATATATATATCTTTGTAGCCCTAATATGTTGGTCTTCCTCCTCGATCCATGTCTAGGGCTTCGAGACCCATCCCTATTAAAACTCAAAACCTACTAATGGTGTCCATATTTTTGTTGAAGGACTTAAGATATCCTAGACCAATATTATGTGGTTGATTGAGGCCTCATTCATTGCCTAGAATATTCAATAGAGAGTAATGACTAGGTTTCCTCCCTTTCCCATTTCTAGTTCCCTAAAACCCACACATAGTGTTGACATCCTCTTAATGGAACCCATATCCATTCTTGGAGGCTAAAGATACCTTAAAGAAGTTTATTGTTGTGACTTAAGGCCTTTTTCACGGTTCTGAAGCCATAAAATACGCATTGAAGGCTCGAGTTTCCTTTCCCAACCATATCTATAAAGTCCTCTATTTCATTGGAAAAGGCTAAAAAATACTCATGATGACATACACTTAATTGAGATTGAGGACAAGTTGTCAGATATCCCATGTTCAAGGCCTCAAGACTTTCATACATAGATCCACAAGCAGGGATAATTTTAAGGACCCATACTTATTTAAAAGTGTATAAACCTTAGCGAATCTTACCAATTCTTAAAATATCAACTATAAAATATTTGGAGATATTTTTCTAAAATTATTTCAATTTCTAAGGATTATATATAGTTTATATAATAATTTGGCGATTTTTAGAGTGAAAAAAGTTTACCCCATCAAAATTGGGCGAAACGGGGCTTCAAAAAATGCAAATTGGCGAATCTTTCTCTAGAAAAAAACATGGAAAAATAGCCCATGGGATAAATTTCACCCCTAAAATTATCCTTGTCCACAAGTATCCCTACGAGTTCATGCATGATGATTCAAGACATTTTTAATGGCTTTAGATGCCTCAATGGTTTCTTTAAAGATAAAGGCATGGTCTTCTTCCCTATAACATCATTCCCATGGACTCTAGACACATAGATGCTACTCAAAACCACTTAATGGGATCACCATAGCTAGTCATAGGATAATGATACCCTAAGGAGGCCATGTGTTCTTGGTCGAGGCAACCTTCTTAGCCATAGATGAATATAATATTCCTTTAGGGACTAAGGTTCAATTCTCTTCCCTTGACCATGTCCAAGGCTCCAAGTACCCAAGAATTGGATACACGGAATCATGGGTTACTAATATTAGGGAGTAAAGAGTCCACATCTCTCGTAACTTACTTAGGTAACCAACCTTGAATCTTTTAACGGGCCTCATTGTTGTCACTAGTATTCAAGACATCTTTGTTTATGTTTACTTGACATGTTTTTAGGATCAAAGCTAGTGTAGAACCCACTTTTTGCACACAAGAAAGGACCTAAAGACTCTTGTCTCCCCGAGTATGCTCTTCACCTTGCAGATCTTGTGAGCTTGGTGAATCAGAAAGGGGTGAGAAGTGTGAAATACCTCCATTGCACACTTTTACTTCATTAGCACTTTGTTTTCAAAGCACCCTTAACATCTTTTAGAGTTAAAATTTGATCTCCATTTTGCATTTACTTTATACTCTTTTAGTTAGTTTGCAGTAATCAATTTTCTTTTCTCACATTTGTTTGCATCACTAGCACATACTAAGAGACCTAAAGACTTTTTCACTTCAAGTATGCTCTTCACCTCACACTTCTTTTGAGCTTGGTGAATCAAAAAGGAAGGGAATTGTGAAATACATCCCTTACACTCCCTAAGTGAATTCAAGACCCTTAAAATCAACTTTGTAAATGGCCAACCAACTAAAATCCTCCACGGGAAGTCACAAAACAACATTTTAGTTAGGTAGGATTGATTGGGCTAGGAATCCATTAATGCCCACCAATCTAGTTTCATTAGCAATATTATGGAACATAACATCACTAGCACACACTAAGGGACCTAAAGGATTTTTCACTCCAAGTATGCTCTTCACCTCGCACTAGCTTCTTATGAGCTTGGTGCGAAAGGAAGGGAATTGTGAAATAACTCCCTTACACTCTATTACTGAATTCAAGATCCTTAAAATCAACTTTCTAAACTTCTAACCAACTAAAATCCTCCAAAGGAGGTCACAAAACAACATTTTAGTTAGGTACGATTGATTCTGATATGAATCCATTAATGCCCACCAATCTAGTTTAATTAGCAATATTTTGAAACATAACATTGTTGACTTATAGGGTACTATAAAAATCTCGCTATAAGCAAGTGTTCAAGAAAACCCAGATCATAAGTGTGTTGTAACCAAGGAGGTGAAAGCCGAGGTACAGTTTCCCTACTCTCCCCTACGAGTCACTCCTATCGCTGTAGGGAGATGACACTATACTGTGTAAGCCAAACTACTGATCCACACTTGACGCAAGGTATCTTAGTGGCCAAACTTAGGACGTCACCAAGGAGCAATTGTGGTTGCAATTGACTCTTGAAGTTAGCTATTGCTATTGGGAGGTGTTGCCAAGTCTTCTTGATTCGAACATTGGTCCAATCTCCTATAGAATTGGCTCTTTGTTACCTTCACTACTCAATTGGTGCATGAATCCCATCATCACCATCAGTTGTTCTTTTGGAAGGATTGATTACATTTGAGAGGAATGATGTTAGGTATTTGTATGGAATTTACACTTTTTTTTTAAATACAAATTCACTAACTTGTAATTAAAAATAACGTACATGTGGGAACTCTTGCACTAAATTAACTTTGCACATATCACTCACTTGTTGCACCATATTGCATATGTTGTGTTTGGCATATTTTTGCATTTTTTCAATTGTGATTAAATTCCACCTTCACTCTCATTTGACATCAATCCTTCACCATATAGTAACAAACCAACCCCCTAAGGAAGTCTCGAAGACTGCAAGGCCTATCCGCTATCTCGAGGGGTGTGTTTACACCATCTCCTTGTGGTTCACATGGAAGATACTCTAGCCAGGGTCACTCCTATGAAACATTGATATGATCATCAGGTAGAGGCCACTCTTTTCCTGGTTCATTTTATCCTCTCAGAGAGAGTGTTAATATTTCTACCTCCTCCATTGTCGGAAGAGGTTCACCTTCATTTTCTCCCATTGGAGAGAATATACATACATTTACCTCCTCTCCTCTTGGAAGAGGTTCCGCTTTGGCTTCTCCTCCTGGATATTCTTTTGACCACTTTGATCCATCCTCTCTTATAGGAGGTGATTCATTATTGTCAACACCACCTCGGTCTCCTCCTCGTGGAAACCCAACACAACATACAATAACATGACCAAATCCTCCTAACCTCCCTTTCATGGCTAGATTAAATCTCCTAGATTTGGCCAAACTGATCAATGACCCTATTGCACATGATCCAACATGGCCAGATATGTGAGGTAAATTTCCCTTCAATATTCCTAAATTCAAAGGGAAACAAGGGGATGATCCTGCCAACCATGTCATGTCCTTCCACCTGTGGTGTTCCTCCAACAATATAATGGAATAATCAGTGATGATTCACCTCTTTTATCACATTGTCATTGGAACGAAAACCAAATGGTATGCCAACTTAACAATATTGACCCATCCCACCTTTGCATGAGGTTTTTTGAGCTTTATTTTTATCTAAGATTATGTCAGTATTGATCACATGAGGTACTCTGGAAGACTTTGGCACTAGTCCCCTCAGTCCATTCTCTTAGACCATATGTTTAACTATCCCCCTCAGTATGGTATATTAGGCCATACAGTTGGCTCTTTGTGTTGGATCTTAGTTCAACACACTACACAGTTACCAGAGCAGTTCCTCGAGTCATCATATTTCAACTCCTCATAGTTAGGATCACACACACATACACACATTAGTGGCCATATGGCTATTGTTTCCCCATTAAGTGGAGTAAACCCTCCTCTATGGAATCCTCCATCAAGGAACCCTCCTCTAGGAAACCCCCCTCCAAGGAACCCTCCTCCTAGGAACCCTCCACCAGGGAATCCTCCTCACAGGAAACCCCCACTAGGAAACCATCCACAAGAAGGGCCTAAATTGCGATCTTTCCATTTATGGATAACCTCAACCTCCCTGATTTAGTGACTCTGACCAATGATCTGATCCGCCATGATCCAAACATCCCCCCTATTCCTACCAACCTCCCCTTAGACATCCCAAATTTTGAATGGAAGGCTAGGGAAGAATCCCAAAATTATATCACGTCGTTTCACTTGTGGTGTTTTCCAAAAAAAAATGTTGATGATTCTATCAGGATACGCCTGTTCCAGAGGACCCTAACTAGCATTATCGCTAAGTGGTATATCAACCAACCCCATGGGACACATCCAAGCTTCACGTCCTTAGAACTGACTCTAATTTTGGACTAATTTTGATCTTGTCTAGATATAAAAATGAGATTCATTTGTTGTGGAAGAATCCGTGTTCACTAAGATTGGATTACTTTAAGCATAAACACATAACTACACATGACCTATTGCAATTTCAACTTGTAGAAAATTTTGGTGTTAACCTTTTTATGTAACATCAAGAAGGTCCCCCTCCCCCACCTCAAAGGTCCTTCCCCTAACTCCTAATATGGGTTCATCAGATCCTTGTTCTCCATTATGAATCCCCACCCTTCATTTATAAGTCACCTCCCCATTGTGTTACAAGTCTTGAAATGAAAATCATATCATGCTCGTGGGAAAAATAATCCTTATGTAAGGCATGTGTGATGACATAGTGAGGCATGCATATCCAATTAATGGAACTATTATGGCCCACCCATTTGTTGAATTTCTAGTCACAGTCTATTGGGAATATTATTTAATGTTATTAATATATTTAATGTGTTTTACATTCTTTGTTGCATTGGTCTCTTGATTGGGTTTCCTTTTACTCATTTTTCCTTCCCCATTACTATTTCATTGGGTCTTCCACTATCCAATGCTACAAATTTGATTAATCACCCCTGCAATCCCAATGGGATCATTATTAACATTATACTACTATTTTCTTTAGCATATTGTTTTCTTATACTAAGATGCATTACAACTCCTGTTTGTTACACCTTGATAATATGATATAAAGGGGGTATTAAAAATGGGGTTATAAGAATGGATACCTACAATATCTGGTGAAAATAGGGGTTTTCTTAATTGGTAAGGTATATTGGGAGGGGGGTTCAACAATACAATTTTAGGAGAAATTTTCCAATATTGAGTGAAATTAGGGATATTCTTTAATATCATGTGAACGACCGTGCTATGTAACAAGTTCACTGAGTGAACCGCCCATGAGATCTGCAGAGATTGAACTTGGTGGAGACACAAAAAACAGTAACTAATGTTTTCACACTAGCTAGTGCGAAATGACACTTACTAAAAGTTAAGGAACTCTTAGTAATAGTTCGTGAATGGCAGTGTGTGCATGCAAATAGAAATAAAAAAGTGCTAATGACTACTACAGTGAAATTAAAAACTAAATCAAGATACCCATTAATGAAATAATGTTTTCTTTATATTATAAACAAGAGTTTATAATATGGGTTACCTCAAGTGATGAGTAGATTGGGTCCCTTGCATCCATACGAATAGTGGTGCTTCGGGTCCTAATGTCCCTTGCTCTCCTTCGAATGCTCAAAGTGGTGTCCAAAACTCAACTAAGTGTGAACAAAAGCTCAAAAATGTAGGCTAGGGTTCAATAGGATTTTTGGTAGAGTTTCGGTAAGATAGGGTGAATGTATATATGAAATGGGGGACCTCCAACACCTTTTTATAACAATTTTGGATGGTGGTATATTGTCTCGTGGTATTGGGCGGCTAGTAGTATTGGCATGTAGTATTTGATGGTTTCCCTCATTTTTCTTTTATTTTGACTATTTCCCCTTTTTCTTTTTCTCTTTTTGGGATTTTGATCATTTTGGGAGGAATCTAATTAATTTTTTGAGGGAAATAATGATTTTTTCCCATTTGATTACCAACTTAGGGATTTCCGGTTTTTGGAGGCCAAATATGTAAGAAAAAAGGATAAATGGATTATGTGACTAGGGGGATGAGCTTGGTGAACAATTTTTGCGTGTTAACAACCATTGTTCACTAAATTCATCCTTGGTTGTCTAAATTCAACCTTACTCCCCATGGTTAACTAAATTATACCATGGATAACCAAAGTAACCATGGTTAATCAAATTCAACCAAAGTCACTAATGCCAACCATCCAGTCACTAATGTCGACCATGGTCACTAATGTTGACCATGGTTACTAATGTCAACCATGGATAACTAAAGTTACTGTGGTTAATCAAAGTAAACTAAAATCAATCGTGGTTATCTAAAGTCAACCATGGTCAAATAATAGTCAAACTTAGTCAACCATGGTAAATACAATAAGCATTCCTTAGTTGTGGCTAAATCATAGTAAACTATGATTAATGAACTGTGATTAACTAAATTCAAACATGGTTCACTAAAATTAACCATGATAACTTTAGTCAAACTAAAGTTGACCATGGTTAACCAAAGTAAAACATGGTTTGTTAAAGTCAACCATGGTCAAATAATAGTCAAACATGACTTATCCTTAATTAACCAATGTTAACCATAATCAACTAAGGTTAATTAAAGTCAACCATCCTTAACCCAAGTCAAACATGGTTAACCATTAGTATCACAATTCAACCATGGTTAACAAACATCAACCATGCTTCATTAAATTCAATGATGGTTAACTAAAGTCAAGCATGGTTAAACAATAAATTATGGGCACATGTTTCACTAAAGTCAACCATAGTCAACCATAGTTAACTATGGTCAAACTTAGTCAACCATGGTAATTAAGTCAA
Organism: Larix kaempferi; assembly: GCA_027924585.1. NCBI lineage: Eukaryota > Viridiplantae > Streptophyta > Pinopsida > Pinales > Pinaceae > Larix > Larix kaempferi. Next base: position 611,104 of record BSBM01001179.1, read on the forward strand.
CCATGGTTGTCTAAAGTCAACCTTGTTAACTAGGGTTAAACTAAAGTTAAACATGGTTAACTAGATTATACCATTGCTAAACAATAATCATCCATGGAGTCAAACATGGCTCGTGAAAGTCAACCATGGTCAAATAATAGTCAACCATGACTTAACCTTAGTTAACCAATGTCAACTATAGTCAAGTATGGTTTACTAAAGTCAACCATGGTTAATAGTAATCAACTATGGTTCATTAAAGTCAACCATTGTTAACCAAAGTAAACTACAGTTCACCAAAGTCAAATAACTGTGGTCAAACAATAGTCAACCATGATTACTATGGTTAAGCATAGTCAACCTTCATCAACCATGGTCAAACCATAGTCAACTATTATCACCCAAGGTTTAATTTTCTCGACCATGGTTAAACATAGTAGACACTAGCCAACCATAATCAAACATGGTTACCATAATTAAACATGTCCAACCATGGCTAACCATTATCTTCCAAACTCTACCAAAGTTAATCGTTGTCAACCATAGTCAAACACAATGAACCATGGTCAACCATAGCCGACCACTTTTAAACTAGGATCAACCATAGTGAAACATGGCTAACCTTTGTCAAACTTGAATTTAATGGACCATGGTTGACATTTACCATTTAGTTGAACATGATTAACCAAAGTCAACCATGATCCAAATGGTCACACAATGTCAACAAAAGTCAACTATGGCTCACTAAAGACAACCATGGTTAACCAAAGTCAACCATGGTTCATTAAAGTCAACTACATGGTCAAACATACATAACCTTAGCTAACCAATGTCAACCATAGTCGACTATGGTTCACTAAAGTAAAAAATGGTTAACCAAAGTCAACGATGGTTAAAATGGTCAAACATGAGTAACCTTAGCTAACCGTTGTCAACCATAGTGAACTCTGGTTCACTAAAGTCAACCATGTTATCAAAAGTCAACCATGGTTAACCAATGTAAAACATCGTGCTGTTTGTGCTTTCACACTCCAACAGATGAAAATGGGTGGTCTACCGGCTTAAGGAAGACAAGGTAGAGAGCAGGTAAAATAATACCTCTTGTGGCTCTAGGTGTATGAGATAGAGTGGTAAATCAGAGTAAAAACAAATAAAATTTAAACTAAACTATGGAAATAAAAAACATAAACCAAAATGAGCATGCATGATATGTGTGGTGACAAGCAGTAAAATGTAAAACTACTTATTTATAGGAAATTACCGCAGTAAAACATGCATTTAGAACCCATTCATACTCTATGCATTCACTAAGTATATAAAATAATTCCTTTTATTATTCATAAAGAATGGAGTTACAGAGTTACCTCTCTGGGCATATAGGCCCTTGCGGCCGAGAAGCTAGCAGTCCTCCATTTATTGTTTCGTCCTCCAAATGGCCATCGAATTCAACCAGATGCAGTGTATCAACCCGAATGGTAGTAGGGAGCCAAAGGGGCTAAACCGACCAATGGGATTTGCAGAGTGGGATATCGATTGTGGAGGTCTTGTGCGAATGGAATAATGGTGGATAGGGAATGGTAAAATGGCACCAAATATGGGAAAGGTTTGAATGGTAGGGTTTTGAATCATGTGCGGTCAAATGGGGGGGAAAATATTACATATATATTGTGGTTTAGGGTTTTGAAACCCTAAAACCAGCTGCGGTTTTTTTCCTTTTTGAATCTTACCGCCCGTAAATTTTGAATTGAGGCGGGAGTTTGTATTTTTCGTGACAACCCTTTTATTTTGGTGGACACCTCCTTTTTAGGGGAGATTCCCTATTTTGCTAGAGGTTGTCCAAAGGGGGTGTAGAACTTAAGACAAATGGGTTTATTATTTGGGGACAAGGGTCTATAACATGTCATTTGGTGTGTGGTCACTTTTCTTGTGTTAACACATGGTTAACTAAATTCAACCAAGTGAAAAAAATTGCCAATCATGGTTACCTATGGTTAAATTTAGTCAACAATGGTAAACATAGTCAACCTTCATAAACCATGGTCAAGCCATAGTGAACTATGTTTATCCAAGGTTAAACTTTCTCAAACATGTTCCAACATAGCAAACAATAGTCAAGAAATATTATTAAAGTGTATTAGAAATTTGACATTCCTACTATATATATGTGTATTATTTATTACGATTTTTTAATGTAAACAACATGAATAACTTTTATACTATGAATATTTTAATATATATTAATAAAATGTATTTAATAATTTTTTTTTTATCCTATGCCTATTTTCCAACCAATAACTAGAGTCAATATTTGATACCATGACGAACTTAAAAGTTAATGTATTCCCTTGATTAAACCTAAGATGCTTTTAAAACATGGTATTAAGTATTTTCTATGACAACATTAACACATTAACCATGCACTACAACTTATCATTATCTCGAATCTATTTGAATTTTCAATTTATTGAGCAAAAGAATCAAATTCTTAAAAGATGAAATATATTTTAAAAGAATAATTTTTTTATCATGATAAAATTTTAAGAAGAAAATGAATAGAAGCATGTTGAAAATCAGAAAGGTGAAGTTCACTAATGTAAAATTCCAATGAACTAGAAGAAAATATAATAAAATGATTGAGCTAATTCCATTTCATAATTGGCATCCTTGTCTGAAGTGAAATGAGGGTATTGTGTCCTATTTATTTAGTTTGGAGATTTCTTTTTTTTTCCTTCAAAAACAATCTTAAACTTTTATATAACATAAAGGTTTACATTTTTTATAGTTTTGTCAAAAAAAACACATGACTATATAATTTCATACTGAATTTTTATTTTTCCATACCTGGCAATAGCACCTAACAGAAAAAAAGAAATCAAAATTTTACAAAAAAGAAAAAAAAAAAGCCAACCTTTTAATCCAACCTATGTTAAATTTTTTTTTACATTTCTTTATTTTTCTCCAACTGCAAACAAGAAAGTCTCATTCCCAGCCTGAGTAAGCTCCAGGTAGTGCATAAATCTATCAACGTAGAAGTGATTGAATAGAGACAAAAAACCAAAAAGGATTCCTATCCATTCCATTACTGTAAAACAAAGATTTTAAGGTCATTTATGGAAATGCTCATGCATAAAATTGTATCTTGTTTGAAAGGCCGCATTGACTGTAAAAAAAAAATCAAACCCAGATTTGCTAAGAAATCCTATATGCTTCAGTGTTGAAAGCTCCCAGCTAACAATGCACTTTTTAGTCCATCCTATATACAAAACCAGAGAAAAAAAACAAAAAAAGATTCATGTCCACTCGACTACTTTAAAACGAAGATTTTCAGAATCTTTATGGAAATGCTCATGCATAGAAGTCTTGAAAACATGTGCTTTCTGCCCAAAATGTTTTTCAACCTGTATCCTGTTTGTATACATCAACCAAATAGTGCAACCACCATTTTGAATGCCCACCAATCACTACATAAAGGTCTGGCTAACTGTAAACATGATCAAAATCTATATGGAATATTATTATTGGAATACAAATTTATGGTATTTTTAAGGATTTAAATATAGGAGTTGTCTATAGGTTCGACAATTTTGCTCGAATAGCGAAATTGTCCGGTGAGCGTAGACACCCTCCGACAAGGCGAAGACTAACCATCGAGCCACAGAGCATTAAATACGGCGGCTCAGTGGTTAGTGACCGTTAGATTTGGAGAATCTCAAAATCTAGCGGTCACTAACCACTAAGCCGCTGCATTTAATGCTCTATGGCTCAACGGTTAGTTTTCTCCCTCCGACAACGGGAAAGTACCCGACTCCATCTCTGACATTGAGTGATAATAGCTCCTCCTCTGCGGTCCCTACATCTTCGTCGTCAGGCGCCGTCTCCGACGACGTTAACTTCATGTCTAGACGCGGTCTCCACATG